>CM060923.1:21372500-22572500 GCA_030737875.1 Allium sativum | reverse complement strand
AATTGTCGCACCTCGTCATTGTGTCGCACTTCCATTTCGATATACCACTCAGTTGGTTCTCTAGGTGTGGACGGATTAGGGTTTGAGGGTCCAGAGAGAAGGTCCGTGTATTCGTAAGAAGATGGATACGAAATTGGCATTTTTCTTAGTTGAAATATAATTTTGACTCCGTATGGATCGGGTATTACTGAAGCAATGTTAGATATATATAGGAGGAGATTTAGTTACCACTGAATAAGGAACTTACTTCCCATTTTCAAAAGACACGGAATGTGAAAACCAATTGACAACGGGTAATGTTTACGTTGGACTGTGCACTGTATACTGTGCACTATTTACTGAATACTCTGCACTGTTTACTGCATATTGTCTGTTGTATACTGTACACTATGCACTATATCTTGTAGCTACGCTGGAAAATGCGTTCTTAACTTTAGGAAAAGAGTGACATGACTACACTCTGGTCTGAAAACTGTAGAAAAAGAGTGACAGGCCTACACTCTAGGAAAAGAGTTTGCCTGTATAAAAAGATAACGGCAAACTGTTTGCCGTTATATTTTATAGCCGTGGCACCACAATGGCTATTGAAATGGCCGCATTCCCTCCCTTTATATACCAACCTACCTCCTCCTTCTTCCACACAACCACACCTCCTTCTCAACTTCATCTTTGACAACCAAAAAAATGTCTTCATCTGCACCCAAGCGAACCGGAAAAAAAACTGCAAGCAAGAAACCCATGTCCCAAGCGCACTCGTCATCATATGCCATGCAACATCCAGTCCAACTCCAGCAATCGTTTCAGCCATCTCACGAATACGGATACTCGCCGTATTCAAACGACGATGCCTCTTCCGTTCATCAAAGATCTGGAAAAGAAATTGTACTTGAAGGGAAGGTTTCCGAGCCACTATGGATGATTGGATCCAACCCTATTTGCCATTGTGGACAAGAATCGGTCGTAGTTGTTGACGAGACCGAAACAAATGCCGGTCGTCGATTTTTCGGCTATCAAGCCTACAACGACCACACAAACTATCCTGATGAAATTGATTGTTGTTGCTTTAAGCAGTGGATTGACCCTCCCATGAGCGAACGTGGACATCAGTATGCACTTGAAGCGCAAGCAGAAATAAGATGCTTGAGCAACATTAATGCCGGTAAAACTGGAGATGGTCCTTTCCCTAGGCCATGGTAGGTGTATGTGTTTGAATTTGATGCTTGTGTGCTCAGTTGTTGTAGTTTGTATGATTATGGTTTGGCATTTCTTTCTGTTGTTCTAGTTGTCGTTGTTGCAGTTGTTATAATTGCTCAACTGTTGTAGTTGTTATAATTGTCAAGTCATGTAATCTTCTAAGTTATGTATGGCATTTTTCTTAACTCCTTCCTGAATTGAAACGGTTAATGCACCCGAGGACGACCCATTTTTCTTAACTCCTTCGTGAATTGAAATGGTTAATGCACTCGAGGACGACCCCTATTTTTTAACTCCTACATATACACAAACTTGACACTATGACAAAACAATTCAGAATAATGTTTCCAAAGCCTGCTACAGTTAATGAAATGACTTGACACTGAGCCATCTCATACATGCCAAAATAATGTTTGTTGTGATGTGAAAAGTCACTGTAGGGAATCTAACATAATATCACGAGCTTAATAGTACATGCCAAAATTAATTGTAACTGTTGGTCGTACATTACCCTTATAAGTACTGCATATTTGATAATCCATCTCATACCTTTTAAGCTTCAAGCAGCACCGTTCCAGGCTCAAGTGAGAAAATTTATTTCCTTGTTTTCTTAAAGGTAACGTTTATTATAAACAAACTTCGTACTTCTAGTAACTCTACTTATTCTACTAATGCATAGGTCACATGGATGATTCAGAAATAAGTGATGAACAAATGGGAAGGATTTTTTATGAGTACGTACGGAACTTAGTCAACGATAACGAAGTTGGATTAGTTCAGGATACACAAATTAAAGAGGTGTCTGTCGTGATTCAGCATCGAGCGGTTACAGCTCCGTGTCCTTCTCCAGTAAATAAACGACCTAGTAATAGTGCTCAAACATTGAATTCTCCTACTCGAGACTTTTCTTCCAAGGATTTGCTGGCCCTCGTAAAATCCTATATTGAGGTTGAAAAGAGAGATGAGTTAATAATGCAAAGTGGAGGGGGTTTAACATATGAAGAAAGATGGGTAATGATCACGAGGCTATACAACAACCATCGTTCCCGGCCCACTAGACGAACATCGTTTGAAATCCAAATGGCTAATCGTCATTTTGCAGACGCTTGTGATCGGTACACACAGATTATCGAAACGGTTGAAGACGAGAACATATTTAAAACAAATCAAGCAACATATGATTCTCGTTACCTTTTCGAGTATGGTGAGGAATTTGTTGGTTACGAAGCGTATAAACTCCGCTACAGTTGGTTGACCCGCTACGGAACTGAGTAGGCTTATGGTATTATGATTTTATGGTTGTTTTACTATCTATTTAATTTGATGTTTGTACGTAGAATTTGGAGGTATCTGTAAACCTTGTTATGTTGGTGTGCTATTTAAGAATTTTGCATGTCTAAACGAGAAGAGGGCAATCTTGTTCAACATCAAATTCAAACGTTAATACATTCCAAACAACACTTACAGGAACTAGAACAACAGAACATACTGGCTTTACACAAAAACAGTCTCTACACAGAAATACAATCTCTACACAGAACCAAATACAGTCTCTACACAGAAACATAATCAGAACGTACACAAAATACATCGAAAGTACATAATAGTGGTAGTCAACAAATACAAAACACCTACTCAAACAATAGGAACATACAACTGACAACTGCGAAAACGTAATACATCGAAAGTACATAATAGTGGTAATGAACAAATATAGAACGTCTACTCAAACAACAGGAACATACAACTAACAACTAGGAACACGTAATACATAAAAAGTACATAATAGTGGTAGTCAACAAATGCAGAACGTCTACTCAAACAATAGGACTATACAACTGACAATTGCGAAAGTACATAAAAGTGGTAGTAAGTCAATCGTCCGAGTCATCTGAATGTGTACGTGGACGTGTGCGGCGCCGATGAGGTCTCTCATCATCACCAACATCTGGAGGCTGACTCGACCCAACACTAGACCTATAGTGGTAATACATCTGCAAGTCTTGAAATCTCTTGCGCTCTGCCTCAAGCTGGGCCTCTAAATGCGCCTGATGTTGTCGTGCCTCTTCTGCAACACGACGCATCTCACCATCATAGTAATCTAGGCTACGCCTATGCTCTACGTAGCCCGTATGCCTAATCCCCATATGCATATCATACAGATCATGATATGATATCTGTGTAGGATCCGGGTAATCGTGATGGACCGGAGGATGATACACGTCAACGTAACGATCTGGTCCAATGGTGGGCACTGCCATGGTCCAACCAAAATGACTGGCGGCCGCCACATGATCAGCTGCACGAAAACTCTTGCTGGGTTGGGTAATATCCTCGACAACAGGTAGACGTATGTCGTGTCGTATAGCAGATGACCCTACTAAATCAATCAATGCTGCATGTGTAATCGTGTCTGAAGACCCAGTGAAAAATATGCGCTAGAAGGCAAGGTATTACTCCCCGGTAATAACAAAGCTCTCGGCCGTCCACCAGCCTGCAGCCCTGGCTATATCTAGCTGCTCCGATGGGTGAATCATACACCGTTAAGTATGTGGGTGTGGATCATCGGGAATAACGTCGAAGTCATACAACTATCTCCAGCACCTCTCACCAAGAAATCAATAAGCACCTACCGCCGAGGGATAAGATATAAGTGGAAATCTCCGTCCGGCAAGCAACCTAGCAATCTGTATGATATCAAGACCAACTGATGTACTCTGCTCAAATGGATGCCATATAATCTGATCCCTATACATCCTCAGCTCGATCTGGTTGTGGGCAACTGGATACACATGGCGTGACTCATTATCCCTGGACCCCCAGTTGTCCGCAGTCCAAAAGCATATACGGGGGAAAAAGGTCGACGGGTCTGAAGTATGGGTGACAAAATGAAAGTTCCTAGAGTACTCTAAATACCAATACTGTAACAACTCCCAGAATCCATATAAAGAAACCTGAGAATCAGAGATGGTGCACTTCATGTCGAGACATCTGTATAGGTATGCAAGGATAGGTGTGCCCCAATCATATAAAATCGCCCCATCGGCATTTAACTCAGCCGCGACCGCAACAAACCCGACAGGCAAACTACTGCTCGTAGAACTAAAGAATAGGTTACCATAAGGTATAACACAAATAATCGAGCAAGCTCCAAGTCATCAACAACAAAGTACTGAGCAAGTATGCTATCCATGGCCGCACGGATGGCGCTCACTCTGATAGCGCCTTCTTCCTGATACGACGCATCAGAAACGTTAAAATGAGGCAGTAGATCATGAAGAAGTGCACGATCACGACATCGGCCATCATCAAAAGGCAGTGGGGTTAAGCATCTACTCCAATACTAATACCAGTAAGCATGGAGAAATCAAGTGGTGTAAGTCCTAACTCACCACAAGGAAAGTGAAATGTGTGGGTGGTTTTGTACCACCGTAGAGCAATGGCCGCACACAATTGAACATCAGCATTTATAACATGGTTTATTCCTAAAATTGTAAAGCGCACAATAAGATAAACTAGGGCTAATAAATTATCCACTTGTTTTATTAAAAGGTCTTTAATATTACCTAGGAAAAATGAAATCCAAGAGCATGTAACAATGCTACGACCCCCTCCTTACCCGCCAACTGTGCATGATAATATCTAAGTGTGGTCGCTAACGAACCACGTGAACGTATATTCCGCGACTGCCAACAGTTCAACAAAATGTTATACTATCTACTCAATGTCTAATACTCAAAGAATATTATTTAAATAATACTAAAAATACTTACAGGCAAACTCGACTGCGTACTAATGTGTTCTTCGCCTTCTGGAAGAATCCGAAAGTTGGATAGCATAGGAAGCTTCACGGCGCTGAGGTTCGGATCCAGAAAACCATCGAGATCGGCCTGTCTAGCGGAAACCGATCCCACACCCCTACGCGCCCTGCCTGCTCGTCCGCCCCTACGACCGCCGCGTCCACGACGGCCGCCTTCCTCGTGCGCCCCTACGTCCTGGTTCTCCATGTTTTCGGCGGCTGCAAGCAAGTCTTCTATTCCGGGCACGTACTGTGTGACTGGTTGTTCGCCACTACCCCCTGCACCATTCCCGCCTGCGCCACTACCCCCTGCGCCATTCCCGCCTGCGCCACTACCCCCGGTGCCACCATCGTCGCCATGCATGCTTTTTTTGGCGATTTTTTTTAGTAATCTAGCCATATTTTCGAATGAATATCTCAAATACGGTAGTTAATTTGGTTAAAAGCTGATGGATTGGTGAATTGATGGAAAATTTTGGGTGAAAAATGGGGGATGATGTTTGGTTTTCGGGTTTGAAATTTGGGGAAGGAGAATGAAGACGAGGGGTGGCGGCGAGGGGGGTTTTCTGGTTTGGGTTTATAACGGCAAACACTTTGCCGTTATAACTTTATAACGGCAAAGTGTTTGCCGTTATAATGTTATAACGGCAAAGAGTTTGCCGTTGTAACCTTATAACGGCAAATTCTTTGCCGTTGTAAACCTCTTCGTGGCTAGCCCGCGGCTGCTTCCTCCCTTCTGGTTGCTCGGCTCGTTGGACCAGTTGAAAACAAGAGAGAGGAAAACTGAACAGAACGGATTGTTGGTTATGGTCAAATAGTAAACACACAAAGCTTCAGAAGCAAGATAGCTTAATAAGTTCTTGGCTACTATTTTCCTTTAGTGCCAATTTGCTACCATAAATATTGGGATGTAAGTCACCAACTGAGATTTGGGGTAACTATACAGAAAATATTCAATTCTCAATCTACCACTAACGATATGCATTATGAAAGACAACTGCAAAATATCAGAAAGTAAAATCTAGCAACAATAGGTTGCTTTCCAAAAATTAATATACTGTTTGACTTATTAGAAGAAACCTAACACGATGTCTCGGATATGGAAAAATATTCTCAATTTTAAACGGTTTTAGTGAAGAATATGAAGTTAATATCATTAAAAGAAACCTTGTCATCAATGCAATATGTCCAATCAAACTTCCTTGCACATGAAGGAAGAACCGATGGTAGGAAATTACTGGACTATATCATATCAATTAATTATACAACTAGCTTTGAAAATAAGTGTCAAATTACAACAAAGTTGAACGATTATATTAAAAAGGAGGAAAACCAGTTAGAGCAAAAGGTAGAGAAGGATCGAATAATGACAATCTATCTATCTATTACTTTAAACATAATAACAGGACTATTCTCCATCCTACGTGGCTACTCTCCTCTTCTCTCCTTTCCGTGGTACTGCAACGTAGTTCACTTTTTGCTTTTTCCTTTTTTATTACCCCTTCGCGCACGTGCCTGCACAGCGTGTTCCCCTAGCCTTTCGATTCCACTTTCTTTCTCCACTCTAAATTTCTTCCACCATTTCATAACTGTTCTCACGGACAAACCACATCAAATTTTCTTGCGCCGTCCGCTCCATCCACCGTATGATCACCCAATTTCTTCGACATCTCCCCTACGATCTGCGTATTTCCTCCCCTCCAACCCTAATCTGTCCACTCCCTCATTTCTTCAACCGATGCCACTTGCCTTGATTTCAGGTAACAATGTTCCTTTTCCCTTTGGTTAAAGTTCCGCAACTAATGATTCTAATTGTTGTGCGCTTTTCAGATTTTTTTCTTCTTCAACATTTTCATTCGTCACTGCAATCGTCCGGTTTAGAAGACCATGGTTACTATTCCCACTGCACCACCTCGCCTCTAACTACGTCACATTATGCATGCACTGCCAGTGGGTCCGTTCATCTTTTCACTATCCTACTCGATTTTATCAGTTGTTAAAAAACATAACTATGTCCGCTTTGTTATTTGTAAACCTGCGCAGCTTGAAAACATTTAGATTAAGACTTTTGTTATCGTGAAATTCATTCAGGTTTACAAGCTTGGGTTTTAATCCATTGACGGGTGGTGTTGATTTTGGAGTTTGGAATCGATCAATGGCACACTGCAAATCTCTGGTAATTCCTCCTCTCTAATCTCTGTTTTAGACAGTACAATTAATAATCTACTAAGTACTATTTTTTTAGCGCCACTAATTTAGTATGCAAAAAAGGGATTGCAATTGTTTTATTTCTTTTCGCTTTCCCTCCATTTTAAGCATGACTTACTGGTTTTTTTATGATTTATGTGTGGACAACATCTGTTAATTAAAATAAATCGGGTTGGCTTTGCAGTTAAATAAATAATTATGCTACCAACTTCGTGTTCATTTCATATGTAAACACGATAACTGTATGATCCAATGAGTTTTTGATTTACCAACTTAAGATGAAGCGTGTATTCAACAACAGGTATCACGTTTAAAACCAGATCTTAATTTTGTGAATTTCGTTTGGGTTTACAAGCATGGCTTGTAAGCATTTAAAGCGTGGTGCTGATTTTAAGCATGGGTCGTGTTATTCCTTGAGATGTCACCTCGACTTTGTTGGGATATACATAACTTCAAAAATGACAGCTCATGGTCATGTGTATTGGATTGTAATATGTTGGATTATGCAACAGCTTCTCTATTTAGTTAAACATAAAGTTGGCATTATCATATCATCATATCCCCAACCTGACTAATATTTTTGGTATATTATTCATACTCCAAAGTACCACAAGATCAATCTTACAGAATATGTCCGCATTGTCACACTCGACTTTGTTCACATCTTTCACAGTATATGATTGTTGGATGCATGTTACGATGACAAGAAGAGCTTAGTTTATGAGTACATCAAAAATTTGGTAATGACAACCTATGATACCAGTTTATGTACGCTGACCCATTATATATTTTTTACTTCTTACTTTACACTATAATATCCATCTACTTCTTCCTTGACATAACAGCTTCACTCTTATTTAGCAATTGATTGCGGAAGCAATTAACCAGGAAAGTTCATGCTTGAGTTAGGTAATTAAGGTTCTTGATCAGTGCTACCTATTGCATCCTATATGATTATTGGTCAATTTTTATGTGGTCCTGTATTCACGTCCTTATGATTTAATTTAATTTTCTCACTCAAATTATTAACTGCTGTCATCATCTTCCTAATCTTTCTAACCCTTTTCTCATATGTACCTCTACTCTCCTAATCATCACTGAAATCTTTGCAATTCTGAAGATTAATTGTTGAAATCACCGACACTTTGCCATCTTGATTGTTCATGTTTCGCCCCTGTTCCTTCGAAAGATTTTGTGCTCCCTTTCTCCACCCTCATTCACTTTATGATTTGAGGATACTATGACTGTGATGTATATATTATAGCTTTAGCGGAAAATAAAACTTCATAAACTGGACACATTACGGTCGAGTTTATGTTATGCTGACGGATTATCTATTTTGTTTTCATACCTCATTCATGTTTATTTTTGTTCCTTTCAACCATGTTTATGTTGTTAAGTAGAAACATGATTGATGTCCAACTATGATATTATGTGTATTATTTCCAATTCTTCAGGTGTTTTATAATTATGCCTAAGGTAAGTTCATTTTCAATACATGTGTAGTTAATTGTAATATATTGGATTATTCAACTATCTCTGTGTTCAATTAAACTTAAAGTTAACATTATCACATTATCGTTAACCCAGCGTAGCTAACAATTAAGTCATATTATTCATACTCCAAGATAACCCAAGGCCGATCTTACAAAACAATATTCACACAATTATACTCAACATCTATCAAATAATGACTTTCTATGGTTGTTGGGTAGATGTTGAGATGACAAAAACAGTGCTTAGTATAAGAATTCATCGAATATTGGATAAGAACCACCTATGATATTAGGTTATCTATTTGCTAACCCTCTATAATTTGTATTTTTTTTTTTTGGAATAAAAGGTGAATCCAATTATTTACGGTCATGTACATAGGTGAATAGCTAGCGGCGGCCTCATATGTTTTCCTATATTCATTTCCTATTCAATCCACTGCTCGCTGCTAAGTTGATAGTCATCTCTTTCTAGGCACATAGCAATTCTTTCACTGCATTATCTTCTGTAATGAATTATGTTTTTCTTACGGTTTATGTACTGATTGGACAAACATAACTATTTCATAGATTTAGAAATTTCGATGTGCTTTTTAATAAATTATTTAACTTGTGCCTGTTAATGTGTGAAACGGTTTTATTACAGTCACAAATTAATCATGAAAAGTTGAATGGAAGCTTCAAACTCATGTATTGATGAATATTAGATTTTCGTGTCTGCCTAAAACCAATTGGTGAAATTAACCAATGTCATTCTTATATGTGTTAACTGTAGTTGCGTTGATTTGTTAAGTTCATATGTTTATGTAGTTGTCATCGATGTTGAACCAAGTATGGGTTCACATATTTATAATTTGTAAATTATTGATTACCAACACATTAGTTCACATACTTAATTCTGCTTAAGATTATCCCAGTTCAACAGTTTTCTTTCCTGACAATAAGTATGTTTAAAATTAGTATCCACATGTTTACTAACTTTCTTTACCATTGATTTGTTGTTGATCACCCGCTTCAGGTTTGAATCATCTACGTATAGAAATTATATGACATTATACTTTATTTAGATGTCTTTGACATAAAAAAATAGTTCATGGATATTTGTAGTTCTACAAATAAATAATTTTTTTAACCACCTTTTCCAACACAGTTGATTAATTTCTATTTTATAATTTTTTTTGGCTTTCAAATTGGCTATTACAAAATGGGTTTTGTCCATACGTAATGTGAACATAGAATTTCTTTTTCACAATTTACAAATTATCCTACACTTTTGGTTAATTTAGTGGAGCAGGAAACATAGGGTCCGTTTGTTTTTTAACAGGAAGGGGTATAATTGAAAGGGGTTGGGGAAGAAGAATAATTGATGAAAGGGGTATGTGAAGGAGCACACGAAAGGGACAAAGGGGTGTAAAATGGTGCAAATACACGAACGGGACAACGAAATCTACAAATCCAAGCTTTCGTCTGGAAGGGGCAAATTGGTGCTCGCGTCGGACGCGTCGAACGCTTCCGACGCAGAAACGAACTTAACGTGCCCTTTCGAGAAATCAAACGCTACCATAGACTTTATCCAGTGTGATTGCACGGTAGTAAGCTCTGCCCAGGACATAGTGCTATGTATAGAAATTTATGATATTTGCATATGTGATCTTCCATTTATGACTTATCACTGATACTTAAAACATTACGACATCTCTGCTTTGTATGTCCTCTATGACTGACGGTTTGTTGCATATAATTACTAATTCAAGTGTTAATTGCTTTGCCCTAATTACCGGTTGGACAATGATACAGAAGCAACCACATGTGTGATATGGCAGAACACCGTCCCAAAGAATGAGGAAGACGCCTTCCTGTGGGATCTTCTTCATGTGAGATATATTTTGCATTTCTCTCTTCATTCTCTTTTCAATATCATATGCTTCTTTTCATACACTTTGTACTGACCCCGCATAATACAATCACCTATGGTTTGCCAAATACATCTATTTTTTTCAATTACCAATTCAAACTCACTGTTTTCTCTTTAAATGCAAACATTCAGGACTTTGAAGATGAGAACCCAATTCCTTATCAGACCGGTCTGCAAATACAGAAAAAAAGATCAAAGAGACTACGTGAACTCATTAATTTACTGCTCTATCTCGCTACATGTAATTATTTGTATTAAACGTCTGCCTTACTTCCTTTGACTCAGTACACTTTGTTTTTCTTTTCTTTTCTCTCATTACGTTACTTCATGTACTAACATTGTCTGAGCATTGATTTCTTTTGCCCCTTTTTTTACGATTTCCCACATTGTTGTTCAGTGTTTTTTTTTACTAACATCAATGGTGACAATATTTATGACTTCTAATTGGTCCAGTACCTGCTGGCGGTACAATAAACATGTACATAATTTTCTTCATTCTTCTATGCACACGGTCTACGTTTTAATTTTTCCTGCTTATGTTTCCATATTACATGTCGAAAACTCTACTCTACCTGCCCTTCAGGTAATAGCCAGAAGATTACTTAATGGGACCTACTACTCAACCGATCCTTATTTTTGCCTACATATGTTCCACTATCGTTCAAAAACAAACAACTTTTACTTCAATCCCTCCTACCACTGCTTCTTCTCTCATCCTTCCTCACTGATATAACACCAGAAAGTACGTACAAACTAAACTAAATAGTTTCCTTTGCAATATGTCCTACTGTATGGTTCAGTATACTACCGTGTACCCGTATGCGAAGCACGGGTCTCCTTCTAGTAGACCCAAATGTCAAATATGTCAGGAAATTAGGCACACTACATTAAGATGTTATCTTAGATTAAGTGAAAGCTATACACCAAATCAAAACTCAAAAAGTTAAGATAACAAAAACCACATTGCAAATATGGCTCAAGCACAACAAGATTCCAACATTTAGTCATGTAATTCAAGAAATCATCACCTAAATGATATTACCAAACATGAACATATTGAGGATTAGAACTGGTAGTGTAACAACTTGAATTTGGCAATATGATAATTTGATAATTAAAAAAATATTTTGGAGTTAATTTGAAATTATATAAAGGAAAATTTAATTTTTGAGTACAAAGAAGAAGAAAAAAGAAAGATTATTACCTTATGTGTTAAATAACTTAAGCAGACTCATATTTTCTTTACCTAATAAAATAAATAAGAATGATTACTTCTTAGAAATGAAAAAAAATCTACCTAGCTAACGAAATAAGATAGAGTCATTAACCTTGTCTAATAAAACAAAATAGCATAAGGACTTAACTAATAAAACTAAAATATAAAACAAAATTGTATGATGAACCGCCTAATAAAAAATAGTACTCCCTCTAGTTCACATTACTTGGCGTTATTAAGTTTTTACTCTTTTGCATAATACCTGACGTTTGGTGAAAAGTCCCCACCATATTCCCGTTTTTACCCTCTTTCAAAATCTACTCATTAAGTACTGCATGGGATTTCGTTTGTGCTGCTGCTATTATTTCCAATGCAATCACTTACTACTCCAAATTTCCCTCCAGACTCTCGTTCTTTCCCTCTCATTTTTGATGTTATAAAAATGATACAGCATTCACATATGGCAAACCAATTTTTATCACCAAAAAAAATTATGAATAGGCCAGAGTCTGCTGTGGATAAAAACGAGGGCTCTATGTCTCCTCCAAAACTTAAAAGAAGCGCAAGCAATGATACGACGTATGAGACTAAGGACTTTAAGAAGAAGAAAATGGTTAATTTAGAATTTGATTTGAATGAGAAACCTGCTAATGAAGAAGAAGATCTTCGCAGTGCTCATGCTGAATTTGCGGAGAAAGTAGATCGGATTCCAGATTTGAACAAGCTAGCCTGTGAAGGAGAAACAGTTGATAACAATCCAGAGATGCAACAATTTGCTATATCGATGTTCAAGGTTATGTATCCTGAGCTAAAGGGGCTGCTGTTTCCTTAGGTTAATGCACTTGGTCTTTCTATTTTTGTTAATGCAAGCTTTATGCAAGTGTACTACTTTTTTGTTTTTACTGTGTTTGGTTACCTTGGTATTGTTACCTAATGTAAGCGAGAAGCTAGTATGCAAATTGGTCTTATCATACTTGTAAGCTTGACTGCAAATTGGATATTTGGAAGTTTCTATTGGATATTTGTAAGCTTGACCGTTAATTTTCCCTGTATGTTTCTTTTGTCTATATGGATATTTGGAAGTATTTTTTGGCTGCACATTGCAATTCTCGTGTTAATTTTTCTTGCAAGCTTGTCATCAAATGTTGTAATCTGTCTGCAAATATCTTAGTGAGAAGCTTGTCCCTACAAAAGGTCATACAATTCACACACATTATGTAGCAATGCACAAAGAATAATGGAATGCAAGTGGCAGATGAGAATATTTATTCTATGCAAAAAGAAAAAAAAGTAAACAAAAGAGCAAAATGAAACATGAAGTTCATCTCCATAAATTTGAATTCCAATTTAAGATCTTGATAGTATATTCATAACATTTTGTACTAAAGAGGCATCACAAGTAATTTGCATAGGAAGGCGACTTTCTCTTTGTAGTGCGGCTTTATTTATGTGTGGAGGATTGTATTTGTTCGAACCTTCTATCTTCATGATCTCTTGCATGCATAACTGTAGACTCAGAAAAATATCATTCACTTTGCTTGAAGGGTATTCATCGTAAGCTTTCTCAACTGCATTGATAAGCTCTTGTACCGTCCGTGGACACTCTTTGTGTTGCAATGCTTGAATAGAAGCAAAAAAACCAAGATCTAGAATGTTTAAATCCGGTGAGTTAGATGGTTGACATGCTAGTTGAATATCGAAATCAGTTTGTGAAACAGCTAATTTAAATGCTTCGTCGTTTGAATCAATATGTGTTCTTGCATTATCTTGTTGAACGAAGATGGTTTTATTAACGTCTTCTCTTGGCCACTTACTTTGAATAGCGGGAATAACTTTCTCAATCATATATGCTCGCACATTCTCCCTCTTTATAGAGGTCATTGGTTTAATTTCCCAAGTGCCTGCTTCTCGATTCCTACTTGATCTTTGTGCTCTTTCCACCGTAACAAAGGGAAACACACCTAACTTCCCCGAGAACACTTCATTTCCTTCACCATCATACCGTGGACGAGCCATAGCAACTAGAAACATAACTTTTCCGATAAAATTCTTACTTTGACATGTACGCAACGGTACTTCTTCATCTGGTAGTAAATAATATGTTTGTGTTTTTTTTGTCATATAAAACCACTTCTCATCAATATGTATCATGTTATACATGCCGACAAATTTTGGTTCATGTGGTAAGCTGCTTGGGTCTAACATTGATACACAAAATTTAAGACGAGCTATTTTATGTTCTTTTTTCAAATACGGCTTAATAGCATTTGTGTGGCGTCGAAGGAGACCTTGTTTCAAAAGTCGAAACAATGTTGTGTAGCTTACATTCAAAGCTTGGCTAAGTGCTTTTAAGGTTGTTCGTCGGTGTAAAGGAATTTCATGCACTCGGCTTAAGTCGACATGAATTCTTTTCCGACCACAGTTCTTCGTTTTCTTATGTGAAACATCAACTGTTCCTCCATTAGTGTTCTCTTTTGTTCGTTTCCAAATTCGTTGTACTGTCCGTATGGGTACCGAAAATTGTTCGGAAACTTGTCTTGTTGTAAATTTTTTAAGCTTTCCATCAACACTCTTTTCCAACAAAGCACGATAAATAATCCACCTCTGTTCATTTGTTAAAAATAAGTTTTTCTTTTCTTGAGCTGCACCAACATCGTCTGCACCTGTAAAAAAAACAAAAAACGTGCATATCATGTGTTGACTTTGAAAGCTACATAAGCATGCTTGCACACTGTTTCTACGTTAAAGACATGTATCAAAAACCAACATTGTTTCTACGTTAAAGCCATGTATAAAAAAAACAGAAATCAACATTGTTTCTATGTTAAAGTCATGTATCAAAAATGCATGAAAACTTGTACATTCATGTTTGCACACTGTTTGCACACTGTTTAGATGCTTTTAGGGAGAACCTGCATATTAGAAAATGCATGAAAACCTGTATATCTAAAAATGCATGAACTCTTGAAATGTACAGTACATATCAGTTTTTTAGAAAGCTAATTTGAAATGCACAGTACACTATTTAGATGATTTTAGGGAGAACCTGCATATTAAAAAACGCATGAAAACCTGTATATCTAAAAATGCATGAAACTCTTGGAATGTACAGTAAAAATGCATGAACTCTTGAAATGTACAGTACATATCGGTTTTTTAGAAAGCTAATTTGAAATGTACAGTACAAATCAGGAAATACCCCGGTTTGCTTAGAGAGACAAAAAAAAGTTTACTGCTGTTATAATGTTATTTTAGTAAATAACGCAAGTACCATCTATTTCAAGTAAATGGCGCAGTACCTAAATTTACCGCAATGCCTTCTTCATCATCTTCATGTAATGGAGACTCCAATTCTTGATTTAAATCAATGTTTATGTTTTCTTCATCTTCTTCGTGCGACTGCTCAACATTTAGTTGGGGTAATGAGGATCCAAACTCTTGAGTTAGGTCGACGTTCAAATCTAGCATGAATGTGATTGGCTCCTCTACCTCTACGTTGAGCTGTGCATTACGCAGACTTGAGTCGTCATGCGAAAAGACTTCATCATTGTCTATGGCAGGAAAATTTAAATCAATATTCTGATTTCTTCTACAACCCATCGATTGCGTATTAGGCGTGCTTGAGTCGTCCAATGGAAAAACTTCATCATTATCTATTGGAGAAAGATTTAGATCAATATTTTGATTACTTTTAAAAGCCATGTTTGTGTAGTTTAGAAACCAACATTTTTATGCCTCCTATATATAAGAGCAAAGGACTGAATTTTTTTAGTTTAGAAACATAAATTTTGTAAAATTGTTGGCTCCATGAACTGAAAATTTTTAGTTTCAAAATTTGAAGAAATTGGCTCCATTTCAAATTTAAGGTGTAGAAGTTGAAGAAGCTGCATGGGTTTTTTAGTTGAGATGGTGAACGTCATTAAGCTGAGAGTAAATGCAAGTTTCATGGAGTATGAGAAGCTGCAGCGGTGCATTTTTCAACCAAAAAAAGAGGCTGCACTGTTTTCCAATAAAAGACCATTTAATACAAAGATTAATTAAAGGACAAATATGTCATTTTTAAGCTTTCTTAATCTATGTGAAAGATTCCAAAAGGTCAAGTAATGTGAACTGGAGGGAGTATAAGATAAAATAATACATTGACATGCTCAAACAAGCAATAATATATACTCCCTCTAGTTCACATTACTTGGCGTTATTAAGTTTTTACTCTTTTGCATAATACCTGACGTTTGGTGAAAAGTCCCCACCATATTCCCGTTTTTACCCTCTTTCAAAATCTACTCATTAAGTACTGCATGGGATTTCGTTTGTGCTGCTGCTATTATTTCCAATGCAATCACTTACTACTCCAAATTTCCCTCCAGACTCTCGTTCTTTCCCTCTCATTTTTGATGTTATAAAAATGATACAGCATTCACATATGGCAAACCAATTTTTATCACCAAAAAAAATTATGAATAGGCCAGAGTCTGCTGTGGATAAAAACGAGGGCTCTATGTCTCCTCCAAAACTTAAAAGAAGCGCAAGCAATGATACGACGTATGAGACTAAGGACTTTAAGAAGAAGAAAATGGTTAATTTAGAATTTGATTTGAATGAGAAACCTGCTAATGAAGAAGAAGATCTTCGCAGTGCTCATGCTGAATTTGCGGAGAAAGTAGATCGGATTCCAGATTTGAACAAGCTAGCCTGTGAAGGAGAAACAGTTGATAACAATCCAGAGATGCAACAATTTGCTATATCGATGTTCAAGGTTATGTATCCTGAGCTAAAGGGGCTGCTGTTTCCTTAGGTTAATGCACTTGGTCTTTCTATTTTTGTTAATGCAAGCTTTATGCAAGTGTACTACTTTTTTGTTTTTACTGTGTTTGGTTACCTTGGTATTGTTACCTAATGTAAGCGAGAAGCTAGTATGCAAATTGGTCTTATCATACTTGTAAGCTTGACTGCAAATTGGATATTTGGAAGTTTCTATTGGATATTTGTAAGCTTGACCGTTAATTTTCCCTGTATGTTTCTTTTGTCTATATGGATATTTGGAAGTATTTTTTGGCTGCACATTGCAATTCTCGTGTTAATTTTTCTTGCAAGCTTGTCATCAAATGTTGTAATCTGTCTGCAAATATCTTAGTGAGAAGCTTGTCCCTACAAAAGGTCATACAATTCACACACATTATGTAGCAATGCACAAAGAATAATGGAATGCAAGTGGCAGATGAGAATATTTATTCTATGCAAAAAGAAAAAAAAGTAAACAAAAGAGCAAAATGAAACATGAAGTTCATCTCCATAAATTTGAATTCCAATTTAAGATCTTGATAGTATATTCATAACATTTTGTACTAAAGAGGCATCACAAGTAATTTGCATAGGAAGGCGACTTTCTCTTTGTAGTGCGGCTTTATTTATGTGTGGAGGATTGTATTTGTTCGAACCTTCTATCTTCATGATCTCTTGCATGCATAACTGTAGACTCAGAAAAATATCATTCACTTTGCTTGAAGGGTATTCATCGTAAGCTTTCTCAACTGCATTGATAAGCTCTTGTACCGTCCGTGGACACTCTTTGTGTTGCAATGCTTGAATAGAAGCAAAAAAACCAAGATCTAGAATGTTTAAATCCGGTGAGTTAGATGGTTGACATGCTAGTTGAATATCGAAATCAGTTTGTGAAACAGCTAATTTAAATGCTTCGTCGTTTGAATCAATATGTGTTCTTGCATTATCTTGTTGAACGAAGATGGTTTTATTAACGTCTTCTCTTGGCCACTTACTTTGAATAGCGGGAATAACTTTCTCAATCATATATGCTCGCACATTCTCCCTCTTTATAGAGGTCATTGGTTTAATTTCCCAAGTGCCTGCTTCTCGATTCCTACTTGATCTTTGTGCTCTTTCCACCGTAACAAAGGGAAACACACCTAACTTCCCCGAGAACACTTCATTTCCTTCACCATCATACCGTGGACGAGCCATAGCAACTAGAAACATAACTTTTCCGATAAAATTCTTACTTTGACATGTACGCAACGGTACTTCTTCATCTGGTAGTAAATAATATGTTTGTGTTTTTTTTGTCATATAAAACCACTTCTCATCAATATGTATCATGTTATACATGCCGACAAATTTTGGTTCATGTGGTAAGCTGCTTGGGTCTAACATTGATACACAAAATTTAAGACGAGCTATTTTATGTTCTTTTTTCAAATACGGCTTAATAGCATTTGTGTGGCGTCGAAGGAGACCTTGTTTCAAAAGTCGAAACAATGTTGTGTAGCTTACATTCAAAGCTTGGCTAAGTGCTTTTAAGGTTGTTCGTCGGTGTAAAGGAATTTCATGCACTCGGCTTAAGTCGACATGAATTCTTTTCCGACCACAGTTCTTCGTTTTCTTATGTGAAACATCAACTGTTCCTCCATTAGTGTTCTCTTTTGTTCGTCTCCAAATTCGTTGTACTGTCCGTATGGGTACCGAAAATTGTTCGGAAACTTGTCTTGTTGTAAATTTTTTAAGCTTTCCATCAACACTCTTTTCCAACAAAGCACGATAAATAATCCACCTCTGTTCATTTGTTAAAAATAAGTTTTTCTTTTCTTGAGCTGCACCAACATCGTCTGCACCTGTAAAAAAAACAAAAAACGTGCATATCATGTGTTGACTTTGAAAGCTACATAAGCATGCTTGCACACTGTTTCTACGTTAAAGACATGTATCAAAAACCAACATTGTTTCTACGTTAAAGCCATGTATAAAAAAAACAGAAATCAACATTGTTTCTATGTTAAAGTCATGTATCAAAAATGCATGAAAACTTGTACATTCATGTTTGCACACTGTTTGCACACTGTTTAGATGCTTTTAGGGAGAACCTGCATATTAGAAAATGCATGAAAACCTGTATATCTAAAAATGCATGAACTCTTGAAATGTACAGTACATATCAGTTTTTTAGAAAGCTAATTTGAAATGCACAGTACACTATTTAGATGATTTTAGGGAGAACCTGCATATTAAAAAACGCATGAAAACCTGTATATCTAAAAATGCATGAAACTCTTGGAATGTACAGTAAAAATGCATGAACTCTTGAAATGTACAGTACATATCGGTTTTTTAGAAAGCTAATTTGAAATGTACAGTACAAATCAGGAAATACCCCGGTTTGCTTAGAGAGACAAAAAAAAGTTTACTGCTGTTATAATGTTATTTTAGTAAATAACGCAAGTACCATCTATTTCAAGTAAATGGCGCAGTACCTAAATTTACCGCAATGCCTTCTTCATCATCTTCATGTAATGGAGACTCCAATTCTTGATTTAAATCAATGTTTATGTTTTCTTCATCTTCTTCGTGCGACTGCTCAACATTTAGTTGGGGTAATGAGGATCCAAACTCTTGAGTTAGGTCGACGTTCAAATCTAGCATGAATGTGATTGGCTCCTCTACCTCTACGTTGAGCTGTGCATTACGCAGACTTGAGTCGTCATGCGAAAAGACTTCATCATTGTCTATGGCAGGAAAATTTAAATCAATATTCTGATTTCTTCTACAACCCATCGATTGCGTATTAGGCGTGCTTGAGTCGTCCAATGGAAAAACTTCATCATTATCTATTGGAGAAAGATTTAGATCAATATTTTGATTACTTTTAAAAGCCATGTTTGTGTAGTTTAGAAACCAACATTTTTATGCCTCCTATATATAAGAGCAAAGGACTGAATTTTTTTAGTTTAGAAACATAAATTTTGTAAAATTGTTGGCTCCATGAACTGAAAATTTTTAGTTTCAAAATTTGAAGAAATTGGCTCCATTTCAAATTTAAGGTGTAGAAGTTGAAGAAGCTGCATGGGTTTTTTAGTTGAGATGGTGAACGTCATTAAGCTGAGAGTAAATGCAAGTTTCATGGAGTATGAGAAGCTGCAGCGGTGCATTTTTCAACCAAAAAAAGAGGCTGCACTGTTTTCCAATAAAAGACCATTTAATACAAAGATTAATTAAAGGACAAATATGTCATTTTTAAGCTTTCTTAATCTATGTGAAAGATTCCAAAAGGTCAAGTAATGTGAACTGGAGGGAGTAACAAAATAGCATAACGATTCTCATTTAACTTGAGAAGTTCAACTTTTCTACTTTTTGGTTTATTGGAAAAGTGGACGAATCAAGTTATATCATCGAGATAATTTCTATTGGACTAGAATACGGTGGAATTAATGTTGATGATTGTTGTTGGAGCAAAATGCGATCCAGTCAGGCTATGGCATGAGGATAGTTTCCTTTAGGCCAAAGTCTAGTCGAATTAGGTTAAACTACAGGAGGTCGGATAATTAGTGCAGTACCCTTCTCTTCACCTATCAATACTTAAGTTCGTTCTCATTTTAATTCATTTGCTCCTTCCTTCTCTTCTTCCTTACTTCCATTGAAACACTCCACAAAAGAATCAAGAAAAAGCACCATTCACTGTGTAACCTTCTCCTATGTCTACTTTTGCATAATTTAAAGCATAAATCTTAAATTTTGTAGAAATTAGTGGCAATGCGTATCCTTTTGTTTTTCTCCTCTACTATTCTTTTATTTTATTTTTTCACGGGTAGGCTCGGCCATAGTCGTATTTTGTTGTCTTATTTTTGTAAAGATAAGCTCTACCACAATCCAATTATGTTGCAACGGTTGCCTCTGCTACCACCGCACTTTATCACTTTATTTTTTCCTATGGATTACTTTGTCATGTTGTATTTAGTTATCATATTTTGCATGGGTCGATTATGCAACCATTGAAATTTTTTATTCTAATTTTGCAAAGGAAGGCTCAGACACCATCGCATTTTGTTATTTTATTTATATAACAGTAACTTCTACCACGATCGCAAATCTAAATGTGATGTTAAATGATAAATTATTTGCATATATTGTTATGAATGGTTCATCATGTATATAATTTGAATAACGTATAGGTATTGTTATTTAAACCGAGAAAATTTAGTTACACTAAATACATGATAATTTGCTGGGAAATACTACCATATATGGGAAAGTTAATGATATATAATATGGTTGACTCTTTTTATGACATCATCTTCATTCAATAGTTCAATGGAGTATTTGTGGATTGTAATTTTAATATATTAAACTCTTTAGTGACATCTGATTAATCACTGTTAGGTAAATATATTACCATATATACACACTATGAAAAATGTTAAATATTATAATCAATATGCTTTAACCAAGAGTGCTGATATCCAATATCCATCCTAATTGGATTGTCTTAGGGTAGCACCCTAAGTGCAGCATTCTTACATTACTGTAATTAGTTTAATTAGTTTAATGATCTGATATATGTGTTGAATTTTTTTGGCACCCCTTTCATCATTTTCATGTGCGTGCATTCGTTCAGTATAAAGGCACTACAAACCACTGGACAAAGCCCTCTTAGTGACAATGTCTTGATTGGGCAATAATTAATTGTAACAAAAGGAATATCTTGCTGTTACATGCCACTAATCTCATATATATACCCATCTTCTTTAAGATATCCTGCAATGTGGGACTAATTGCAAATCCAATCTACGCGTCCACTCTTATACAATGCGAGCCACACTTAAAAGATCTCCATCTTGGCCAGTATTTCTCAACTGAACTTGAAGTTATATAGAGTCCTCAAATATTTAGAAAGGTCGCTAACACCTCCAGCGGTTCGGCTTAGGTCGCTACCAGCTCTAAGCAGTTTTGCTAAGCTGTTTTCCACAAAGAGACTCTTTTCAACGGTTGGCAGGCCGTGATCAAACATATAACTCCACTCTAATGAGAATCCAGAGCTCAAACCACATATTGGAGCAAACTTAGGCTAATGCTGCATTACAGTGGTCCCCTCAAACCTGGCTCCAATACCAAGTTGAAATTTTTCGGCACCCCTTTTAGGGTCTTCTTGTGCGCACATTCATTCAGCGTAGAGGCAGTACAAACCGCTGAACTAGGCCTTCTTGGTGCCAGCTTCCTGAGTGGATATCCCTACATCACCTTAAGATACACATATGTTTAAGGCAACAATTAACTGTAACAAAAGAAATCTCTTATTATTACATGCCACCAATCTCATATATGTACCTATCTTCTTTAAGATATCCTGAGATGTGGGACTAATTGCAAATCCAATCTATGCACTCACTCTCATACAATGCGAGCCACACCTAATATATGAAAATTAAGTGTTATGATCGCATGACTTGTATAAACTGATGGACATATGAGTACTTTCACATAGGCATCAGTAGACCAGAAACATTCGTGTATGATATTATAGATCGTGCAAATGCGTTCATAATGCCTAGTCGTTGTTTGTTTTAACAACCTTTTGGGTCAAACTAAAGTTCTACCTCAGTATGTGCTTCCATGATATCATTTGTATCCTATACTTTCTAGAGGTAAATGCATATGGTTTATATCTTGTATTCCCTTTCCCATGTTTTGTCATAATACCAATAAAGAGGATGAGGTGGTTTTCGACCATATCATTTGAGACTTTAGGACATTACTTTAGTATGCAGAAGGGATGGTAATAGTATGCATGGATCCGTATGTATCATTTTTATGGCGTCTCTACAACTAGATGTTTTAATTTGTTATATATATATATATATATATATATATATATATATATATATATATATATATATATGCAAGAATATGGTATGTATATGTATATATGTGTGTGTTTGGGGAGGGGGGGTTCTGACTGCACTGATGTTATTGTAGATGTTTTATTTTATGTACTTTTTCAGTGTATACTGAACTTAATAAACCAATGTATGTTGCTTTGTGCCAAGATGAGACATGCCCTTCGTAGAGATTTAAGCATATGATACTATGTATTCATCTTGACAAAAGGGAGTATAAATATAATAAATTTCTCATTTGTGTTCTTTTGTAACACACTGAAAATGAATAAACAAAAATTAAATAAAGAGGAGTAACAGAATAAATATTAATTAAAATAATATTCAGAATTGGGCGAAGAGGATTCCATTATTCGTCGATTACGAAATTTTGGTTTGGATAGACTTTTAGTTTGTGTAAATCAGATGAAAAATGAATAATTTATGGTCAGTTAAAGTGTGAAATTTAAATTAGAAAATTTAATCAGCGGTGAAATGGGCAACTCGGCCTATATGTGGTTTGACCCTTGTGTCGACCCACATAGAGGTAGGATGACCTCATATCGAGCCAAGCACTGTGTCGTGCATAGCATGATGTCGAGCCTGATGCTGAACGTTTCTGGAGTCTTCTGATGATGTGTTTTTAAAGGATGTGTTGACCAACTTTTTACCAAAATCTGTCATAATTCAGATCAAAGACCAATATTCAGAAACGCGCCCTATAGCATTGTTCAATCAATTAGTTCGAGAAACTCATACTCCAGATGGCCTAGCCAAGGCTCGGCCTAAACTGACTTCCCTCGGATTTCAAGCCCAAGCCAATATACTTCGGCTAGTGACTCGACCACTCCGGAAGAATCGCTCTCCCCAGTCGACCGAGTAAACCGCTTCCATCAAGGGCGCATCGACCGAATATCTCGGAGCCGCCTGGAAATATCCAGCTGGGTCATTCAATACTCGGTCCAACTTTCAAGGCAATAAAGGCGATCAACCATCTCCAGACAAAGCTCTACTTTGGATACACCTCAACTCGAGTGCAACGTAAGCCACTATTTCCGAGGATACTATTAATCAGCAGTAGACTGGGTCCCATTGCCGCAATTACTTCCACTGATCGAGCCCTACGTGTCCAAGCTCCGAAAAAGAGGAAAGCCACGTGGCGGCCCACTCAGCCCACTTCTTCACATATAAATACACCCATGCTAAAAATGGAAAGGGGACTTTTAGGATCTTCAACTCCTCCTACTTTCGGCTGAACCTCTCCCTTTCAAAGCCTTTCTATGACTAAGTTAGAAAAGAAATACTTCTTCTTCCTCAAAAATAGAAAAAAACATTGTACTTGTAATAAAAAAAAGATCAATACAAATAATTGGGACGTAGGCATCATCTTGGCCGAACCACTGTAAAAAGTCTTGCGTGTTCCCTGTCTTCTTTACTTTTTTGCATTTCGTAATCATTATTCGTGCGTTATCCACATGATCGAGGGTTGACTGTCACTAGTGACCAACTTTTAACGTCAACACTTTGGCTTGCCAGGAAGGGTCACGCACCGACTTACTCTACGACCATCAGCAAATTCTGATCTTTGGCAAACAAACGAAAGAAATATGCAACATCTTCCTGTCCCACGAATGCCGATGCAGCCGACACAAATGTTGCCGAGGCAAGTCAAGAAGCTTCCTCCCATAAAGTAATGTCTTGATATCTTACCCGGGACAACATGGATAAGATTATGGCCGAATTCAGAGGCCATATGACATCTCAGGGTAAACTCCTCGAACAATAGCAACAATTGATGGATCACCTTCTCGATCGAGTGGAAATGGGATTAAACGCTTCAACATCAATTCCTCCACTGACCGGGACTGGGGCAATAACTGATCTTCGATCTGCGCAGAATCAGGCCACTGATCAGATTACACCCTTGCTTCCTTCTGGCTGGGCTCCACCACCTAACCAGTCACAACCAGGAGTATCGCTTCCAACGACCAGCGCAGTCGGAGATCACAGGAGACCCACGGTCAAGATCTAGGTCGTTCGACTACTTTGCCTCCACTCTTGGGGACTGCTCGACCCCCTGGACTAATCGAGCAACCACCGGGGCAGTCAGGATCAATACCATTCCATTACAACCCGGTATCTTACGGCAAACTCGCCTTATGCCGCATTTCCTTCAACGAAGAGCTGGTGGAGCCTTCCCTTCGAACCAGGGAGACCACTCTACCATACTGGTTCCCAAATCGGTGGGTGAAAATGCTACTGTAGATCCTCCTAACATCACCTCCGATGGGGGCATCGAAGAACCCCAAACACCACATGCTATGCTGGATCAGCCCGGGCCTTCTGCCTTGGGTACGGCTCGGTCCAACTTTCATCAGGTTCAAGAGAGGCCAGTCTTCCTAGAACCAACAACTATGATGAACCCTCTCCTTCACCTTCACTCAACTCTCGGAGGTCGGGCCCAACCAACGGCCACCCTTCTGAGCATGCTTTCATTGGATCCTGATGTCGGAGCTCCCTCGAATGCAGGACTCGATTCATGGTAGAAACTCCTTGGAGATGGAACCCAACTTGCCAGCATCCTCAGACACTTCACTCGGGGTACATCTTCTTAGCAGGTTATAAATGACGTCCACCATAGCCCATTCACTAGAGAGATGAGAAACTCTCGGAATACCCCGGATTTCAGGTTTCCAGCCATCAAACCCTACAATGGTACGACTGACCTGACCATCCATCTCATGTGATACATGCGCCACATGGAAGTACTCTCTGCATCGGTCAATGTTGTGGCCAAATGCTTCCCGCTCTACCTCACCGACATAGCAGGCATGTGGTTTCGACAACTAATAACCGAATCGATTAACAGCTGGAACATGTTGGTCACTCGTTTAATCGAGTAGTTCAGGGTTAACATATCCCGACCCAAGAGTGTTATGTTCCTTTTGACCATGAAGCAACGGCCCGGAGAGACTCTACGATCTTTCTTAGGGAGATTCAACATGGTCGTAGCATCCATCAACCGACCTGAGCCGTCGGTGGTGCCTATGGCCGCCATTATAGGCGTCCAGAACCGATCAGATTTTGGATCTCTATAACCAGAGATCCACCCAGAGATATTGATGAATTTTATGCTGAGGACAAATGGTTCCTCCGACAAGAAGATGCCAACCTCGAGATAGAAAGTCTCGAGGTGCTCGCTGCCAAGGACGGAGGCCCCTCCAGCTTCAACGGCCAGAGCAAAGGTAAAGGGAGAGTTCCAGTAAAGAGCGACTGCAATGTGCGTTCTCTAAGAGAGGACAAGTACGACAGGTATACCAAGCTCAACTCTTCTTTGCTTGACATCTATCTTGACAAACGAGAGACTCTGCCCTCTCCAAAGCCTCCTCGAAGAGAGCCGACCGAAGATCGAATCTGGGAAGCACTGCATTTACCACAACATAGCTGGTCACGCCACCAACGAATGCAGATATCTACGCGATCTCATCGAGGATATAGTTAGGTAAGGAGAGCTCCCCGAGTATGTTAAGAAACCCGCACAGGCCTTGATGCCACCCTCATCTGCCCAAGCACCTCAGGTCGGTCTCCGAACTCCTAGGAATGAAAAGGACCCTAAGACCAGCAATCGCGGCATTATAATTAATTAATTATATCATTGTATTTTTTGCTTTATTGAATAAGGAGTTATGCTGGATTGTGCACGAGAGGGGATAGCCCCTAGATGTGTCCATAGTTCAACTATTTCTCTGTTAGGATTTTTTTCTGGCTCTGTAACGATAATAAAATTTTCTTTCGAACATTTGGCATGTTTGATTAAACTCAAACCGAGCATGATAGTTGCTCGTTAAAACTCAGTCAATGCTTAACACCATAACCAAACAAACTCCACGAGCCGAGTTCAGTCGACCCTTGACCTAAAGAAGAGTATACTTGATACTCGCCATTATCTTAAGTCGAGTGTGCCAATCACTCGCCAAATCTTTCGCTGATTGAGCATCTTTTGTCATGGTCTGCGCTCACCACTATCCCTGAGAATATGGTTGATGCCTGCCACCATACGCTTAACAGACTCCATTAAATAATCATAAAATAACTAACAACAACCGAGCATGATCACCACTTGCCACCAGCCGAGCATGATCACCACTTGCCACCAGCCGAGCATATGTAACGCTCGCACCATCATAAGCTGAGCATAGATGATGCTCGCCCCTTAGCAAGCTGAGTACTGGTAATAATCACCATACCCATAAGCCGAGCACCGATTACACTTGCCATTTTTCAAAGCCAAGTGTGACATTCGCTCGATTGCTCTTAAAGTCCTCTATAGACCGAGAGCGGCTCTTGCACTACAAGAAAAGCTGTATATAGCGGCAGATTTTTAGCAGTGGAAAATTTCATCGCAAATTAGCGACGGATTTTCGTGGACTTTGTAAGGGATGATATTTTGGATTTTTTATGTCAACTTATTTTAAATTATTACCGTCGAATCTAATTTTTGTTGCTAAATCATTGGAAATTGCAGCACTTTACCATCATAAAAATTCAAACGCTAAATTCCGTTGTAGATAATGGTTGTTTACCATCGTGAAAATTTTGACACTATTTTTGCAACAGTTTTTCAAGAGATTTGAAAAGGACTTTAATATTTACTATTTATAAAATGTTTTACATTTGTGTTTTTACTTAGTAATTAATAAGTAAATATAAATTTTAAATAATTAATGTTAATAATTTATTAATAACAAATAATAAATAATTACTATTAAAAGTAAATAATATTCAATAATTAGTATTGATTAATTATCAATTACTATAAAATATAAATAAAAGGTAATAATAATTAATAAAATAGTTTAATATATAATTAATAATCATAAAAAAAAATAATTACTATTAATAGTAAATAAAGTTCAATGGCTAGTATTGATTAATTAATAATTACTAAATAATTAAGAGGTCATAATTATTAATTAATAATATAGATTAATAATTAATCTTTAATAATCAATGATTAATAAGTAATTTTTAATGATTAAGAAGTATGTGGTTATCCATAAAATTTGGCACTTTCTAAAATAAATTTAAAATTATCCATAATTAATTATTAGCAATCAACAAATCTTTATCTTTATCTTTATTATTACTAATAATGCCAATTCTTTTATTGAGGTGAAGCTTTTTCACTGTTCCACAACAGCCCTTCACCTTCCATGCACATGAATAAAAAGTACCAGTTAAACTCGAGGTCAGATCCGTCTTTTGCCCTGTCATTTCCTTTAACCCACTAATCTGACATAAAACAACTAGAACCGTTGGATTCTTATTTCCTCTGATCTACGTCATCCACCCATTCCATTAATAATTAATAGTGTTTTTCTCCTGTAATCCGAAGGTAGCCACCATCGATCTTTTATTTTCCAAAATATCTTCTTCCTCCATGGTCGCTGCGATTGCTTTCTTTCGCACAAAATAAACCCAAACGCTGCATCTACCGGTACAATCTCTCCCTCGTCGCTGGTCACCACCTCATCGTTGGTCACCGCCTCATCGCTTATAGTCAACGCGTCGTCATTTGTCGCCTCCATATCTAGCAAGAGAAATTCGGTTTGTAATCTGATTATATATTTCTTTTGCCTTTATCTCAATTTCAATTTGACTGCATAACCGAAATTTGATTCAAAGTTGATTGCGACCTGCGTAAATAAAATTATAAGTCTAGGTTATCTGTAATTGATTATAAAATTTGATTCGAACTTTAAGTAATTGTATCGTACTTGATTGCGCAGGGGTAGCTGTCGTTGTTAACATGCTATATCCAGAATTTCAGATTCAAGCTTTTAAGTGAAGTACAAAATTATTTGTTGGTAATTATCATTTTTTAAGTTATAAGGTTATCTGCACTTATCATAGAATCAAATTTCAAGTTCATTACTGTCATAGTTTTGGTTCCTGCGTAAGAAATTGAAATAAAATTTTACTTCAGCCGTTATCCGATAAACTTGTATACATATGGATATGAAACCCTTTGTTATTTCTTCTATAAACCATGAAGTAAACATTTGAAGTTTCTTCATTTGTTGGAGCTAAAAACAAAAAGATTTAATGAATGAATGAATGAATGAGGTCATATTCTGTTTATAGAATGGTATATATCAAAATTTAAGAAAATTGGAATGATTCCATTTTCTAGGATATGCTTGTTGAAGTTTAAACTTTAAAGCTCCCCATCTGCATGAATTTGGTATATATATTGTATTTGAGTTTTCTTTTAGAAATTTGGCTCAAGGGCACTAACTTTTCTTGTGAACTTTAACAAAACTTGTTAGCTTTACAAAAACTAACTTTAGAGAACTGATTCGACTTACACTTATATAAGATCTTACATTTGTAAGTATGTATGTTGTTAATATTGAATGATGGAGGTCACTATTACTATGGACTCTGCTTGGTAAATAAAACTTTTTAAAATTTTTAAGATAAAAAATTTGTAAGTATGTCTGTATGTATCTCGCACGGAGATTGCCCAAAAGTATATGTTTTTTCCATGGTCATTCTTTTGAAAATAGTTAACGATACACATAAATGCAAAGTATCAGTTTCATTGTGCCTTTATCCATCTCATCTTATAATTTATCTAATATTTGTTTTTGATTTGTGGTCTACCAGAATTTGGGGATGACTCTTATTTATTTATTTTTATAGGTCTTATTTATTTATTTATTTATTTTGCAGGTAAATTTGCTAATATACTTGCTCAAATCTTTATTTTGCAGTTCACATAGGGAATGAGAATTTTTTTCTTTTTATACTTGCAGAAATCTTCAGAAGTTGGTTGATGCAAGTGCCAGATTATGATATGTTTCTGAACAACAAAATCTTATTTTGGAGGTAAATTATCATGTCTTCAAACTATTTAGCTTATTTTAATTTTCTGTTTTTTGAGAAAATAAAGGGTATTTGCTTCAAACATAGTTGTTAGGGTTGGTTCTAGAGAACCTAAGATTTGCTGCTTCTAAAAGTTAGTTCTCTAGATATTAAGAAAAAGTTATAACCTAACAAAAATTTCATATGTATACATGCAGTGTACTGCAGCCGTCTTCAATCATCGCTGCTGCAATTGAAAAGGGCAAACACCTCTATTTCCAAGCTTTGAGTTGCTGCCATCGTCGTTCCCATCATCGTCGTTGCTGCAATCGGCTTCATCTCAAATTGCAAACCGTAATCTCGGAATTTCAAATTGCAACCGTCAAATTGCAATCCCTAACTTCAATTTCATAGTAGAGCCTCTAAACAATATTTGGATAAGCCTCAGTTGAGCTCAAACAATGTGAATTCATTTTTTTTTCCACAGTATGCCCGTATTTGATGGGATTATGTTAATTTTTTTGATCTTTTTTGGGTTCTATTTAGATTTAGTTTCACATGAACACTCACACAACATAACTTCCATGCAACCTTTTCTACTATTGAATGCAACACATTTCATTCCTCTGTATTATTCAAGGGAACACTCCAGCAGAAAAACGAGATTTTTGTTTGTTCATTATTTAGATTTAGTCCATTCATTCCATTGTTCATTAGTTTGAGATTCACAATACACTCTAACTTCAATGAAATTTAGTTTGTTCATTCTTTTGAATTTTTGTTTCACGGTAGTTAATGACATAATGTTCATTTTTTAGTTTTTTTCACAGCCGCACTAATTGTTCAATAGCTTGTCAAACTGCATCTTCAACTATACTACATTTTATGCACTTGCTTCTTAGATTATTTTGATTTTCATAGGTCTTGTATGTGACTTTCAGTAAAACAGTGGAAGTGCCTCTGAAAAATATGGAATAGAGAAGAGGAGTGCTATGAGTATAATACTGCACAGATCCCAGCATTGTTGTTAGGTGAGGTTAGAACTCGAATGGTGAAGAATGAGCATATGCATGGTTTCTAAATATAGAAACTATTAGTGAGAAGGTATGACATTTTCATATTTTTTTTTCTTTTATCTTTCGTTATATCTTCTTTTTTGAACCACATTAATTAGAACGGTGAAAAATGAGCCCCGACACCTTGTTTTGTAACTTTGCATCAATACATTTGAATGGTATTGTTCATGTGGAAATATTGAATATGTAGTCATAGACACGATTTCCTTTTTTCATTTTGTATCTTGTTTGCTTAAGAAATGGTGGATGCAAGCATTTAAAAAAGTAAATTTTCATCATAAGTCTCAAAAAAACTTTTTTCAATTCTAAACAACAGATTGATAGTGATGTGTGTTGGAATCTGGCAAGTGGCAAGTTTGATTTTGCACTTCTGACATCCATTCAAAACCGTGGTTTAGGCTTAAGCACCAATTACTGTGGGTGGCAAGTTAGTTTAAACTTTGTTCATGTTTGCAGTTTCATTTAAATTAAAAGTATCATTTAATTGAGAAAAAAATCTCAAGACAAAACATAACAGCGTGCACTTCAATTCTTCAACATGCCTCTCATTTGTTTGGTAAATTTGAATGCAATTTAATCTTTGACCACTTTATTTAACAATTTTACAGATGTAGTAGATTGTTATATTATTTTTCTTCCAACTAAAACAGCATAAGAGACTCTGCTTTTGATTCGGTGCACAATTCGATCTTTGGAGCTTGGTTTCTTTTGTTTTGCCAATATACAATATAACAATTACTAATGTAAATCTATCATTTTTCTATTTTTATAAGTAAATTTATTGATGTAAAAATGTATGTCGTGTTATGTGTGGATATGGAAAAGTTGATAAAACAATATGTATGAAATGCTAAGTTGTTTGAATGATATGTATGAAATAATATACAGTAATTTATATATATATATATATTTTATTGGGTTATGTTATTTATTTTACCATTGACAGTTGGACGATAGTATTTGGTAAAGATGTAAGCAGAAAACATGAAAGAATGTTTATTGGTAGAATGGAAAGGGAATAGCGACGGATCATCTACAGGAAATGTTTGATCTAAAAATTTTTTTATCGCTAATCCCTTGACAATTAGTAAGGATTTACCCACTCCTTTTGTACATAATATTCTATTATAAATTAATTATCCATCGGTAAATAGTCGGTATATAAATAAAAATTAAATTAATAAATAAAAAATTATTCTTATTATAAAATTAGTAAAATGACGGAAAACTATCGGAAAACTCATGATAAAATCCGTCGCAAATTCTGACATAATTACTGTCATGGTTTTTACCAACCACAGAGTTTTGCAGGAAATATATCGCTAAGGCCAATTTACCGACGGATTAGAAGCGGATACGGCCGCTGCTATATGCCATTTATCTTGTAGTGTTGTTATTTTTACAGGTACAAAATATTGCAACTAGGACGATTTCCATAATTCATTCGGCCTTAATACGGTTTTTCGGTGGTTGTCGGTTTTCTGACCTTAATACGATCAACCACGGTCGTCGGTTTCCCGGCCTTTATACAACCACTAGGACTGTCAGATCTCCGACCTTAATATGGTCCGGTGTGACCAAAGCTACCCGAGCAATTGTGCTTTGACACAACATTCATAACACACCTTCCTCTATCGAAGAAGATGTATTTTGAGGGGCAAAGTGTTGACCAACTTTTTGCCAAAAGCCGTCGTAATTCAGATAGAAGCCCAATATTCAGAAACGCGCTCTTTAGCATTGTTTAAACAATCATTTCGAGCAACTCATACTCCAGATGGCCCAGCCAAGGATCGACCTAAACCGGCTTCCCTCAGATTTCAAGCCCAAGCCAGTATACTTCGGCTAATGACTCGACCACTCCGGAAGAATCGCTCTCCCCAGTCGATCGAGTAAACCGCTTCCATCAAAGGCGTATCGATCGAATATCTCGGAGCCGCCTGGACATATCCAACTGAGTCATCCAATACTCGACCCGACTTTCATGGCAATAAAGGCGGTCAACCATCTCCGGACAAAGCTCTACTTTTGATACACCTTACCTCAAGTGCCACGTAAGCAACTATTTCCGAGGATACTATTAATCAGCAGTAGACCGGGTCCCACCACCGCAATTATTTCCACAGATTGAGCTCCACGTGTCCAAGCTCCGAAAAATAGGAAAGCCATGTGGCGGCCTGCTCAGCCCACTTCTTCACCTATAAATACACCCATACTCAAAATGGAAAGGGGACTTTTGGGATCTTCAGCTCCTCCTACTTTCGGCTGAACCTCTCCTTGTCAAAGCCATTCTATGGCTAAGCCAGAAAAGAAATACTTCTTCTTTTTCCTTAAAAATAGAAAAAAACACTGCACTTGTAATAAAAAAAGAAAAGATCAATACATATAATGTGACGGCCCGCCCCACACCAGCCAACATTTCCAAAGAAGTGCGTTGTGCCGACGTCCAACCAGCACGGGACGGTTGTCAAAAGAAAGGAAAAGGGAAGGAATTTGAAACTATGAAGCATCCAAGAACCTGTAGCATATCTTACAGCGCATGGAACAAAATATAATAATAACATAACTTGATATAAAACAGGCGAGACAGTGCATAAGCTGAAAACTAAACCATCATAGCAGCGAAAAGATTCAAAATACAACTTATGATCTAAACCATCATTATTACAACTTTTAAAACTATCTCAAAAGCAAAATAGGAAGGTACACTACTAATGCCCAAAGTAATGACCATCAACAACATAGGGAGAATATATGGGAACAATACGTGTAAGCTTCCTCCTCGTCTCCGGACAGCTACTCGTGCATAACCAGTTAACCTGTATCTAATTTGCTTGTTTAGGAGAACCCAGAGTAATAAGAAGAGACATAAAATTCTGGGTCAGACAAAAGTCTGGTATGAGCGATAAGCAACAAAAATAGAACAATGACAGGTATACATAACCATACGTGAACCTGGACCTGAAACCAAAGAGTTAGCACAACAGGATGTACAATACTCTAAGGTGACACTAACTCATGGTGTGAAAGTAATGGGGAGGGGGTTTGCATGTCATGGTGATGGCAAACATCAAACATAGCAATCATCCTCATATCTCTCGCTCAGTGCGTAAAGTATACGATATCTACCACTTTGATCACCCAATTCTTTGTTACGATCACTCTGCCCATGGAGTCATGACGGCTCCACTGCACTGATCCGTAACCACTAATACTTTTCTATGTCCACTCTGGCCCATGGAGTCATGACAACCCCACTGCACTGGCTCATAGCCCTGCTACGATCACTTTGCCCCATGAAGTCATGAAAACTTCACTACACTGATCCATAGCCAATAATATGTTCCTCAGTGGTGAGTCAAAGCTCTGGACATCGATAACCCATTTGCACACGTCCCGTAGCAAAGCCCAACTCATGAAGTTAACTCGTTGGTTCCCATCTGGATCCCAAGTAACGACTTCCCATTTGGACTACCTTTGCATCTCGGGTTTTGGTCTTCTCCCGGTTCATGACTCTTCAGTTCGATTTGTGATCCTCCATGTCGGCTCGTGGTGCTCCAAAGCTCTGATTCGTGGTCAGTTTCCTCGGCCGTGGGTCCTCACGCGTGGTCGGCTCGTAGTGACCATGGTGGAGCAGTTCGTGGGTAATGCTTTGGTCCAGCTCGTGGTTCACCCTCAACTCCGGTTCATGATGAATGGCTCGTGGTACAAGTGCTCAGCTCGAGGAGGTGGTTCGTGGTTCAAACTTCGGGTCCTGGTTCACACCCTGATCCAGCTCATGGTACTTCCCTCACCAAGGGTCGTGGTTCTCCCTTGGTCCGGTTCGTGGACCCTAGACCACGAGTAGGGTCGGGTCATGAGGGGGTGTCACGAACGGGTTATTGTACTACTGCCTATAACTTTCCATCAAGCTATTTTACGCCATACAACGGCGTTTTCGACCATTCTAACAGTTCTATACAATCACAAAGCATACCATACAGTAATAGCAACATGTATAATTAACCATTAAACGCCAAACCAACCATTTAACATGTTAATACGAATCAAACATACCCAAAACCCGTGTTTTCCCTTAATCATATTTAACCATAACTAATGATGGGATTAGCAAAACATATGTGTTGGCTAGCTTTTGGACCAAGCCACCAAGGTTCACACACAAAGGAAATATGAAGCCTCGCATGTCAAAACCCTCAAACACTCGATCGTGGTCACGTTGTCCTCCCCGACTCCTAGCGCCCATCTACGATCGCGATCCCCTACCACGATCCGATCTCGCCACACTAGCTCTCCACGACCCGACCTCATGAACCTAAAGGTATTAACCACGACTTGGTCTACCACGATCCGAAACACAAGATCTGAGGACACCTGTCCACAACTATCATATTGACCAATTCTTCACCAAGCCGCGAACCAGTCTGAGATCCTCGGGATGTGTGCCACATATGGCCATGATCCGCCTGCAGATATCAGCTATAAACAGCCTCAGACATGACATTTTTAGGATCTTTTGGCAGTTCTAAGTGTTGTTTCCACCATTACTGTCCCTTCATTGTTCCTAATCAGTATTAATTCGAAATCATTGAGTGAATCAACATTGTAAAAGTGAGATTGAGACAGTTCATTGATTGTACTCGAATCTAACGTATAATCATAGATATAAAGTGGACGTAGGCTCGTTAACGCCGAACCACTATAAATCTTGTGTGTTTTTTGGGTTTTCTTGCATTTCTAGATATAAATCTCCGCCAATTTAGATAATTTGGGTGTTAGAGCCACTTTTGGATCTAATATTTTGGTGCTTTCACTGAGAAGTTAGTCTCAGCATATTGGATTGTTGTTCTATTGTTTGGATAGTCAAGTCCGAAGAAAACAGTCCAAAATCCCACTGTTTCGATCTTTGAAGATTTCAGCAAATCCAAAGTATTATGGCTGGAAAGAATTCCAAGGATGTACGAGCTTCACAAGCCGATGAAGTAACAAACAAAGCTCGTGATGACGACGGTCCGGAGCGGCTCGAGGTGGATTCCCCGGATCGTGACGTGGAGGGGGCGATCCGACCCGTTGGAGGTACCACGAACCGTGTGACTAAGGGCGTAACGACCTGTTCTCAAGATACTACCACCCTCCTTCCTGCCAATGCTTCCACGATCCGAACCCAGGAGACCATCACGAACTGACGCCAAGAGGGTGCCACGAGCCATCAGCCTAGGGGGACCACGATCCGGAATAACAGTCAGTCTACTACCCGACCTAGGAAGGAGATTATGGCTCGTTCCACTCGTGCTGGTACTTCTGCTTAACCTGGTTTGAGTTCCTTGCGTATAAGAGAAGATGAAGACGACCAGTTCGACCCTTCTGCCCCAGTTACCGAAGGACATCTATCTCACATTCTTGAAGCGTTGGACAGGCAAACTAATGAATTGGCCGCTCAATGGCAGGAGAGCTCGTTGTTGCGTCAGAATATTACTGCCCTAGGCAGACGAATTGACGATATTCAAAGGCAGGTTTCACGACCACCAGCTCCCCCTTTTTCCCCGGAACACACATCCTCGTCTGAAGAACCTCGAAGAAACTGGCGATGGCCTCCATTGGAAGGTGCTGAGAATATAGAGGCGCTTAATCAAGAAACCAATAATCGTAACTTAAATGAGCCCGTCCTACCGCCTAGGAATGGAGACGTTGTTGATCCTACTCAAAATCGACCCATTCCTCCTGCTCGTCGCGCGGCTGATCGCGGCAATAGGGGCAAGGGAGTTTTGCTCAGGACCCAAACCTTGCAGCAGCATGTCAAAGAAATGCTGGAGAGGCTCGCAGGGCAAGATGTGCTGACCCCGAATCCACCCTGACCCATGCAGATGTCAAAGCCATGATTAGGCAAATGATGGTGGAAAGTCGCGGACAAAGAACTGAAGATTGGGGTATAGGCTGCAGTCATTCGCCCTTTACCGATGATATTTTAGAGGTTCGATCCCCAAGGAAATTTAACATGCCATCTATGAACCGTTATGCGGGAAGGGCTGATCCAGTCCAGCACCTGATGAGATATTCATGGTACATGAATGCAGCTGCCGCTTCCGACACCGTGAAGTGTAAGGCATGCCCGATATTCCTGGAGGATACGGCGTTAATGTGGTTCACTCGTTTGCCAGTGCGATCGATCTCCAGTTTTAGGGAATTAAGTGAACAGTTTGTAAACCAGTTCCGGCTACATACCCAGAGATCTAAGAATGTCATTGAGTTATCCTCATTAAGCAACGTCCGAACGAATTTTTGAGATCCTATCTAGATCGCTTCAATTTAGCAGTCATGGAGGTTAGAGATCCCCATGAACAAACTGTTTTGATGGCCTTGATTGACGGAGTGGATAAGGACACTGAGTTTGGAAGATATCTGGCCAATAAACCACCGTTAACCAGAGAAATACTTTATGAGAAGGCCGACATCCGCCTGCGTCGAGAGGAAATTTACGCCAACCGAAAGAGGAAGGCTACTGATAAGGAGGTTATCCAAAGTAATGTGGCCATCAAGCAGACGGGAGATAGCTCAGGAAAAGTTGAAGTTAATGTCGGGAACAAGACTCAAGGCAATGGTCGTCAATCGGGGAATAATAATAACAATAATCGGAAGAGAAACCGAGGAAATGACTCTCAGAGAAGATCCCGGCCTAGGCGATTTGAGAGTTTTACACCGTTAAACGATACCCTGGAGAATATCTTTCTGGATACGTACAATGTTCTCCAGAATAAGAGGCCTCCTCCAAGAGACTCGATGGAGAAGGAACGTGAGACTGGGAAATTTTGCCTTTTTCACCAAACTCATGGTCACACCACAAATGAATGTCGTCATCTGAGAGATGTGGTCGAAAAGCTACTCCGAGAAGGAAAGCTTGATGAATATAAGGTGACTCCTGGGGATAGGGGGTAAGCCGCACAAGCCCCGAACCAAAGCCAACCTGCTGCCAAACCAACGGCTCAGCAAAAAGGAAAAAATATCGTTATCAACACCATAGTTGGTGGGCTTTATCTGGCAGGGCACAGTTTTAGAGCTATGGATCAGTACGTGAATTCATCTAAACAACATTTTGAAGTAGGGGAATGTAGCAATCCCGAGGATAATGCCTCGATTAAGCAACAGAAGACGATGTATGATGACGTCATATTTCATGACCGAGAGAGTATTGGAGTCCACTCCCCGACCGAAGACCCATTATTAATCACCGTTACCATCGGCCCAGCTATAGTCCATAAAGTTCTAGTGGATAATGGAAGTTCGATTAACATTCTATTTAAGAAAACATTCGACCAAATGAAACTCGAGCCGAAGGATTTGAAACCATGCGAGGGTTGGATACGTGGATTTAATGGAGCCTCAACCGCTCCGATAGGATATGTGGAACTGTCGGTAACCCTTGGGGAAGGAGAACGCCAGAGAGTGAGGATCCTCCCCTTTTTGGTTCTGGATATTGAGTCACCGTACAATGCCTTTTTGGGCCGACGGTCGCTACCAAATTCAGGGCCTGTATCGCACCCTGGTGCTTATTGTTGAAGTTTCCGACGGATGCCGGTGTAGGTATAGTTAAAGGAGATCAAGTTGTTGCACGAGCATGCAACACAGCAGAGCTGAAGTTGCTCCGCAAAGGAAGAGATGTGGAAACAAAGGGCGCTTCTTCCCCTCCAAGGGAGGAAACGTCATAGTAACTAAAGAAAGTAACTCTGGGAGGGTCGCCCAGAGAGTTGTCCAAGGATATAGATCCCAGGGAGGATGAAGAGCCTGGGGCAGAATGGCGACTCGCAATGAAGCGACCATGGACGTACCAATCGATGATAGTGACCCAGAGAAGGTCCTGGAGATTGGATCCCAGTTGGATCCTGTTAGAGCCAAAGAATTAACAAATTTCTTGAAAGCTAACTTGGATGTATTCGCCTGGACCCATGCGGACATGTGTGGAGTATCTCCCTCGATTATGAGTCATTCATTAAGTATCAACCCGAAACATCCTCCCGTCAAACAGAAAAGGCGAATGCTTGGCCCAGAGAGGTCTGTTGCCTTGAAGGAAGAAGTCGAAAAGCTGAGAAGTAACGGGTTTATTAAAGATTCAACATACCCCGACTGGATTTCAAACCCGGTTTTGGTGAAGAAGGCCAATGGAAAGTGGCGCGCATGCATCGACTTCTCAGATCTAAACAAAGCCTACCCAAAGAATAGCTTTCCGTTACCTAGAATCGATCAACTCGTAGATTCGACGGTGGGTCATGAGCTTCTTTCTTTTATGGATGCCTACTCAGGGTACAACCAAATCCCCATGCACGTCCCGGACCAAGATCATACCAGCTTCATTACCGATCTGGGATTATATTGTTACGTAGTGATGCCTTTCGGTCTGAAGAATGCCGGTGCTACATATCAGCGATTAGTGAATAAGATGATCTACAACCAATTTGGGAAAACGATGGAGGTATACGTCGACGATATGTTGGTAAAATCCAGACAATCATCCGACCATACTATCGATTTAGCGGAAATGTTTGAGATTCTCCGGAAATACGGGATAAAGCTAAATCCTTTGAAGCGCTCATTTGGGGTAGCATCCGGAAAATTTCTAGGGTTCATCGTCAGCTCAAGTGGAATTGAAATCAATCCAGATCAAATTACAGCAATCCAAAATATTCAAATTAAAGATGTGCAAAGCCTCGCCGGAAAAGTGGCAGCGCTGAGTAGATTTATCTCCAAAGCTACAGATAAATGCATCCCGTTTTTCGAGCTGATAAAGCGAGGTAAGCGCAACTTTAAATGGACTCCTAATTGTATAGAATCGTTCCAGAATCTATTGAACCATCTGGAAAGACCCCTAATATTGTCTAAGCCTGTGGATCACGAGGATTTATTTGTGTACTTGGCAGTGTCATCCCATGCGATCAGTTCGGCTTTGGTAAGAGAGGAAGATAAGGTGCAAAGACTGGTGTACTATGTGAGTAAGAAATTGGCGGCCGCAGAGTGGAATTATCCAAAAATAGAAAAGCTTGTGTATAGCTTACTAATCGCATCTAGAAAGCTTCGCCACTATTTCCAGGCTCATCCCATTACTGTGTACACCGATCACCCACTAAAGAAAGTTTTGCAAAGGCCAGAAGCATCAGGAAGGTTGCTCAAGTGGAACATTGAGCTGAGTCAATTCGACTTGAACTTCCAACCCCGAAGGTCGATAAGAGGGCAGGCACTTGCAGACTTCATAGCATAGTTTACCATCCCAGAAGATGATGTAGTAAGTGAAGAAGCTGACCCACCAAAACTACTCCTTGACCCCAGTGCCTGAAAATTGTACACTGATGGAGCTAAGAACGACAGACGATCTGGTGCCGGAGTGGTGCTTGAAACCCCAGAGAAACGGCTAATATACTACGACCTTAGATTGGAGTTCCACGCCACTAATAACGACTCCGAGTACGAAGCTCTAATTGCTAGGATGAAGCTCGCAAAGGAGTTGGAGATCACAAAGCTGGACATCTTTTGCGATTCCAAGATAGTCGTGAACTAGGTCACCGGAGAGTTTCAGGCCAAGAGCCCGAGGCTAATATCATATTTGAAAAAAGTGAAGAAGTTGTTGGGCGGTTTTGATCACTATAGCATACCTCATATTCCTCGAACGAAAAATCAAAAGGCAGACAAGTTAGCGAAGATGGTTAGCTCTGATAATCCTGAAGATACGGAGCTAGTCCTGATTGAAGTGTTACAGTCTCCTAGTGTAGATAAGATGGAAATTGATCTGGTACTAGAGATTGAACCTGAGAGGGAGTCGTGGATGACCCCTCTAAAGAATTTTTTGATGAATGGAATGCTTCCAACAAAGAAAAGTGAGAGGCGTGCAGTTATCCGAAAGGCTTCCCGATATGTGTTGCTAGGCGAAGTTCTGTACAGACAAGGCTTCTCGATTCCCCTCCTTCGGTGCATCGCCCATAACGACATCTAGCATGTACTGAAAGAGATCCACGAAGGTGAATGTGGCGACCACACTGAAGGCCAAACATTGGCAAAGAAGATATTGCGATACGACTATTTCTGGCCCACTATAAACAAGGATTCAGCCAAGTATGCATGACGTTGTGATGCATGTCAGAAGTTTTCCAAGATTCCTAAGGCACCTCCTAGCAAGTTGAAGATGATGATGAGCCCATGGCCCTTTGTTATTTGGGGAATCGATATTATTGGTAGCCTCCCCATAGCTAAGGGCGGAGCAATATTCGCCATTGTGGCCATTGATTATTTCACCAAATGGGTCGAGGCTAAGCCATTGACCACGATCATAACCAAGCGAGTGATCAACTTTGTCGTCAGGAACATTATATGCCAGTTTAGGATACCGAAAGTCATCATAACCGAAAATGGAACCCAGTTTGATTGCACTGAGTTCCAGGAATTCTGCCAGAAGTATCGAATCAAGAAAAGATACACCGCTGTGGCACATCCACAAACGAACGGACAGGTCGAAGCAGCGAACAAAGTGATTAAATCTATTCTGAAGAAAAGATTGAAGTGGGCTAAAGCCATGTGAGTCTATGAATTACCTTTGGCTCTATGGGCCTACAGGACAACATACAAGTCAGCGACGGGTCACACCCCCTTTTCCCTCGCTTTTGGAGCTGAAGCGGTCATCCCGGTCGAGTTAGAAGTACCGTCTCATCGAATCACTTATTACGACCCAATGACCAACAAGGAGCTGCTCCTTGAGTCTCTGGATATGGTTGAAGAAAAGAGGGATGAAGCTGATCTACGCGCCTTGAGGCATAAGCAACAGGTTGCTCGGTATTACAACAAGAAAGTCCGAGCCCGAACCTTTGAACCCGGAGATTTGGTTCTGAAACGCGTCTTTCCACCCCCAGCACTTATGGGCCCGAAGTGGGAAGGACCGTACTCCATTTTACGGAGGCTTGATAATGGAACCTTCAAGCTAGCAACCGTGGATGGAAATGAAATCCCCAGAGTGTGGAATGCCCAGCATTTGCGGCCTTATCTAACGTGAAATTGTCAGTTTTACTCTTTTGTTTTTAGGACCATGTAAAAAGGCACGACTTGCCTAGAACAGTCTGGTAACTTGAGCAAAAGATTATAAAGTGGACGTAGGTCATGATTTGACCAAACCACTATAAAAATATCGTGTGTCATTTACCTTTACTGCACCGTTTCTTATCTGCTCTTTTATTTTTAACTAACATTAATCATTATCATTTCGAGATTTGTTATAAACTATACAGCGATTTCGAAACACCTAATTCAAAGCTCCAGAAGGTGCAGCGAGGTAAACCGCACTACCCCTTGCACTCTAACTCTCAAGATTGAAGAGAGAATATAAAGGACGCGGAGATAACGTCCCCAAGGCGTGAAGGTGCACCATGATAAAACCGCCTTGATAACACTCTAACCCGCTGAAGGATCGGGAGAGTATAAAGGCGCTAGAGACTTAGCGCCTCCAAAACGTCTACCCCGCTGAAGGATCGGTGAGCAGACTAAAAACCAAGCTCAAACTCTAACCCATTGAAGGATCGGGAGAGTATAAAGGTGCTAGAGACTTAGCGCTACTCGAACTCTAACCCGCTGAAGGATTGGGAGAGTATAAAGGAGCTAAAGACTTAGCGCCACTCGAACTCTAACCCGTTGAAGGATAGGGAGAGTATAAAGGCGTTAGAGACTTAGCGCCACAAGAATTCCTATCCCAACCAAAGGGTCAGGGAAGTATAAAGGCGCAACAATATATGCCGCCAAATGACCTAAACCCCTCATTTCCGGACATGGGGGCAGTACGAACATGACTCTAATCAATCGCCAATAAGCCCTGGCCAGGCATCATAATGACGATTGATTGAGGGCATATACATACGACACCTTGCATTTATGAACACTACGCGTTTACTTAGCACACGAACTTCTCAATAATTATCATTCATGACTTCAGTATTTAGTTACGATTGTTTCAGTTATGATTATCTTTAAGTTTTGTGATTCAGAATAATAAACTCTGCAGACATAGTAAATTTGCAGGTACGCGAAGATACAAAAGAAATAGATTTTCATTCACTAAAAGCAGGTTTGCAAGACTGAGAAGCTAAACGAAAGTGAAGGCCATTCTCACAACTACATTATTTGTCCAGTGGAAAGCTTAAAAGCAAAAATATGAGCTAATGAGTACATCTTATTTACGTTTAGGAGACGATTTTGTTTTCTTCTCCTTCTTCTGTTTCTCCAACTCCTCCTTATCAGCATCAGTGCGGTCACTCTTCTTCCTCTTCCTCTTATCGACAAGAGACTCCGGGGGAAAATTAGAAGGCTGGGAGGCAAGCTATGAAGTTATCGATCTGGAGGAGAACTTTATGATCAGCCCGGTCTTGGGGTCAACCTCCGAAATAGGAGGAACATATAGAGGGTCCTGCTCCTCCTTCTTCAAAACCAATTGTTTCTCTTTCATAGCCTGCATATCAGCCAAGGTCTCAGTATCGTCATCCTTGATTTCTTCTGTGATGACTACATCATCCTCTTCATCTCCGTGACCACCGTCAATGTCTTGCAAACCCCTAATAACTTCGGTATTCGCAGGAGCATCGATGCTAGGTGCCATAATAACCTTCTCTCTTGTTGCGTCCTCGGTTTGCTTTGGAACCTCAGGGACTCCAGCACTAGTACTTGAAGGGACACTAGCTTTCTCTGCCTCTGCTTTCTCTTCCGTATCCATCTCGATCGGCTTGCCACCTATGTCATGAGAAGTAAATGTTAGCGATTTGGGAGACAACGTAGTCATCTCAGTTGTCTGTCCTGCGGTACGATTACAAGTTATAACTGCTTTGAAGAATTGTGGAGAGAATATGGAGATACCTTCAGCCGACTCCTCACCCAGATTTGTAAAAGCAGCGCCGACAACTGAAGGGGTTGGAGCCAAGGGAATCAGCGGATCATCAAGATTGTATTCCTCGATTTCGGAGGCCTTGGAATCCACAACCAAGCTAGAGCCTTCGTCAATTTTATCCTTTCCCTTGAGATTTACTCTCTCTTTCTCAATTTCCTCTTGGATCAGACATCTTCCTATCTCCAAAGCCTCAGGCTCCTCACCTCTGAGATAAGTCTGAATGAGCTGTTTTTCATCGACTTCCTCGGTTTTCAATCGACGCTTTTCGCCCTCAACGATCATATCCCACACATTGACCAAAGTAATGTGATAATCCTGTATCCACGAGATGTCTCGGGTCTTAATAACTTGGCCATAGAAGTCGAATAGCAGTTCTTTGAAGCCCTCTATCTCTTTTTTGGTTATGGCAAGCTCATCAGCAGTGGTGGAAGCCGATTCGAGAGCGCTATTAGCGTTACTTTCAGCGAGAGCCGCACACTCTTCGGCTTGGATAAGCCAATCATTCAAAGATGCTTTCTCTTTTCCAATAAGAGCGAGATTGTCTTTTAAGCTCGCTTTCTCTTTCTCCCAAGCAGCTTCTCCGCAACAAAATGTTCCTGTACTGTTTTCAGTTCGGTGTTGATTGTCCTGAGATCCTCCGCTTCTTTCTTCAAAGCCAAACGTTCTTGGCTATGTGAGTCGAGCTCAGTATGAAAACGCTTCCTAGCACTCTCTATCTCTGATTTGTAATTTTCCGCGTCTCGCCGAGCTAAAGCAAGCTGAGCTTGTGTATCTTCTAGCTCCTTTTCTATTTTTCTCCTGGCCCTACAATCGTTGTCAATCTTCGCTCTGTTTCTGGCTGCTTCCATCTCTAGGTGGCGAATGGTAGCCGAAAGAGTGGCGGCATGCTTCTTCATCGCCCTATATTGTTTGGCTACATGACTCACTCGCCCTATGACCTCCACATCCCAGTCCTCGGGAACCTGTTCAAGGTTTGGAACAAACACCATTCTCTCTCGAAGATGTCGGGAAACTGCTTCCACAAACACTCAAGCTTGACCTGATTCTCGGAGGTGTAAACAATATCTTGTGTAGCAGTAGTATCCAAATCGCGATGGCTATGGGGGACAATAGCTATTTTTTCCTTTTCTAAATCCTTGCTCGTATCTTTGTTTTTATCTTTTGGGTTTGTAGTGTTTCTTGGAAGACTTGCTATGAGAGGGTGTACTTTTTGGGGGAGTCAATTCTTTGGGAAGCTACTTATCTCCCGCCGATGGCACTGGACGACTATGGGATTTCCCAGCATCTTGCTTTGATGGAGAACGAGACCGTGTAAAATGAATTTGATAAGAGTCACGGGGTCGATAACTATCTCTCCCTCGGTTATCACTACGAGCCTGCTCAGGATCAAAAAGGAGCCTCGGTGTGCTTGATCAAAGAGAGCGATAAGAATAAGATTGTTTACGAGGCATTTTCCCTGCAAACAAAACAAATGTGTATCAGAGTCATGAATATTGGTGATGTAGACGTGTTGTGACGAGTGGTGCAAGTGATTTGTGCATCCCGTGTAATCCCCCCTAACAGACCAAGGCCCGGAGTCTGGCTCGTCTGTATGTTTTCTCTCTCCTCAACCGGAACATTCACTTCCTCAGAGATGAGAAAGAATGGTTCCCCTTCGAAGTCTTCCTGTGTGTAAATGTCGTCTGGTAAAGGAATCTTGCTCAATTCTCCGAATATCTGTTCCTCTGTAAGTTCATCATGAACGAGAGGCTCAGGCGATGGTGAAGTCCTTGAGGGAGATTGTCCCTTGGATACTGAAACTTCCTTTGGCTCATCGGCTCGAACCTCACCTCCCTTATATATGTTCAAATCCTCATCATCCTGATCGATCATTGGTGAGGGGCTCTTACGAAGTTCAGTGGTTTTCGTGACCCCCGAGGTCCCTTCTCCCTCTGTCGGAGGCACGTATTTGTAAGGAATACCGCCCGCACCAAGTCCGAACCTTATGTCCAGAAGACGGTGCTTGTGAAGATTCTCGTCAGTGATACATTTCTTGATTTTCAAGAAGTCTGATTTGCTCTTGAGAAGGCGGGACAGCCGATCATCATACACCGAGCCTTCCGTTTTTGGGAAGCTATGATCTGCATAGAGAAAAGAAACATGTCAGTGCTTTGGTTACGTACTCGGGTCACACATCTAGAAGCTTAAAGCTCACTTGATTTTAACCACTTCCTTGCACACCCGGCTTGGTATTTTATATAGAACCAATCACCTTTGGGATCCCCTATGCTGTTGTGACCCTCTGATAAAAACTTCCTGTTGGCTACCTATTCAAAGAAAGAGAAGTTTGGAGTCGCTGTGGAACGGTGTTTGAATAGATAATAGAATTTAAAATGTTTGAAAGTGAGCTCAATCTGTAGAATCTCCGCATACGCAATGCATAAAGTGTACAAGGCTGCGTAAGCGTTAGGATGAAGCTGCATAGGGGCAATGCGCAATCGTCTTAAGGTCTCAACAACGATTGGTGGAAATAGAGGAATAGCGCATACCCAGCACATTAGCCTACTGACAGACATATACCCTTCGGGGGAAAAATGGGGTTTATCTCCCCCTTTCGGAGTCTTCACATCGTCCCAAGGGATCCCATGTCTCAAACATATTTTCTTAAGCTTTATGTCATCTAATTTGGAGGCCAGAGAATCAGTGAGTTTCTTTTCCTCAACTTCCTCTACACCTGGGATCTCGTCGGGAGCCCGATCATCTTCTTCTTCCTCGTCTTCAAGAGATGTAATTTCAGAAGTCGTCGATTCAATATCGGTGTCAGTCTCATAATCGGGGTCGGAATCTTCCCGATCTGAATCTGTGGGAAGCACATTGGGATCATAATGCTTTGATGACTCTGATTCTGTATCTCTCTCTGACATTTCAGTTGACTGCTTATCTGACATAACTCTGTTGGCGAGAAAACGTGAGAAGTTAGAACACAATTACCCGTTCCCCGTGTGTGTAAGTTCAAGTGTGTGCCTGTGCATACAACGAAGAAAAACATGAAGTCAGTTAAATAAGCGGAATAATGGCCGTTATATGCTATTAGGTTATGCAGTTGTCCAGTCCAGAAAATTCTTCCTGAAGGCTCTAACCTAACTGTCCATTGGCATATCAGCGTTACATTATATTTTTTAGTCAATATGAGTATCAAATCATCGGTCAAGGTGGCTCGTGATACAAAATTGGCTCGTGAGACAGGAATCGGGTCGTGATTCGTCGTAAGTTCATGAAGCAGGTTATGGTTCGTGGAAAGACACCGGATCGTGGGATGTTGGAGTTCTTGGGCCCTCATGCTTTACCTAAACAGATCGTGACAACCCCTCCCCCCCCCCCCCACGATCCATTTTTCTTCCAATTACCACGAGCTGATGCTCCTCCATTCCCACGACCCGATCCCCTGGTCAAACTAACACTTCATCTTCATTTCTTCTCCCATCGCTTCGCCGTCACCACGAACCGAACCACGCCCTTACTCACGGATCGAGCTGCTAGAGCCTCTCATCTAGGCGACTTCCTCTTCCATCTACCAAAACACTCCTATCCGAGCAAAGTAACTGAAACCCATCTTTTCCTTCGACGCGCCCCCCTTCTCCATGATCCTAACTCCACGAATCCCACAACCATCGCCATTAATCGTCAGCAATAGCATCAGAAGCTCACGAGAGGTGCGATGGTAGTAAAGAAAGGCGATGGAGAAACAAAATCGTAGTCGAGATCACTATGATTACCTTATCTTATCGAATTGAGGAAGAAACTGATTTCTGGAGGTTTCGGCTATGGGTTCGACGAAGAGAAGCAAGAACGGCGGTTAGTAAGGAAAAAAGTAAAAAGGTAAAAAGGGGAGCGGTAAAAATGGCTTATATAGCCAAAGACAAGACTTTTGGTCTTCCCCCCTTTGTCTTATACGACTCGCCAGGCCATGGTGGGCCGCGAGCATATGGAAAGCCCACCAGGGTTCGCTCATGGGCCCTCAAGACAACGGTCCGAGGTCTAAAGGATGGCTTTGCTTGATGGTGTTGGATAGTCTGCTACGGCCCGTGGATTGAATAGACGATCCGAGCACTAACATGATCAATGGATTGGAAAGACAGAACCAATAAAGTTTTAAGACTTACTTGGTAATTTGATGACAATATCTCCAAAAACTCCGGGGATGAAAACTACCCAATAAACAAGGAAATGGTGGATGATTTAACCAGATATTTATACCAATCAAAAGACACAACCTCCCGAAGTAGTACGACATTTCAAACAGACACGACCACTGATTCACATCGCTTCGTGAAAAGGTTGCTCAGTGATTTCAGAGCATATTCTATCCTTGATAAAACGTACTTCGAGGGGGAAAAATGTTGGCTAGCTTTTGGACCAAGCCACCAAGGTTCACACACAAAGGAAATATGAAGCCTCGCATGTCAAAACCCTCAAACACTTGATCGCGGTCACGTTGTCCTCCCCGACTCCTAGCGCCCATCCACGATCGCGATCCCCTACCACGATCCGATCCCGCCACACTAGCTCTCCAAGACCCGACCTCATGAACCAAATGGTATTAACCATGACTTGGCCTACCACGATCTGAAAACACAGGATCTGAGGACACCTGTCCACAACTATCATATTGACCATTTCTTCACCAAACCGCGAACCAGTCCGAGATCCTCGGGATGTGTGTCATGTATGACCACGATCTGCCTGCAGATATCAGCTATAAATAGCCCCAGCTTGACATTTTTTAGGATCTTTTGGCAGTTCTAAGTGTTGTTTCCACCATTACTGTCCCTTCGTTGTTACTAATCAGTATTAATTCGAAATCATTGAGTGAATCAACATTGTAAAAGTGAGATTGAGAGAGATCATTGATTGTACTCGAATCTAACGTATAATCATAGATATAAAGTGGACGTAGGCTCGTTAACGCCGAACCACTATAAATCTTGTGTGTTTTCTGTGTTTTCTTGCATTCCTAGATATAAATCTTCGCCAATTCAGATAATTTGGGTGTTAGAGCCACTATTGGATCTAACAATATGCAAATTAATCCAAATTTTTATCAGAGCCCTAAAATAATATTTTAGAATTTTATAAATTTTTCCAGATTTTTCTGAGCCATAATTTCGCTAATTATCACTAATTACCCTTAATTAGTCGTAATCAGTGAAAAACAATACAAATCACTCACCTTAGCCACAAATGAATTATAGATCTGAAATTCTCTACTGTTTTGGGTCCAAGTCCTATGCAACACAGCAGCTCCAACTCTGATTTGGTGTTGATTTGGCTTGATTTGATGTTGATTAGGCTAATACGCGATTAGAAAGTGATTTGGGAGTGATTTAGAAGGTGGAGGCCATTGCTAGGGTTTCAAGGATGTAAATGGAGGCTGGAAAAATGAATAAAAACTGAATTCCCTAACCCTATCATCCCTCTCTTAACCCTAATCCCGAAATGGGTTATGGGCCTAGCTGCTAATCACCATAATTAGGCCCTGTTAAGCTGTTTTTCACTTTCTAAACCTTGTTTCAGCCATGTCTCCCAAACGGTAAGTTCGTTTGGCTAATGTGACCATTTACGGAAAGGTAAACCATCATCTGAATCCAATGGAAGTGGTTTCAAGTCAAAACTCCTTACCAATCAAAAGTTATAGGCAGAACAAGATTCACCAGGGGCAAAATAGTCATTTAAAAATCGGCAAAAATCGTGAACATGGGAAATGACCCCAATAGTCGTTCCCCAAAGTTACACGACCATATGACCTCATACTAAAATGAAATAAATATTCTACGATCCTCCGATGCATAGAATGCGGGTCGTTACATCTTCCACCCTTAAGAAATTTTGCCCCCAAAATTTCTTAATTAAGAAACAACAATGTGTCCTGCATGCCTACCAATCATTTACAAACAACCAAACATACATAGCAACATAACAAGCCTATCCTAGCATGTGGTTTACTAACAGGGGAAGACACTATCACTATTAAAATCTTACCAGGCAAAGAGTTCTAGATGCGTCTTCCTTATATTCTCCTCTGTTTCCCAAGTACAGTCATTCTCGTTGTCACCCCACTAGACCTTGACCCATTGCACCGTCTTCCTTCGAAGTTGCTTCGTATCGTACTCGACAATACAGATCAGCCTGCGGTTCCCAAGCGCCTCGGGTTCTAGTTCGATGTCATCCAACTGATCCGGTTAAATAGTCATATTGGGGTCGGGCACGAACTTCCTTAACTGGGAAACATGAAATACGTTGTGAACTCCAGCAATCTTGTCAGACAACTCAATTTTATATGCCAAATTCCCTACTTACTCGAGAACTGGGAATAGACCAACAAATCTTGGTGCTAACTTGCCTCTCCTGCCAAATCGAATCACGCTCTTTAACGGAGAAATCTTGACAAACACCAAGTCGCCGACGGAAAATTTTAAATCTCTTCGTCTCTTATCAGCATAACTCTTCTGCCTATCTTGGGCAGCCTTCGTTCGTTGTTGGAAAACATTAATCTTGCCTGAAGTTTAACATCTGGCCCAAGCACAAACTTCTCATTGGTTTCCAACCAACATGACGGTGAGTTGCACGGTCTTCCGTACAAGGCTTCAAATGGAGCCATACCAATACTGGATTGATAACCATTATTATATGCGAACTCCACTAGATGCAAATGGTCATCCCACGACCCTCCAAAATCCAATATACAAGCTCTCAAGAGATCCTCCAATATATGATTCACCCTCTCGGTCTGACCGTCGTTTGAGAATGATACGCGGTACTAAGATGTAATTCTAACCCTAAAGCCTCTTGTAAGCTCTTCCAAAATTCGCTAGTAAACAACGGATCACGGTCACTCACAATGCTTTTGGGTACTCCATGAAATCTCACTACCCACTTCAAATACAGTTCCGCCAACTTAGTTGTCATTCTGTTCGACTTGACAAGTATAAACCTCGCACTTTTGGTCAATCGGTCCATAATCACCCAAATACTATCATGGCCCGATCTAGTCCTTGGTAACCCATCAATGAAATCCATTGAGACTTGTTCCCATTTCCATTCGGGAATTTCCAATGGTTGTAACAGACCACTAGGCTTCTTTTGCTCGAATTTAACTAGCTGGCAATTTATGCATTTGGATATAAACTTCCCAACGTCTCTTTTCATCCCTTCCCAATAGTTGGTCTACTTCATGTCTTAATATATTTTGTTACCACTAGGATGTATAGTTAGTTTTGAGTGATGACATTCTCTAAGCACTTCATCTCTCATTAACATTGGGCACAACTAGTCTCGCATTCTTTCTAAGCCATCCATCTCGATCAAGCCCATACTTGTTCATCTCCTCGTCGATTCCCATTTCTGATTTGGAGATGATTTCTAATAGATTAGGATCGTCCCTCTGACTAGAACCAATCCGTTCAATCAAAGTGGGTCTGATCGTCAAACTTGCTAGCATTTCTGGATCCAATTCGCACTTTGGTCTGAAATCATACCCAGCGATATACTCCAGTTGCTTCCATTCCAGAAACATAGCCCCTAGATTGGCATGTCTCCTACTCAATGCACCAGCTACCGCATTGTCATTTCCTGGTGTATATGCGATATCGAAATCATAGGAAGCCAAGAATTCTAACCATCTTTGTTGTCGGAGATTTGGATCCTTCTGAGAGAAAAGATACTTCAACGATTTATGATTGGTAAACAACTCGAATCTTTCTCCCAAGAGATAATGTCTTCACATCTTCAACGCGAATACGATCGCTGCCAATTCCAAATCATGGGTAGGATATCTTTTCTCGTGCGGTTTCAGTTGCCGACTAGCATAAGCTACAACCCTACCTATTTGCATCAATACAACACCTAGTTCGGTACCACAGGCATCCGTGTATACCACCATCTCTTCGTTCCCCTTAGGAATGATTAACACTGGTGCACACACCAACTTTTCCTTTAGACTTTTAAATTCATTTTCACACCTTTCGTCCAAAACGAAAGCTTGATTCTTCTTTGGTCAACTGAGTTAATGGTGCCGCTATCTTGGAGAAGTCTTGGATAAACTGACGATAATATCCAGCTAATCCTAAGAAACTTCTTACGTATGTTGCATTCTTAGGCGTAGACCATCTTGTACCGTAGCCACCTTCGCAGGGTCCACGGCAATACCATTCTCTGAAACAACATGGCCCATGAATCTTACTTCCCTCCTCCAGAAGTGACACTTAGAAAACTTCGCTTTCAATTGGTGTTTTCTCAACACCTCCATCACTACTCTCAAATGTTCCTTGTGTTCTTCCTCTGTCCTCAAATAAATAAGTATATCGTCCACGAACACAAGAACAAACTTATTCAATTGATCTCGAAATACTCTATTCATAAGATCCATAAAATATGATGGTGCATTGGTCAACCCGAATGGCATGACCAACCACTCATAGAATCCAGACGGCGTTCGAAATGCTGTTTTAGGAATACTCTCAGCTACTACTCGGAGCTGAAGAAATCCTGTCGCGAGGTCCAACTGGAAGAACACTCTTGCTCCTTCCAGTTGATCAAACAAATCATTTATCCATGGAAGAGGATTTTTATTCTTCATAGTCACCTTATTCAACTCGCGATAGTCTACACACAATTGAAGGGAACCATCTTCCTTAGTGGCAAATACAACTGGTGCTCCCCACTCGGAGACACTCCTTCGGATAAATCCCTTCTTCAAAAGATCGCTTACTTGCACCTCGAGCTCTCGCTGCTCCCTTGGCGCCATACGATGAAGTGGAATCACTATAGGTCCGTCATCTTTCACTAAATCAACACGGAACTCAATCTCTTGGTGTGGTGAAAGTCCGGTCACTTCCTCGAAGATATCCGGATACTGGCCAGCAATGGGAACCCCTGATAACTCGTCCTGCGGAATGTCGAGGGAATTTAGAAAACTAGCCATCACCTCATCACTAGGTAGGCTACCAAACACTACCTTCCGCCCATCATCCGCCCTAATAGTTACCGAAAATCCCTCATAGTCTACCACCACCCCATATCTTTGGAGCCAATCGACTCCCAAAATAATGCCAAATCCAATAAAGCCCAAAACAAAGCAATCACAAGCAAACAAACATCCATGACTCGGTAAGACCAAATTTCGACAAATCATACTAAGGCTAGTCGAACCACCAATCGGGTTCGTCATCACTAAAGATCTATCGACAATCTCAGGTTCCAATCCCAATCTATCCACCAAGTCATTAGATATGAAGTAACGGGAAGCCCCAGTATCAAACAATACTCGAACAGGATCATCATAAATAGAAAGCATACCTTGAATGACGACATTCTTTTCTTTCTCCGCTGCAGTTGGGGCATTCGAAAAAGAAGGAACAACATTAATAGCATATGCTTTCACAATCTGCTTCTCTTTAGGAGGTTGTGGACATTTTTCCTTTTGGTGTCTCACTTGGCCGCAGTTGAAGCACTTCCTGTCCGCTGGCTTTGCTCGGCATTCTTTAGCATAATGGCCCTTCTTTCCATAGCTAAAGCACTCTACATCTTTCTTATTCTTTTTTTGACCATCCTTAGTTTCGTTCTGCTTCCTCTTATTCCGAGAATTATTCTTGCCTCCGCCGCTTGCCTGCGGCTGTGGCGCCTCTGCAGATGTAACAGTGACCTCAGTCTTGGGCTTAGGATAAAGGCTCTCAGATCTCAATGCTTTCCCAACAATCGATTCAAAAGTCTCATCAATATGGTTTATAAGCCTTTCTCCCAAATACTGATCTAAACCAGGTATGAACTTCTCGTTCTTCTTCTTAGAAGTGTCAATGAGGGATAATCCATACTTCGATAAAATATCGAATTCAGCAATATTCTCTGAGACTGCCTTACGATTCTGCTTAAGCTCCAAGAACTTCCTAAACAATTCTGATTTTTGAGAAGCTGAGATAAACTTATCACTGAATAGGGGCTTAAACTAATCCCAAGTAACTTGATCCTCAGGAGTAGCTGCCTTAATAGCGTTCCACTAATTCATAGCCCGTCCTTGCAGTTGATGGGATGCTAGCTTCCTCTTCACCGCGTCTTCGATTCGCAGATCCTCGAAGATACACTCACAACTATCAAGACAATCCTGAACTTCTGTAGCCGATTCTGTTCCGTGGAACGGCTTCCCACCAAGAATAGTGTAGTCCTTACAGAGCTTGGCGAAATCGGCCCTAGGCGCCTGCACCGCTGCACCACCACCATTTGCAGCATTAGGAGCTGCCTTCTGAACATTCCTTACCATCTCTCTCATGAAGTCAGTGAACATCGTCCTCATATCAGGAGCATTCCTATTAGTGGCTCCTGAACCAGTATTCCTCGTATATCGGCTCATCGTTCAATCTGTAAGGAGAAAACGATTAACAATCTCTTCAGTGGTGCCAGTGCAGTGCAACTCCATCCTTAGATATACTAATAGTATACATATATAGCTTTTGAAAACCAAAATATAACAAATATGCGCTCTCATATACGTATACTTTCTCTCCCTGGTGCCTTTCCCTAGGTTAACTACGCAACCTAGAGCTCTAATACCGAGTGTGATGACCCGCCCCGCACCAGCCGACATTTCCAAAGAAGTGCGTTGTGCCGACGTCTAACCAGCATGGGACGGTCGTCAAAAGACAGGAAAAGGGAAGGAATTTGAAACTTTGAAGCATCCAAGAACCTGTAGCATATCTCATAGCGCATGGAACAAAGTATAATAATAACATAACTTGATATAAAATAGGCGAGACAGTGCATAAGCTGAAAACTAAACCATCATAGCAGCGGAAAGATTCAAAATACAGCTTATGATCTAAACCATCATTATTACAACTTTTAAAACTGCCTCAAAAGCAAAATAGGAAGGTACGCTACTAATGCCCAAAGTAATGACCAGCAACAACACAGGGAGAATATATGGGAACAATACGTGTAAGCCTCCTACTCGTCTCCGGACAGCTACTCGTGTATAACCAGCTAACCTATCTCTAGTCTGCTCATTTAGGAGCACCCAGAGTAATAAGAAGAGATATAAATCTCTGGGTCAGACAAAAGTCTGGTATGAGCAATAAGCAACAAAAACAGAACAATAACATGTATACATAACCATACCCGAACCTGGACCTGCAACCAAAGAGTTAGCACAACAGGATGTACAATACTCTAAGGTGACACTAACTCATGGTGTGAAAGTAATGGGGAGGGGGTGTGCATGTTATGATGATGGCAAACATCAAACATAGCAATCATCCTCACATCTCTCACTCAGTGCGTAAAGTATACGATATCTACCACTTTGATCACCCAATTCTTTGTTACGATCACTCTACCCCATGGAGTCATGACGACTCTACTGCATTGATCTGTAACCACTAAAACTTTGCTATGTCCACTCTGCCCCATGGAGTCATGACAACCCCACTGCACTGGCTCATAGCCCTACTACGATCACTTTACCCCATGAAGTCATGACAACTTCACTGCACTGATCCATAGCCAATAATATGTTTCTCAGTGGTGAGTCAAAACTATAGACATCGATAACCCCTTCACACATGTCCCGCAGCAAAGCCCAACTCATGAAGTTAACTCGTTGGTTCCCATCTAGATCCTGAGTAATGACTTCCCATTTGGACTACCTTTGCATCTCGGGTTTTGGTCTTCTCCCGGTTCATGACTCTTCAGTTCGATTTGTGATCCTCCATGTCGGCTCGTGGTGCTCCAAAGCTCTGGTTGGTCAGCTTCCTCGGCCCGTGGGTCCTCACGTGTGGTCGGCTCGTGGTGACCATGGTGGAGCAGTTCGTGGGTAATGCTTTGGTCCGGCTCGTGGTTTGCCTCAACTTTGGTTCATGATGAATGACTCGTGGTACAAGTGCTCGGCTCGAGGAGGTGGTTCGTGGTTCAAACTTCGGGTCGTGGTTCACACCCTGATCCAGATCGTAGTACTTCCCTCACCACGAGTCGTGGTGCTCCCTTGGTCCAGTTCGTGGACCCTAGACCACGAGTGGGGTCGGGTCGTGAGGGGGTGTCACGAACGGGTTACTGTACTGCTGCCTATTACTTTCCAGCAAGTTATTTTACGCCATACGACGACGTTTTCGACCATCTAACAGTTCTATAAAATCACAAAGCATATCATACAGTAATAGCAACATGTATAATCAACCATTAAACACCAAACCAACAATTTAACATGTTAATACGGATCAAACATACCCAAAACCCGTGTTTTCCCCTTAATCATGTTTAACCATAACTAATGATTGGATTGGAAAAACATATGCAAATTAATCCAAATTTCTATTAGAGCCCTAAAATAATATTTTAGAATTTTACAAAAAATTTCAGATTTTTATGAGTCAAAATTTCGCTAATTATCACTAATCACCCCTAATTAGCCATAATTAGTGAAAAACAATGCAAATCACTCACCTTAGCCACAAATGAATTATAGATCTGAACTTCTCTACTGTTTTGAGTCGAATTCCTATGCAACACAGCAGCTCCAACTCTGATTTGGTGTTGATTTTCCTTGATTTGATGTTGATTAGGCTAATACGCGATTAGAAAGTGATTTGGGAGTGATTTAGAAGGTGAAGGTCATTGCTAGGGTTTCAATGATGTAAATGGCGGCTGGAAAAATGAATAAAAATTGAATTTCCTAACCCTATCAGCCTCTCTTAACCCTAATCCCGAAATGAGTTATGGGCCTAGCTGCTAATCACCCTAATTAGGTCCAGTTAAGCTGTTTTTCACCTTCTAGACCTTGTTTCAGTCATGTGTCCCAAACGGTAACTCCATTTGGCTAACGTGACCACTCCACGGAAAAGTAAACCATCATCCGAATCCAATGGAAGTGGTTTCAGGTCAAAAATCCTTATCAATCAAAAGTTATAGGCGAAACAAGGTTCACCAAGGGTAAAACAGTCATTTAAAAATCAGCAAAAATCGTGAACATGAGAAATGACCCCAATAGTCGTTCCCCAAAGTTACACAACCATACGATCTCATACTAAAATGAAATAAGTATTCTACGATCCTCCGATGCGTGGAATGTGGGTCGTTACATATAAAGTGGACGTAGGCACCATCTTGGCCAAACCACTCAAAAAAGTATTGCGTGTTCCCTTTCTTCTTTACTTTTTTGCATTCCGTAATCATTATTCGTGTGCTATCAGCATGATTGGTGGTTGACTGTCACTAGTGACCAACTTTTGACGTCAACAGGATGATATTAAAAACCTAAAATCTTAGGGTCTAAATTATCCTTCTGCACCTATAAATTGGCTACTACTTCTCAATTTCTCCCCACACCTTTTCTTCTTCATTAACCTCCACTTCATTATGCTCTAAAATAAAATTGGGGAATAAGTTAAAGTGTTGTCAAATCGAAGATCTGAAAGGATTATTATTCTTCTTCTTCTTTCAAGGCCTATTTCGGGATTTGCAATCTTTCTCTGTGAGTTTTAAATCAACAATTTATGTAAGAAGGATTGAGACAGTAAAATAGTTTGGATCTGCAAGATTTACATTTACAGCATTTTTAAGTTTATCTACTGTAAATTATTATTTACTCTATTCACTGTCTATTTTTACTCCTTTCAATTGTTTATTTATTTGCAAGTAGTTCTTCTTCTTTATCCCCTTCTCTATTATGTTCTTATTTACAGTTTTGTAATGTCCTATTTATTTATTTTGTTCATTCCTGAGTCTAGGCCTTACTAGTAGCCTAGACCAAATTGCCATTTTTATTTGTTTTTGCGCTGAGCCTAGCCAACGAGTGCCTAGGCCTTTATCGTTTAATTTGCACAAAAATGGGAATAATACTGTCAAAAGCGGGAGTTTGGGCATGTTGGAAATTGATAAATATTACATTCAAATTAAAGACTGTAAATTGGAATAAATTCTAATGGAAGAATGTTCAAGTTTACGAATTGGAATAAGTTATACTTAATTGGACATTAAGTAACACATAATTATGAAACATGTAAACAATAATGGAATGGACTTAATTGGATATTAAGTGACATGGGGGAGGATTGTATAAACAGATTAGATTAAATTAGAAATATTAATTACAACCTAGGAATATATCACGTGGGTATATTAGGCTTATTAATGAACTTAAATGTGTTAAGTTAAAATTATGAAGATTAATAAGCTAAGTGTAATGACCCGGATTTTTAGCCGTTGAATTCTGAATATTTAAATTTGTTTTAAATATTTTATTTGAATTGTATATAGAAATTTATAAGGATTTATTTAATAAAATAAATGGATTTTAAAACATATTGAATATCGTTTTAACTTAAAAATAGAAATGTCGAGTTTAAAATTCAAATTAGATTACTTTGAAGTTATATGATTAGATAGGTATTTTTATTTGTTTATTTTGAAATTGATTCGATTTAATTTCCAAAACAATATATGATTATAACGAGATTGGTTACGAATTTAGACAAGATTCTTTTGAGGCGTAGTTATAATTTAATTTTTAGAATTTTACTGAAATTTTTAATTAATTAAATACGCAACTTTTTACTTGGAGTATTTTGCACCCTATATCAATATTTTGGGGTTTCACAATATGAGTTAACCTACCGATGTTATTATATTTTTGGGGTCGTGGCACCTCGCTGGATACAACCGTATTCTTATTTCTGTCTGTAACGACTCGTACACGAACATATTTTTGGGCCATGTATCTACATAGGAAATTATAAGGACATAGGTCAGAAACGTAAGCAGGGAAAAATCATGGAACAAAACTAAATCAAGTAATCAACACATTCAGGGTTAAATTAACAAATAACGGTACATATTGCAATAGAAAAATAATAATAAAGGAAACTCATCAAGCTCATGTGCATTCACAACATAGGACGGATATACAAACCACGATACCTGTCAGTGTGCTAGTTACAAAACCACAACAATGGAGTGGTTAACAATGATTAAATAAAAATAAAATAAAATTTTCTATCTTTTCTTGAAAGGCTTCAGTACTGTGCTTTCCACGGTTTCTAAACCGTGCCATTCAAGGAGTCAACTCCGTGCGTAGCAAGCCGTTACAATTCCGTGACTCCCAAGCTTTTCTTTCTTTTAAATACGGGCATCTCATTTCCGTCCTCAGATAAGGAAAAAAAGATCGAATGGAAAAAAGAGAGAGAAGGGAAAAATCTATTCGTCCAAATACTGTCGCACCACCTATCCCAATGTTGTGTTCATTTTTATTCGGAAATAAAAAGCTGAAGCTTTTCTTTGCATTGAAAACTCAGAAAATCCTATAAAATCAATTACTTTGAGAAATCAAACAATATTGAGTTTGCTGAAATCATTGAGAGGACGGCTTCAATCTTGTATGGTGGTTGTTGAGTCTGACGAAATTTTTGTCGCACCAAATAATGCACAGCGTGGGCCTGGGATAGTTGTTGCCGGAGTTTGGCAGCGCCTGGCGGTGTGGAATCTCGGCCGTCGACCCGACTTAGTGGGGCGGAGGTGTTGAAGAAGAGGCGTGGGGGTCCGGTGGTTTGGTCAAGCGGCGGTGGACGGAGATTTGTGGCGTGCTGTTCATTACGGCGTAAGGAAGTTAAACAGTAAAGGATTGAGAAACTGTGAAGAGTAGAATGGTTAAAAAAGAAGAAGAAGCTGAGTATGGCAGAAGGCGGTGGTTCAAAGGGGACAAAGTACTGTGTCTATTCGAATTGTATTTGCAAACTGGTATCAAGTTTTACAAAGGGTATCAACGCAGGATTTAAGAGTTGAAATGAACGGATCAAAGGATAATTCGGCAATGGTTGTTCTTGTTTCAGCAAGGAAATGGAAGAAATATTAAGGCGTAAGCCAGATTAACGTTTATTAATTTATATATTATTATTTTTGGTTAACAAATTATTAACTAAATTTAAACTGTATACCTTTTAAATATGCCAGTTGCTTGCTTAAAACCATAGGTCCAATAACTGAATGGTGCAACGTACAGCATGTACAAGGAGTTCGAACAGTGTTCACAGTGAAAGGTGTAGAAAAATCAATGGGATTAAGTACGCTTCAGGCACTATTTATATGGAAAGAAGATGAGTGAAGGGGAGCAGATGACATGGAAGGCAGTGTATTATACTGCACCTTTATTTGGAATGGTATCGGTTATTCCTACTGGAAGAAAACTTAGTAGCAGCCTTGTTTTCGTATGATTGGGTAAAAGTTTGGACTAATAGTTTTTTTTAAAAGCTAATTAATATTTAAAATATGTGGTTAATGATAGTTAATTATATATATATTTATATTTAAAATTTACAGCTTTTGCACATAAGAACAGAATCCAACGGTGTCGGTCACCTTAGATTCGTAGAGATGACAGCTACATTGTGGAACTGATTTCACTGAGTACAAAGCTACAGGAATTTCGTGATAAAATCAAAATAGTTGTTTTGATTGTGAACGAACTAAATACAGAACCGTCAATTGTGAAAATAAGATGAGTAAACTCACTAACTCTGCCTCGTTTATATTTTTATAAACGAGTTTTAAATTTATAATAATTTTATACTGTGTGATGGTTGCTTGGTTGAATTGTTGATTAAATGGTTGATGTGATTACATCGTTGATCTATTATTAGTTCTGATATTTCATACTGATGTGAAATAATATTATTGATGTTATTAACATCTGTGGATGCAGGGAAACAGGTTGGAGGAATCCAACTGGATTCCTCAACATTTATATTACTGTTTTTGTTTATTTGTTATATGATGTGTGATATAACCTGTGATTGATCATGTTGTGTTTGAATATCATTGGCCCTAGAATTTTGGGTATTTTAAATACCGTAAAATATTTTTTAAATGTAGAAGAAGAACTTGAGTTTTTAAAAGGGAAATTTATTTCCAAGATATAAATAAAAATAAATTCGAATAAACTTAAAATAGAAACTGGTTTAAATCAAACAAGAAGTTGTTTATAAATGATGTTTATAAATTAATAGAAGTATTATCTTGAGATAAAGTAAAAATATAAATTCAAGTTTGAATTTATAGATGGAAAGTGGAAATTGGTTTTGATATCTATACTTGTAATGGAAGATGGAATGTAGCGATTATAAAGGAAATTATAAGTGTGATTATAAACGGATAAGATTAAAATAAGATTTTCTATGAATAAATTCTAAATAGATGTTACAAATGGAAATTTGGTTTGAAATGTTATTTATAAATAAAAATTAAACTAATTTGATTATATATAAAAGAAATATATTCACAATTTAAGTGAATAATGGTTTAAAGGAAATATTTTCAAATAAAATATGTATAAAGGAATTTAGATTGGAGGTATGAATCCAGATTGGAAATTTTATGAAAAAAGAAATGGATGATCATTTAAAAATGAAAACGATGAGTTTTATTCCAAAAATTGGAATGTGAAATAAAGTGTGATAATGTCTTGTAAATCAAATATTTGGAAAACAGCGATTATAACGCTACTGCTATAATAAATGTTTGTAAATCTAGACAGCGATCTTAATGCTATTATTATAATAAATGTGCTACAATTCTAGACAGTGATTGTAACGCTGTAGTTAAAGGTAATGTTTTATAAACCAAATATTTGTAAACAGTGATTATAACGCTACCGTTATAATCAATGTTTTTCCGTAAAGGAAATGGATTCTTAAATTGATTCTGAGAGTCACGTAAGAGATGTTTGTTTGAAGTTGTGAGTTTTGACTATTTCAAAGTTGAGAATGTGGTTCAATTAAGGTCTGAGAGGTAATTATACCCTAACTTGATTGACTTCATGATTGATAGAGAAATAGTTAAGATTCGTTAGTGAAGGTTGGTAAGCAATATGGTTAGTTAATAAATGATTAATGGTTTGAGTTATAATAACGATGTTTCATAACATCGCGCTAATTTAAAGGATTTTGAAATGTTTCCTAAATAAAATAAGAGTTATTTTCTACGTATAGAAAATGAAATGAATTGGTCAACGAGGAATTAAGAAAGGGAATTCAGAAATGTTTTCCGATATTAATAATGTATATTTTCTGAATATAGGAAATAAGGATTCGTGAATATTTAGAAATGTTTTCTAACTGGAATAAGAGATATTTTCTCGAACAAAGGAATTATAATTCTTTGAGAATGTTTTTCAAAGAATTGAGAAGGGAAATCGAGCTTCAAAAGAATACGAAAGATGGGAAATGAGAATTGTAAATGATAATATAATAAGGAATTGATTTAAAGGGGCCAATGTTGACTGATGATTGATCGATCGAATTCCTACCTGGAATTAAGATCGTTGGTTATGCACTTATTTTTCTTTGATAGTTAAATCACCGACTATCGAAGTTTTTGACCATTTTTTCATCGTCAATACAGGGAGACCGGGATCAGATTCATTATCTGGAAACCACTCTGTATGGGCGTTAGCGTTGCGGTCAAATATGATGAAAACAATTAAAGACGGAGTTATGCAAGGGCTGTCCTGTTTACAGGATAGTGCCTTCGGTTTGTCCAGTCCCAGGACAACGTGAATGGACGAATGTCTGACAGAGTATATCCAACGGATCGCGTAAGTTGATCTCTTCAAACGTACTTGCGTTTGGTGGCGGAGGAACTCGTTTCTCTTAGCTTTATACCCGTGGTATTTTTGGGGAAATCAATTTGTGATTTGGCAGGTATGACGATGTGGCATTCAAAGTGAATGATGGCCAAATGTTCTGGAAGATAATTCAAACCTCAAGCGTCACAACCCGGAATCGACAAAAATCGGGCAGGCAGCATGGCTATGTGGGTCGCTTCCATTAGGATATATAATCACCTATTTAGAGAAATTCTATTTGTTTCTTTAATCTATCGATGTTGTTCCTTTCGGGAAACGGTTGCTTATCCCAACCGTTGGTGATATACGTTCGGTACACTTAAGCAAAATGAGTGGTCGGTCATGTGTGGGCCGGGTTGCAAGATGTTCTTGTTGAACCCGGTGTATTCGCCTCTAGAGATACACTATCGGAAGGTGGTCTCATACCTTGTCATGTTGTAAATCCAATCTCCAATAAGCGCCCTACGGTTTTGATTTTATATTATATACGGAACGTGAGATGCAAGCGTTGCGCTAGATTCTATTTATTTGATGTAGACATTATTATAATATCACCGAATTTGATATCAAAAATGTTTTGTTTATCGTAAGGTAAAAACCATCCGTGTTTATGTGTGGATCGGTCTTACGATTATCACTTCTTTCGAAAGGATTTTGAAAGTTAAAACAAATGGTTGGAGTTTACTCACACCAGTCCCATGACTGACCCAGGGTTTATTTTGTTTTGTTTTCCCTAAACTCTTGGGTGCCCAAATTTATACGGGCAGTCAAGTAGTCGGGATTTTCCAGATTCACTTGGAAGAGCTGAAAGCAGGAGGCTTCACCAGTTAGCTATAGACTATCATATTTTCCGCTGTGTATATCTGGAAACAGACGTTTATAACTGTTCCAGAAATTGTTGATGTACTCTGATAATGGTATGTATATGCAAAACAGATTTGCATTTCAAAAGTTTATGTTATCTAATATATTTTATTCGTTCCGCTGTGAGTTTGTGATCTTCGTTTTCTTTTGTTCTAGTATTACTTTCTTTCTATTTCTCATCCTCTAACTTCTTTCTAATAATGATTCGTATTTCTGTGCAATTTTGGTTGGACATGTGGTGTTATTCGTCAACTCAAAGGGTATGGAAATTCGGGTCGTTACACTAAGATAAAGGGGGTCCATTCCTATGGGATATAAAAGGCTCGTAGAAATTCTAATTATAAATTGGGGGCCAAGTCTAGGGTGACTTGTATCAAATTGCATTTTTGTGTGAGAACCCGTATAAGTTAGTATCCCTTTGTTATCATGAAGTTTCGCACTAGGTAGAGGCTATGACACGTTTTACTAAACTGGATAGTAAGTGCTTCAAACGAGGTGGGTACGAGCGCGTTTCAGCGGAACCATGAGCTTGCATTATTCCGATTAAGGAAGATAAGACGTTGTAACGTCTGTGATTAATGTTGTGTCTTTTTAGTTGATGAGTTCGAGATTGATAACCCTGAATTTCATAGTTGGCGTAGATTATTCACATTTGGGTAGAGAAGCCAATCGATGGATAGAAATTGGGTAAAGCCTAATTATGATATTTTGGTAGTTAGTGCAACAATTTTCGGATATAAATGAAAAACCTACCTTATTTCTTGTTTTCTCCTTTACTGTGTTTTCTTGTCCATTACTATTCATCAGTCTAAATACTTTCTTATCTTATGCTCATGCTTAAAATTACTAAAATTTGTCAGACTTATGTCTGACCTAGTTTGTTTTCTCTCTCTCTCTCTCTTCCTTTTCCCCTCAAGTTCTCAAGGTGGAGGAACGCAACAGTGACTTTTGATCTTTGGCTCAGCTTGGATTCAGACTATTTCTAGCTTCATGTATTGCTTCAATATTTGCTTTCTGACTATTGTAATGACTTATGAAGATGATAACTTTTGTGGTTTTACTATTACACTCCGGTATTTTTTCGCGAGACAGTTTGTTGTTTTATGATGATTATTCTATGGTATTTTGAATCGTAATCAATGTTGTGACTGGATTTGCTCAATTCAATAATAAATGTTATTTAAAGTTTCTGTTGTGTTTTACATTTCTGTTTTGTGAATTTTAGCCTCTGTATTGTTACTTTATGCCTATGTGCTTCACAAAACTTAATGCATCCTCTTATGGATGACGTTAAGGGATGTGGGTGTTACATTTGGTATTAGGGCTTAAGGTTACAAGATCAGAGAAATATTTTTAAAAAAGCGTTTTTAAAAGTAAAGAATTTTCAAGTAAAAGCTATTTTTGAAAATTACTTCATTCAAAAAATAAAATATCATTCTCAAATTCTTATAAACACTTAGCTATAATTTTGTTACATCGATTTATGAAACGTATCAATGAGAGGGGAAAAAACAAAATATTAATTAGTCTTATATTATCGTTTATTATTGGTTTCAAGAAAAAAAAAGTTACAGACATTTTCAAGGAAAATGTTTAAATATAACGAATATTGGCAATTGTGTTAATAATATACCAACTTAACTTAGAAACAATTGCCAAAAGAGTGTGGCGTAGTGGTATGTTACTAACCTAGTAAAATGTCGGGAGTTCGATACTCCCCTTAGACTTAAATGATGTATTAACCAGATTTAAAAAAAAAGAAAAAAAAAAAACTTCGAATCAAACGAAATGCTTAGTTATGGTACTGTATCATGCAATTCATCCATATCATAGCAACCTTATATACTGTCACCTTTACAAGGTTGTAAAAATATCTACAGGTACATTGAAAATAAAAGGAATTTGAACCATACATTGATCACCAAAAAAAAAAAAAAAAAAAAAAAAAAAAAAAAAAAGTTTGAAACAATTACGAAATGATTAGTTATGGTACTGTATCATGAAATTCATCCATATCATAGCAACCTTATATTCAGTCACCAATTGACTATTTACAAGGTTGTAAATGTATCTTCGACTACATAAATAAATAAAAAGATTTTGAACCAGATGTATCTGTATACTCATATATAGTTAGCAAACATTTATATGCTTTAATGGCTGGAACTCAACTGTCAATTCTAAAGGTGAAAAAGAATACCATATTCTACTACAAAAAATTCATATTATTTAGTGCGAATAGTATAGCTATATACTTATGACTAGAAATGTAAAGAGAGCCACCTAAATACTTGCTTACTTTACGCTCAGGCAAGTCTAATGGATGCCTGAACATCCAGAAGAGTTTTTTTACAAGATAAAGATAAAAAGTGAACCACTTTGGCAACCTTTATTTAATGCGAGAACGCCATTACAGAAAATGCACTAACACACATGTTTGACCAAAAAAAAAAAAAAATGCTATCAATATATCTCATCAAAATATAAGATCAGTACGGCACATAAAAACCACCCAGAGACCTTTGACATATCGTATAATGTTGTCCATCAGCAGCCACCAGGGCCACCATAAAAGAACGCATTGGTCGCCTTCTCCACAGTGTACAACCTGCGGTTATCAGCAAAGACGCTGCCAGTAATCACGCTGCTTTTCCCGTCATCTCCCGTAGAATGAGCAGTTGCTTGGGCAGCATGCCCATCCCCTTCACTCCCGAAATGACCGCTTCCCATTGGAGGCATACAATCTCCATAAAGCGACTGTGCCAGTCCTCCGATCATGACCGAGCTTGCATGATCGTTCAAATTATTGAATATCGACGTTGGATAGTAACCTATCGGCGTATCTTGGTCACCACCAAAGTATATCAACCACTTCCCAGCTGGATCCTGCAGTTTGTTTTTTTATCACTTTGAATTTTCAGAATGTTAACACTTGCATGTTGATTATTGATTCTTAACAATATGCATTACCTTCTTAATTCTGAATGCATGGTAATATTGAAGGCCTCCGTACTGAGATACGGAAATGATGCTTCCTGGTTCGATTTTGGATGCAGGATTTACTACAAACCCTTCACACATTGTATTGTAGCATCCAGTTTTTTGGTATCCGTCAGACTTTGGTATGTACAATGCAAAACAAATGAAGAATAATGTATTAGTTTTTAGGCTGCTAGCTTAATGAACTTGCTAGTTTTGAGTTTTGGGTGTGCAAGAACTTACTGTCCAAGATACAAAGAAATGCATTTCTGAGTCGCCATATAGTTTTGGGTATACCTGAAGATTATGAAATGGCAAGTAAATTATTTATGCAGGAATAACTTGAAGTATGTTGACATTCTTTAACATTGAAATAATGAGAACTTGTTATGAAGATATGACCATACTCACATGGCAACCAAATTGAATAACATTGTATGAATTCGCTGGACCTCCCATTCCAGAAAATAACCAGATCGTGTTTGCACTGTGTTGATATTCTTTTATAGGACTAACGTAAAAATAAAATATATTCATCATTCCGGCCACATCTTTATAGTTCCCTTCAGAATATATTGCTGCAAACTGTATATGTAATATAACATTGTTATCTATCATAATAAATGAAGTATCCCACAAAAAAAATTTGATTTTCCTACATATTAAGGATAATTGGTAATTAAGATTTTTGTTAAACGTATATTTCTAACATTACTGTTTGGAGGGAGACCACCAAGCTGACTGTATTTGGAATCTTGATCAGGGCCAGAAAGAAATTTATCTGAGGCCAAAATTGAACTGTTGTGGACTTTATGGATAGTCATCAACTCATTCTGGAGTGAATCTGTAAAATTCTGTAAACACAAAAAAAAGGGGGGAAAAAAAAAGAATCTATGGTTAGCAATGCAAAATAAAAATGCATGTCCTTAAAGCAATCACAAATATAAGTAGATGTAATTTTTTACATTTGCTAGCAAAATTATTTCTCTCTGTGAAATATATAGTTAAATCTACCTCTCAATATTTACAAGGGATAATTGAGAATATCAAAAAATATAATTTACAATACTAAAAAATGAAATTCTAAACTCTTGCATAATGCGTCTTAAAACTGAATATGTTCTTCACCTAACAAAAAATGAAAATAAAATGCCTGCTGCAGAATTAATTAGAAACATCAAACAAATTTAACAGCATTCAATTTTTTTTCCATTACACTGATAATTTCAAACAAGAAAAGAATTTATTCCAGAATACAAACCGGCAGGATTTCATTAGCAGGCAATTCTCTTCCTCTAGCAGCATGAAAGAACAACCAGATGAGAATCGCAGGTTTCAAATATAATGAATACATTGATAGAACTAAGTCTTTGCACTACTAAGCAAACAGTATATATGAACGCTTATATAGATAGCGTGTTTTCTGCCAGTAACCAAGTGATTCTCATCACATACAATGTATTTGGCAGTTTTTTAATTAATGGTATTGTTTAAATTCTCATCACATATAATGTATTTGGCTTTTTAGTTAATGGTATTGTTTAAATGTTTGCTTGCTTTTTAAAATACAATGGTATAGTATTTTTGGTAATTAATTAATTATATGTTTATATTCGGGGATTAAATATTACAAGAAATACAAATTAATGGCATTTCCGAAATTTTGCTGCAATTTAATGGAATTCCAAAATCATTTAAATGGTAGGTTGCACAAATTCATTATTTTACTCTGAATTGTGATAATTGTGACGTGGGTACTTGAGCAGCATGAGTTTGTTCATCCCGCAGTGTGAACAAACTTTCACTGGGTACTTGAGTTATAATGATATTATATGGTTCCCTGTCTATATTATTAAATCTTCATTGTTACTTAAAGGTAATACATTATTATTATTATCTTTTCTTTTTTGAAATAGAGTACTTGGGGAGTACGTGTGTGTATGTATGCATAACTACAGTAATCAATATCCAACGAAAATTTATAGATGTTTAATCCACATACATATTTTTATATATCCAAAATTTGAATTCATTCCGACATTCGTACATTTGTTGAATAATATATTTGATGTTCAAATTTAACGATGAATAAATGAAATAAGATTTTGAAAATGTTATGAATGTCAGAACAAGCTCAATTGCAAATTTTGGATAGATGATAATATATATTTGAATTGAACATCCAAAAATTTTCGTTGGATTATGGAAGGAAAGAAAATCATGTCTGAACTTCATGTTGTCGGCTTGCCTACAAAATATTCCGCTTCCAGTATTTATGAATTTTTTGGGTGATTTATGTTTTGCATTTATCTTTAAGGGTTGAAGCAAAATTCGTAGCAACTTAAGCTGAACAAATAAGTGTTGTTTGGACTCATCTTACATATAAAAAGCAAGTCTTTATATAAATTATGATATATATATATATATATATATATATATATATATATATATATATATATATAGAACAAGTACTAAAATGTAACCCATTTGTTGAATTTGTAAAATTTATTGAATGGTTTCTACTACTGTACTAAAATGTTTCTTACTGTAATTCGGATTGCATTATTGTTATTATTTTGCTATCTTTGATAACTGAAGAATCATTTGCAATAGTCATATTTGAATCTAAACATCACATATTGTGTAATATGCTTATATTTCATAATATGTTTTCTTTGTCTTTCTTCATTGTAATTAATGATCAAGAATCAAGAATCAAGTATATTGTAATATCTTTCTATGTCTTCTTTTGTGGAAATGGCAATTTTAGGATTTCATCTGAATATTATGTGGTTTCGTCAGGTTCTATAAGTAATTATGTAGAGATTTTGGGTATCACCAGTGGTATGGAAGCTAGAACCCAGAATTTGGCCAGACAAGATGCTACAACTAATTGAAGGTCCATGTATACAGATATTGAATTTATCTTGAATAAAGGATGCATTTATACTGGTCTTTCGATCGACTATTTATTATGGTGTGTTAACATAGAACTGACAATGTTATGGTTGTATTCTTAAACATGCTGACTTGGACATGCATGCAATTTGCATGATGGTAAAAAAACAACACTCATTACTAGATAAACAGTGTATTCCAACGCCCTATCTCTTACGGCCGCCAATGACTATATAGGAGCCGTTGGAAACCGATGGAATAGGGGCCATTGACAGTCGTTAGTAGCCGTTGGAAATTTTCGGACATATTCCAAAGAAGCAACCCGAGAGTCTCATTCTTCCCCAAATCCACCAAACCATTCCTCCTTCCCCATTTTCGCACCTTCCAACGCGCTGCCACCGGTTCAATCACCAACTCAACCACCTCCAATGCCATCTTGGAGCATCTCCAACCCGTCTCCACCCTCCTTGCTCTTCAAAATTAGTAATTTCTCTAAACCTAATTTTTAGGTTTTAATCGATTTAGGGTTTAATTTGAAGTTAGATTGATTCCTAGTTGTTAGCATATGTATATTACATCGTGATACCCCCTCATTGCTATATTATCACTGAAATAATGAAATTGTTAGCAATTAAAATGTCATTATAGTTCATTAATACATATGTTTGGTATATTATCACCATAATATTGATTCCTAGTCGTTAACATTGTTTATTTTGTAATAATAATTTATTAATACAGTTACAAATTTTTGAATACAATTTTTTGTAATCTTTAAAACAAAAAACCATTATAAATCGATTTAACAATGTCTTTACTACAAATAAAAATAAACAAATAAATATATGTAATTATACATGCAAAAATATTTTATTATGTTTCATAAACTAAGGTTATAATAAGAAACAAAATCTTAATTCATTTTACTTTAGATATAAAGTTTACATATATATATATATATATATATACATATATATATATATATATATACATATACATACATATACATATACATATATATATATATATATATGTATGCATGTATATCTATGTATGTATTATTTATATAAAATCATTTTTAGATATAATATGATATAGATATATTTATCATGTTTTAGTTTGTTTTTTATACTATATGTATATTTTACTTCAAACTCAGTAATGAATGAGTATGTTCGCATTATTAATATGGTAGTTTTTTTTAATTTTTAGTTTGTTATCATGTTTTATAAATATATTTATTAATATGTATATTTATCATGTTTTATAGATATATTTATTAATATGTATATTTATCATGATTTATAATAAATTCATTAATTAAAAATTAATTATTAAAGGATAGTGAAGAAATTAATATAAAAATGTAACTCTCAAAAAGAATATGCGACTTATTTTCTATGTATCTCATAGCTGAATTTCGACAAGCAAGCATACACAAAATCTTTGTTTTAACACAATCATGATTTTGTGCAGAAATACGTTTATCCATGTAAACCAATCAATTTGGTTCCTCTTCCACATATACATCCTATATGGATGGAAAAGATACCCACCCTTTCTCAATCTAATCAACGATAATGGCTCTAAATCCAAACGCGATTCCATTTCAGGCCTCTTCCACGATCATTTACTCCTTGTTTGCACTTTTGATATGATTATGCCGTAGTAAACGACGCAGACCTTGTTTGCATAAGCCCAATGCATGTTAATAATTTTCAAAAACAAATAAATAAAAAACTATAAATTGCTCGAATTTGGTTTGTAAAATGTAGAGCACTTTTGATATAACTATGCCATAGTATTTGAAATCCAATTTTATATCTAAGTGACAGGTACATTATGTCTGGCTCTAGTTCTAGCTCTGGCTCTGACTCTAGAGGACGTAGCATTACTCGACATGCCGGTGAGGGTAGTGGCAATCGATTAGCTCGTCCAGTTGTTTACTTGAAGCCTAAGGCTGACCATACGTAAATATCAAAATTAGCAGCATAACAATTTAATTTTTTGTACATAATATATCTATGTTCTATAAAGTTCTAATTATATTTAACGCAGGGGGTTTGAGTTGGAGCCATATCAAATGAATCTAAATATTTCTAAGGATGCATACATGGCTAGAATGAGCGATTTTTGACCTAAGGGAGCAGGGTCCCAGAAGACGTCAAAGAGACTATTTGGCAAGGTTTTCTGGTAAGTTTATACCGCTTTACAAATTGGTTAAATATAAATAAATGATATTAGCAATATTTTCTCATTGTACAGGGCACATTAGATGTGCAGGAGCCTGACATAAGCCTTGTTCAGTGACACTGGAACTCAAAGGTCACTAGGAATTATAGGGAGAAGATGAATGAGATTAAAAAAGCGGGGAACCAAGTGGAGGTGAGCGATGGAGTGTTTAATAAGATGGTTGAGTGGTGGGACACGTATGAGTTCAAGGTAAATCTATAACGAATATAAATTATTTTTTTCGGGATTTTAAATAACTAGTTAATGTACATTTGCAGGCTGAGTTAGCAAGGTACACCGCAAATAGGAACAAGAATCCAGTAACACATTGTGGAGAATCCAAGTCTTCCCAGCATCACCGCGAGGACTTGGTAAATTTATCAATTATTACATTTCTATATTGTTTAGTTCAGTAATTAACTTTGTGGAATTGAATTATTAGAATTACCAATTGCAGGAAAAAGCTCGTGGATATCTCGTGTCCTACATGGACATATTTGCTCACACCCACGCATCCAGGCATGTAGACGAGGCTGGCAACATCACTTATCAGTGGGATGATCGAGATAAGGCGACAATTTCATATGTATGCATATTTTAAATTTTATTACTCACATCGATTAGTTTGTCAATTACTAGCTAATGTAAAATAAAATCAACATTCTATTATTTTTCGACTGAAATTGTTTTTTGCATTATAGGCAAAGTTTCAGGAGGCAAGAGATCATGCGCTTGAGGAGTTTGGTCATGATGAGTTAACGCCGAAGGAGGAAGACAAGCTATTTGACGTTGTTATGGATTTGTCGCAGCAGAGTAGGCTTTATGGATTGGGTAACCTGACGGTAAATAATCTTTTTGAATATATATATAACAAATTAGCATTTAAATATAAAATGTTATAATATTTTATATGCTGACATAAACTTTTTGCTATTCATTCTATTTGCAGGTTCGACAAGCTCAGAAGGCTCAAGACAAAGCAGAAATTAAGGATATTCGAGCCATGATTGAGCAGCTGTAGGACCAGAATTGTCTGCAGGCTATACAGATTGAGGAGCTGAATCAAAAAGTTTCGGCGTATGTGCACAATCATGGTACTTTTCCTTCATCATCTACTTCTGAAGGCGACGAGCATGATGAAGCTTAAGGTATGTTTTTTTTGTGTTTGGCTTGGAGATGGTGATGATTTGTTTTGATGTTGTATATATTGGGACTGAGTGGCTGAGACGTTTGGATGGTTTGTTTTGATGGTGATGATATATTTTGATGGTTTGTATGTATTGCTACGGTTTGTTGACATGTAACATTTGGATGGTTTTTTGTTAATATTGATGTACATTTTATTTATATTGGTTGTTTATAATGTTTATGGTATATATGTGTGGAAATGGATTTGAAATGGAGTAGACTGGTTTTTGGGTAACTGGAAGGCAATAGGCTTGCTGCTATATAAAAAAATAACCCAGTTTTTCCAATGTCTTCAAACGGTTTCCAACAGCATATTGGTTGTTCCTTTGAAACGATTTCCAAAAGCGTGTAACCACCTGAAGCCGTTGGAAAGAATCTGTGGGATCCGTTGGAAACCGTTGGACTTTGTTGTTTGTATTCCAACGGCTTCAGACGGGCGCCAACGGCTCTGAGCCGATGGAATAGCCATGTATTCTTGTAGTGACTGCAACATTGGCACTTCCATGAAGCTACAAAATATTTATTCTAGTAGTGTTTTCAGCTTAGTACTTTCATGAGACATGGAGCCTGCATCCCTTCAAGTACTTCGAAAATGAACAATTTTTTTGATTAGTTGTCTTATCCCTAAGGATAAGCAAAAGTTATAAAATGGATATAAGCAAAATAATATCATCTGAAAGCTATGTTCATAAAAAGTTTCAATTCAACGTAAATAACAAAAGTGATTGTATCAATGCCATGTTAATCTATTTTATTAGATATTTCAGAACAATTCAGCATTTCAATACAATTCACAATAAAAGGATACTTTGGTATATATTTGTGACCATTCACGCATCAGATTTACAACTTTAATAAATGATAAAGGATATAATTGTGATCTTATTGAATAAAACATTTGAAGGCCATCACCTTTGTTAACACTGTGAAGTTTATACATAGGCGCTTGAATATTAAATGTAATTGGTACTTTTGTAAGTAATGACTTAATTTTATTAATATATATATGAATATATTACAGGAAAATATCGTGAAGGACAAAAATATTGGGCTTTTTGTCCACAAGGACAGTCCATCTTTTTTTTTCTCCAGGGCAATATATAAGTTTTTCTCACATCATCGCGCGCGCAATTACTTCTAAAATTATCTTACCCTAATTTTGCTCCTTCCATCGTGCAAAATCGATTTGCAAATTTCTGTGCGTGTTTGAAAATCCAGATGCGATTTTCTCGGTCGTGATTGCAAAATCGATTTTTCTTTGCGTGATTTTCTCATTCGTGATTTTCTCATATGTGATTTTTTTTGTCAGGTGCGATTTTCTCATTCGTGATTTTCTCGGTCGTGATTGCAAAATCGGTTGAGCATTATTTGTCAGGTGTAATTTTCTCATTCGTGATTTTTTTTTTTTTTTGCTTTTCTTGTTCTGAAATTCCTTTGCGCGATCTTCTTTAATTTTTTTTTATGTGATTGATTCTCTGTAGGTTTTCTCCTATTGATTTGAATTGGTTGATTAATGGATTTGATTTGCAGCAACAGCAGGTTATATGTTTTACACTGAGTAATTTTTTTTCTTCCTTTAGACTGTGTTCATATATGTATCAAACTGTCCTCATTTAGGATGTTTTCATTTAGATTACATTATTGTAATGTGTTATGCTATGTGCTTAATGGATTTAGTATTAGTTTTATTCTGTCAAATAGCATAAGTTGGAGTAACTCTATATTGCAAACTCTTGAGGCATGTGGTATTGGTGGTATGTTCATAAATATTATGTTTATATCTGGGTATCATTTTATGTCATTGGTGGTATTAGTTTGTTCTCTATTGTTAAGGGTACAGCAATACAGTATCAGTTTTATGTCATTGGTGGTATCAGTTTGTTCTCTGTTGCTAAGTGTACAACAATACAATATCAGTTTTTTGTCATTGGTGGTATCAGTTTGTTCTCTGTTGTTAAGTGTACAACAATATAGTATCAGTTTTGAATCAAAATTTGTATCAATTATATAATAATTTGCTGACTGTTTTTTTTTTCCAGTGGTGATGATAGTCTTTTGATTTTGTTTTTGTTCAACAATCTTACCTTCAGTACTCAGTTGGCCGTTAATTTTTCATTATATGATTTGAAGAATGAATTATGCTATCATTGGTCTCAACTTACTCCCGATTCAATTGAGATTAGTTATTTGCTTGAGAACAAAATAATATATGTTGATACTAATTCCGATCTTCAAAGTACAATTTGCTTTCAACTACATAAAAAGAGTGCTTTCTTTTCTTTCACTATTAAGCGGAAGGATTGTCAGCTCCAAAATATTGATACTCGTTCTCATTCAACTGCATCTGAAGTTTCGTCTATTGCATCTTTGTGTTCTACTATTGTTGTACATGGAAAAAGTTACTTAAAAGACATGATGAAGAGAGGATCTAATCTTTCCATTTCTGATTTTAAAGGGTTATGTTTTGGAGATGCTAATGACTTTAGAGGATTATTGATGGCATATCAAATTCAGACAGGGTATGAACTAATTTTTTTAAAGTATAGTTCTTCTAGGATAATAGTTGTTTGCTCTTCTTTGTCGTCTACTGGATGTCAATTTAAAGTTCATGCTACTAGTGATTCCGAACAACTTAATAGGTTTTTCATACGGAATTTAGTTAGTGAGCATTCTTGTGGTGGTGGACTTAAAAATTTGAGCAATCCGCCTATTTCTAGCTCGTTTATTAAATCATCGATTATAGATGAAATTCGTGATCGTCCAAGCAAGAAGCCTAAGGAGATCATAGATGATTTTCGTAGAGAATATAATATTGAGTTGAATTATGCGGTTGCTTATTCTGCAAAAAAACTTGCTTTGACTGAATTGTATGGTAATGATGCTATGTCTTATGATGACTTGAGATGGTATTTGGAGGCACTACAAAATCATAACCCAGGTAGTTATGTTGATTTAGAGGTTAATGCCAGTACTAACCAGTTTGAGAGAGTGTTTATTGCCCTTTCTACATGTATACGTAGGTTTGAGTATTGCCGAGCCATGATTTTTTTGGACGCTACTCACTTAAAGGGACGACCAGGTGTATTGATGGGAGCTACTGCAAAGAATGGTAATCAAGGTATTTTTTTTATGTTGTCAAGTTTTTTTTTTAATTTTTACATATTGGTGTTAGGTGACATGTAGTATCAGCTTATGTTAAGTCTTATTTTAAATTGTTTTTATATATCAGTTTTAGAAGCCTGGTAGTATCAGTTTCTTTAAGTATTAGTTAATGTTTATTTTTCCAGTTAGTTGGTATCACTTTTCATAGCATGATAGTATCAGTTTTTATGATGTCTTATTAAAAAATAATTTTCCAGTTTTCAGGTATCAGTTTTATGTGCCTGGTAGTATCATTTTTTTTAATTTTTACTTAATAATTATTTTCTCTAGTTTCCTGGTATCAGTTTTCATAGCATGGTAGTGTCTGTTTTTATGATTCTTGTAAGAAATTTAATTTCCAGTTTTCTCGTATCAGTTTTATGTGCCTGGTAGTATCAGTTATTTTTTACATGTAATTTGATTGTCTATTTAACTGTTATTTAATTTGCAGGTTTTTCCCCTTAGCTATGGGTGTAGTCTCCATTGAAAATGTGGATAATTGGAGATGGTTTTTAAGTCACTTAAAGAAAATGCTTGAAGAAACTCGTGATTTGGTTTTTATTTCAGATCATCATCAAGAGTTAGTTTTGGGTATTCGTGAAGTTTTCCATAATGCATTTCATAGTTTTTGTTATCTTCATATGGAACAAAACTTGCTTTCAGCTGTTAAGTCAAAGAATACAAATGTTTCGATTGTTGAGTTGTTTAAGTTGTGTTCTCGAGCTTCAAATTTAAATGAATTTGAAGCTGCACATTATGAATTTTTGGATGTTGGAGGTACTGCAGCTATGAACTTTTTAAAGGATAAACCGTTTGATAATTGGACTGATTTGTTTTTTAAGGGTAAACGATATGGAGAGTATAGTTCAAATGTAGCTGAAAGTTTTAATAGTTGGATTATAGAGGAAAGAGCGTTGCCAACTACTTCATGCTTAAATGGAATTAGGATTAAAATTATGGAACAAATGGCCAAAAGGAGAGAGGAGTTTCATTTGTGGACTACCATTCTTTTTCCATCTATGGAGCATAGGTTAAAAGGGTTGATTGATGAAGGGTTTGGTTGGGTTGTTTATAAATCTTCGGAATTCATATTTGAAGTCAAGTCTCTATCTTCGCATCATGTTAATCTTCAAAATCGAAGTTGTACTTGCAATCAATGGAAAGTTACCGGATTTCCTTGTGCTCATGCTATCAAGTGCATTACTAGATCTAAACTTTGGGTATACGATTTTGTTGAACACTATTTCACCGTAGACGTTTATCGATCTTCTTATGCTAATCCAGTGAATCCAATTCCTAACTACGATAAGCCCATTGTTGATCCTTGCAATGAAGATTTCATTAAGCCTCCTAAAGACAAACGTGGAGCTGGTAGACCTTCTACCAAACGAAAAGGTGGATTCGGATTTTTCCAGAATAAACAAAATCAGTGTGGTGTGTGTAAGCAATATGGACACAACAAGCGCAACTGCCAAGTTTCGAAGAATTGATATTTTCTTATAATTGTATTACAGATTTTACAGTTTTTTCCTTCACTTTATGCATTAAAATTTGGAAATGTAATAAATTTGATATTAGTTGTGAGTATTCATTGAATTTTTGGTTTACTATCATGTTTTAGTTGATGCTTTTTTATATGTATGTATGTATGTATGTATGTTCTGTGTCTATTTTATGTTGCTTGTTTTGTAGATATCAGTTATTGATGATATTGGTATCATTCAATGTTGTAATATACAGTTTCTGGTATCAGTTTTGAAGCATAATGGTATCAGTTTTAGTACTGTGATTATGTTTAAACAAATGTGGTATCAGACTTTCAAGCTAACTGATGTCAGTTTTGATAGTGGGATTTGTTTATGTGAATAGGGTATATTTTTGTCAAATTACCTAGTATCAGTTTTGAACGAAATCTAGTAACATTTTTTGACTGTGACTTTATTTACATGATTAAGGCGTCCTTTTGATATAAAAATAGGTTAGTATATGAATTTTAAAGCCATAGTTACTTGATTAGGTTTTTCTATAAGATATATTTTATGTGCGATAGGTATGTACTTGGTTTAAGAATTCCTATGAGGTATGGTTGTGTTCCCAATCATGGGCTATTATATGTTGTAATAGCATAGTCAATGTATTACTTTCGGAAGCACATTAATAATATAGTGTAAGATTTCTTTCTGAAATTATGTATACATTAACATGGTATTAAATTATGTATACATTAATATGGTATCAGATTTCTTTCTGAAACTATGTATACATTAATATGGTATGATCGGAGTCCATGACCAGACAGTTGACCGAGCATGTGATCGAGCATATGATTGTGAACATAACCAAGTCCTTGACGGAGCCCATAACTGAGTCCATGATCGGACACTTGATCGAACCCCTGACCTGGTACGTTACCGAGCACCTGAATGAGGACATGATTGAGCACGTGACAGAGCACATGACCAAGCCCATGACTTTGCCATAACAAAGCATACAACCGGACACATAACCAAGCACATGATCGAGCACATGACCAAGTGCATGTTTAAGCATATAACAAATCACATGGTGGTATAAGTTATGGTATAGTTAGCAGTTTTCTAGTATCAGTTTTTCATTCATGCTGGTATCAGTTTGGGATTATTATATTTAACATTAGTATGGTATTTGTTTTGAACCAAATCTGGTATCAGTTTTTCATCTTTTATCATGTTTTGTTCAAATTATATTATTTAGGTATCAGTTTTGTGTTAATGTTGGTATCAGTTTTTTTTTTAAATATGTATGTCAGTTTGGAAAAAAATGAGATATCAGTTTCATAGATACAACCATAAAACAGTTCACAATACATGATTCAATGCATTTTGACAGCATAAAACTCATTAGTAACATCGCAACAATTTCAAACTAAAATCATATCATCATATAAAAAAAACCCACAAGAAATGTTGAACATTTGCAACATTTGACATCCATTACAATAGCTAAAAACAAGTAGTTTTGAAACAAATATCATCATATGTACATTTCTAACAACCAATCAATTTCAACTACCAACTATAATCATTTTTCCTCCTAAGAAAGATTAGACATAAAGTTTGCTAAATCCCAACAATAACCATTGTTTGCCAAAATTTCATACACTAGCTGCGCTCTACATTTCAACATGTTCTTCGGGTCGACCTTTTGAGGAATTTCTTTTCTGTTCATTGATATTATGAAAATCATAACATATATCGCACAATCAAGCCTGTACAAAGGAAATCATGTCGTTAGTTGTATAAATACTCATTCATTCTGGGTATTAAAATTAATATATGGTAAAGAATTACGTGTCACAGTCTTGTTGTGCGCACTTTTCTTGAACCATTTCAGATGTGCTGAGCTGCTTATTTGTAACGTTATGTTTTTGCCATAACCGCAACAGTAATTCTTCAACTACAGCTCTCTGTAAAATATATAGCAGGTTATATGTTAGTGACATAACTGCAGCAGTAGTTTCAAACATATACAAGTAGTGACTTTATACCAATGTTAGTGCAACTTTCAAACTTGCATTAGTGTTCGTGGTTGATCTTCTAGGCCGATTGGAGTCGAAATGTGCCCACTGCATATTTGCATATGTTAAAGTCACTAGCATCCAGTGACTTTCACAATGCAATGGAAAGTAAATAACTTCCGTGAACTCGTCTTTCACAGCCTTTTCTAAAATGGGAAGAGCTATTGCCTTTACAAGTGATTCGATTTTGTCAGCCAGTGCTTTCTATTCATAAAAAATATTGTTATTGTTATTTACTAATTTAAGAAATAATATTGCACAAAACTGACCTAAAATTTTACTTACTGTTCCCATCGTTGGCATTGCGTAATTGTTTACCGTTAAAGCACAGTATCTTGTAAACCAGTCGATAATCTGTAATACACATACATATGTATATAAGAAGTCATATGATATTGCGAAATTAATTTGATACTCTCAGGCTATGAAAACTGATATCAAGATACTGGTAAAATAATTTTTAAATAGAAATAAAAACAAACTGATACTACCAGCCTATGAAATTTGATATCACAATACTGGAAAAATAATTTTTAACGAGCAATCAAAAAAACTGATACTACCAGTCTATGAAATCTGATATGTTAAAACCGATACAGGTTTAGTCCTTGTTAAAACTGATACAGATTTATGTCTGTGAGTGTACACATAAATGTGCATCATTTCAACATAAACACGTGCACAATCAAACATGCATACAATGCGCGTACAAGAAGATCAGTATCAAAAACGGAGATGCTCACTAGCTAAAATTTACTAAAAATAATTTTTAACTAGAAATTAAAAAAATGATACTACCAGGCTATTATAACAGATACCAAGAAACTGCAAAAATAAAATTTACTATAACTCAAAAAAAATGATACTAGCAGGCATTGAAAACAGATACTAACAAGCATATATATGGTACCTGTCCATCCGTGAAGCTCCCTTCCAGAAAATTAACAAGCATACGTTTCGTTATGACACAACCACCTAAAATTGTGTCATCATTTATCATAACATCCCTGTTATGTAGAAATGAAAAATATAGTTAAGTTTTGAACAAATATCTAGTAATATCGATAGAAAAAATGTGTACTTACAAATTTCCTGCTTTTGCAATAGAGAATTTTTCTTTAATCAAGGCTTGTTGTTTTTTATTCAGATATTTAACACTGTCGCAAAGTGACAAATTCAATTCTTCCCATGATGCTTCCAAAATAGCTAGTGGCTTTTCAATTCTAATTGATTCTTGCTCTACATTTTTCTCTGTTTTCTCACTTTGTTTTTCTTCATGCTGCTGCTCTTGCTTTTTTTCTTTTTCTGATTCTCCTGTAGGCTGATCTTCCCTATTTTTTCCTGCTTCAATACTTGTTTTTTTTCCTTTTTTTTTTTGAAATTATAGGATAGTCAAATGAATCTCTTCTTATTGTCTTCTTCCTTTCTCTCTTTTTTATTCTGTCTACATATGAAGGTGGTTCGTCCTCTGATGGCATTTTTTTCCCTTCTTGCTCGACTGATTTTCTTTCTTCTTGTATTTCCTTAATGATTTGTGTGATACCAAAGTCGAAGTTGGGCGGACTGACTTCGACCGATACATTTTTTCTGATTTCTGAGCTTTGTTCAGCTGGAATTGTTTTTTCTGCAGTTTCAAAATTTTCATTTTGTTCACATTTCTCTTTCTCGACTTGAATATTGCATTGATTTTCATTCTCAACATTCTCATTGTCGTTTTTTCCTTCTTCTTCATCATTATGTTGAGAATGTGAATCACTTTTAGTCTCTTCCGAATCAGATTCTAGAAGTTCCGTTTGTTCAAAATCTGTATTTCTTCCTTGCAACTGTTGTTCCAAACTAACAACCTTTTTTTCTGCTTCTCTTCTCAAAAATCTTTCATTTGTCAAATCTATTTTCAGTTTCTTGTTTTCAGCTTCAATTTTGTCAATATGAATTTTCAACACTCTCATAGTCACATCATCCTCAAAAGAATCCATTTGTGTTTGTTGTTCTCGACATTTTCTTTTTTTTTGTTGTTGGGCGTTCTTTTGCTTCCTTTGATTTAGAAGAAATTTCATCTGTTGTTTCCAATTTTTTCAATTCATGTGGCTGTATGTCTGAAATTTCATGAACCTAAAAAATTAAATTTGTTTTGATAATATCAGTTTTGATAATAAGAATGTTAAAGTTCTAATACCACTCGACACTTCAGAATGAAACCAAGAATGTGAAAAATTAAATTTCAGTTAACAAAAAGAAAAACATATACTACCATCCTAATAAAACTGATACAATGCTACTGGACAAATAAATATACTGGGAAAATTGATACCACCAGGCTAGTAAAATTGATACCACCAGACTAGTAAAACTGATACCACCAGGCTAGTAAAATTGATACCACCAGGCTAGCACTCAAAAAAACTGATACCACCAGGCTAATAAAATTGATATCAATATACTGGGAAAAATAATTTTTAAGCAGAACCAAAAAAAAAAAAAACTGATACTACCAGTCTCCTATAACTGATACCAAGAAAATGCAAAATTAAATTTTAACTAAAACTCAAAAAAACTGATACTACCAGTCTAGAAAAACTGATATTACATAAAGACTTGACAATTTTATTTAAACAAGAAATCATAAGAAATGATACTTCCATAATCCTAAAACTGATACAACTGAAATTAAAAAACATATGCCTCTCCTTCATTGATGTCATTCAGGAACTTCTGGGTAACATATTCCTTCAAGCCTCGTAGATCCCATCTAGCAAATCTTAGGTATATCTCGCTAGCCGAGCATCATGGCTTTATTATCTTCATTTTTTCACATATGCAATACTTCGTAAAAAAAACAAATTTTTTTAATAAAAGTTGTGCCAAATTCACAAATGTTAGAAAAAAATCAAATAAAAAACAAATAAATTACCAGCGGAAGCATTGCACATCCAGACATATTCCTTGGATTATGAATGAAATTTTTAACAAATTTATGGAAATTCTTTTCAATGGTCAACGGCCAAGAAACTGTTTTCATTTTTTCCAAATCACACAAGTGCTGCAGAAGTCCCCATCTCAATTTCTGTTGATTATTGGGGAAGAAAAAATTAACTACAATGTCCATGATAAGAAGAGTAGGCAAGTCTTCCATCTTGTACTCATTCTCTTTATCTATTACTTTCTTTATTCTAGCTTCAATCAAAGGTCTTGTGATATATGCCGATGATCCAAAATTCCGTAAAGCATAATTTTTACAAGCTGATGGAATTGTTTTGCTTGTCATCATTTTGGGAGGCTCTATATTATTTCCAAGCATCGGCAACCCAAAAAGTAAGCTAATATCTTTGGCCGTTACTGTTATTTTTTCTTTGCCAAAGATAAAAGCTCCTTCTTCCACTGAATAACACTTGTAAATCGCATCCAAATTTTCCGTATATTTCATACATTCCTTCAAATTTATTTCTCCTTCATAGAAAACATTGAAAAGGTTGAAGAATGGTGATCTTTTCAGTAGTTCTAGTTGTTTTTTGCTTAATGCTTTTTTCTCCTTCAGAAACTTTATGATTTTATAAGAAGGTTGCAGCCCACATCTATACGTAGATTCAGTTTTTTCTTTTGCGGCTTTTGCGGTTGTTCTATCTTTTGTTTCTCATGGCTGAGGATTAGCAAAATCATCGTCCTAATGTAATATAGAAACATTATTGAAAACTGATAAATTACTTTTTAGATAACAAAATGACACAATATTTATGTAAATAGAAATTCAGTAATAATACTGATACCATTTTGGATTCAGAACTGATAACAAAATACTTTCAAAAATTGTACCATTAATCTCAATATCAAAACTGATACCAGTTAACTGGAAGAACTGATACCACATTCATATAAACAAAATTTTATTTGCATAACTGATACCAGTTAACTGGAAGAACTGATACCACATTCACATAAATAAATTTTTATTAGCATAACTGATACTAGTGTGCTTCCGTAACAGATACCAGTTTCATGCAAACAGAATTTTATTATCAACACTGATACTAGTGTGCTTTTAAGACTGATACCATGATAAAGTATATTAAAACATTTAAGATATAAATCATACGACCATAATATTCAAAGCTTAGTTTTATACAAATTACAACACAGTTTCAGTTTTTAACATTCGTAACTATCAGCTTTCATACAATATTTCATAATGAATTACATACCATTAAAAATTTTAATACAATATTTCAAAATAAAATCTTACTGGCATCAGTTTTTATACTACAAAATAAAAGCTCACTGGCTAAGTGTTATCATTTATGATACTACAATTATGATTTTTTTAAATGTAGTATCAGTTTTTCAAATTATGTAGTATCAGTTTGATACTGAAGGTAATGTACCAATTTTCAAAGCATTCTAGTATCAGATTTTAAAAAACAATGTGGTATCATTTTTAAAAACAAATCTAACTATAAGTTTTTATGGTATATTATTACCGAATTTTCTTCTCCACTTTTAGCCTCTTCAACCTTCTTTCTAGTACTCCTCTGATCTTTCTTAGTATTTTTTCCATCATTCCTTTTTTTGCTTCTTCTTTCTCTCTTTTGAAGTATTTCTTCTTTCATCTGTTTTAGGGTTTCATCATCTTGAGGTTCTTGTGCAGTAGAAACTTCTATTGTTTCTCTAGGCTTTCCAGACGTGTTTTTGTTGACCTTCCTCTTCCTGATTCCCCTGTCCTTCTTGCTCGACTATAATTTTTTTGATTTCTAGGGTTTCAGCTTCCGCCTTCTGTTGATCACATCGTATTTCGTTTTCATTTTCTTCAGATTCAACTTGTGTCGATTTTGTTTGTGCTTCTTCAATAATCAGATTCCCAGGGTTTTCGGCAGACATTTTTTTTTACTTTTTCGAGAATACGAATGATCAATTTTTCTAAAATAAAACGGATTGAAAATGAAATACGAGTGTTTTCTGAGTGAATAGACGGAAGTGTTTTTTGGCTGAATGATTAAATGGGCCAGGCTTTTGTCCTTCAAATTAATTATTTAACGACCTGTCCTTTTGGATAAAAAATTTAAACTTTTTGTCCTTCTGAAATTTTCCCCCAATATATTATCTAGCCAATGTTCATTAAATATTTAGTACCCAAAAGTTCATTTAGAGAACATGCAGAGTAAGTGTGACGTACTCTCATTCAAGTTGAATTAGAAAATACAACTTCTTGAACTTTACAGGTTTGGGCTGTATTTTTTTTAAAAAGAAAATAAATCACTTACGACTGATTACAATAACAAAGAACCTTCTTGACTCCATTAACCATACATATTCATCCTATAAGAAAATTTGCACCATAGTTATATAGATGAAATAAGGAATTTTTATAAATATAAGCTTCCTTTTAATAGTAATAGCAAATTTAAGCCAATTGGAATTTTATCTAAAATATAGGCATGTTTTTGGTATGTTGCCATAAAGTAGCAATCTCCTTTGGCGCACCTTGAATGCATCATGAAGAAAAAAAACATTTTTTCCCCCTTCTAGAAATGCGCATGCCGAAAGTCCTTTTTTATGTTCTCTGTTGATGAATTTTCAAATGAAAGCAACATAATATTTTTACTTCAATAGTTCCGTTGGATTACTTTTGACAATGCACCAATAGAAACTAAAATGAATACTGTTGACGTATTTTCAAAAAAAGTAAAATAGAAATTTTATGCTTTGACAATTCTTACTGGTCCTAATTGAAACCTTTTCATAGAAAAGAAAATTTTCTTTGCACTTTTTTAAAATGCACCATTGAATAGTGTTGATTATCCATCCCAAATTTCCAAAATGACCATATGTTTGTTATTAGATATGAAACTTGGTCTTAGCACACCGAATTTTCAACAGGATATGGTTTATTAATTGCCCACATAAGCTAACCAAAGTTACAACAAATTAATCACTCCATACAGTAATAAATATTTGTAAGTACATGTACTTGGCTTATTTTGTTGTATGATGTATTCCCCTTACCTAACTATTTAACAAATTGCCAACGAAAACTACTCAATTCTTATTTATAAAACACATAGAAATATCAACTAATATAGTAATATACATTACTTTTTTTTGCCCAGAACATCTAAGGGCATCAAAGACCAACTAATATACATTACATTTGTTCCGATCATGTCAGCTAACAAAAATAGATTAAACAAAATTTAACATCAACAACCTAACGCATAATTCATAACACTACCTAACACGTAGTACACTTAAAACGTACACCAAATTTTGGATAGATGATAATATATATTTGGATTGAACATCTACAAATTTTCGGTGGATTTGGATTATCGTAGTTCACGATACAATCAGGGTGCTACAAAACAGGGGTGCCCCAGAACGCTCGTTATATACATACATACATATATATATATATATATTCATATATATATATATATATATTGAAAATTGGTTCACTTTATTATCAATTGAAACCGTACAAGAGAAAATTTAGCATACTAACCATTACAAATAAAAAGCATAAGAAAAGAAAATACAAGTAACTATAAAACTACTAAAATGTAACAGCCCATGATGAGGCAAAACCCACATACGTGCATCTCTGCACCTCTCACGAGCCAAAAGCTCATCTTGCTCATGACCTACAACCAATCTTCAGCCTTATAAGAGACTCCAGAAAATGAAATCCAATTCATCAGGTTAATACAGAGTAGGAAGCAGTAAAACTGCTTTTCAAAAACCATTAGTACTCTTTAACATATGAGTGCAAATAAATAAAAAATTGAATACTTCAGCACAGAATTGTGTTTAAGAAACATGAAGGTTCAAGTGGAGAGAAATAGCTGAAACCCCAAACGACAAATAGTAGCACCACTATTCTATAATCAAAACCAGTAGTACCACTCTCTTATATAATCAGATCCATCTGCTCATGAATTCCCAAAAATTATTAGTTTTGCCAATATCAAAACAACTGATTCCATTAAGAACTGAATGATGAAAATGAATATTCTACGTCCATGAACTTTATCACCTCTTGAAGTTTAGAAACAAGTATTCATATTAATCCTTCCTGTACAACAAACTACCAGTTCTAAACCATCTAACTAATTGAAATAATCCGAACACTGAAAATAACAACTCATCCCCAGAAATTTAATCCATCAGTCTTAACCAGATGAAACTACATCAAAATCCCAGAAAATCCAATTCCAGACACTAAATTTGGTTGATGATTCATAATCCACTATGAATCTATCTTAGTACTAGAATCGACCATATGAATATAGACTCCAAATGCAATTTCATAAACACACATAAGGCCTGAAACCAAGTAGAGTTGTGTAGTGTTACATCCAGTGTTGGAAGCCAAAACTATAATGGGTGAGAAATTATAAAGAGGTCATCTTCTCCTCTTTGTTATCAGCATATAACATTCATCGTATAAATCTGATAATGGAATGATATTGAATCCATATCCCTTTTCATCTTCAAAGCACTGAATAAGTCTTTAAAACACATCTTAAAACTATTATCAATATATAACTTCAGACCAGAGGCGAACTAAACCCTACTTATCAAAACCCAAAACTCGCAAGATAATCAGATCGATAAGCATACCAGAACATGAAAATGACGGAAAAACTGGAGAAATGGTTATGAAGAATCGGAAGTGATTCAACACTTGCGCCGGAAATGCCAGATCCCAATTCCCCCAGTGTCTTGTTCTCCAGCTTTCAAACAAATTCGGATCGGCTGTGAATCTGCGTTTTGAGCCTCGTTATAGGGTAGATCTAGGATTTTAGCCATCCGCAAATAAAGAAAGAACATATCTGATTCAAAAGTGAAATTAAAATGAAGAAAACAAAAGACACACCAACGGACTACAAACTGTAGAACGCGCTGAAGGTTATCAGAATGAAATCGAACAATATGAAAATTTTCCAGATCTGACTTTAGTTGGGGAAACCAGACGAAAATAAAAAGTATTATCAATGAAAAATTATCGTTGAAGGTTGTTGAAGAAAAGCAATTGTAAGAAATTAGATAAAGGAAGGTGAAGAAATGTGGGGAGGACACTCACGCGTGACGAAAAATGGGGAAAACTCACCAGTCGCCATAATGAAGCCTCTTATTAATTGACACACACACACACACACACATATATATATATAAATATATATATATATATATATATATATATATAACACCCCAAACAGTGCATCACCCCAAATGCCCCTTGATTTCCACCACAAGTTCTCTCTCTCTCCTTCCACTCATTCTATCTCCTTCCACTAAGAGGGAACTTGTGATGGAAATCAAGAGGCATTTTGGGTGTCGCACTATTTGGGGTGCCATTAAACACACACACACACATATATATATGTATATATATATATATATGTACATATACCTACATACTTATATACATATACATATATATATATAAGGAGCGTCACAACTTTCAAATATATATATATATATGTGTGTGTGTGTGTGTAAGGAGCGTTAATGGCACCCCAAAAATGGATGATCACAAAAGCCTCTCCGTTTTCGACCTTTTATTTATATTAGTTTAAGTTAGTGGAAGGTGAGAGACTAAGTGGAAGGAAAGAGAGGGAAAATATGTGGTGGAAAAGAGGGAGGCTATTGGGCTGCTCCACCTTTCGTATATATAATGATACGCGTTTCACGCGTGAGTTGGAAAATGATTTATAGAAATATTTAATAATATTTATGCTTTAAAATCATTTGTTGTTAGTTAAATGTTATTTCTAGTTACAACATCCTTTTTTAAGTCTGAATTTTTATTTACATGACTAGTTTATAGATTATTGATAGATCATAGTTTTGAATGATTTTAATACCCAATATTATTTGTAAAGGGAAATTTTGAATTTGTAAAAAAAAATATAAGACCATATAATAAAGCGACGTGAAGATTTGGTATTACAATGTTTTTTATAGTTCACATTGACAACAAATAAGTATGATATGAAAAGTATTACAATTATTATTCTTGTTTTTGTGGTAACTATTATTATAACGTCCCGCCATTTTGACCACTTCAAATTGGTAATTAAACCAACTTAAAACATCCAAAACGACGGATCGTTATTTAGCTTACAACGTTCAAAAATAGAATACACAGAGAAAAACAAAATAAATAGAAGGCACAATATTGAACAGCAAAATACTTTTATATATAGCCAATTTTTTTATTTTATTTTTTGAATACAAGATTTTCTATACACAACGGAATTTAAAAAAAAGTTTGAATACAATAAAAATCTTTACTGTTTTAGAAACTTCAGAGTGCATCGTCTTCGGAATCCGCAACTTCGCCAATCTTCGAATCCCAAGCTGTAATCTTTGAATTTGAAATGCTCAGGGTCTAACCCGAGCGTTACATGCAAAAACATAAAACACTCGAGTCAGGATTAATCATAGTTCAAGTAAATTAACTTCAATATAAACTGAAATATAATAGTTAATCCCAATGACGAATATATCATACGCATGTAGAGGTAGTGTTTGTTAAGTATAATATATGTGCATATCAGTTTTTACTGCAAGGACACCGGTCACGAAAGCCTGCACATACGCACGTGTACAGGTACACGTGTGCACTGCCCCAGCATCCTATAACCATAAATAACGAGTATGTAAAGTGATCATGGTTGTAGTAGTGGGTGAGAGTAAGCCCAAAATAAAAGCATACAAGGCGACAATCTAAGTTGTAAGAAAACAGATGGTGTGTGCACATAGCGTGATAGCGAACATAATAATTATCAAATGGGCCATTTAAACACGACTGCGTGTATACGTATGCCAACACATATACACGAGCCATATATATGTATTAGCCGCCACGTATAATCACGGTCACGGCTCAACAAGGGAAATTAAGTCCAGCAATGTATGTTTAATGTACAAGGAGGCAGGCAACTACAGCATTGCATAAGGAAGGTCAGGACAGTGTAGTTTTTGGTGCAACATGGTCGGCACAAGTTCAAAATGACACAAGTCAGTTCAGGAGTGGCATACTGGTTGCAAAATATATAGGCATACTAGGGACACAATGGAAATGCACATATACAACTTCAGATCCATACTATATTTATTTTATAAAAACCTTAATCTGAACAAAATATCAGAACACACACATGCAACCCCATAAATATGCAATGTTTTGAACACACACAAGTTTACTAGAAATACAGGTGAACACATGCATGTTCAATAAGGTGGGAACAAATATGTAGTGAACATATCCAGGTTTACTAGAAATACAGATGAACACACAGAGGTTCAGCATGAGCAAGACATAACTAATACAAGATGTTTTGGGCCTAATGCAACTGGACTAGAGATTCATGAATAAGTGATCATATCTGTTTCATTTTTACATCATACAAGTTATCCAAAACATCACTCTATATGATATTTCCTTAAGTTTAATTTTTACAAATTTAGTTAGTGTAGGGTACCCTTTCTTTCGAACTGGCAGCACACATCAAGAGCAGAGGTGACAAGCTCTATTGAATATATGACCATATATGTTAGCAGCAATGGTGTTAAAAATGTATGCAATGTTGATATTTTAAGCTGAGAATAAAATGGGCATGGAATCAGGGCAATGATGCACCTCAATATAACTAGTTGTTCACATAAACAAAACTAAAAAATAATTGGACTCATTAAAATAAAAGTATTGCGTGCTGATAACAGAGAAAGGGAAACCATAGGGGAATGACATATTTTCATTCATTCTAAGTTTATGGAGACCCTGAACATTTTATCTATAGATTTATTAAACTGTCTTTAGACATTTAACTTATTCATATATATATATATATATATATATATGTATACATATATATATATATATATATATATTGATTATTAAGCCATGGTGCAGATTCAAAGGAGGATTGTCATATATATATATGTGTATATATATATATATATATATGAATTCAAAATTATGCGATTAACAGTTCAACAAAGTAGCATCAACCAATGTCTAAGTAAATGGAAGAGTATGGTATGAACAACATTGAGTGTCGTGCTTGAACTGCAGGTTAACCCCACACAACAATTTGGTAAAACACAATCTGCAAGAGCCGTGGAAAGCTCATGCTAAAGGATGGACAACAAGGCACAAATAAGGACAACATAGGGCATGATTTTCGAAAGTAACCATGTGAGTTCAAGCAGCATGGGTTTAGTTCAAGTTAAACTAAGCAAAGCAATTGTACAATTTATATACAGTAAGAAAACATGGAGTAGACTAATGCAACAACCAATTATAGATTTGAACATTAAGATTGGTTTAAATACACCTTTAAATTGGTTTTATACATCTTTTGTCGTGTACCATATTATAATATACATATGTTATTCGTCACCTTAAAACATGTCTTAAACCATCTTGGACATATATAATTTTAAATCAAGTATCAGTACCATTTATAGTTTACTAACGTTTACATATGTTTAAAACGACTTACTAGCAACCATTTCTTAGCACTTGAAAAAAAAAGAGCGGAGCAGTTTGATTAAAAAAAATCACAATTTCAAAACCCATGAAACCAGTTTACTAAATGGAGCTTGGAGCTTAACACCAAACTACGACAATAAGATATCATGTGTCATTTTTTCCCCACAAATTCTGCCATATAAGTATTTCAACTAATCACGGACAAGATAGTGTTCAAGAGTGCTGCTAGGTTATTTAGGTGATGAACAACGCAACAACCAGACAGGATAAGGCGAACAAGGTTCACTGGGTAATGTAGCAGTTCAAATCAGAGTGGAGTATGAAATCACCTATGCAAACTATTCATCATATTTATTCCATTTATTGGTGATGGCTAAGATATCAAAATTTACTTCTATTGACAACTACACACTCATATACAATTGTCTGTATACACAATGACCCCCAAATCCGAAGCACCACAGCAAAGGCTATACGTCATACACTTAAAGAAAGAAAAAAGTGGAAAATCAACACTTATATTTCAATATTATATTGAAATCAAATTACTTGAGTTCAGATTAATCGTAAGAGGACTCTTACAATTTAGGGCAACAGGGAAAAGGTGCAGGCGGAGGCTTGGGCTTCGGCGTTGCCGTCGAAGACCGTTGCTTCGTGGTAGAGGCGACTGGCAATTTGGTTTCGCGGCGACGAATCCAAGTGATAATGGCGTTCAAAGCTTCGATTTAGGAGAAGCTGGATGGACTTCAATTTTCGAATTTAGGGTAGAGGCCGATTTGGGAACAACATAATTGATTTCTAGGTAGGAGCGGTTTCCTTCTTTTCGATTTGAGGTGAAGAAAATCTTCAGAGGCCATTTGTAACACCCCACCTCCGTTAAGGTCACTCTCAAAGGGAATGCCTTAACTTCGGTGGAGCGTTTTAAGATACAAGATACTAATAAATTACAAGACAGATAATTAAAGCAGCGGAAAAGAAACCAATCTTCATTCCATAAATACTTGTTCAATACAACATTTCAACAAATAGTTTCAATCTTCCAAATTATTACATCTGTCTTGAAAACATAAAGAACCAATACTGAAAATAAAATGACATAAATCCCCAACATGTCTTTGACCACAGCCATAGCTCAAAAAGGAAAGTCCAAGCCTTACATCTATGGTCTTCAAGCTTTGATTTGATCTGGTCAAGCAGAAGTGTTCCCTCCCTGCGGACCTAGGGGGGACAGAAGAAAAGAGACGAAAGGAAAATGAGTCAGACATAAGTCTGGTAAGCCCAATTATTTAATAGCATGTAAACAAGTAAAAGACTGTGACATGAATAAACTGAACTTAGAATGATACCACAAGGATAGGGTAGTCCTAAAACAAGATAAGGTAAGACTTAACTAGATTTGGCTATCGCACCCACTTTTACTTCTCTACACCCACCAAGAACTTGTTTAACTAGCAATGTATGTTCATGATAAAGTGATCTCATTCATGTATTGATCGGCTCCTACTCGCATTCATGTATTCTCGGTGTCATGCGGCCCCACTTGATTATAAAGTACTTGTGCTGGTTCCATTATAGGGTGTATCTGGTTCTATAATGGCAACCCCTGACACGATTCCAGATGCACAAGTGTACGCCTAGTGCCCAGTGCCTGCTTTTTCCACTCCGGAGCTCGTACACGCCCGTACTCCGTCGGAACGTACACTAACGCACCTAACCACTGCCCTTTTGACCGCTTATATTCAGCCCAGTAATCGTGCCCCACCCTGCCTAGTTCAGGGTACCTTGATACGTTCATGCGTGTTACTGCTGAAACGGGTCCCCGTTAATAGGGTTTTTCTAGTCAACATGTTAAATTGGTTAAGTGTTCTTGACTTGACTTAACCCCTATCAATCTTGCCTAGTTAACATGTTGATTTGGCTAAGTGTTTTCTAAATTACTTAACCCCACCAATCTTGTCTTGTTCACATGTTAAGTTGGTTAAGTGTTTTCTTAATTACTTAACCTCACCACTCTTGTCTTGTTAAGTTGGTTAAGTGTTTCATTAATTACTTAACATCACCATTTCTAGCTTGATTGTTCATGAGCTTTAACTAATTAATTAATTAAAGCACCAACCACTCACATTAGACAGGTATTGTTGTGGTTACTGGATGTGCCGGTTGGTTCCGGGCAGGTTTATACCACAACTCAGTCTAACCTCGGGCTTTTCTGGGCTTGATGCACTAACCTCTCACATTAGACAGGTATTGTTGTGGTTACTGGATGTGCCGGTTGGTTCCGGACAGATTTACACCACAACTCAGTCTAACCTCGGGTTAAGCATATTCGTCTTTTCTAGATTTACATTTTTATATATGCAAATTTCTACAAGTATTTCATGTTACACGTTTTAATTCAAGACTAATGGTATATAAATTATACCATTCATGGCCTTAACCAATTACGTGGTTTTGGGCCCACCTACATATTTACATGTTTTGATTTAATAATTACCCCCAACATTACCCCCGTTTGTTCGTTCACATTAATCACATAAAGACATTGGGCCCGCTAATTGGCCCAATCTATAAACGAGAGATAAAAGGGGAACATACATAACATAGGTGCAATCAACATATATCATGTAATTTGGCATCAACATCAGTTATAGACTAGCATGTGACATAATCATGACATGTCCAATTCTAAGACATGTATAATTATAACATTAACATATAAGTGTAAACTAGATCTAATAAGGTGAACTTGCATAAATTCGCTTCACAAACTTGCATATAAATATGGGTCTAGTTTAGGATATAACATGTAACTTGCATATGACATATATGTATATATATATATATATATATATATATATATATATATATAATTAGATCGTAACTTGGATCTATCATAAATTATATAACTTGCATTAATCATGTGAACCTAAATGGATCTTGACATGGATCCAATCATAAAGTTTGTAACTTGCACATGGACATATGAACATAGGCATGTGGATCTAACATAAAACTTGCAACTTATATATGAACATATGGATCTAACATAAAACTTGCAACTTGCATATGAACATATGGATCTAACATAAAACTTGCAACTTGCATATGAACATATGGATCTAACATAAAACTTGCAACTTGCATATGAACATATGGATCTAACATAAAACTTGCAACTTGCATATGAACATATGGATCTAACATAAAACTTGCAACTTACATATGAACATATGGATCTAACATAAAACTTGCAACTTGCATATGAACATATGGATCTAATCATGTAGCATAAGGATCTAACATAAAACATAGGAATATGTACATGTAGATCTTGACTTGGATTTAATATAAAACTTACAACTTGCATAAAAACATATACATGTAGATCTTTACATGAAACACATAACTTGCATATGATACTGATAGTTTCAAATAGATCCAATACCAAATCCAATAATCCACAATCATTCCAATTTATGATAAAATCATTACAATAAATCGATATGAATTAACATGGTATAATTCTAATTTCACTTTATATCAAATCACGTCTTAGATTTATTTACGTCTAAAAAATAACTGCGCTTACAACGAACGAAGGTCTTGATTTCTGGATTCTGAATTCTGGAGTTGAAATGCTCGTCTTTGATGTAGACAATCGTTGTTTTGATTTAGTTTGGTTCGTCTCTATGTTAGCTTCAAGTGGCGGCTACTCTAGGTTGTCTAATGGCAGCATGACGGCTCTAGATTCAATTTTTAATATGATTTAGGGATGAGGTATTAGGTTGTTTTTATAGAGATTAGATTGAATAGGAGCTGTCAGATCATTTCAGAATAAATCAAGACCATTAAGACAAGATAAAGTTATCTAGAACAGCCAACTCAGCTCCTAATGACTCAGCAGTGAGTCATAATTCTTCTTTTCTAAATTCACATATTTTCTATATATGTCTAATTATATATGTAAATTAATCTTAATTAAATCATGTCATAATTATTCTTTTAATTATGCTCACAATAAATGGTATACCAAATATACCATTTCATGAACCAATCTATGCCAAGAAATTTTCATGTTTTCCCTTGGTTCTCGCATTTATAATTAAGTATTCTTTAATTTGTTATTACAACATTAACAGAAAATACGGGGTGTTACACCATCAAAATAAATTAGGGAAAGTTATGATTTTTATTTGTTTTGAGGAAGGAAATGATTTGGCAGAAGAAACTTGGGCATTTGCGTGCTTTCTTACAGAAGGAAAACTGAGGATAAGAATAATGTAATATCAACTAGGTATAGGGTCTACATATGTGGTTTTAGGGTTGGAGAGGAAAGATACGTGGTTCTGATTAGGGTTGGTATGGTAATGGTAACCGCTACCGACATGAGAATCATTACTGTACCAGTACTACTGGTAAGTCAAAAATAGCTATCGATAATTTACCATTACCAATGGTAAAATATTCATTGGTATACCGATAAACTGGTATACCGTTGGCTGGTAATGGAAAATTTACCAGTACAACAAACATTCAAATTTTGTTGCAATAAAATTTGAAAAAAAAGCAATTATCTTGTTTTTTATTATTACTCTATGATATTTATATTAGTATTACGACATGTTTTAGCTGATATCTAAGTATTTCTTAATCCATCACAGCTTATTTACAAAATAATATGAGATAATAACATTTATAATCTCAAACTTTGAGCCTTACAAAACTTAAAAAGAATCATATCATCATAAATAATACTATAAATCTACTTAAAAATCACGACGTATCGTTAAAAGTGTCTATGGTTAAGGTTTGATCTAATAGTGAAAAATAAATTTAATATGATTGGTAAAATTACCGTTTCCACTGGTTTTAACTTTTTTTTACCGCTATATTTACCGTTAATAATGGTAAAATTACCGTTACCATACCGATAACATTCGTAAACCAAAGTGACTCAATTTTTTTTTACCAATTACTTGGTATTGGTATGATACTGGTAAATTTACCATTACCATAACAGCCCTAATTCTGATGGCTTGGGGAAGAAGGAATTTGTTGGCAGAAGATTATACTGGAAAAAGTTACATCCGTGTTTAATTAAGTATTAATTCTACCGTGAATACCCGAGCCATTCTAAATACGTACCGTCAATACAACTTCCATGCGTTAATGGATATATGGTAAATATTTAAATATAATGGATATATGGTTAGCAAACATTTATATGCTTTCCATGCGTTAATGGTTGAAACTCGATTGTCAAATCTAAAGATAAAAAAATACCATATTCTACTTCAAAAATTCTTGCTTGCTTCACCCTCACACAAGTCTAATGGATGCCTGAACAGAATCCAGAAGAGTTTTTTTACAAGATAAAGATAAAAAGTGAACCACTTTGGCAACCTTTACTTAATGCAAGAACGGCATTACAGAAAATGCACTAACACACATGTTTGACAAAAAAAAAAAAAAAAAAAAAAAAAAAGCTATCAATATATCTCATCAAAATATAAGACCCACGGTACATAGAAAGAACCCAGAGACCTTTGACATCGTACAAAGTTGTCCATCAGCAGCCACCAGGGCCACCATAAAAGAACGCATTGGTCGCCTTCTCCACAGCGTACAACCTGAGGTTATCAGCAAAGACGCTGCCAGTAAGCACGGTGCTTTTCCCGTCATCTCCTGTAGAATGAGCAGTTGCTTGGGCAGCATGCCCATCCCCTTCACTCCCGAAATGACCGCTTCCCATTGGAGGCATACAATCTCCAGAAAGCGACTGTGCCACTCCTCCGATCATGACCGAGCTTGCATGATCGTTCAAATTATTGAATATCGACGTTGGATAGTAACCTATCGGCGTATCTTGGTCACCTCCGAAGTATATCAACCACTTCCCAGCTGGATCCTGCAGTTTGTTTGTTTTTATCACTTTGAATGTTCATAATGTTAACGCTTGCATGTTCATTATTGATTCTTAACAATATGCATTACCTTCTTAATTCTGAATGCATGATAATATTGAAGGCCTCCGTACTGAGATACGGAAATGATGCTTCCTGGTTGGATTTTGGATGCAGGATTTACTACAAACCCTTCACACACTGTATTGTAGCATCCAGTTTTTTGGTATCCATCAGACTTTGGTATGTACAATGCAAAACAAATGAAGAATAATGTATTAGTTTTTAGGCCGCTTGCTTAATGAACTTACTAGTTTTGAGTTTTGGGTGTGCAAGAACTTACTGTCCAAGATACAAAGAAATGCATTTCTGAGTCGCCATATAGTTTTGGGTATACCTGAAGATTATGAAATGGCAAGTAAATTATTTATGCAGGAATAACTTGAAGTATGTTGACATTCTTTAACATTGAAATAATGAGAACTTGTTATGAAGATATGACCATACTCACATGGCAACCAAATTGAATAACATTGTATGAATTCGCTGGACCTCCCATTCCAGAAAATAACCAGATCGTGTTTGCACTGAGTTGATATTCTTTTATAGGACTAACGTAAAATATATTCATCGTTCCAGCTACATCTTTATAGTTCCCTTCAGAATATATTGCTGCAAACTGTATATGTAATATAACATTGTTATCTATCATAATAAATGAAGTATCCCACAAAAAAAAAAAAAAAAAAAAAAAAAAAGATTTTCCTAGAGTCCTACATATTAAGGATAATTGGTAATTAAGATTTTTGTTAAACATGTATTTCTAACATTACTGTTTGGAGGGACACCACCAAGCTGACTGTATTTGGAATCTTCAGGGCCGGAAAGAAATTTATCTGCGGCCAAAATTGAACTGTTGTGGACTTTATGGATAGTCATCAACTCATTCTGGAGTGAATCTGAAAATCTCTGTAAACACACACACACACAAAAAAAGAAAAAAAACAATCTTTGGTTAGCAATGCACAATAAAAATGCAGGTCCTTAAAGCAATCACAAATATAAGTAGATGTAATTTTTTACATTTGGTAGCAAATTTATTTCTCTCTGTGAAATATACAGTTAAATCTTATCTACCTCTCAATGTTTACAAGGGATAATTGAAAATATCAAAAATATAATTTACAATACTAGAAAATGAAATTCTAAACTCTTGCATAATGCGGCTTAGAACTGTATATGTTCTTCACCTAACAAAAAATAAAAATAAAATGCCTGCTGCAGAAATTAGAAACATCAAACAAATTTAACAGCATTCAATTTTTTCCACTACACTGATAATTTCAAACAAGAAAAGAACTTATTCCAGAATACAAACCGGCAGGATTTCATTGACAGGCAATTCTCTTCCGCTAGCAGCATGAAAGAACAACCATATGAGAACCGCAGGTTTCAAATATAATGAATACATTGATAGAACTAAGTTCTTGCACTACTAAACAAACAGTATATACTGACGGTTATATATATAACGTGTTTTCTGCCTGTAACCAAGTGATTCTCGTCACATACAATGTATTTGGTAGCTTTTTAATGGTATTGTTTAAATTGTCATCACATACAATGTTTTTGGCTTTTTTGTTAATGGTATTGTTTAAATGTTTGCTTGCGTTTTAAAATATAATGATATAGTATATTTTGGTAATTAATTAATTATATGTTTATATATGGGGATTAAATATTACAAGAAGATATACAAATTAATGACATTTCCAAAAAGTTTGCTGCAATTTAATGGAGTTCCAAAATCATTTAAATGGTAGGTCCCACAAATTCATTATTTTACTGTGAATTGTGATAATTGTATAACTAGTGACATGGGCACTTGAGTTATTGTGATATATGGTTCCCTGTCTATATTATTTAATCTTCATTGTTAATTAAAGGAAATACAATGTTATTATCTTTTCTTTTTTGAAATAGAGTACTTGGTTAGTATGTGTGTGTGTGCGCAATGATACTTGTTTTGCGTGCGAGTTGTTTTTCTACAAATTGTATATGTTTAACATATTCAGAAGAAAATGATTAATAGAAATATTTAATCATATTTTTGCTTTAGAATCGTTTGCTGTTAGTTAAATGTTATTTCTAGTTGCAACATCCATTTTTAAGTTTGAATTTTTATTTATATGACTAGTTTATAGATTATTGATAGATCATACTTTTGAATGATATTAATATTCAATATTATTTGTAAAGAGGCATTTTGAATTTGTAAAAATAATAATTATTATAAGATCATATTATAAAGTGACATTAAGATTTGGTATTATAGTGTTTTTAATAGTTCACATTGACAGTTAAAAGGTATGATACGAAAAGTATTACAATTATTATTGTTATTATTGTTGTTGTAATTATTATATATAAACATATACATTTCTCTAATCTCGATATTTTCTTAATTCTAATTATTGAAGTTTCGAAATACATAAATTGAATAATTTCCAAGTCATAATTATATATGTCTAACATTATTATTTCATAAGACGTCAATTATCTTTGAAACTACAAAATTGGAAAATACTAAGATTAAAATATTCAAAATGAAAGGATAGATGATACAAAACGAAAAGAAAATACATTAGTTACGCAATACGACATTTGAAATAAAATTTCAGAAATGTTTCATAAGGCATGTCTAGATAAATTATAGCTTGTTTACAGAGTTACACGTTTTGCGAATACGTTACGCTGACTCATTTAGTAAAAAAATTTCTAGAAAAAGCATGTTTAGCTTGTTTACTAAATTGAGTAGGATACCGGTTTTATAAACTCTAAAAACTTCAAATTCGAAATTTTAGTTTGAGATTTTTTTTTTTTTAGTTTCTCATTTGAAAATTTAAAATTCTTCAATTTCCACTTTAAAATAGGATGTTACTATTCACACCCTTATTTACACTTCTGGCCACCAAAACCAGAAGCACCCCAAATATTTTAAATTCCCTCTTCTGGCCACCATCTAAATTAATAACCAAAAAATTCAGAGGCCACCAGCTCCTTCCTCTACACGAACGCTTCCTTCCTCGCTTACTTCGTCGGTTGTGAACTGATTTAATTTAATAATCCATTTTCATAACCACATTAGCAATTTTAATTTTGATAAATAAGTATTTACTTCGTCGGTTGTGAAATAATTCGTCAAATCAACATTTATGTCTTTTGAGTCATTTGATAGAACATCTTGCATCACACTATCACAGTCATCATGTTTTTTGTCCAATTTATCATCATTCACATACTCCAACTATCAAACTATATATAAAAAAAGAATTAATGTATCAATCTGTAAAAGAAGATACATAAGTTATACATATAAAAATCCTACAAGTCAAAATTTACATTGTCGTTCTCTATTATAACTTGTCGTTCTCTATTACGATGTCATCAAATTTAATGTCCTCCAAGCTTGAAATTTCCTACGAAAAGGAAAAAATATCCAAAAACGCAATGGAAAACGCTAACCATTAAAAAAACTCTAACAACATGTTTTATATCATAATAGAAAATAATAAAAATCGAGAATTTCTAATCTCTTTTTTATCTTCATCTTCCATCTCTATTAAGCATAAAAGAATATCCGCGTTTGTAAGGGTTTAGGGTTTGAATTTGTAAAGAAGTATGTGTTTTTTAGGAGAAGTACGGTGGTGAATAACTGAGTGAAGGAGTAAAATATATGGTGACCAGAAGAATATAAAAAATAATCATATGTATTAAATTTATAAAGGTGGCCGAAAGTGTAAACTGGGGTATGAATAGTAGCACCCTTAAAATAGAATCTTGGAATTCAGAACCACTATTAAAGATGGTGAAATAAACACCTGCATTTTCCAGTGTCAGACGAATACCTTGACACTGAAAGTCAAGAAGCTTACCACAATTTAATGGTCTTAATTTGGCATTGGAAGGAAATCATATATTTATAACACCTTTCCGACATAAAATAGGTGTCCTACGACATATGACTTTAACATTTGACCCGTTCAGTAATGACTGCATTTTTGACCATTTAAGCCGACAATAATCCACACATGTCGGCTCAAACAAATCCAAAATACAGATAGTTATTGGGATTAATATAAGAAAAAGAATAAAAAAGAAAAACAATCACAGAATCTTGCAAAGGAAGGACAAAATATAATAAATAAATAACAGTTCATGAAGTTGTTAACATATATATATATATATATATATATATATATATATATATATATATATATATGATCATACTGTACAACAATTATCAAAGTTAAACCATTACAGAACATACCAAATAATACAATGGAATAATACTAATAAATACGTCATACAGACTCCGTCTTCCTCTTCATAACAAGGTATTCGATAGCTGAAAACTCAAGCTGGTCCGAGCACAAACAAAAAGACAAAAATACTAGGATCAGAACTAAAATATTCTCATATTAGACGAATCAAAACCATGCAATAATATGAGTGATCACGGCATCAGAGATGCTTACAATAATTTACATCTCATATCTAATGTGTTTATGAGTGCAATAACTTAAGAGATGTTATGGGAGTGTCCATTTCCTAAGGATCCGATAAACTAGACACTATGTAACACAACACACTGTTATAATAGTGTTTACGGTTAAATATAAAATACTAAAATAGCATAAGCGGAATTACATTTTTACCCTTACACCGTTTATAATACCGTAGTCTATATAGGTACTGTAAAGTCCACCGTAAACTAGTGGCTATGAGAGGGCACTCCATAAGTACGGTACAAATCAAATTCGTAGGTGGCTCAATCAGGATAATATCACAAGGCACCGAGGCAATATCCATCTATAAGGATTCTATCAGATTGCAGACCCAGATTGGTGGTAACACATAGCGGCAGCTACCGCCCACCTCAGATAATACTCCCAAAAGCAAAAGTGTGCCCAATCATTCATAGAGTAAGTGATATAGTATCAAAGAAGCATGTCTTCTAAGAGGTGCTAACTCACATTGGCATGGGTATGGCTCATGTTTTAGTCATTTTAATTATGATCCGAAGGTTAAGGCTGTCCATCATCGTTCTCTTACTTTATTCCAGTAACATTCACCAAACCAACCTACTTCATTCTGGGTTCATCCACCACGTACACAATTGTTAAAGTGATTTTCGATATTGGTAAAGAGTATGACAATATCCGATCTTGGTATCTTCAACAATAAAGCATTTACACTTTTCATACCGGTTGATTCTTTAGATTTTAAGTCGTTTATGTTTCATATCAAAATATCAGGATTATTTTAAAATCATTTCATATCCAAGATATAAAATGCTTTCATATTAAAATCGTTATTAAAACCAAACTTAAAATCTTGAAACAATTCCAATTTAAATAATTTGAATATCAAATATAGTTGAAAAGTATATTAAAATAGTTTAGATATATTTTTGAAATAGTGTGAAGATAAATGGTTAGGGCTGTACAAGTTTATAAATAGTTTGAATTTAAAAATAAGATTAATCGAAATTTAATTAAATATATATAGTTAAATACTAAAGTACTTTTATAAATAACTAGTTGATTGCAAAGATAGTTTATGAAAATAGAATGTGTGTGTATATATATATATATATATATGTGTGTGTGTGTGTGTGTGTGTTAAAATAAGTTTTAGAGTAAAATAGTCATTTATTAAAGTAGTTCATTAAAAAACTTACAATATATGCGCAAGTTAGAAACAAAATAGATTATAATGTAAAATAGTTTATATAATGATTTAAATACTATAGTGGGAATTAGAATTGTGTATTCCAAATTTTCAAATAAACTCGAAATCATGTTTCAATTTCAAATCAAATCGATTCAACTTAAATATTTCAATTCGATTCAACTTCCATTTCGAAATCAATTCGATTCAAATATTTGAAGTTTTCAATTAAAATTCTCGCTTTGAATTATTTCAATTTATAATAATCTCAAATTCATGATTCAAATATCACTTTAAATCAAGTTGATTTAAAGTAATTAAATTTCAAAGATGTATAAAACATTTTAATTTCAATAGATTTTGTTATATCAATTTCATTTTTGACTTTAGTTTACAACATTAAATAATTTCCTTTAGCTTTTATATTTCAAAATCCAAAGTCCTAATTCAAAGGAAATCAATTTATAAAACATCATTTATATTATCTTTAAAACAATATTTCAAGATTCAAGGTTGATTTTTTTTTTATTTAACCAAGCAATGCCCGTATATAATTTTTTTTCCTATGGCCAAGTGAAACTTAAAACCTAATTTTAGTACTTCCAGAATGGATATATATAATTTGGGGGACATAGGTATTTATCATTTCAACCTATCTTCTTAACTCATTTTAATGATTAATCTTGTGTTTATTTGATGCCCGTAATATCTAGGGTAAACGGTTTAGATTAATCAACACAAACAAATGGTCATATATAATTAAAATGTATAACATGAGAAATTACATAATTAAACATCGATATATTAAACATATCAATCCAAGGCATCTATCAAAACTGATCCATCTAAACAGCTCAATATCACATCAGTTTACTACTTGTCAGGTTTATACTAGCGATTATATTTCAATTTAACCAAACTGTTCAATTTAAATTAACAGTTAAATTAAAATATACTATTGATGCATATCAATATAAAAATGCATTTTTAACTATCAAACAGCAACCAATAAAATCATATCATAACATGATTTTAATTTAACTTTTGATCAAATATTTTAGTTAAGTGTGAGTGAGTATTATCACTCCTTTAATTTCGAATGCATTTGAAATAAAAAAATAGTCCCTGATGTGCATGTAAAAATGCACATTTATATTCACATATTTATTCTTGTTTAGTGCTAATAAATGTCATATATGGGTATTTTATCATGTTTAAACAATAATTGAATTGATTTCAAAGCATCACGCATTTATCATCATATAGGTGGAAAATAGTCATTTTTGTGCTTGTATTATTTTGAGAATGTTTACTTGGACATTTTTTATATTTTTGCAGAAGCGTGCTGCTATTCACACCCGCATTTATACTACTGGCCACCTTTAAAAAATTAATAGATTGTATTATTTTTGACCTACTTCCTACCACCACTTTATTTCTTTTCACTCAGTCAATAACAGCCGTACTGTTTCAGATATCAAATCCTAAAGCATAAGAAAAAAATAATTTTTTTTGGCTGAGTAGAGGATGAAAGATAAAGACAAAAAAGATGTTAGTGTTGTATATCATGCTGCATAATCTATTCTATTGTTATATATATATATATATATATATATATATATATTGGTTTTCTATTAATTTTTGTAGGAGCTTTCTTTCACCTTTCTCCCTACTTCGAGTTTGGAAGACATTAATTTCGATGACGTTGTAATAGAGAATGACATTGTAAGTTATTGAATTTTAGGGTTTTCTTCATAGAACAACAATTTATATGTCAAAATTTACAAAAAATTTCATTTTAATTATTTTTATTTGATTTTTGTAGGAAGATAATGCAATTGACGATAAACTTGATAACTATGTGGATGACTGTAATAGGCCGCAAGATGATCGGTCAAATGCCGTTGAAGACACAAAAGTTGTTTTGACAGATCATTTTACAACTGATGAAGTATGTAGTTTGTACTTAATTTACAATCACTATTATTCATGTAAAACTGGAATTATGTTCAATTTTTTGTTAAACGATGTGATTTCGGGTATTTGATTCGCAGGACACGCTGATTCGTTGGTGTAAAACAACAGGGAAAAAGTGGAATACTGTTGTAGAGCGATTCTATGGTGTTAATCAGCTGGTTGGATGCTTGAAATTGCGTTGATAATTTAGGGAAATCTTCAAGCTTGAAGAGCAATGGAGAAAATTTCAGGAAGAAGACGTTTTTTTTTGAACGATGAAGAATTAAAGGCAGAGGTGGTAGCCGATTAGAAATTGAATAATTTAGGTGGTGTAAAGGAGTAGAGAGGTATAAAAAAAGAGGTGGCCTTTAGTATAGGTGGCCATAAGTCTGAATGGGGGTGTGAATAACAACACACTTTGCAGAAATTGGATGCATGTAGAGGAGGACTTCATAAAGATATATATGCATACAATGGAAAAAGGAGGAAATCAATGCCTTGCCCAAAAAATGAAAAGGGAAATCAATCAATGGAAAGGGAATCAATTCAAATAGAGGATTAATGGAGGACCCCACTCACTCTCCCTCCTTCTTTAGTGGGGACAAAAATTATGGCTTCATGAATCATTATTGCTAAAGACAAAATGAAGCTTAAGGAGGGGGCATTTTTGGTAGCACGCAAAAAGTGAATTAGGGTCTAGTCATGTATAAATAACCCATGTATGTGAATGTAAAAGGCATCTTGGATTTTTAGTTTAGAGTGGAGGCTGAAATAAAAACCTCTATTTTTCTTCCATGGCTTCTTAGCCATTTGTTTTTGTAATCTCTCGTTTTAATGCAATCATAATTTGTCGTCTTTTATTTACATTTTATTTTCTTTTATGCAAGTAGATTAGTTGTAGTTTTAGTTATCTAGCCTGCATTTTCTTTTATTTCTTTCATGTTGCAAACTACATTTGCTGTTAAAATAACAAACATGAGAGGCTAAATCCCTACAACTTAGGGATAATGAAGCTCTCTTTATTCATGTAGTTTCAATATACTTGTTTATTCATGATCTCTTTTTGTGCTTTAATTCATGTTGATGGTTATGGTTTTTGTGTTCATTATTGAGTTTGATAGCCTATAGTGCTGACACCATATAGGCTATGTTTGTTCATATGCTCACTAATTACCTCTTCATCTACATATGATTATGGTAATTAAGTGGAGATTGAAATCTAAATTTGATGGTTTATACTCCTAATTAATAGGGGATAGGTCATGCTTAAAGTACGATTCAATTTCAACTTGTTATCATTTTTCATAAAATTAGTAAAGTTGTTTAAGAGGTGTGACAAAATTTGTTGGCTTATGATGGGCTAATCACTAGCACAAATAGGTCATCCTTAGAATAGTCACATCAATTAAATTAACTATTGACCAAAAAGGGATATCATGGTTTCATTTTATATTGATTCATGTGATCTTGAGAGTGAATTTGTTCCTAAGTTGTCATTTAATCTCTTATTTTTCAACCAATGTTTGTAGTTAATAGTTTGTTAGATTTTGCTAATTTTTAGCTAGTTAGTTAACATTCTCACTCGCTTTTGGTTTAATTTGATTGAGTAATTTTAGAATTAATTTTTTCCCTGTGGATCGACCCGTATTCGCCAAGTGCTACGATTGTACGCCGTGCGCTTGCGGTATTATTACGATATTTTGTGTTAACGGTTTTCTAATTTAATAGAATATCCGTTTAGCGAACAAGTTTTTGGCGCCGTTGCCGGGGAAAGTTAATTTAATTTTGATTTTATTCTTCGAATTAATTTTCTTGTTTGATATTTAAAAAAAAGAGTTTTCTATTTTGTTTTGTTTGATCTTGTTCATAGATTTTGTGTGTTCACTTTTTTTTGTGTTTAGTTTATATTTTTTGTATGTGTTTGTGTTTGTGGTTGTTTTCACTGTCTTTAGTTCTCTTTTAAAAAAAAATTATTGCTTTCCAAATCTACCCCTTTATCTCTCTCATTTATTTCTCCTCTTTTACAATTCTTCTAAAAATAAAAAATTCATTGCTTTCTTTTTATTCCCTCTTTAATTTTCTTTCCCTTCTTTGCCTTACATCCCCTGATCGTCTTCCCTTCTTTCTCTCTAGTAATTAATTAAATTTATTGCTTTCAAATTCTTCCTGCACTTCCACTCTTTGATTTCTTCCCCCAATTCTCTTCATAAATACTCTTTTTCTTTCACAAAACAAAAAAAAATTAAAAAAAAATCTTCCTAAAATCCTTCTTTCCTCTATATTTTTTTCCCCTTTCTGCCCTAATCATCAACCAACAATTCATGAAATAAACCAATCCCACTTCACACCATTAAATCATTCCCTGCATTTCTCCATCCTTTCACCATCTTCAATCCCCAATCCATACATAAACCAAATCACTCAAATACCTCCTTCCAAACCAATACTACATCTCCCCGAACTCAACCTCTTCCTGCTCCACACAATTCTACAAAACTTCTACAAATTTCTTTTATTTCTTCCTTCTTTGCCTTGAAATTCTCTACAGCTTTACTCGCAAAGACCCCAATCCACCTCATCCTCAATCAAACACCTCACGACACCCCCTTCCTGTCAATTTCTTCATCAACACAGCCTCTTCACAAAAGCTCCATCAATACAACAACTTCCACCACAACCGCTTGAAAACAACACCACAACAAGAACTTGTCGCTGCCCTCCAATCCTTCTGCATACCAGAATTCTCAATACCCTGAAGCCCCTCCCAATTACCCCACCATGCACGAGCAGCCTTCTGCCACCTCACGCAACCATCGCAGTAGCTTGACATAAAGTCAACGATTTTTTTTTTATTTTCCCGAGATCAGCTTGCATTTTGTAATTTCGGTTAACAAGGAAATGGGATTTAGGGTATTTTATTTGGGTGGGTGACAGGCCGAATTGCATTTGTTTGGCCTATTTGGTCTTGTGTTTTGATTTATGTGGGCTTAACCTTTGGGGTTAATTTTGTTTTAAACTTGTAATCTTTGGGAATCAGATTTCCATGTAATCGAACTCTACTCTTTTGAGTTTGATTTTGCTTGACTTTGGAAATTAGATATTACTTTGAGTTTCCATTTGTTTCTCAATATATATATATATATTGTGTTAAAAAAGAAAAAAAAAGTGTTATTTCTTGTCTCTTTTCAGGTTGCAGAAACAAGAAGAGCGCTTACTTGCTATTGGCAGATTACATTGCTTTACTTGCGTTTAAAAAAAAAATCCGCTGAAATAAGAATAACAATGCTAATAAATTCTACACGCTCAGGTATTGTTCTCTTTTCCTTTGTTTTTATTTAATTGCATTGTTGTTTGTTTGCATTTGCATTAAAAAAAATCCAAAAACAAAATAAAAATTCATTCGTAGTTGCATTGTAATTCACGTTTAACTTCAATTTTGCATTCATCTTAGTTTGTTTTTATTTTGTTAGGACATCATTATATTTTGAAAAATTGGTTTATTTCTAACGAATTATTTCTCGGTGTCTAGACTACGATAGAGTAATAACCGCTTATAAATATTACGGTGATTCGTAAATATTATAACGGTTGTTCCTCTGAAGGTACTTAGACCTTCAGTTGCATTGCTAGGGTGATTCCTGGTGCACGGATAACTCCTGTCCGGTAACTGGCTGAGAAATCTTTTGTCGAAATTAATCTAACCGTCATTATATAATTGTAAATAGGTAATTTGCATTCATATAATTGCATTAGATCCATGCATACATAAAAAAATTCAAAAAAAAAAACTCTTTTTTGAATATTTCTTTCTCTTAAAAAAATTTCTTGAAAATGTCTCAAATTCCTTCTTCCTATGGATTTTACGATAGTTGTGAAAATCAATATAATCCACATAATTTTACATTAAATTCATATGGATATTTTAATAACAACTATTGTACAAATAATTTGGATTTTACGCCACCAACTTTTCAAAATTTTCAAAATAATCATGATTGTACACCACCAAATTTTCAAAATGATGATCAACCCTCAAGTCTTGAAATAAGTATTCAAGCTCTACGTGAAGAAAGTCAAAGATTAATTGAAATAATGTGTAACAATTCAAGTCAAAGTATTCAAAATAATCAAAATTTGAATTCGCTTCCAAATTCAAATGATTTTGATTATAACCCTTGCCAAATCAATTTCGAACTCCAAAATGAATTTCAAATTCAAAATGAAAATGTGAATAATTTTTCAAATGATTTTGGCAATGGGAATAATTTCAATTGCGGTGAACCCGAATTTTTTTGTTCTCAACAATTTCAAACTGAAAAATCTCATGTAAATAATTATAAATTTGATTTTGTTGAGCAAACGAACATACTTGACGATTACTTGAAGTTTCGTGAGAAACAAAATCAAATCCAAACTTGTGACGATTCGAATAAAAATCCACCTTTGCCCATAATCGGTGATTTTCAAATAACAACTTTTGAAATTGATGAAAATCTTAATGAAGTTGTTGAAAGCTCTGTAATTGATCTGAATTTGAATTCTCTTGAAAACAAAGACGTCAATCTTCAATTTGATATTCCTCTCTCAGATTCTGAAAATTTTGAAAATTTAACAACTTTAGATTGTCAACCTGACAAAAATGATGAAATTGTTAACAACTGTTTAAGTGAGGACGACTTTGATGAGCGAAAACATCTTAAACTGTTTGACGATAATGTTGTTGGGTCTGAAACTGAGAATGAAAATTTTGAAAACTTTGAAATTCTTGAGGTTGGAAACAACGAAACTGCTGAATGTGATCTTAAGCACAATAACGATTTTTCTGAAACTGTTGAAACTCCTTGCGACTTGATCGTTTCAACTGAAGCTCAATGTGAACACTTATTTTTCAATAATAAATTTCTGTTGTATATGGACTCGTTTTTGAATAACACTGTTTTTGAGAGAACACGATTTCGAAATTTACTGAAAATTCATTTGTTTGGTTTTGACTTTAGGTTTAAGAATGAACCTTTAGTTAACAAAATTTCAAATATCAAAGCAAAACCGAACAATATTTCTCAAAACAAGTGTGGGGGTGAGAATGATGCTCAATTTATACATCATCTAAACAAATCAAACTTTGTTTTTGAAACATTTTCTGAACCCTGGTTCACTGACCTCTCTGTAGTTGCTATAGAAATTCATTTCGATTTTCAGATCAATTGTAAGCTTAAAATTTTAAAATTAGCAACTCAAACTTTTGAAAAAACAAATTCTATTTTTCCAAATCTGAAATGTGATATAAAATTCTTTATGATTTGGTTTTCTGTGCTTGAGCTATGTCTCATAATCTTAATGAGGCCGATCCATTGGTCCATCGTGGACCGGTTAATCTATTCAATGACTGCATATTTTCTGAACGCACATTTGGTAAGTCGTACTAATCCTCTTTTGTACATATGTAAATATTTCTCTTCCATTCACTCAGTGTGTCATGAATTGACTGTGGGGACACAGTCAAAATCAAGGGGGGGGGGTCTCATTTTCATTCTGTTTTGCATAGTTTAAGTTAGCATTTGTTTTTTCCCCTTTTCTTTTTGCATTTTTTTCCTTTTTCTTAAAAAAATGTAAAAGTTTCGTACTTCTATTTACTTTTAAATAAGACATGATGGAGCTAGCATATAATTTTGGTCTCGTTTTAAATGTTTGGAAATTTATTTCTCTTAGCGGATAATGAAAGGAAAGTTTGAATTATGAGCAAATTTGTTGTAACTGGTATATTGGGAGATTCGTGGGTGAACAGTATGAAATGTTTTCTGAATTGTAATCCGATTAAATGAATGGTTGATTTTGACTACTTGCGATAATATTTTAGATCTTTTAAGTGAAGTTGTGCTAAGATATTCTCGCTTAACTCTCTCTCTCTTATGCAAAAAAACAAGAAAAAAGAAAAAAAAGAATGTATACATATATATATAATAATAATCCAAGGGTATCCAACATTGCTAGTACATCTCGCGTTGGTGTGCAAACCCGCCAAACTCTTTCCGACACCTTGTTGACAAAGTTGGCGTCGGTATATCTTGGCCTCATTTTATGAGTTGGACACCTTAGGATTACTGACATCTTGTTGACAAAGTCAGCGTCGGTTTGCACAATCCGCCAAGCTCTGTCCCAAACTCTCACGAGTGGTATACCTCGGTCTTTTCGGTTAGGTATTTGTAAATAGTAATAATATAAATATTTTGTAATAAAGAGATAGCAAGCACTTGAAATCCAAGCACAATCTTCACTTATTCGACCTAACTTGTTAATAAAAAGGAAGTTGAGATGCCATTTTACGATTGTTGATATCGATTATAAAATTCATTTCATATTTGCATTATGTTTCTACTAAAACTACTGGCCAAGCTGGAGGAGTTTGTGACGATAACATGACTTTTGTTAGAAGTTTTGATTAGTAACGGACTCAAATTTCATAGTGACGACCCAAATTTTGTTAACTCATTCGTGTAATATTTAAGGTAAATTACCCATTTGTAAATATTCCTTTAAAAGCTTGCATTCATATTGTAAATATTTTCGACTCTTGCATTTTGTAAATATTTTTTTGCATTTAAATTTTGGATTTTGTGAGTAGTATCCGCTGAAAACCCTCACAAGACAACACTCGTCCTACTAGGGACACCCAGAGGTTTAACGGCTTGTTGCATACGCTCAATGCAATCGTGCTCCCTATGAAAATGGGTTTAGCTTAGTTTTTACTTTATTCGAGGACGAATAAAAAGATAAGTGTAGGGGTATTTGATGTGCATGTAAAAATGCACATTTATATTCATATATTTATTCTTGTTTAGTGCTAATAAATGTCATATACGGGTATTTTATCATGTTTAAACAATAATTGAATAAATTTCAAAGCATCACACATTTATCATCATATAGGTGGAAAATGGTCATTTTTGTGCTTGTATTATTTTGAGAATATTTACTTGGACATTTTTTATATTATTGCAGAAATTGGATGCATGTAGAAGTAGGGCTGGCAATTAGAACCGAGAACCGAAAACCCGAACCGACCCGAAAAGACCCGAACCCGAACCGAACCCGATGGGTCTCGGGTCGGGTCTGGGTGATGAAAAATTCCATCAAGACCCGATCAAACCCGACCCGCATAGACCCGATCCATATAGACCCGAACAAAAAGTATTGAAATATATGTATTTTTAGTGTTATTATTCAACCGGACTCGAACCGACCCGACCCGACCCAAACCGAAGCTCGGATCGGGTCCAGATTTTTAAAATGTATAGTTTAGACCCGAAGAAACCCGACCCGCCTAGAACCGAGACCCAATGGGTCGGGTCCGGATCCATCGGGTCGGGTCTAATTGCCACCCCTATGTAGAAAAGGACTTCATAAAGATATATATGCATACAAAGGAAAAAGGAGGAAATCAATGCCTTGCCCAAAAAATGAAAAGGGAAATCAATCAATGAAAAGAGAATCAATTCAAATAGAGGATTAATGGAGGACCCCACTCACTCTCCCTCCTTCTTTAGTGGGGACAAAAATTATGGCTTCATGAATCATTATGGCTAAAGAGAAAATGAAGCTTAAGGAGGGGGCATTCTTGGTAGCACGCAAAAAGCGAATTAGGGTTTAGTTATGTATAAATAACCCATGTATGTGAATGTAAAAGGCATCTTGGATTTTTAGTTTATAGTGAAGGCTGAAATAAAAACCTCTATTTTTCTTCCATGGCTTCTGTAATGAACCAAGATTTTCGATAATTAAAATATAATAAAATTAAATTTTTCCGAATATCAAGTGAATTTAGTAAGGTTCGAATACAAATTTGTTTTAAAAAGATATTATATATATATATGAGTTGAATAAATAATTTTGATAATAATAAGTGATAGTATTATGTAGTTTTATAAATAATATATTTCCATAAAGATTTGTTGTGTATTTAAACCAATTTTTTTTATAATTTATAAAATAATAATGAATAAGTAAAATTTGAAATATTATGTATGTATAGATCTTATGTAATATATTGGTTAACTTCATAAACATTGGAAATTTATTACATTTATAAATGTCTCTAAAGTGTAGCTAAAAATAAAGATTTCACAAATAAATAAATTTGTGATTTATGTGAACATGCATTGGTTGGAAAATTAGGTGTCCACTTTGTTGTCTTAATGCATGTCATTGAGTTTGTGAGATGAAGCCAAGTGTCCTTAAATTAATACTTAAAAATACTTTTAAAATTATATACAAAAGCATGTTTTCCTTCACTGGTCAAAGCTATAGATAAATCCCACGACCTCTTTCTTCTATTCTCTCATTTTCAGGCTTACAGTAAAAGAAAAACCAATGGCCACTTCATTTAAAAATCCATATCTTCCAATCTATTCATTTCTGGCCAAAATGATAAACATGAAAGTTGTTCAGATCATCGTCTATGATTTTTAGAAATTGACGGATCCGAATTTCATTAACCATCGAAAGAGAAATCTCTTTTATATTCAGAAAAATGTCAATTTGCAAAGGAAACTTATAAAAATCTTTTCTCCCAATCCAGAGAGAATTAATTAGCGCCGTTAGCGCCGTTGAGATCAACGAAGCGAGGAGTATTTTTGGTGTAAGTTTCATGCGATTCCGTATCGATGATTTTGAAAGTTGAAAATTAGGTTTGGGTTTAATCGGAGAAAGGTGCAACGATGTTTGAATCGAAGTGTGGAGTTGCGATGAGGAGGGAGAGAGCTTCGATGCGGTGTGTTTTGGTGGAATTTGGTGAGAAAAAGTGTCGATGTTTTGGAGGAGCAGCGTGCGGTTTTTCCTTCTGTAGCGAGCTCGTTTTTTGATTCAGGTGATACGATGCTTGGCGACGTGGTGCAAATGATTGAGGAGGAGAGGAGAAATATGTTGGTGAGCTTGGATTTCGAATCGGTCGAGAGTTAGGCGTGTATAGGTGCACAGCCGTGCACTTTGTTTTGAGTTCCAGCGTGAGGGAGAAGGTGTGAGCAGAAGGAGAAGGAAGAAGAAAGGGGTGCGGGCTTGGATCGATGTAAATGGGTCGGGCCTTGGTTGTTGAGTGAGAATTCTATCTAAATTTAAGTTTAATGTTAGCTAATCTTTAAACACTCATATCTCATCCGTTTTTAATCCGATTAAAACAAAATTAGGTCCGTTAGAACCGTATTGGAAAATAGAACACAATGGTATATAGTTTTGGTAAATTTTGGTTAAGATATAAATTAAAAAAATTGTCTATATATGAATATATATATAACGAACATCGTTGTTAATTTAATTTCAATATATAATAATCAGCAGAAAATTACTAGCTGCTGATAGAAGTGGATTGAGAGCAAGCGGTGATAGTGTTCGTTGGTTTGTTCATCCCGATAATGAAGATTTTAGAGCTCGAATGGTGAGAACTTCTAATTGGATATATATATATTTAAATTAATTAGTTATAATTAACTGAGATTTATCATAATTAGTTAATGATAATTGTGTGATGAATGTTGATGTTTGAATGGTTGTTCATATAATTAGATAATACACCGAACACTGATAAGCGTTATTGACCGTAACGCTTGTACACAGTTGAAATGTTTGTTTATTGGTTGTGATTGAATTCATGTCCATTTGATCATATGATTGATTTATTTGGATGATTATAATTGCATGATATTACAACACACACCGTGGTTGTGGGAAATATGGGTGATCGATTTAAAATCTCCTTTCTATATACGATTTTATTATTTAATTTTTAAATAATATTTATAATTTTAGTTTTATATCAAAACTGTTTGGAAATTTGAATAAATATGAATGATATTTGTAAGAATAAAGATGGCATAGAATTTTATTTTACTATTTATAAGTTATTAACCTTTGAATTGAAATTTATTTTGAAAATTGATTTGAGTTATATATTCAAACATTTACTTTATATAAGTAGTTAATATTATTATTATAACGATTATCCATTTAAATTATGAAATGATTGAACAAATTTGGGAGAAATATATTAAATCATAATTGGAAATTTAAATTTGAACTATTAAATTGAATAAACGATATTCATATAACATAAGACAGTTTTGGAATAAGATTTGCATCATGTATTTAACATGATTTTTACCGTTATATATATAATGAGTTTTGGGAAATATATTTATTAAGTATTCAATTTAATTAGATATGAAGATTTGAATAGTGGTTTTGAGATAGCGATGTTTTGAAATTGAAATGAAAATAAAAATCCATTTGGGAAAGACATGAACGATTTATATTTAAATCGTTATATGGAGTGAATAAAATGCACTACGATACGACAGTTTATGAATATGGTTTTAAATTTTCAAATGGCTATCTTAATAACAGTACTTTTGGTAACAATTCCAAATGTTGTTATTGGTTTCGAAATTTATAAGCGCGAACTATCATTTGACTATAAAAATGGTTTATAATATAGTTTCGAATGTTATTAAAGTATTGGAGATATTTATATGGAATTGAAATGGGTTTTCCAATTCTAAAAATTGGATATGGTTGGAGATAAATCTTCGGATGTTTGATATTAATTTGGTAAATGAAAACTCTTATTATCTGAGGAATTTAAAAGGTAATCCACCGTTATTCCACTTATAATATGAGTTGGATATGGAGATTAATATTGAAGATAAGTTGATGGTATTTCTATCCAGATCAAATGTCAAAGAGTTGAATAAATCTTAAATTAAGATATGGGTTTCTCAAACCTGGTTGAAATAAGTTAGATAGAAATAATCTTCGATATTTGGTATAAAATTTCGTGATGTAAACGTATACTATCTGGGGAATTTGAAAGATATTATTATATCGTTATTCCACTTATAGTATTCGTTGATTGTGAGAATTTATATCGAATATAAGTGGATAAAATTTCTGTGTAACTTGTGATTCAAAATCGATTGATTTGGGTTTTGTCGTGAATCATATCATTCTTGAAACCCAATGAGATTGTGTTGTGGAAATTCATATCGTAATTGGAGATTAATCAAAATCTTTGATTCAAAGAATTAAGAGTAAGAAATTAAAGCGAAGGTATAATCTTTGATTTCAAAGAAGAGTTAAGATGATAACGAGATATATGAAATTTATAGTAATCCAAATCTTGAGTCATAAATGAATTGATAACTATTTGGAAGGAGATTTAAATTGAAAAGCCCGTGTGAACCATAGCTACTATTTTAAAGTACGCTTATTACTTGGAAAGACCAGGATCGAGTATATGTTCGAAAACCATTCCAAGTAATAATACGACGTTATGAAGAAAATTCAAAACTTGGTAAATGACGAATGAAGATCGGGAATATTTGAATTGTTTAGATTGATTGCTGATTGATGTCTCGGTTGGGTAGGCCACCTGATACGAGGTTATGAATGGCATGAGACCTGAACATATTTGAATATTGTTGGATTGTTGTTCCGTTCAGACCCAGAACGGACTTGTATGGATGGTGTGTCTGACGTTGAAATTTACCGCATAACACTGATTTTCCTTAATATATATCGGATTTGTGGCAATATATTATCCTCATCTCTAGGTCGTATGAACTTAGAGGGTATGCATTGATTGAAAATCAGTGATATGTCGTGAATTGTCAATGTGACATACTTGAGTTATGAAACGAGCTAGTGATGATCAAAGCATGGCTTATCGAAGCATAGCTTTGTGTATGACATGACATCGACAAACCTCACACCCTGGATGATGAGAAACTGGCGATTAGGTTGTGTGTATATATATGAATTGATGATGACCGCTGCAGCAGTGGGAAACCACTTATGACTTATGGAATAGGGTATGTTCGGGGGGCCGTGTCTGGTCGAAAACCGTTGATCTACCTCGCGATTTGTATTGGTGTCCGCGTCTGGATGAAAAACCCGTCATTACATTTCTTTGTGTTCCGATTGATCTTTCGTGCCAGGAATCATCAAGTTGGGAACCCAAATCTCCAATACGTGCCACACGGTTTTGATTTGTATATATATATATATATATATATATATATATATATATATATATATAGCGACATAATAGGATGGGGTATTATGCCGTTTAGGATTAATACATTTATTTGCGAAATGTTTTCCACACTATATATATGTATTTTGGCATTGGAAGAGGATTTTTACGTATGAAAGCATATTTGGTTATCATAAGATAAAACTCGCCCATCTGGTGTGCGCTTGCATTGTGTGATGTGGGACGAGCTTATGATAGATTCATTTTTCAAAAGTCATTGCGCATTTATATGCACGGGTGTTCACATGGAGTAAATTCGTTCCGCGTTAGCGGCATGGTCCGGTGAATTTCCCAACTTTAAAATAAACCTTAAAGAAAATGTTTTATGTTCTTACACCAGTCCCATGACTGACCTAGAGTATATTGTTCCTTTCTAAACTCTGGGTGCCCATTAATTTCCACACGGGCAGCTAGTGTTTAGTTTTACAGTTATAGATCGTTGGAGCAAGTTTCAGATCGCTTTTGAGTTGGATTCCATGCTTGAGTTCGGAGCTTCCGCCGTATCATATGGTTCTTCCGCTGAGAGTATAACTTCTTTCTTCTGCTGTATATGTATGTGTAACTCTGATATTCATGTAACTCTGATGTAATATTGAAATTGTTCAATGAAAAGTTTTGTCATTTTGTTAAATGTATGTATGTACCCCAATTCGCATTTCTGAACGGTCTAAGTTGGTTTAATTACCGGCGAAAACCGGGCAAAAAGTCGGGTCGTTACAGCTTCTTAGCCATTTGTTTTTGTAATCTCTCGTTTTAATGGAATCTTAATTTGTCGTCTTTTATTTACATTTTATTTTCTTTTATTCAAGTAGATTAGTTGTAGTTTTAGTTATCTAGCCTGCATTTTCTTTTATTTCTTTCATGTTACAAACATGAGAGGCTAAATCCCTACAACTTAGGGATAATGAAGCTCTCTTTATTCATGTAGTTTCAATATACTTGTTTATTCATGATCTCTTTTTGTGCTTTAATTCATGTGGATGGTTATGGTTTTTGTGTTCATTATCGAGTTTGATAGCCTATAGTGTTGACACCATATAGGCTATGCTTGTTCATATGCTCACTAATTACCTCTTCATCTACATATGATTATGGTAATTAAGTGGAGATTGAAATCTAAATTTGATTGTTTATACTCCTAAGTAATAGGGGATAGGTCATGCTTAAAGTACCATTCAATTTCAACTTGTTATCATTTTTCATAAAATTAGTAAAGTTGTTTAAGAGGTGTGACAAAATTTGATGGCTTATGTTGGGCTAATCACTAGCACAAATAGGTCAGGCCTAGAATAGTCACATCAATTAAATTAACAATTGACCAAAAAGAGAGATCATGGTTTCATTTTATATTGATTCATGTGATCTTGATAGTGAATTTGCTCCTAAGTTGTCATTTAATCTCTTATTTTTCAACCAACGTTTGTAGTTAATAGTTTGTTAGATTTTGCTAACTTTTAGCTAGTTAGTTAACATTCTCACTCGCTTTCGGTTTAATCTGATTTAGTAATTTTAGAATTAATTCTTTCCCTGTGGATCAACCCGTATTTGCCACGTACTACGATTGTACACCATGGGCTTGCGGTTTATTACACTTCGCGACAATATTCCAATTCATAGAATATTCGTTGTCGAACAGTCCCAAAATTGAATAGTCTTGGATTTTGTCCAAAATAGTTCCATGTTATCCAAAATTTCGATACGAACTCAAATGGGACAAATTGTGCGTCAATATGAGTCCGTATGAAAGAGTTATACGCTTTTTAACATTGGAATTTCAAAATAAATAAAATAATCCTCCCCCAATAGGATGTTGCCACATCACCCTCTCTCTTCTCTCACGTTACAGGGAAGATCGAACCTAAAAAACCCTACATCCACTAATTTGACCGGCTATTTCACCCACCATCGACCAACGGAAGTCACGCCGCCGTTGTCGTCGACCTCGTCTTGGTCTGCCGCACCCATCGCCGCCCAAAACACCACCTCCTATGATCCATGTTCGCCGCACCCAAACCGACAGTCGTGCCCTTCGCTAACTAAATTCTAGTGTTTTGATTAACTATAGGTGAAATCGGAACCACCTAAAACTCCCTCTAAACCTCCTCTACAATACCCATAGGTTAATTTCATTGATCGACATCAAAATCAAAAAAATCTAATCGAAACCCAAGATCCATTTTTTAAAAGCTCTGACTCCGTTTTCCAACTAATACGAGGGGACCATTTTTGCAAAACGAGCATCTCCAACAGATTCATATCGTTGAGACCTTTTGGTTTCATATTTTTTGGATTTTTTTTAAGTAGTTCAATTTTCGAGATAAAATTTGGTTTGAGTTTGATTGCTATTAAGAAAAAGAAGTGAGAAATTTCTTTGTACGTACCAAATGAGAAGTGGAGGCTACTAGGGTTAGGGTTAGACAATAATATAGGCTAGGCTTCGAGATACCAAAATGAGCTAGGTTATAAATATAATTACATTCTAAGCTGAGTTGGGCCTAAATGGTATTTTTGTTCCAGAAATCTCATTTTTACAATTCTGAATGAAATTATAATGATCTATATATCAAAAGTAATATTTTTGATATTTCTTAATCCAATGGAACTGGTCTCGTGGCCTAATTCCGTCATATTCAAAAGACATCTGTAACGGCCAGGAATTTTGCTCGATCTGAATCGATCGTTAAACCGACTAAGACTGTTCGAGACCCCTGATTGTTTGAGAACAGGACAAAATAGATCGCAAACGGAAGAACATTTCATTGTTATTACAACAATTCCATCAGATACAAGAATATACAGAGTATAAATGAATAAATTACATTCAACAAATATCAGAGATTTAAGTTACATAGCAGCGGAAAAATATACAAAACACAACTAGAAGTGATACACGGATACAGAGCTTTCCGAGCATCGTTCCAGCTGTTAATCAGGATCCTATGAATATAAATCTGCAAAACCAAAACTACTAGCTGCCCGTGTGGAAAATAGGGGCACCCAGAGTTTAGGTTAAAACAATAAACTCCAGGTCAGTCATGTGACTAGTGTGAGAACTAAAACAGTTATTAATCTTTATATTTAATGTTAGGTAAATCAAGGGACCACGCCGTATAACACGGAACGGGTTTCCTCCCAAGAATACCAGTGCATAAAACAAATAGCGCAATGCTAAATAAAAAAAATGAAGCTGTTATAAGACCCAGGTCCCATCACACAATGCAACGCAAGCCGGAGGATAGGGTTTTCCCTTATAATAGCCAAACATGCTTGGTACGTCAAAACAAATCATTTGATACTATTATAAGTGTATAGTGTCAAAACAATTTTCAATCATAAATATCAATCATAGGCGGCATGGGTACCATCTATCATGTCGCCATACTAGTTCTATAATTAAAACCGCAATATCATGTATTGGAAATTGGATTCCGTCATGAGTCGAGGCAAGGGGCAAGCTCCTCTCCGCGTTCGAGACACTCTAGCAAATGCCTCAGGACCCCACTATGATCCTTTGGAACCTCCAAGGCCGGTCCTCTCTTACTTTTAAGGATTGGCAATTCCTGAACACACGTTTCCCGGTCCTTACAGACCTATATCGAGGCGCCTCGTATCCAACAACCACACAGGTGAAAAGTATATAAATGTCAGGGCTGGTAGGTCACTGACACCACCCTAGCTAGAAAGAAACGTCGTGCACTCCTTGGGTCCGTATCCCGTTTTTAACTCGTACCAAGGTGTGAGGATCGCGAATTCACGTTATACACAAAGCTACGCCACACAGGCCGTGCTTTGATCATCAACCACAACACTTTGCTTTTCAACAGAAGCCTTGATCAATTGCCACTTACGCGTGCCACATTGGCAATTCACTCCATGCGACTGATGTCCATCGATATACAACCTCTGAGCTCGTACGTCTCAGAGAAGGGCATTAAGCAAGAGAATAAATTCTCCGCCGCCAAACAGATGTATATTTAATAGAGATCAATCATAGAATAAAATCCAATGTCAGACACACAATCCATTTAAAAGTTCGTTCTGGGTCTGAACGAAACCGGAGGCACTTTCCTCGCATATCCATCGATCTCCAAGTACGTCTGGACGATCACCAACTGTTTCCCTCATCTTGGGTGTACAGCCCAATCAAGATCATCAGTAATCACCCAAACAATGTGAAGACTTCTGGTCTTCAACCACCGTCTTCATCTTCGACATCTCGTCGAATCGGTTATTCAGAATGGGTATAAACCCGGCCTTTCTGAATAACCCACGTATATGATAAACAAATGTTACACAAATACAACAAACGCCTCATTCCAATTCAGAATATTCTTTTAATTCCCGCTATGAAATTTCGATTTTTCGGATTCGTTGGAAAGATATCCTCAAATAGATCCTAATGTTTTTGGTTTCACTAAAATCCGGATTGTTTTGCACCTGGTACATTCAATTGAAGTTTGAAATCGAATTATCGAACTACCGCGCCATTTTCAATTCTATTTATAATTATATATAATTATTTATATTCTAACGACGATGTATATAATATATACGTTCGAATTCTATTCAAAATAAATTTATCGTCGATATTATTTAAAATAATTCATTTTAAATGTTCAAAATTCACTAAAATTGCCAAAATAAAAATTTTAAACTGGCCCAGATTTTTGGGTTGTTACAATCTCCCCCACTTAAAACTTTTCGTCCCCGAAAAGGAACAAAGTCGAAAGTGGTTTGATTAGTCAACTCTACGTTCGATCTGGCTTCCATTCTCCAACTTTTCAGTTTCTGAGAATTTTCCAATTCTTCAAAAATTTGGCTAACACCCTAAATTTTCAAAAAATTTCGCCATAACCTCCCCTGCACCGGGAGCCATGGGAAAATCCCGAAATTTCCATATAGGCCTTCTGATCTCAAAAAGAAAAAGAAAAAGCCAAGCGGCTAGCCAATAGGCTCATAAAATCATCATCACCCAAACAAAACAGTAAATTATAGTAAACATGTACCTATTTGCCGGGCAAACAAATTTTATTCTCTGCTATAGCCTCCTTGCTATGACCTGTTCAATGTAAGTACATGTATATGCAAGCAAATGCGACCAATTTTCAATACAATTCAATATTCGGTTCAATTAGGCTAAATGGTTCAAAATTATCAAACAAATAAACAAACAACACAAACATCAATCAATTAGTGAATTAGAGTTTCAAATTCATAATTTTGATACATATACAAAAAATCATGTTTCTGATGCCAATTCACAACAATAAATCTATCTATATTTTGGTTCTCACACCAGTCTAATGGAAATATATAGAAATCACACCTTCGAAACACGAAAATAAATATTGATGATGCCATGGTCATTATCAACATCATCTCTGGGCGACTAGAGTGTAATTCTATATCTATCCAGTATATTAAAACTTTGAATATACGTTCATGGCGCGTATACGCGAAATCTTTATATACTTGATTGTCCAAATTCAAAATAAATAAATTATTCAAATATGTTTAAAGCGATTTAAATTTTCAAAACGAAAATTGTTTTCATTTGAAAAATATACTCTTCACACTCGTTCTAGGATACTACTGATCCTATCTCTAACGAGTCATTCTAATTGGATATTACTAATCCAATATCTGATGAATTCTTTCGTATGGTTCTAAGGTGTCTTGTTCTCGAGCTCTGTAAACCAAAGCTCCGATACCAACTGTAACGGCCAGGAATTTCGCTCGATCTGAATCGATCGTTAAACCGACTAAGACTGTTCGAGACCCCTGATCGTTTGAGAACAGGACAAAATAGATCGCAAACGGAAGAACATTTCATTGTTATTACAACAATTCCATCAGATACAAGAATATACAGAGTATAAATGAATAAATTACATTCAACAAATATCAGAGATTTAAGTTACATAGCAGCGGAAAAATATACAAAACACAACTAGAAGTGATACACGGATACAGAGCTTTCCGAGCATCGTTCCAGCTGTTAATCAGGATCCTGTGAATATAAATCTGCAAAACCAAAACTACTAGCTGCCCGTGTGGAAAATAGGGGCACCCAGAGTTTAGGTTAAAACAATAAACTCCAGGTCAGTCATGTGACTGGTGTGAGAACTAAAACAGTTATTAATCTTTATTTTTAATGTTAGGTAAATCAAGGGACCACGCCGTATAACACGGAACGGGTTTCCTCCCAAGAATACCAGTGCATAAAACAAACAGCGCAATGCTAAATAAAGAAAAATGAAGCTGTTATAAGACCCAGGTCCCATCACACAATGCAACGCAAGCCGGAGGATAGGGTTTTCCCTTATAATAGCCAAACATGCTTGGTACGTCAAAACAAATCATTTGATACTATTATAAGTGTATAGCGTCAAAACAATTTTCAATCATAAATATCAATCATAGGCGGCATGGGTACCATCTATCATGTCGCCATACTAGTTCTACAATTAAAACCACAATATCACGTATTGGAAATTGGATTACGTCATGAGTCGAGGCAAGGGGCAAGCTCCTCTCCGCGTTCGAGACACTCTAGCAAATGCCTCAGGACCCCACTATGATCCTTTGGAACCTCCAAGGCCGGTCCTCTCTTACTTTTGAGGATTGGCAATTCCTGAACACACGTTTCCCGGTCCTTACAGACCTATATCCGAGGCGCCTCGTATCCAACAACCACACAGGTGAAAAGTATATAAATGTCAGGGCTGGTAGGTCACTGACACCACCCTAGCTAGAAAGAAACGTCGTGCACTCCTTGGGTCCGTATCCCCTTTTTATCTCATACCGAGGTGTGAGGCTCGCGAATTCACGTTATACACAAAGCTACGCCACACAGGCCGTGCTTTGATCATCAACCACAAGACTTTGCTTTTCAGCAGAAGCCTTTATCAATTGCCACTTATGCGTGCCACATTGGCAATTCACTCCATGCGACTGATGTCCATCGATATACAACCTCTGAGCCGTACGTCTAAGAGAAGGGCGTTAAGCAAGAGAATAAATTCTCCGCTGCCAAACAGATGTATATTTAATAGAGATCAATCAACACAGAATAAAATCCAATGTCAGACACACAATCCATTTACAAGTTCGTTCTGGGTCTGAACGAAACCGGAGGCACTTTCCTCGCATATCTATCGATCTCCAAGTACGTCTGGACGATCACCAACTGTTTCCCTCATCTTGGGTGTACAGCCCAATCAAGATCATCAGTAATCACCCAAACGATGTGAAGACTTCTGGTCTTCAACCACCGTCTTCATCTTCGACATCTCGTCGAATCGGTTATTCAGAATGGGTATAAACCCGGCCTTTCTGAATAACCCACGTATATGATAAACAAATGTTACACGAACACAACAAACGCCTCATTCCAATTCAGAATATTCTTTTAATTCCCGCTATGAAATTTCGATTTTTCAGATTCGTTGGAAAGATATCCTCAAATAGATCCTAATGTTTTTGGTTTCACTAAAATCCGGATTGTTTTGCACCCGGTACATTCAATTGAAGTTTGAAATCGAATTATCGAACTACCACGCCATTTTCAATTCTATTTATAATTATATATAATTATTTATATTCTAACGACGACGTATATAATATATACGTTCGAATTTTATTCAAAATAAATTTCTCGTCGATATTATTTAAAATAATTCATTTTAAATGTTAAAAATTCACTAAAATTGCCAAAATAAAAATTTTAAACTGACCCCGCTTTTCGGGTTGTTACAATATCATTCAAAATTAGTCTAAATAAATTTTATTTATTCAAATCAATTTCAACACGTTTCAACGTCGCACGGCCGAATGGTAAGTCCAATCGCTACGAAATTTGAGATTCCATAATAATTTAATATTCTCGTTTCGATGAAGATGGTTGCGTCGAAATTTGAGATCATTTGAAAATGGCTATTTTAATAGGTTCATTAATATGAATTATATTCAATTTTCGTTTATTCCTTTTTTAATTCAATTCAAAAGTTTATTAACTTTATTCAAATCAAAATACACTTAAAATTTAAAGTATATTAAATTTCAATTTTGATTTTACCAAATTCAATTTGCATTTCAATTATAAATAAATTAAATCAATTTTATTCAAATATTTTAATATTAAATTTCAACTTTTAGTTTTATAGATATAAACTAAATCATAATTTTATTTACAATCAATACAAGTTACTTTTGTCAAAATAAGTTGAATTCCATTACTTAAATAATTTAATTAAGTTTACACCATACATTTTCACAACTGAATCATTAAATTTTAAATTCTAACCATAATTATAATTAAAGTCTTATTAAATTCAATAATTTAAATGGTTGAAAAGTATGGGATGTTACACTCTCCCTCACTCGAAACTTTTCATCCTTAAAAACGTATAGTAAATAAGTTGTTTTATTAAAAATTTTAACCATATAATTTAATACTCAACTTAGAAAACATTTAATTTACATAGGTTTTTTAATATAGGTTTGAAAACCCCAAACATCCATAAAATTTTCTAAGTCCTAAGTAAAAAAATAAAAAAATTGGAGAGTCTAATTTGTACGATTAGGTTTGGGAAAATAACAAAACGTATATAATCATAAGCAATCATCTCATCTCAATGATGAGACATCCCAAACCATGGAGAAACAATATATAATACCAAAATACGATATATATATATATATATGTGTGTGTGTGTGTGTGTGTGTGTGTGTGTGTGTGTGTGTGTGTGTGTGCACCCGCGCGCGCGTGTGTGTGTGTGTGTAATTTGATATAATTAAATATGTGTACCTTTCATTAGTGTTATTAGTAATTTAGCTATTTTAAGAAAGCAAAAGAAATATTTAAGCGCAAGTAGTGCCAATTGCAAGAAAACGCCATTACTACCTACTAAAATACTCAATAACAAATAAGAACACACACGCACACACACACACACACACACACATATATATATATATATATAAGAAGTAAATCACTATGTCAACAATAATGAAATACTAACAATGGAACTAGTAAAAAAATTCAAACAAACATATTTATCCAACAAAACAACTAGTTAAAAAATTCAAACAATCACACTCATCCAACAAAAGAACGATTATATGTTTTGTAATGTCAACATATTATTTATACAATTTCATTTTCTTCATTCCATTTATATATATTTCACATTTCTATAGGTCTATTTTGGTTTATTGTATCTTAATTTCTATAAACATTCAATTGGTTTGTGTTACTTATTAACATTCATTCTGTTTAACTATTAGTGAACTTTCTTAAATTACTTCCAAATTGATTCATTTCAACTTTATTAAGGTTATACACACTTATTCAGCTATAATGCATTCATATACAATTCATTTACATTATTCTAAATTTTACTATACAGATTTTAGTTTAATTCCATATGTTTTTCAACCTCTATTCCATTTAATGTCATTTCTTAAGTTTAAGTTGATTATAACTCAAATTCATAAAAAAAAAAATCAATTTATAACTAATTTCATTTTAAATTTCTTAAGTTAACTTCTTCTTATTTACTCCACTTAAGTTGTACTTTGTTTTTATCTTCCATTTAACTCTAATCAATTTAAATTTAGGTCCATATCTTATTACTTAAGTTTTCATTGATAGGTATAATATACTATTACTTATTTATAGTAACATTTTTAACTTCTTAAACATTTTATTAAGTTTAATCTATGCTCTACAATGTAATATAGTATCATACAAATTTATCCGTTTCAAGTCAGTATTACTTATTTAACAATTTAAGTTCATTTCCATATTACTTCAATTCCCATTTCATTTTACTCATTTCATTGATTATTCCCTAACAAATTCTCTTTTTCATTCATTTCCATGCCATTTTCCATTAATTTACATTCATTTACTTACATGTGTTAAGAAAACCTATAGTTCAATAACTGGACAAGAAAAAGTATTAGTTCAATCATAACTCAAAACTCAAATCTTCTAATTCAGAAAGAATTTATTCGTCCAATTAATATACTCGCTCTCCCGCCAAGTCAGTCGATCTCAACCAATGATTACATAGGATTTATGGCTACACAAACCATCGAGGGTAGTTCTAGATCTAGGCATGGACCTTTCGATACAATCAAATAGATTGCCACAAGGGCGCCATATTCTAGGATCCCAAACTATGTGATTGAATAAATCCTCCTCTATTTGTTGCGGGTCGAGGGATCCTTCCCCGCTATCCGAAATCTTCGGGAAAGACTTGATTTGCTATCTCTACCTGGGATTTCCCCAAAAGAGAATTATTTATTTCAATTCTCACTCATTGTTAGTTAACAATTTTAATGATTAGATTATATGCTTAATTCTTGTCGGAAATAAAATAGTAAAATGATTATTCCTCAAATGACTATTCATTTATTCTATTTTCATTACCATTAACTTGATTCCTATTTGCACATCAATATTCATTAGTGAAATAAATTCATACTCAAGTTTCTTAACTTATCATTTACATTCTTTTTTTATAGTATTTCCATTCTATATTAACTTCATTTGCAAATTACTTTAGATATCTCATTTATACGTCATAATACATTAATTAAGAGTACAACATTTATTATGACAGTAGACTTATTTAACTATTTTATTTCACTGGTTCACTTACTTTATTGAATTCAATTTCATACACGACTAAGTGTATATATCATTTATTGCCATCTTAAGCTTTATTCATTTTTATAAACCATTAATTTTATTTCACCTTTCGTGATTCGTGCCAATACTTGTACATTATCTAATTCCTTATTCCTATAACATTTCAACTACTTATGTATTAGGTAAGTTATATATATGCTATAGAAAAAGATTTAGTATCATACAAATCCAATAACTTCCAATTTATTTCAAATTTCTAAGAGTTTCTACTTTAATTTATATTTCTCTTATTTTCATTTTTCTATTTCATAATTTAGAAGTTTCTAAATTTCATGTTTAATTCATTTCGATAATCTAAAAATCATTAATTATTTGAGAACTTAAGAATTCGAACTCTAGATTCATTAAAAAATCAACTTTTAAAATAATATATATGTATAATATCTTTTATATCAAACACACTTCAAATAAAATTGAAATTTTCTCAAAACATGGTATAAAAGTTCTAAGTGGTCTCCCTCACTCAGACTCCTGGAAACAAACGTCGATGGTGCGTGCAATCATCATCGAAGTCATTTCCACAGACAAGAGGTGAATATACGCTTACTTCTAAAAGTTCATTTGGAAACAATTCTATTGAACTATTTCCATATTACACTTAAATTATTTCAAAATCTTTTCAAATCAATATTTCAAAAGCACCCGAATTTAAATTCTTAATTCCATATTTAAATTCATTTTATTTCAATGTCAATCAAATTACAATATTTCACTTTTTTAAAAATCATTCAACGGTCAATAATTTAAATATATTGATTAATCAAACAACAAATGACGATAATAAAAGATCATCATCTCCTAACACCAAACAAAATCAAAGTACATAGATTTTCAAAGTAATTTATTATGTATAGTCCAAAGCGATATCGTGTCGATCAGTCCTACTCGAGTGTTTAGAAGTGGAATGTAACGACCCGCCTTTTCGAGTGTTTCAAGACGGTAATTAAACCAACTAAAACCATTCGGAACCACAGATTGTTATTAGCTTCCAAGGTAAATAGAATAAATCAAAGAATCAGAGACACAGACACAGACACAGACATAGAGCAATATAATTTCTCACAGCAGAAAATAAATAATACAATAGTAGTTCATGATGCTACTAAATAAAATTTTACAACAGAGTTTACATAAATAATACACCGGAAGTCTAATACAATGATCACTAGTACTCAAACAAATGATAACTATCTGAAATAGAAATGATAGGAATAACTGGATGATTGGAACAACTGATCAATAGGTAGAAGCAAGATGAACGAAACCCAATATAAGCTCCAAGCTCCAAAAATGAATCTCGAAAGCTGTAATACTCGATCTGACCCGAGATAAAATGTAAAACAAAACAAATCGGATCAGGACTAACATTCTCATGGAAGTAAATCAACTCAAATGAAATATTCGATGAAATGCATCGGTAACTTAAAGGATGTTTAGAATCACCATCCTCTAAGGATCCGTTAAACTAATACATATAATATAATACGCTATATACAATAGTGTCTATCGGTAAAGTAAAATATCAAATAGCGTAAGCGGGATTACATTTTTACCCTTACACCGTTTATAAACATTATAGTCTATACAGTACAGTAAACTCCACCAAACCGGTGGGATATTAGGGAGCACTCCATAGGTACAATGAAAAACAAAATTGTAGTGGGTGCAATCAGGATAATGTGACAAGGCACCGAGAAATACCCACGGTAGGATTCTATCGGATTGCGGGACCGAGCTGGTAGTAACGCATAGCAGCTACTACCGCCTACCTCGAACAACACTCTGTAAAATCGCAGGTGGCCACCAATCTAATCACAAAGCAATGGATATGGTATCAAAGAAGCGTGTTCGATAGGAGGTGCAACCTCACTTGGCTCGACCATGGAATCTGTTTTAGTCATTTCAATTATGACCCGAAGGTTAAGGATTTCCATTATCGTTCTCTTACTTTATTCCAATAGCGTTCGTCAAGCCATCATATTCATTCTGGATTCATCCACCACGTACACAGTTGTTAAAGTGGTTTCGGTGTTGTTAGAGAGTATGACAATAGCCAATCCCGGTCTCTTTAACATCCAATCGTTTATATTTTTCACACCGTGGTCATTACCTTATAAATCACTTTATAAAATTGTTTATACAAATTCCAAGATTCGAATTTGAAATCAAAACTAAATATCTAACTTCGATTATATTTAATTTTGAAAACAACGCACTTAAATTGCTTTAATCAAATCGATTTTGAAAAATCATACCATAAAGATCTCACACATAATATAAATCAATACTAAAATTTTAACTTTGATTATATTTAGCTTGAAATATTTCCGTCAAAGTCCAAGTTCAAACAATTCATAAAATCTGATTTTCATCTTTATAAGATGCCTTCTTAGGTCGACTCATAAAATCTAATATTTTGGTTCAAATTCAAGATATAAAATTTGAATCAAAAACTTACATTTCAATTTAAACAAACCAGATCATGTTTTACCATTTAAATCGTGCAATTCAAAACCATTGTTTATAAATTTAAAACAAATGATTTAAAGTCACCCCTATAAATTCGATTTAACAAATTTCTTATTTCGAACCAAAGGATTTAGAAATCAATTCGTGTACAAAAATTTATATATATGCAAGTTCACATCTAGTCACTTTAAAAATCGAATTCATTTCATATCAATTATTAATTCAAATTAAAAATCATTTTACACAATTCAAGTTCATTTCTTACAAAAGTTCATATCTTAAACCACTTCAAATTCATCTCTAATAAAAGTTCAAATCAATTCGAATTCAAATTCATATTTTATATGAGTTCATTCGTTAAATCAAATATCATTATTTAAATTTAAGTCTTTAGACCTTAAATTGAAATCGTGAAATCATAACCTATCCATCTTTAAGTTTATTATTAAAGTTAAAAAATATAATAAAAATTTAAATTTTGAAAGTATATATACAAGTTTACAAATTTATTAAATTTAATAGAAAATAACTTTATAAAAATATATAAGTTTAAAATATTTAAGAAATAGGTTTAAAAGAATTATTTATTATAATATATTAAATTTAAAGTTTAAAATACATATATGATTAAATTATATGGTTTAAAATAAATAAAATTATAAGTAAAATCTCAAACAAGTATTTAAATCCATATTTACTCATAAAATCATTTTAAAACATAAAATTTACAAAATTTAAGTTTAAAAATCATTAAAATATATAAAAATATGAAACCTAAAGTTATTATTTTAAAATCAAATTTTCAAATCATTATACTTCAATAACATGACCACCGGTGTCCATATGTAGTTTTCTACCCTATGGTCAAGTGATATAGATATTTATCATTTCAATCCGTAATTTAAAATTTTACGGGTATATATCATTTCAACCCATAATCCCAAATTCAGTAAAAATCGTTCACGTCAATCATTCCTACCCATAACGATTTTTCCTAGATCTAATGTCCATCCAGGTATGTATCATTTCAACCTATGGTGATTTTCTAAAACTGTGATAACCCCAAACCCCCATGCCACGGAAGTAAGGATAATCATTGGAATATAACACATAAGCAATTACAGCAGAACAGAATCATAGCATTACACCAGATGATGTACATCAAATCACACTGGAAATATTATCTCATCAGAGTTACACAACATAATAGGATCATACTTAGTATAGAATACAGTTTCAGCCTATAATAAAATGTCTGCAGCGGAATCAAACATAATATACTTAATGAAGTCTGAACAGCATAATAGAAATGATAGAATCCATCTTCAGCTCCATAGATATCCAGAATGAGTCTGCTAAATGTGAATACAAGGCTGCCTGTGTAGAAAAGAGGGGCACCCGAGTTTGCAAAGTGGAACAAACTAGGAGTCAGTCTTGGGACTGGTATGAGAAATCTTACTTAACCTATTTAATAATAAGGCTAATCACAGGACCACGCCGCTAACGTGGAACGGGTTTACTCCATTGGATTGCCAATGCATAAATAAAGTAAACCGTTTAAACAACACAATGCTTTTTAGAAAAATGAAGCCATTATAAGACTCAGGTCCCGTCACACAATGCAACGCAAGCCGGAGGATAGAGTTTTACCTTATAATGGTCAAATATGCTTGATACGTATAAAACAAAGTCATTTGATATTATCATTAGTGCATATACGTTTCAAAAACAATTTCAATCATAATGTATCAATCATAAACGGCATGGGTACCATATATCATGTCGCCATATATATGTTTACAATCAAAACCGCACGATGTCGTATTGGAAGTTGGATTTCCATCATGAACCAAGGCAAGGGATCGTCCTTACCGAATTCGAGACAATCTAGCCTATGTCTCAGGATTAGTCGCAACTGCACCTTGGATCTTCAGGGTCGGTCCTCTCTTACGTTTGAGGATTGGTAATTCCTGAACAATACGTTTCCCCGCCCAATGGGGCGTAAATTTAGAGCCACTAAGGACTCAAATACGAGGTACCTCGCTTTCCAATATCCACATAAGTAAAAATGTCTGGGCTTCATACCATGACACTACTCCTAGCTAGAAAGAAATGCATGTCCTCCCTGTAGTCCTCTCCCGTTTTTGGTTTACACCGGGGAGTGCGGCTCGCGAATTAACGCTATACACAAAGCTATGCTAATTAAAGCTGTGCTTTGGTCATCAACCACAAGGCTCTGCTTTTTAATAAAAGCCTTGATCAGTTGCATCTTAGCATGCCACATTGACAATTCACGCCATACGACTGATGTCTATCAATATATACCCTCTGAGCTCGTACGTCTCAGAGAAGTGTGTTAAGCGAGAGAATAAATTATCCGCCACCAAACAGATATTTACTTAATAGAAATCTATCAACACAGAATAAAGTCCAATGTCAGACACACATCCATTTACAAGTCCGTTTTGGGTCTGAACGAAACCGGAGGGACCCTATTCCTTATCCCATATGTCCAATACAGGAGAGAGGCCCTCGCATATCCGAACTATCAACAAATATGTCCGGACAACTACCACTGTAACCCTTTCAAGGCAGCAACTCCAATCAATGACATCAGTAGTCATCCATTCAATGTGAAGATCGACGGTCTTCAACCACCGTCTTCAATATCTTCGACTATCAATCGTCGTATAATTATTTGGAATGTGATTTAACTTGGCCTTTTCAAATAATTCTCGAATATATATAATTCAAATCATTTCTTTGCTTTGGTTAAATTCAATTCAATCCTATAGATTAATGTCAAAGAATCTAATCGTCCATATTACTTTATAAACCAAGTGAAATTGGTTTATTTCCATTCCATATCGTTTATAATATTTTATAACGATTTATCGCTATTTTTATTTATATAAAAATAGTCCATTTAATTTGAACGATGTTTCAGGTCATTACGCGGCCCTAGCGCTGTTTTTACTCAGATTTGAATTACACATTTCTCAAAATCTAACCATTGGATCTTAGCAAATTTTATATCGTTGGAAAGATCTTTCTAAAGCGAACCCAACGGTTCCTATTTTGGGAAAATCCGACGGTCGGATCTCTCGATATAATCGTTTGAAGTTACGATTCCAAATCACAAACTACCGCGCGTGATTCGTTTAATTTTAATTTATTTATATATATATATAAATATAATTCGTTCGATGATTTCAACTCCATTTATAGTCTAACATGTAACTAACATTATTTTAATGAATCGCTACTTGTTTAACAAACAAACATTTTTTTTCTATCTTCTCTAACATGTAATTAACATTGTTTTAATGAATTACTACATGTTTAACAAATGAACTTTTTTTTTATTAACATCGCTAACATGTAAGTGACATTTTTTTAATGAATCACTACATGTTTAACAAACGAACATTTTTTTTATAACTTCTCTAACATGTAATTAACATTGTTTTAATGAATTACTACATGTTTAACAAATGAACATTTTTCTATTAATATCGCTAACATGTATGTGACATTGATTTAATGAATCAATAATACAATAAAAATGTAATTTTTATTGTCTAATCTTTTTATTTAAAACATGATTCTTTTTAATGAATCAAACATTCAATAAAAATGTAAATTTTATTGTCAAAAACATTTTCTTCAATCATGCATCTTTTTAATGAATTAAACATGCAATAAAAATGTAATTTTTATTGTCCAAACATTTAATCTAAAACATGAATCTTTTTAATGAATTGAACATACAATAAAAATGTAATTTTTATTGTCTAATCATTTAATCTAAAACATGAATCTTTTTAATGAATTAAACATACAATAAAAATGTAATTTTTATTATCTAAACATTTAATCTAAAACATGAATCTTTTTAATGAATTAAACATACAATAAAAATGTAATTTTTATTGTCCAATAATTTAATCTAAAACAATAATCTTTTAAATGAATTAAACATACAATAAAAATGTAATTTTTATTGTCCAATCATTTAATTTCAAGCAATGAATATTTTTCACCATTTCTTATATACAATAAAAATGTAAATTTTTATTGTTAAACCTTTTTATTTCAAACAATGCATATTTTCCATCATTTCTTATATACAATAAAAATGTAAATTTTTATTGTTAAACTTTTCTATTTCAAACATTGCATATTTTTCATCATTTCTTATATACAATAAAAATGTAAATTTTTATTGTAAAATTTTGAATATTTTACATATTTTATACATACAATAAAAAAATGTGATTTTTGCTGTACAAATAATTTTTATTTTCAAAACATTAATATTCTACAACACATGAATATTTCAGAAAATTTCGGCATTATAACGGCAGGGTAATCAACACCGGCACCATGTCCAGCACGGCTCCTCTGCTATCCTAGGCCTCGCGGCGATACGAGGGTTTCATTTTCAATGATTTTCACAATATCATTCATTTTCACAACACAATGAATATACCACCAACACAACCAATTTTGTTGCAACCACAATCAATTTCTACCACACAATACTATCAAACAAATCGTCCATGGTCTGTGGACGATGGTGTTAGGAGCTACTAAGCCCCGTCCGCAACCTATAATATTTTTCTAAATTTTATTTGAATTTAGAAATCTCACATTGGTTTTGACTTCGCCTAAAATTGTAGTTGGCTCTAAAATTCTCCCGGTCTCTTCTAGAATGTAGTAGACACTATCACGATCCTAATGATTTCTGTTTTATCAGATTTCATCATCGTATGAGTAAGATATGATTTTTATTGTGCTAGTGACATTATTGGATAATTAGCAAAGTAATTAATTAAAATATAAACCTTCCTTCTCTTCAAAATATACATGCTGATGCATTCAAAACCCTGTTCGAAACTAGGGCTCGAAATTTCGCCTATATCGCGTAGCTTGGCTTTGATCCGTCAACACCAGTTGATGACCTTCGACAGCCGCGCCTCTGGCGAGAAACCTGATGAGCTCGGTCGAGATTAGACGCCGGAATTTGAGGGAGAGCAGCGAAGTTTTGGAGCAGTGATTCAAGGAAAACAAGCAACGATATCCGATCCTACCCGTTAGATTTATAGAACACTCTTTCCTCTATAATAATCGTTCAGAAATTCTTGCAATTCACCGAGTGGATTTGGAGATCAAGTGAGGTTTTGTTTTGAACGTTTATCTCCAATGATTGGTTTAGAGGCGGCGGTTTTCACGATAATGAATCAGGGCCTGGTGAAATTCTAATGGCCGATTATTTATATTTAATTTATCTAATTCTTTAATATCAAAAAGGCCCGTTTATCCATACGAACTCCAAATCCAACCCAACGACTATCTTCCTTAGCTTAATACCCTCATTCCGGACACAATGGAATATATTTCGTAAGCCCATTCGACTGTCTCAGTCAGTTATTCTTCAAATTAAAATATAAAACAATCAATATTAGATCTGAACATACATTTTAATTTTCCGAGGCCACATACTGATTTCAAAAATTCCCGAAAAATAATTCTAGCTATGTTTTGATGATACGGCCCTAAAAAAATTAATTTTGTCAAATTTGGAGACCGTTTGAAAAATGGTCTTTTTAATGTTCGATCCAATTCAACAGAAATTACCAAACGCGTTTTAATTTACCACGCTCACATATTAACTCCAAAAATTATGGAATTTTAAACCTAGCAATAATTTGACATTTCGGATCCATCCAAAGTGGTTTCATCGAAAACGAAGGTCGTTTTCACAATGGCTATTTTAAGGGCTATATATTATATTAAATTCCATAGCGACTATTTAAAATTTTAAACTGGACATAACTTTCAATCCTTATTATGAAATCTGGAATTTTCACATTCTTTAGAAAGATATAATTAAACAGATTCAAATATTTCTGTTTTTACTGAAATCCGATTTATTTTGAATTCTGTACATTCATTTGAATTTTGAAATCGATTTTTCAAACTACCACGCCATTTCAGGCTCGTTTTATAATTAAAATAAATATATACGTTCTAACTTCAATTTAAATAAATATTAAATCATTATTATTTAAAATAAACAATTTTCAATATTCAAAATTCATTAAAATAGCTAAAATAAAAAATTTAAATTGGTTCTGATTTTCCGGGTTGTTACAATCTCCCCCACTTAAAACTTTTCGTCCCCGAAAAGGAAACAAAAGTAAAGTAGGAAACAAAATGAAAATGAAAAATATTGTTAATGTACCTTGCATCAGAGCTAATCAGAGATGTCCACTCTGCACTTGCGATAAGCCTGCTTAATATTATTCTGTGTCTCCCATGTACAGTCTTTAGGATCTCCGCTCCACTGCACTTTGACTAAGTGTATCTTCTTATTCCTTAGAACTCTTGTTTCTTTGCCAATAATTTTCGGTGGCTCTCTTCTCACTACTAAGCTTTGAGTGATTCCCAAATCTTGATGCACGGCTTCCTCCACAATCAGATCTGGATCATGTACATGCTTTCGAAGTTGAGACACGTGAAATACATCATGTACTCCTAGCAACCAGTCAGGCAACTGAACTGTAATGACCCAGATTTCTAGTCGATTAATTTTGAATATTTAATATTTACTTTAAATATTTATTTGAGAATATAAATGAATTTTTATATTTAGTTATCGATTTAAAAATCGAAATACGGTTTATTTCGAATATATATAATTATCGAAATACGAAATTGAATTTATTTGAATTCAAAGTCATAACTGAATTGAAAACAGTTCAGATAATCAATACAAAATTCTGTTTGAATTAGAATAATAATATTAATTTATTATCGAAGAATTTATTATTTTGAAATTTAATTTATATCAATTTAAATTAATATATGTTCCGGATGATCGAACTGGACTTCGATACTTGTCCCAGCGTGTTCAGAGTAGTGGTTTAACCCTAGGATGGCCTGTTGTTGGGCTCAAATAGGAGTTTGAAATCAAAGCGATAATTTTAATTAAAGGATACCGGTTCAAAATAAATCAAAATAAAATAATATCTCAAAGCTTTGTGGACAGAAATAAAGCAGCAAGGAGAAATTGAACCCGCCACGCAGTTCATTTTTAAGCCGCACCCTTCTCTTTAAAATCACCCATACTTCTACTTTCTCTCTTTCATTCAGACCTCAAATTGAACGAAAAATCCAACGAGCTTCCTCATTCATTCAAAATCCTATTAAACTAAATGTTCTGTTCCCCTCTAGGAAATCCAAATCCTAGGCTGCCTAAATCACAATTTAAATCCCAAGTCTTCTGAAGCTTGTCACCAAATGGAAGACGCTCCTAAATCGGTAGGCTCGATCAAGTTGGATTGCTGTACTTTGCTCCAGACTAAAGTAGAACCGGCGGTTGTCGCGATTTCTGGTTGCGTGATAGTGAACGAGATACTCGACAGTGACCATCGCGACTCAAAAGGGTTCGATCTCGATTTCAACTCTGGGTTTTGGGAGCCAACGAGAAGACGCTTGCGACGTTGGGTTCACGTTCGGTTGCTGTTCTTGAGGGATCGAGGTCACGGATTGGAGAGCTGGTGAAGTCGCGATGGAACTGGAGTGGTACTGTTTGCAATAGAAATTCAGATGCAGGTGCTTATTATTGAAATTGAAATGGTGAAGGATGTGGAGAGACGTGGCATGGGTTTTTCCATGTGACGACCCCAAACCCCCGTACGACGGTGGCAAGGGTAATCTTTGGAATATAACACATAAACAGATAACAACAGAACATAAATAAATAAATACACCAAATAATGTACAATAGAATACACTGGAAAAACATAATCATCAGAGTTACACAGTATACAGGATCATACTTAGTACAAGATACAGTTCAACTATACATAAATGTCTACAGCGGAATCAAAACATAATATGTACAATAGGAGCTGAATAGCATAAAAAGAGATAAATGGTAGAATTAATCTTCAGCTCCAGCTATCCAGAAAGAGCCTGCTAAAACCTGAATACAAGGCTGCCCGTGTAGATATAAGGGCACCCGAGTTTGCAAGTGAAACAAACTACGAGTCAGTCATGGGACTAGTATGAGAAATCTACTTAACTGGTTGAACAACAATAACAAGGCAAATCCTAGGACCACGCCACTTTCGCGGAACGGGTTTACTCCATTGGATTTCCAGTGCGTTAAAACAAGTAAATCTTTTAAACATCGCAATGCTTTTTATAAAAATGGAGCCATTATAAGATTCAGTTCCCATCACACAATGCAACACAAACCGGAGGATAGAGTTTCACCTTATAATGGCCAAATATGCTTGATACGAATAAAACAAAAGCATTTGATATTATTTCTAGTGTTTATATGTTTCAAAAACAATTTCAATCATAACCATCAATCATAGACGGCATTAATGCCCCATACCACTATGTCGTCATATATAGGTATGCAATCAAAACCGCACGATGTCGTATTTGGAAATTCGATTTCCGTCATGAACCAAGGCAAGGGATCGTCCTTACCGCTTCGAGACTCTCTATCCCGAGCCTCAGGACAAGTACTCAGTCAAGCCCTTGGATCGTCAGGGCCAGTCCACCGATGTGGATTAAAATGCCTGAACACTGCGTTCTGTTGGATCTAGATTAACCCTAGAGGGGGGTGAATCGGGTTTATTACAAATTTTTGCAGAGTTATAATCTAACGGGATATTGAAATAATAATCAGATCACAGAATGCAGCAGATATAAAAATACAAAAAGTAAATGACACACAGAGATACCCAACATCGGCAAAATCCTGCCTACTGCTGCATTCCTAAGGTTTCTACTAGGTGATAGAACAGATCCCGCATACAAGACCATGTACACTCGCAGACCCTGCTCCTATTCTAACCTTACGCTCAAAACCCTAGACTAGTCGGTATGCCCTCGATCGGATTTTCCCGAATTACGACCCCGTAATCTGTAACCCAGATTTTACAGACTCTGAAACTGACAGTCAACACCCTGACTGATTCACACTAGATTTTATAGACCTAGAACTGATTCGGTTCGATTTACAAAACAAAATTAAAATACAACATAAAATAAAACAAGATGAAACCCTTGTGATAAATAACTAAAGGAGTTAAATTTAAAGGGTCATCCCCTTTTTCTTTTAACAATGTGCCAGCCCTTTTGTTTAGGGTTGCACACTTATCTTTTAATTGTCCCGATCACTTTTGCTTCTCTTGAAAAATAATGGTGGCGGCTTGAGAAACCTAGGGTTTATGAATTTGTCCCCAAAACGATTCCGATTGCTGAAGGATGAATTAATCTCTGATGCTTTGGAATCTCGTGGCTTGCTCCTTTGATTTGAAATTGCTCTCTGGACTTGAGAGCTGTGGCTTTGCTCGTCCGATTTGGGATAGCTTTCTGGTTCGATCGAAATTGTGAGTTTTCTGAAATTTCTTGCTTTGAAAATGCTTGAATTAAGTTTGTGGGTTTCGATCAAATTTTGCCAGTGATGAATCAGTGTTAATATAGGATTAAAAAATCCCTTAAACCTCTCTGATTTTGTATAAATGACTTCGATCTGATTTGTGGGTTTCCTCTTTTGGAAAATGGCGTGATTTCCTCTTTTGCAATTCTCGATTGAAACAGATTTAAAAACTCCCTTGTATCAAATCAGGAAAGAATTTATCTGTTGCCATTGAAAAAAATTGATTTCGAAAATTGTTTCTTGCTTTTTTAAAAAAAAAATTCTAGAAACAATTAAATGAGCATGTCATTTATGTTTGTCCCACTACAAAATGCTTTGTCTTGAAATGAATCTGCCTTAACTTCTTTGACCTTTCTGATTTAAATAAAAACAGAAAGTCTTGAAATAATATTTTGCCAAACCTAATTGAATGGTTCCTGGAATTCTGGATGGCAGTATTGATTTCTTGCTGAAAATATTCTTGCCATTGTGCAAAAACATTTGTGTGTTGATTTGTGTTTATCTCTTGCTTAAAAAAATCTTTGCTGAATCACCAATTTCTTTATGCTTGCCATTGTTCCTGTTTTACCCCTGCTTGTATACTGCTGTGTTCTCGTAGGCTTGTGAACTTGTATATGAAATCTGACTTTAGCATCCATGCAAATTCTTGAGCACTTCAATTTGCATCTTGACTGTGTTGAACTTGCACCATCAATATATTGGGCTGCCTTGAATAGTCTGGATTTTGCATTTGCTTGATGTTTGAACCTTAACTTAAATTGATTGCCTGCTGCTCCATTAAGTATTCATTTTGTTGTTAAACCCGAGGCTAGTCTTCACAATGTTCATGTTAACTTGAACTGTTGAAACCTGAAATATTAACTTGTGGTTTGAATTAGCTTGAGTTTGCCACTGGGAAGAATCTTCGTTGCATTCATTTGTGTATTTGCCATGAGCACTTGTATCATCCTGCTTGTCATGCACCTTGTTTTGCATTTGCAAATATGAATTTCTTGCATCAAAACAGAAAATGATTTCTGATTTTGCCATGTCATTTGTGATGATTGAATTTCTGAATTGCTTCAAACTGTTTTCCATTTGGAAAGTTCAAAATCATTTGAACTCATGTGTGTTCCTGCATGTATTAGTATGCTTGTATATGTTGATACCATCATGCTGTGTGAACTTCTTGTGCTCAACCCTGTACTTGTTCTCGACCTATGTTGAAGTTTCCACACATGATTGAACTATTTGCTGCAGTAAGTTGCTACTCCATTGTTTCACTGTTGTTTCATCTGACTTGTTGAGTTTTGCTGTGCTCGACCATATTCACATTGCTATGTCATGTTTGTAAATCATATTGTTGAGTTCTCCTGCATACTTGAGTTCGACCACACCAATGTACTGACTTGTAACTCACTTGATTTGGGTTGATCAGCAAATGCTTCACAACTTTGAACTTATAGACTTGATGTATACACACCATCCATGCATATTGCCATGAAAATGAGAGCATTCTGCACTGCTATGATTTCTGAAATCATTATGTCAAACTGTTTTGCACTTAAAAACAGCCTCGACACTTTTTTGTCATTTTTGAGACTATACTTGTATTTGTTGCTTGGCATTTGAATATTTGCTTAGTACTTTGAGATGTGTTGACTTTGTTTTCATGTGCACTGAGTTGAGAAGGTCTACGTGGGTAATCCTCAGTTGCACACTGAATTGGCGTGGCAGTGCACACGTGTGTATATATATATATATACAGGTGTGTTTATGCAGCCATTCAGAAAATTTCCTGTCCTTGTACATATACAAACTGTCTGCCTAGACCCAGATAAATCAGATCAAGTCATGAAAAATGATGAGAAACACACCAGAAAACTAAGGCAAATAAAATTTTAAAATTAAAATAATATTTGCTAGAGTATGAAATTATTTCTATTTAAGATTACTGTGTTGTTTCTGTACATGACAGATATGAAGACTGGACTGATAATGAAGTGTTGTGAAGACTGAAGACCGAAGACTGACAGTGAAAGAGAGTGTCAGTGTGTGTCAGTATATATATGAGTCTATGTAAATGAATGTATATGTGACTGTATAAGGAGTTTAGTGTCTGTATATGAATCAATGTGAATGTATATTGACAGGGTTGTAGTGAAGAGCTGTGTATGAATGAAAAATATTAGTGAAGTGTACAAATAGTGGAGTTGTAATTCTGTACTGTTTGATATTGAAATAAAATATTATATTCAAATAAAATACTGTGTGAATATTTAAGTTTGTGTACAGTAGTATTCTATTTAAATATAAATATTATATTCCTGTCTGTGATTTAAATATAAAACAGTACAGTAACAAATACATTAAAATAATATATATTTGGTTGTTATCATCAAACAAAAATCATATAATTTTGTATACAACACCTTATATATAACAATCTCCCCTTTTTGATGATGACAAACAAATATTAAGATTTTGAATACAATATATGTGTTTGACAAAAAATAACATAACTCCCCCTATTTGAAAGCTCCCCTAATAATGGAGACTCCCCCTATAATTGTGCATGAGTGAAATGAAAAATAATGAATTTTCAAAATTAAAAATATTTATAAAATATTCACTCATAAATCAAAATCTCAACCCATTCTCCCCTTTTGTTATCATCAAAAGGATACATAATTTTAAAAATAGATGAAAAATGACTAAAAATATAATTTCAGCTTAAGAGGAAGAACGATCATCATAAATCTTAATCAGTCAAACAAAAATCATAATATTCTGAGAACAGATGGCATATTTCACATTGTAGATAATGACGAACTTACAATGAAAATTATATAAATGGGGAGAGTTATAAAAGAATGAATATTGTCCAATTATTTTCCAATAAATTTTTTACAAAAATGAAGTTCAAAAACAGTGGCGGGTTTGGACTATAATTAATAATTCAATTTTAAGTGACAAAATCAAATATTCTCAAATCCCAATAGCTATTAATCAACAAATCATAATACGTCATAAGATTTCAACACATTTCACAGATTAGAATATGGACTGATAGACTTGTTTTTACACACCAAGGAGAATTTCATATAAATTTTTATTTATTCAAATTATTTTCTCTTCTTTTTCTTTTAATTTTATTTAAGAGCACACTGACCACGCATAACCAGAGCTTGGATTTTTAAATGAGGTCAGTCGCAGCTTAAATTATAAGTTGTCTCATAACAATGCATGACCAGAGCTTGGATTTTTAAATGAGGTTAGAGACACACTTATGTATTAATTATATATTTATCGTTTTCAGCTTCAAAAGAAAAATTCCTCGGTATATAAAACCAATATATGGATGATAGAAAATGGGGTAGGTACAGAAATGGACTGTGAAATAAATTTTTAAATTAATTATATTATGAAATATGCTCTACTGTACCGGAATTATTGAAAATTTTCAATTATCACTAACTCTGAATAATAACATAGCCACAATTCCATCACAAAAGTTTTCACTGTTTATTTAAGATGATTTTTTTTAAAAAAAAATCAAACTCTGCACATTAATATAGAATTATCATGGATGGCAGGAAGAAGATAGATAATGAAGATGATCGTGAAATAATTGCCAGTTAAAAGATATTATAATAAATATTCAGCCATTATGAAATTAAAAATAAAATTTCCTCTTGTTGTGAAATATATTGTAGTCACAATTCATCAAAATTTCAGAATCTGATAATAATTTTGATGAATCATAAATGCAGTTCAATTTGGATATAGATTTCAATTTCTGAATGAATAATCAATAAATAATTTTAACATTGAAAAATAATTACAAGAGGAATATGAAAAGATCTATACAAAGCAAGAGGGAATACAAAAAAATATAAAAAAAAATCCGCACTTCTGATACCAATTGGTGTCTCAATTAAAGAGGATTGTAAAGGAGGCACTGGAGACAACCCAGAATATCAGATACAAATAGAAATTCAATCATAAGGCCCAAGCAGACAAGACAAGCACATTAATTTCATTTATCATAACAGCAGTCAAAACTAAGCAGATTTTTGAAAACATTTTTCAAAAAACAGTATCATAGCAGCACAGAAAACAATAGCACAGCAGACTCGTCATAAGATGATGGTCATGTAAAGATGATTCATGATTCAAGATTTAAAATACCGTTTATTTGAAATCATTTGAGGAATCTGAAACACTCTAGATTCAATGTATCAATCACACCAGATTATTACTTTCAGATTCAAAATATGTGTGAGATTCAATAATTTCAAATGATTTTAAACAAACAAATATTTAAATCAAATATTCATGAGATAAGAGTAAATTTCAAGACCGGATTTTCAAAGGGATTTTCCAAAATATTTCTGACAAGCCAAGAATAATTTCAGATCATTTACATCAAACATGAGTAATAATTCATGATCCAAAAAAATAGTGGTTTGTTCAAAATCACTTGAACGAATGTAAATCTTGAGATATAATGAATCAATCACACAGGATTAATAATTTTAGATCTGAGAGGTGTGTGAGATTCAAAATATCAGAAATTTTCAAGTGATCTCAAACAAACAAAAAACACCCATAATGATCATGAATAAAGATGAATTTCAGGATGTATCGCTGATTCAAGATAAATCAAAATATTCAAACCAATCTGAAAATTTCTACAATTATCACAACTGACAAATACCAGAGTGCTGTAATGAGTATAAATTTTCAAGTCCTTCCAAACTGAATTAGAAGAAACTCAAAACAGCAGAGGTGTGTGAATTTCAATTAAACTTTCAGATCTTAAAAATTTTGGAATTCAAATTAACAATGTTCAAGATATTACAAAAATACATCAACACTGTTATGAATTCAGAAAACAAGAAAAATGAACTTCAAAACAATTTCAGATATTTACAAGATTAAATTCAAGATCTGAAAATAATTAAAACATTAGAGTTCTATTCAACTAAAGCGAATTTCCAGACAATATGAGTTCTACAATTGGAAGTTAATGAAGCCCAAAAGAAGTTACAATGATATGACAGTGACATACCAAAACAAAAGAAAACAAAGAAAAAATAAACATAAGGGATAGAAGGAAAAAAATAAAAAAAATGTACAAAGGTGAGTTTAGAGATCATACGAGAATCCAGTGTAAATCAGATTCTCTAACTCAACAGATGTGGCTAAGGAACTATGAATGATTCTGTGATATATAGCCGTTTGAATCCAATTTTTCTTTAGCTATGTAGTTCCTCAGCCTCCTTTGGTACCTAACTGTTAAGAGGATTGAGTGGTCTAACAAAATTAGTAAAACCACTCACAGTTATATTCATTTGTTTTGGTACCCAGACTTGTTTATATAACATACCATTTGAATCTACCATTGTACCCTTTGGGACCCAAATCTGTTTAAACTTAACGAAGCTCGTTTTATTTCCTTTTAGGATCCAAGAATGTTTAAATGGTTTATTATAAAACAAATTCTCATTTATGTTGTGATTTAAAAACCTTTTAGAATTTTACAAGTTCAAATTTTTAGAACGTCCCTTCCTGAAGCAATTTAAAGGGTTTTTAAAATCACTCGAATTCAAATTTTCAAATGCATTTGTTTTCCCAAAACCAAGGCCACTTTTATTTCCTGAAAAGAGTTGGTTCTTCAACAACATATTTAAAGATTTTTCTCTGTTAGAAAATTTGATCAGAGTTGATTCAAGTTGTTGAATTTTAGCTTTAAAGTCAGAATTCTCTTTCATCAGATTCGAATAACGATTAATGCTTATCTTTCTCCTTTCAGTATCATTCTGTTTCAAAATCAAATTTTCATTTTCAAGCAACTTGATTTTGGTCTTGAACTCAAGAACCACAGATTCAAACTGAATTTGCTTTTCAAATTGTTGTTTTTCAAAAAATTTGAATCTTTTAGTTTCGTTTTCAAGCTCTTCCAAAGCAGATTCTGATTTCAACAAATTTTCCTTTTCAAAAATTTCATGTTCGAAATTAACCTTATCCAACTCCTTCTGCAAAGCGTTATTTTTATGAATTAGCTCATCTTTGTGATTTTTCAAAATCAAAAATTCATTTTTAATCTTTCTAGAATTTTTATTAAGTTGAGCTAAATAGGTTTTCAAGTTAAAACAATTCTTACACTCAGAGTTTTCAAATTTTAATTTCAACATATTGTTATTGTGGGTCAACTTAGAATTTTCAGATTTCAAAGACTTGTTTTTTCCGTTTGAGACAATCAGCAGTTCTTGTTAAATTATTACAAAGAGATATCAAATCTTCATATGATAAGTCCACATCATCTGAGTCGACATGAATAGCTCCAGTTAAGCACAGTTCGAATCTGAGTTGGCAGTTGAGGGTTTTGAGTAGCTTTCAGATTTTCCATACAACGTGTTGAGAGTTTTCCAGATATCCTGCACGGTTAAACAATGAGAGATAAATTTTAATTGACCATTATCAAGATAGGAATAAATAATATGCATGATGCGAGCATTTAAGACCTTATTCCTCTTGTCTAACAAGTCTCCCATATTTTCAATAATATTCCAATATTCAGAATTAACAAATTTTAAATATAATTCAAAATTTGATTTCCAAATTTGAAAATCTGTTCCATTGAAAATAAATGGAATATCACTGGATTGACTCTCAGAAGACTGACAGCAAGGGGAAAACATGATTTTAGAGTTAACCAAAAACCAAGCTCTGATACCACTTGTTCGATCTAGATTAATCCTAGAGGGAGGGGGGGTAAATTGGGTTTATTACAAATTTTTGCAGAGTTATAGTCTAACGGGATATTGAAATAATAATCAGATCACAGAATGCAGCAGATATAAAAATACAGAAAGTAAATGACACACAGAGATACCCAGCTTTGGCAAAATCCTGCCTATTGTTGCATTCCTAAGGTTTCTACTAGGTGATAGAACATATCCCGCATACAAGACCATGTACACTCGCAAACCCTGCTCCTATTCTAACCCTACCCTCAAAACCCTAGACTGGTCGATATCCCCTCGATCAGATTTTCCCGAATTACAACCCTGTAATCTGTAACCCAGATTTTACAGACTCTGAAACTGACAGTCAACACCTCGACTGATTCACACTAGATTTTACAGACCTAGAACTAATTCGGTTCGATTTACAAAACAAAATTAAAATACAACATAAAATAAAACAAGATGAAACCCTTGTGATAAATAACTAAAGGAGTTAAATTTAAAGGGTCATCCCCTTTTTCTTTTAACAATGCGCCGACCCTTTTGTTTAGGGTTGCACCCTTATCTTTTAATTATCCCAATCACTTTTGCTTCTCTTGAAAAATAATGGTGGCGGCTTGAGAAACCTAGGGTTTATGAATTTGTCCCCAAAACGATTCCGATTTCTGAAGGATGAATTAATCTCTGATGCTTTGGAATCTCGTGGCTTGCTCCTTTGATTTGAAATTGCTCTCTGGACTTGAGAGCTGTGGCTTTGCTCGTCCGATTTGGGATAACTTTCTGGTTCGATCGAAATTGTGAGTTTTCTGAAATTTCTTGCTTTGAAAATGCTTGAATTGAGTTTGTGGGTTTCGATCTAATTTTGTCAACGATGAATCGGTGTTAATATAGGATTAAAAAATCCCTTAAAGCTCTCTGATTTCGTATAACTGACTTCGATCTGATTTGTGGGTTTCCTCTTTTGGAAAATGGCGTGATTTCCTCTTTTGCGATTCTCGATTGAAACAGATTTAAAAACTGCCTTGTATCAAAACAGGAAAGAATTTATCTGTTGTCATTGAAAAAAATTGATTTCAAAAATTGTTTCTTGCTTTTAAAAAAAACTTTTCTGGAAATAATTAAATGAGCACGCCATATATGTTTGTCCCACTACAAATTGCTATGTATTGAAATGAATCTGCCTTAACTTCTTTGACCTTTCTGATTTAAACAAAGACAGAAAGTCTTGAAATAATATCTTGCCAAACCTGATTGAATGGTTCCTGGAATTTCTGGATGGAAGTATTGATTTCTTGCTGAAAATATTATTGCCATTGTGAAAAAACATTTGTGTGTTGATTTGTGTTTATCTCTTGCTTAAAAAAATCTTTGCTGAATCACCAATTTCTTTATGCTTGCCATTGTTCCTGTTTTACCCTTGCTTGTATACTGCTATGTTCTCGTAGGATTATGAACTTGTATATGAAATCTGACTTTAGCATCCATGCAAATGCTTGAGCACTTCAATTTGCATCTTGACTGTGTTGAACTTGCACCATCAATATATTGGGCTGCCTTGAATAGTCTGGCTTTTGCATTTTCTTGATGTTTGAACCTTCACTTAAATTGATTGCCTGCTGCTCCATTAAGTATTCATTTTGTTGTTAAACCTAAGGCTAGTCTTCAGAATGTTCATGTTAACTTGAACTGTTGAAACCTGAAATATTAACTTGTGGTTTGAATTAGCTTGAATTTGCCACTGGGAAGAATCTTCCTTGCATTCATTTGTGTATTTTCTATGAGCACTTGTATCATCCTGCTTGTCATGAACCTTGTTTTGTATTTGCAAATATGAATTTCTTGCATCAAAACAGAAAATGATTTCTGATTTTGCCATGTCATTTGTGATGATTGAATTTCTGAATTGCTTCAAACTGTTTTCCATCTGGCATGTTCAAAAACATTTGAACTCATGTGTATTCCTGCATGTATTAGTATGCTTGTATATGTTGATACCATCATGCTATGTGAACTTCTTATGCTCAACCCTGTACTTGTTCTCGACCTATGTTGAAGTTTCCACACATGATTGAACTATTTGCTGCAGTAAGTTGCTACTCCATTGTTTCACTGTTGTTTCATCTGACTTGTTGAGTTTTGCTGTGCTCGACCATATTCACCTTGCTATGTCATGTTTGTAAATCATGTTGTTGAGTTCACTTGCGTACTTGATTTCGACCACACCAATGTACTGACTTGTAACTCACTTGATTTGGGCTGATCTGCAAATGCTTCACAACTTTGAACATATAGACTTGTTGTATACACACCATCCATGCATACTGCCATGAACATGAGATCATTCTACACTGCTATGATTTCTAAAATCATTATGTCAAACTGTTTTGCACTTAAAAACTGCCTCGACACTTTTTTGTCATTTCTGAGACTATACTTGTATTTCTTGCTTGACATTTGAATACTTGCTTTGTACTTTGAGATGTGTTGACTTTGTTTTCATGTGCACTGAGTTGAGAAGGTCTACGTGGCTACTCCTCAGTTGCACACTGAATTGGCGTGGCAGTGCACACGTGTATATATATACACGTGTGTATATGCAGCCATTCAGAAAATTTCCTGTCCCTGTACATATACAAACTGTCTGCCTAGACACAGATAAATCAGATCAAGTCATGAAAAATGATGAGAAACACACCAAAAAACTGAGGCAAATAAAATTTTAAAATTAAAATAATATTTGCTAGAGTATGAAATTATTTCTGTTCAAGATTACTGTGTGTGTGTGTTTCTGTACATGATAGGTATGAAGACTGGATTGATAATGAAGTTTTGTGAATACTGAAGACCGAAGACTGACAGTGAAAGAGAGTGTCAGTGTGTGTTAGTATTTATATATATTAGTCTGTGTAAATGAATGTATATGTGACTGTATAAAGATTTGAGTGTTTGTATATGAATCAATGTGAATGTATATTGACAGGGTTGTAGCGAAGAGCTGTGTATGAATGAAAAATATTAATGAACTGTACAAATAGTGGAGTTGTAATTCTGTACTTTTTGATATTGAAATAAAATATTATATTTGAATAAAATTCTGTGTGAATATTTAAATTTGTGTACAGTAGTATTCTATTTAAATATAAATATTATATTCATGTCTGTGATTTAAATATAGAACAATACAGTAACAAACACATTAAAATAATATATATTTGGTTGTTATCATCAAACAAAAATCATATAATTGTGTATACAACACCGTTATATACAACACGTTCCCCCGCCCTTTGGGGCGTAAATGAGTCCTATGACTCCATCGGCTCCACATAGTCACCGATATATCTGAGGCGCCTCGCAACAGCAACAACCACACAGGTGAAAATAGTATAAATGTCAGGGCTGGTAGATCACTAACACCTCCCTAGCTAGAAAGAAACGCATGTGCTCCCTGATGTCCTCTCCCGTTTCTGTCTCATACCAGGGTGTTAGGCTCGCGAATCAACGCTATACACAAAGCTATGCCACAAGGCGGTGCTTTGAGCATCAACCACAAGACTTTGCTTTTCAACAAAAGCCTTGATCCTTTGCATCTCAGCATGCCACATAGGCAATTCATGTCATGCAACTGATGGCTATCAATCGATGAAATCCAATGTGAGACACACAGTCCATTTACAAGTCCGTTCTGGGTCTGAACGAAACTGGAGGCACCTTATACCCCGCATATCCATCGATCTCCAAGTACGTCTGACGATCACCACTTATTATCTATATCTTGGGATGCCTCCCAATCAAGACATCAGTAATCATTCAACCGATGTGAAGATCTCCGGTCTTCAACCACCATCTTCATCATCGACTTCTTATCGTCGATCAATTATTTGAAATGAGATTTAACTCGGTCTTTTCAAATAATTCACGTATATTTAGAATTTAAATCAATTCATTTCAATGGTTAAATTATTCGACATCAATAATTCTGTTCTTTAGTGTAATTTTCACGCCAAACACATTCAACCATCAAATATCCCATAAACTAGGTAAATTCGGTTTATTTCTATTCCATATCGTTTATAATATTTTATAACGGTTTATCGCTATTTTTATTCATTTAAAAATAGCCAATTCATTCAAACAACGCTTCAGGCCATATGGCGGCCATGGCGTTGTTTTTCTTCAGATTTGATTTACACATATATGAAATTCCAACCATTGGATCTTTACAAATCTTATATCATTAGAAAGATCTTTTCAAAATGAATCCAATGGTTCCAGTTTTGGGAAAATCCGACGGTCAGAAGTCCCGGTACAATCGTTTGAAGTTACGATTTCAAAATACGAACTGCAGCATCGTTATTCGATTTAATTTAATTATATATATATATATAATCGATTCTGGCGCTGTTTTTCTTCAGATTTGAATTAAACATTCCAGACAATCCAACCATTGGATCTTTACAAAGTTGGTGTCGTTGGAAAGATATTTCCAAAGCGAACCCCACGGTTTCGGTTTCGGGAAAATCCGATGGTCGGATCTCCCGCACTAATCGTTTGAAATCACGGTTTCAAAATACGAACTGCAGCTTCGTTATTCGATTTATTTTAATTATATATATATATATATATAATTCTTTCTTCGATTTCAAAACCATATTCATTTCACACATTTGATAAAAACGGTATTTTTTATCCAACAGCTATTTATTTCAACACATCACTATTTTTAACAGTTCATATATATCATAAAAATGTGATTTTTATTGTAAAACAATTTATTTCAAAACAAGATTATTTTATATAGTTCATACATAAGGTAAACATGTTATTTTTCTCTTTCAAAGAATTTATTCAACACATGAATTTCTATTCAACACATGAATTTGGTTTCAACACATGAATCTTTTCTATAATTTATATATATAATAAAAATATGATTTTTATTGTTAAAACAATTTATTTTAAAACACGAACAATTTATATAGTCTATATATGTGATAAAAATTTATTTTTATCTTTCAAAGAATTTATTCAACACATGAATTTCTATTCAACACATGAATTTGGTTTCAACACATGAATGTTTTCTATAGTTTATATATATAATAAAAATGTGATTTTTATTGTTAAAACAATTTCTTTTAAAACACGAACAATTTATATAGTCTATATACGTGATAAAAAGTTATTTTTATCTTTCAAAAAATTTATTCAATACATGAATTTCTATTCAATACACGAATATAGTTTCAACACACGAAAATAATTCTAACACATGAATATTACTGAAAATTCCGGCAGCGTAACGGCAGGGTAGTTAAAACGGGCACCGTCCCTAGTATGGCTCCTCGCTCTACCTTAAAGCCTCACAGCTTTTGACAATGGGGATTTTCAATATCTAGTTCGTACGCAGACGAATTTTCCCATATACTAATCCTACTGGGATTTCAACCACAATCAATCATTTCAAATCAACCATTCATGATATTCACCAAATTTTCACATCAACCAATAATCCAAACAATATCACAACCAATATATATCGTCCATGGTCTGTGGACGAGGGGAGTATATAGATAGATAGATAGATATACATATATAACTATATTTTGATTTCATTTCAATTCATTTCAACACATACATCATTTTTACAACGCATATATAACTTATACATCGAACATACAACTTATACAACGCTTATACATGAAGTGTACAATGCTTACATAACTCATACATCGACTATATAATTTATACATCGTTGTTTCCATATCGTTTACAATTCAGAAATCTCACATTGGGTTCCACTCCACCAAAAATTGTAGAAGGCTCAGAAAAATATCTGGTCTCTTCTAGAATGTAGAAGACGTTCACACGGTCCCGGCGTCTCTTGTTTCACTGAATTTCGACAAGAAACGAAAAAGATATGATTTTTAGAATTAAATCATATTTCGTAGCATTTTGAAATGCTATTAAACAGTTTAAAATATTTACTGTCGTTACCTCTCAAAGTTGGTTCAAAACTAGGTTTGAGTTTTTCTTGAAATCCGCGCCACTTCAGGACGATCGGCCAGCGCTACCTCGTAGAGCTTCGAGAGAGCTTCACAACCGTGGTGGGCTTGCCCAACTCGACGACAGCATTAGGTCACGGCGGCGGGGTAAACTTCGGGACTTTGAGGGATCGGTTCTCTCGATTTTCGTGACGGGGGGGGGGGTGCAACAACTATGGATTTGAAGAGCATGAGGAGTACTTCAAAAACCTCAACTGGGGCGTTGGCTATCGGTGCATGTGGAGGGAGATAACGAGGAGCGGTTTTCCGCCGTGCGTCACAATATATGGGAAGAGAGAAAGCAGGGGTGTCGATTTATGACTGGCCAAGATTTTTTTATATTTATATATTTTTAAAATTGCAAAAATACCCCTCTTCACATACTAAGTCCAATCCAAACCCAACGACTGTCGTGCCTAGCTAAATACCCCCATTCCGAACATAATGGGATATGTTTCGTAGGCCCATTCGACTGTTTCAGTCAGTTTTTCTTCAAATTAAAATATAAAACATTCAATATTTGATTTGAATGTACATTTCAATTTGCCGGGGCCACATACCGATCCCAAAAATTTCAGAAAAATAAATTTAGCTATGTTTTAACAATATGGTCCCAACAAAACTAGTTTCGTTGAATTCTGAGACCGTTTGAAAAATGGTCATTTTCTGGTCGATCCAATTTAACTGAAATCCACCAAACACATTTTCCTTCGCAACACTCACATATTAACTTCAAAAATTATGGAATTTGAAACCTAGTAATAATTTGACATCCCGGATCCAAAAAAAGTGGTATCGTCGAATTCTGAGGACGTTTGCAAAATATCTATTTTCAAGGGCTATATAAACTCTATAGCGACCTTTCTGAAAATTCATTTGGCCATAACTTTTGATTTCTGCTATGAAACTTCGATTTTTCAGATTCGTTAGAAAGATATTCGCTAACAGATTTAAATATTTTTGGTTTCACTAAGTTCCGTTTTATTTTGCACCAACTACAGTCAGTCAAAGTTTGAATTGAAATTTTGAAACTGCCGCACCATTTCACGCCTTGTTTATAATTTAAAATAATTATATTTATTTTCAAACATCGATTCAAACATACTTTTAGTTGTTATTATTTAAAAATTTTATTTTAAATATTTAAAATCCACTAAAATAGCCAATTTAAAAATTTTAAACTGGTTCAGATTTTCCGGGTTGTTACAATTCCGGGTGCTTGCGGGGGTCTGTCAGGTGGAGGAGGTGAATGCTAATGGTGTAAGGGTGTTGAGGTTATTTTAGGGGTATTGCAGCAGAAATTGGTATGTGTGATAAGAAGACATGGCAGTGACTGTAAGATGTTCGATGGATTGCCATAATGGACAACTGTAGTTTTTAGAGTAAATTTCAAAGGAAACGCGGGATTGGTTGGTTTGTATGCAATGGGTTTTATATACATATAAAGGTTTCAATTTGATTTCGGGTAGGCTTGTGGCTTAGGGGCTGAAGTTGAGATTGGTACAGGGAATTCAAGTATGGATTTGGGTATGGACAATAAGTGAGATTTGTTAACAGTGGAGGAACAAGACTTAATGGAGTGAATTAAGGTAATTTAATCAAAACATTTTAGTTAATAAATTTTCATAGTTTATTATGTAAAATTAAATGTTAGTATATTTTTAAATAAAACCTTGTCAAGGAAATTCAATAGCTTATTTATAAAATTCGAGTTTCCCTTGTGCTAGGATAAATCGAGTGGAATCATATACGGAGTCCGGAGACTCGAAAATCACTGAAACGAAATTGAAACCGGTACAAGTGCAAATTTAAAATCACAGTGAGTAAATCTCACTCACCTCTTTATTTAGAATTATTTTTATTCATTAAAAATAATTGTTCGTTGCTTGTTTGAATGCTTTCTGGTTGTTTTAAATATATTAGTTATTTAGGCTTGACTATTATATGTATGTTGGGTGGTTGGATTGTTCCCGCAGTCTCATTAGCGGATGCCCACGGTATCATTAGCGGATGATTTCCCTATGCGCCCCACAAATATATATTAGTGGATGACCTTCTATACCGCTATATCCTGCCTCGAAGCAGGATGGTATTATTTATGTGCTAATGTCTGTGGATGCAGGAAAACAGGTTGGAGGGATCCAACTGGATCCCTTAAATTTATTTATTGTTTGTTTTCATATATATCATCATATATGCTATGTTAAAAACCTGTGATTGTTAAATTGGATGTTTGTGTGTTTAAATATCACTGGGCCTAAATGTTGATATTTAAAAATATCATGAAAAGGAAATTAGAGATTTAAAAGGGAAATTCTATTTTTCTAAAAATAGAATTTGAGTTTTGAATGGACTTGATATATTAACTTGTTTTGAATAATGGAAACAAGCAGTTCATTTATAAACGAAGTTTATAAATGAAGTGAAATGAATTATCATTAGATAATTCGGAGAAAAATAAATACAAGTGTGAATTTGAAAAGGGAAATTTATTTTTTTCAAAGTAGACATATTTATTTCAAATGAATATAAAAGTGAAATAGGCAAAGGTACTAATTAGAAAATGAATTAACAAATTGAGTTAAAACAATTAGATTAAGTTGGAATGAATTAGAATGGTTAGATATATGTTAAGCAAGTATAGAATGAAGTAATGGAAGAGAGTAAATATAATGCTCGACAAAAAAGGTATGTATTTAATTTGAATATGAGATTTTATGTGCCGTATTGGCAAGCCGCTTGGCTTTTCCTTTTTCTTTTTGATTGGAGAGGGCTTGTGTGGCAAGTTTTGAATTCTTTCGGTAACCCCGTACAAAGGAGGTTATGGCAAATTTTTCCAGGAATTTAAGAAGTTAGAATATTTTTAAGAAAATCTGATAACTAGAGATCTATATATTAATATATAGAATTCGATAATGAAACGAACTTAAAATAAATATTATAAACGAAAAGGAATTTTATAAATAAAATCCAAGGAGATATACCTTTTAAAGTGAACGATGATTTAAAAGAAATAGAGTTAATCAAATAGAGTTAAAGAAATAGAGTCAAGAAAAATTAGAAACTGACTAGAGATTAGCTAAGTTGAATAGTTTTCTGAGTATCGATCTGATGTTGGTTTCGGCCTTCGGGATTGATACTTAGAGAATTGTTCTCTTACTAGTTTACAGTTAAGGACTAATAGTTGTGGAATGGTAGTGATACGTGAATGATAGATGGAAACATTTTCTAATGTTAATAACGTATATTTTCTAAATATTGAAAATAAGGAAATATGAATATATATATATTTGATGATGTGATTGATAATTCCATTTGGAAATAAGATCGTTGTGTGTATACGGACATGCTTTCAGTTGATAGTTAAATCACCGACTATCAAAGTTTGACGATTTTTACGTTGTTAATATGGAGAGACCGGTTGGATTCTTATCCAAAGAACGACTCCGTATTGGCATAAGCGTTGTGAATCATATATACCAAAGAAAATTGAAGATGGAGTAAAGTGCAAGGGCTGTTGTATAAGTCCTAGGTAGAGATTGCCTAGGATGGATGTATGGAATAGTGCCTTCGGTTTCGTTCAATCCCAGAACGAACGTATATGGACGAATGTCTGACAAAGTATTTCCAATAATCACATTTTGGACTGTACAAATATATATGGTGGCAACGGATTTATTCCCTTAGCATAATATCCAGAACATTTGTGCAAGCCCAATTAATGATTAACGGATCTGATAATGTGGCATTCAAAGTAATTGTGTTATCAATGAGAGAAGTAATCGTAGCCTCAGGCCTCAACAACCGGGAAATGACAAAAATCGGGCAGGCAACATAGCTATGTGGTTAGCTCCTATTAGGGTGTATTCTCACCTATCTAGAGAAATTCCATTTTTATTCTTAAATCTATCAATGTTGTCCCATTCGAGAAACGGTTGCTAATCCCAACCGTTGGTGGTATACATTCGATACACTCAAGCGAGATGAGTGGTCGGTCATGTGTGGCTGAGTTGCAAGATGTTCTTGTTGAACTCGGTGTATTCTCCTCTAGAGATACACCAGCGGAAGGTGGTTCCATACCTTGTCATAGTTGGAAATTCATTACCCAACAAGTGCTTGCGGTTTTGATTGTATATAATATATGTCGAACGTGAGATGCAAGCATTCCACTAGATTTCTATTTATTTGATTTAGACACTATTATAATATCAAAAGAGTTTTGATATAAAGACCATTTTGGATTCTCATAAGGGAAAGCCCGTTCCGTGTTATACGGCGTGGTCTTATGAGTTATCGTTTATTTTCTCGAGCTGTTTTAAAATTGTTTACTCATACCAGTCCCGTGACTGACCCGGAGTTTATTTTGTTTTGTTTCCCTAAACTCTTGGGGGCCAAAATTTTTACGGGCAGTCAAGTGGTTCAGGTATTCTCAGATATTTAGAGGAGCTTGGAGCAGGAGGCTTCAACGTTAGTTATCTAGTGTTATTTCCGCTGTATGGTAAGTGTTGTACTCTGATGATAATGTTATGTATATACAGTCAAATTTTGTATTTCAAAAGCTGTTATATATTATATTTTATTCCGCTGCGATGTGAGATTCTGTGTTGTGTTTCTGTTCTTCTTCTTCTGTTCTAAGTTTCTTTCTTTCTATTTCTCATCCTCTAACTTCTTTCAATAATGATTCGTATTTCTGTGCAATTTGGGTTGGACGTGTGTTGTATTTAGTCAACTCTAATTGTACGGATTTGCCGGACATTACAGTTGGTATCAGAGCTTAGGTTGAGCGAATACCTAGGCTTTGGTGGGATTGTGCTCATTAGAGACAGGGTCAGTAGTACCCTAGATTGAGTTGAGCATATATATACGAGAGAGCGTATTTGTTAATTGATATAAAATTTGATTTATATTATGTTGGCTTGTCTGTTGAGTGGTTTATGAATTCTGATCGAATCATGGGACGCCATAAAGTCGATAGGAATTTCTTAACACTTGAATAGAAAATTCGACATGATATTGTTTTAAAGTGGGTAAATGAAATAATTTTACCCAAAAATTCTATTTTTGATAGAAAAAGAATAATTTTCTGAAATTATTATAATACATGGATGTGTTGAATGTTAATATTACAATCAAATTAGATTATAAAATTGGAATGGTTATATATATAACCAAATATAATTTGTATATGAATTAATTATACAAATGAGATGAATTAGAATTGAATTCGAACCAGAATTTGGAATTTTAAATCCTGGGAAGTTTGAAAATATTTTCTGAAGTATATTAGAACAATATAGCTTATGTTTGATGGATTCTGAATAAAATCATTTTGAGATGGACTTTGAAAGTGATTAAGCACTGAACTCACTTCAGTGGCTGGGAAATAATTCTGATGATGACTGCAGCAACATCAATGTTCATTTTGGAGTTTCTAAGTAATGATTACTACCTTAAAAAAGTTTTGAAGGAAATTTGTTTGAAAAGAAATAAGTTGATTTGAAAATTCAGATATTTTGAATTTGAGATGGAAAACAAAATATGTTTGCATTTATATATTGTTTCAAAAGGGATTTGAAATGAAAACCCTGGGATTTGGATTCTGGAATTGAAATTTAACTTAAACAAGTTAAATGGATCGAAGTAAATAAAAGGAAAAACCAAATGTTTTGGTAGAACTGAAATTTGTTGAATTATGATATATTGAATTTAAACATAAGTGGATTTTGAAAATTTTAATGGGTTTGTAGCACTTTTCCTACCTTAGTAATTTCGGGGACGAAATTCTTTTAAGAGGGGAAGAATGTAACGACCCGGATTTCTGGTCAATTAAGTTTGAATATTTAATATTTATTTTAAATATTTATTTGAGAATATAAATGAATTTTTATATTTAGTTATCGATTTAAAAATCGAGATACGGTTTATTTCGAACATATATAATTATCGAAATACGAAATTGAATTTATTTGAATTCAAAGTCATAACTGAATTGAAAACAGTACAGATAATCAATAAAAAATTCTTTTTGAATTAGAATAATAATATCAATTTATTATCGAAGAATTTATTAGTTTGAAATTTAAATTATATCAATTTAAATAATACATGTTCCGGATGATCGAACTGGACTTCGATACTTGTCCCAGCGTGTTCAGAATAGTGGTTTAACCCTAGGATGGCCTGTTGTTGGGCTCAAATAGGAGTTTGAAATCAAAGTGATAATTTTAATTAAAGGATACCGGTCCAAAATAAATCGAAATAAAATAATATCTCATAGATTTGTGGATAGAAACAAAGCAGCAAGGAGAAATCGAACTCGCCACGCAGTTCATTTTTAAGCCGCACCCTTCTCTTTAAAATCACGCATATTTCTCCTTTCTCTCTTTCATTCAGACCTCAAATTGAATGAAAAATCCAATGAGCTTCCTTATTCATTCAAAATCCTGTTAAACTAAATGTTCTGTTCCCCTCTAGGAAATCAAAATCCAAGGCCGCGTAAATCACAATTTAAATCCCAAGTCTTCTGAAGCTTGTCACCAAATGGAAGACGCTCCCAAATCGGTAGGCTCGATCAAGTTGGATTGCTGTATTTTGCTCCAGACAAAAGTAGAACCGGCGGTTGTCGCGATTTCTGGTTGTGTGACAGTGAATGAGATGCTCGACAGTGACCATCGCGACTCAAAAGGGTTCGATCTCGATTTCAACTCTGGGTAATGGGAGCCAACGAGAAGACGCTTGCGATGTTGGGATTCACGTTCGGTAGCCGTTCTTGAGGGATCGAGGTCACAGATTGGAGAACTGGTGAAGTCGCGATGGAACTGGAGTAGTACTGTTCGCAATAGAAATTCAAATGCAGGTTCTTATTATTGAAATTGAAATTGTAATTGTAAAGGATGTGGAAAGACGTGGCATGGGTTTTTCCGGGTGCTTGCGGGGGTCTGTCAGGTGGAGGAGGTGAATACTGATGGTGCAAGGGTGTTGAGGTTATTTTAAGGGTATTGCAGTAGAAATTGGTATGTGTGATAAGAAGATATGGCAGTGACTGTAAGATGTTCGATGGATTGCCATAATGGACAACTGTAGTTTTTAGAGTAAATTTCAGAGGAAATGGTGGATTGGTTGGTTTGTATGCAATGGGTTTTATATACATATGAAGTTTCAGTTTGATTTCGGGTAGGCTTGTGGCTTAGGGGCTGAAGTTGAGATTGGTTCAGGGAATTAAAGTATGGATTTGGGTATGACAATAAGCGAGATTTGTTAACAGTGGAGGAACAAGACATAATGGAGTGAATTAAGGTAATTTAATCAAAACATTTTAGTTAATAAATTTGCATAGTTTATTATGTAAAATTAAATGTTAGTATATTTTTAAATAAAACCTTGTCAAGGAAATTCAATAGCTTATTTATAAAATTCGAGTTTCCCTTATGCTAGGATAAATCTAGTGGAATCATATAAGGAGTCCGGACACTCGAAAATCGATGAAAATAAATTGAAACTGGTACAAGTGCAAATTTAAAATCACGGTGAGTAAATCTCACTCACCTCTTTATTTAGAATTATTTTTATTCATTAAAAATAATTGTTTGTTGCGTGTTTGAATGCTTTCTGGTTGTTTTAAATATATTAGTTATTTAGGCTTGACTATTATATATATATATATATATATATATATATTGGGTGGTTGGATTGTTCCCGCAGTCTCATTAGCGGATGCCCGCGGTATCATTAGCGGATGATTTTCCTATGCACCCCACAAATATATATTAGTGGATGACCTTCTATACCGCGATATCCTGCCTCGAAGCAGGATGGTATTATTTATGTTCTAACGTCTGTGGATGCAGGAAAACAGGTTGGAGGGATCCAACTGGATCCCTCAAATTTATTTATTGTTTGTTTTCATATATATCATCATATATGCTATGTTAAAAACCTGTGATTGTTAAATTGGATGTTTGTGTGTTTAAATATCGCTGGGCCTAAATGTTGATATTTAAAAATATCATGAAAAGGAATTTAGAGATTTAAAAGGGAAATTCTATTTTTCTAAAAATAGAATTTGAGCTTTGAATGGACTTGATATATTAACTTGTTTTGAATAATGGAAACAAGCATTTAATTCATAAAAGAAGTTTATAAATGAAGCGAAATGAATTATCATTAGATAATTCAAAGAAAAATAAATACAAGTGTGAATTTGAAAAGGGAAATTTATTTTTTTCAAAGTAGACATATTTATTTCAAATGAATATGAAAGTTAAATAGGCAAAGGTACTAATTAGCAAATGAACTAACAAATTGAGTTAAAACAATTAGATTGAGTTGGAATGAATTAGAATGGTTAGATATATGTTAAGCAGGTATAAAATGAAGTAATGGAAGAGAGTAAATATAATGCTCGACAAAAAAGGTATGTATTTAATTTGAATATGAGATTTTATGCGCCGTATCGGCAAGCCGCTTGGATTTTCCTTTTTCTTTTTGATTGGAGAGGGCCTGTGTGGAAATGTTTGAATTCTTCCGGTAACCTCGTACAAAGGAGGTTATGGCGAATTTTCCAGGAATTTAAGAAGTTAGAATATTTTTAAGAATATCTGATAACTAGAGATATTTATATTAATATATAGAATTCGATAATGAAGCGAACTTAAAATAAAATATTATAAACGAAAAGGAATTTTATAAATAAAATTCTGGGAGATATACGTTTTAAAGTGAACGATGATTTAAAAGAAACAGAGTTAATCAAATAGAGATAAAGAAATAGAGTTAAGCAAAATTAGAAACTGACCAGAGATTAGTTAAATTGAATAGTTTTTTGAGTATCGATTTGATGTTGGTTTCGGCCCTCGGGATTGATACTTAGAGAATTGTTCTCTGACTAGTTTACAGTTAAGGACTAATAGTTGTGGAATGGTAGTGATACGTGAATGAAAGATGGAAATGTTTTCCAATGTTAATAACATATATTTTCTAAATATAGAAAATAAGGAAATATGAATATATATATATATATATATATATATACATACATACATATATATATATATATATATATATATATGTTTGATGATGTGATCGATAATTCCATTTGGAAGTAAGATCGTTGTGTGTACACGGACATGTTTTCAGTTGATAGTTAAATCACCGAATATCAAAGTTTGACCATTTTTACGTTGTTAATATGGGGAGACCGGTTGGATTCTTATCCAAAGAACCACTCCGTATTGGCATAAGCGTTGCGAATCATATATGCCAAAGAAAATTGAAGACGGAGTAAAGTGCAAGGACTGTTGAATAAGTCCTAGGTAGAGATTGCCTAGGATAGATGTACGGAATAGTGCCTTCGGTTTTGTTCAATCCCATAACGAACGTATATGGACGAATGTCTAACAAAGTATTTCCAATGATCGCATTTTGGACTGTACAAATATATGGTGGCAATGGATTTATTCCCATAGCATAATATCCAGAATATTTTTGCAAGCCCAATTAATGATTAACGGATCTGATAATGTGGCATTCAAAGTAATTGTGCTATCAATGAGAGAAGTAATCGCAGCCTCAGGCCTCAACAACCGGGAAATGATAAAAATCGGGCAGGCAGCATGGCTATTTGGTTAGCTCCCATTATGGTGTATCATCACCTATCTAGAGAAATTCCATTTTTATTCTTAAATCTATCAATGCTGTCCCATTCGGGAAACAGTTGCTGATCCCAACCATTGGTGGTATACATTCGACACACTCAAGCGAAATGAGTGGTCGGTCATGTGTGGCTGAGTTGCAAGATGTTCTTGTTGAACTCGGTGTATTCTCCTCTAGAGATACACCAGCGGAAGGTGGTTCCATACCTTGTCATAGTTGGAAATTCATTACACAATAAGTGCTTGCAGTTTTGATTGTTTATAATATATGTGGAACGTGAGATGCAAGCGTTCCACTAAATTTCTATTTATTTGATTTAGACACTATTATAGTATCAAAAGAGCTTCGATATAAAGATCATTTTGGATTCTAATAAGGGAAAACCCGTTCCGTGTTATATGGCGTGGTCTTATGAGTTAGCGTTTATTTTCTCGGGCTGTTTTAAAATTGTTTATTCATACCAGTCCCATGACTGACCCGGAGTTTATTTTGTTTTGTTTCCCTAAACTCTTGAATGCCCAAATTTGTACGGGCAGTCAAGTGGTTCAGGTATTCTCAGATATTTGGAGGAGCTTGGAGTAGGAGGCTTCAACGTTAGTTATCTAGTGTTATTTCCGCTGTATTGTAAGTGTTGTACTCTGATGATAATGTTATGTATATACAGTCAAATTTTGTATTTCAAAAGCTGTTATATATTATATTTTATTCCGCTGCAATGTAAGATTTTGTGTTATGTTTCTGTTCTTCTTCTTCTATTCTAAGTTTCTTTCTTTCTATTTCTCATCCTCTAACTTCTTTCAATAATGATTCATATTTCTGTGCAATTTTGGTTGGACGTGTGTTGTATTTAGTCAACTCAGATAGTACGATTTGCAGGACATTACATGAACCCTGTAAATAAGAGTTCCAATCCTTTGAAGTAAGGAAATGGACCAATAAATCTTGGCGCCAACTTCCCTGTTTTCCCGAATCGCACTACTCCTCTCCTCGGAGAAACTTTCAAATATACATAATTACCAATAGAAAATGCTAAATCTCTTCTTCTCGAGTTTGCATAAGTCTTCTGTCGGCTCTGAGCTGTTTGTAGTCGCTTCTTAATTAAATCAACTTTATCCGAAGCTTCTCGAATCATGTCGAGACCCAGTACTAGTCGATTTCATGATTCCACCCAACATGCGGGAGATATACATGGTCTATCATACAATGCTTCAAATGGTGACATTTTTAAGCTTGCTTGGTTACTGATATTATATGAAAACTCAACCAAATGCAAGTGATCTTCCCACGATCCGCCAAAATCAAGAATACATGCCCGTAACAAGTCTTCTAGTATACGATTCACCCTCTCAGTTTGGCCATCTGTTTAAGGATGATATGCGGTGCTCAGATTTAACTTTGTCCCCATCTCCACCTGGAATGCTTCCTAGAATTTACTAGCAAATATCGGATCACGATCACTAACAATACTACTGGGAACTCCATGTAGTTTGACAATTTCTTTGAAATAAATCTGCGCCAGACTTTGAGCTATTCTAGTCGATCTGACAGGAATAAAATGAGCAGTCTTCCTGAAACGATCTACGATCACCCATATACTGTCATTGTCTTTCTTGGTTCAGAGCAAACCATCAATGAAATCCATAGAATTTTGATCCCACTTCCAATCTGGAATCTCCAATGGTTGCAACAGTCCTGCGAGTTTCTGTTGATCACTTTTGACTTGTTGGCAAGTAGAACACCTGCTAACATATATGGAAACGTCCCTTTTCATATATTTCCACCAGAACGTACGCTTGAGATCATGATACATCTTACTCATCCCTAGATGAATACTAAGCTTGACTTGTGACACGCATCCATTACTTCTCTTCTGAGCTCGGGAATATTCAGAACACAAATTTGGCCTAATAACCTCAGAATTCCTTTGTTATCAATCTGGAAACTCGAGGGTTCGCCTTCCTGAATTCTTTTACTAATCATCTGAATAAATTCATCATCCTTCTGAAGAATAGAGATTTTGTCAATCAATGAAGGCGTGAAATGAGATTAGCGATAATGGCATTCTTCCTACTAAGCGCATCTGCTACAACATTGGCTTTCCCTGTAGTATACAAAATATCTAGATCATATGCCGCAAGAAATTCTAGCCAATGCTGCTGCCTCAAATTCAAGTCTTTCTGGGTGAACAAATACTTCAGTGACTTATGATCTGTATATAATTCGAACTTCTCACCCAAAAGATAGTGCCTTCATATTTTCAAAGCAAACACGACGGTTAACAACTCAAGATCATGAGTAGCATATCTCTTCCCATGCGACTTCAAATGACGGCTAGCATAAGCAACTACTTTGCCTATTTGCATTAATGCCGCACCAACACCTTCAAGAGAAGCATCTATATAAATTGTCAAATTTTGATTTCCATCTATAATAGTCAATACTGTAGCAGTAGTCAATCTTAATTTCAGCTCTTGGAAAGCTGCCTCACATTCAGGTGCCCAATTGAACCTTGTATGCTTTTTGGTAATCTTCCTTAATGGACTAGATAGCTTTGAAAAATCTTTAACGAATTTCGGATAATAGCCAGCCAATCCTAGAAAACTTCTGACTTCTGTAGGCGTGCTAGGCTGCTTCCAATCTCGAATGGCTATGATTTTACTTGGATCCACTGAAATTCCTTCCTTTGACGCTACATGACCGAGGAACTTTACTTCTTCTTGCCAGAATATGTATTTAGAAAATTTGGCTTTTAAAAACGTACTTTCTCAGAATTTCCAAAACTTCTTCCAAATGCTTCGTATGCTCGGCAGTTGACTTAGAGAAGATTAAAATGTCATCAATGAAAACCAGCACAAATTTATTCAAGACATCGCGGAATACTCGATTCATTAAATCCACAAAATAAACAGGAGCGTTACATAAGACGAACGACATTACTAACCACTCATAAAATATGTCTGGACCTCTGAAAGCCATCAAAGGAACACACTCTTCAGCAATTCGTCATTGATGGAAACCTGTAGCGAGGTCCATTCTCGAAAATACTTGAGCTCCATTCAAGCGATCTAATAAATCATCAATACGCGGTAATGATTATTTATTATTTAGTGTCTGCTTATTTAAATCTCGGTAATCCACACACAATCTGAGAGTACCGTCTGACTTTGGAACAAACAATACTACTGCGCCCCCAATTCAAAAAGCTAGGCCTGATCAGACCTTTCCGTAAAAGCTGTCGAGCTTGATTACTCAATTCTTCTTTCTCTTTCAAGATAATTCTCCGAATAGCATACACTAATGGCCTTGCGTTCGGAACTAGATCGATCCTGAAGTCAATTTCTCTCCGCGGAGGTAAGCTATCAACTTCTTCAAACACATCCACATAATTCTTAACGAAAAGAATATTTTCAATAGCAGTGGGGGAGACCTCAAGAGCAGCCCAAAATTCTTTTCTATCTGAATCTGAGCCTACGCATGGTATAACAATATTTCCAAGCTTCGTTTTAACTTTAACAACTTTTTCAGCACATTTAACTTCGGCTTTAAATTTGGTTAACTAATCCAACCCGAGAATGATATCAAATTCAGAAAGATCCATAACAATTAAATCAAAGAAATACCGGTAACAAGAATAAGAAACATGTACTCTACAATACAAACCGAGAACAAGAGAACCTCCTATCGGATTATGAATTCTAAACAATTCTTTAAGATTGCTTAGTTTTAACTTCAACTTCTTAACCGTATTGCTTGAGATAAAGCTTTGTGACACGCCCATATCAAACAACACTGTAATAGAAATATTTTTGACAGTGAGCGTGCCTTCCAAAACATTTGGCCTTTCCCTACTAGCTGAGGGCATTGAAACATCTGTCGTGTTATTGACTTGAGCCACCTTGGCGGTTTTTAAAAGCCAACAATCTCGCTTTATATGACCTGACTTATGGCAAAGATTGCATTCTCCATTCTCTTGAAACTTCTTATTGGATTTAGATCCATCATTCTTTCGTTTCTTCGATGATTTGCAATTCCTTATCAAATGCCCTTGTTTATTACAGTTATTGCATATGCCAGTCGTTTATGGTTCTTTCTTAGATTTAACCCCTTTCTTATTGACTTTAGGCTTCTTACTGAGCTTAGGCTTCGTACTTGCCTCAGGGCTACCAATTCCAAACTTCCTTTTGCTGCTAGAGCTGCCTTCCTCTTCATCTTCCAAAACACCTTGCTTATCAAGATCCTCATAGCGATAAGCCATTTGTATCATCCTAGAAAAAGGAAGATTCACATGAGCAATAACTCTACTTTCATATTTTCTTTGAAGTCCGTTAATAAATCTCAGATTCTTCCTCAAAGGATCTTCAATTAGCTTCGGGACAAAATGAGAAAGTTCATTGAATTTATTCTGATACTCCTAGATGGTCATATCTCCTTGTTTCAGATGGTGAAACACATTATATAACCGCCCAGTTGCTTCTGGAGGAATAAATCTTTCTTTGAAAATTTCTTTAAATATATCCCGGTAATATTACCTTCTGGATTTTCCTTAGTAACAGTTTCCCACCAGATTAAAATAATCTTCGTCTTTGAGTGCCCAAGATGCCAGTAATCTTTTCTGATCATCTCTCAGCTTTAAACCTTCAAAAATTCTCTCAGAAGAACGCATTCATGCTTGTGTTTCAATAATAGACTCTTTGCCCCAGAATGGTACTCCACCCAGATTCTGATACTTCTTTACTAGAATTTCTAGCTCTGATTCTGGTTGTGGGAGCACAATTAGCTCATTAGATTGTTGAACCATAGAATTACTTCTTCTGTTTCTGCCACTCATTTTCTACTATGTCTGCAAATAGCAGACAAAGAGTCAGGCCAACAGAAAAGATATTGTAAAACATAGACATATGTTTAAGTATAAATGCATTTATGAAAGTGTATTTTATTCTGCTATACTCTATCTAGGACATTACTGATCCTATGTATAACGAGTTACTCGTCTTAGAATACTGCTAATTCTATTTATGACGAGTTCTTTAACATGTTATATTCCGGAGCTAAGATTGACCAAAGCTCTGATACGAACTGTGATAACCCCAAACCCCCGTGCCACGGAAGCAAGGATAATCATTGGAATATAGCACATAAACAATAACAGCAGAACAGAAACATAGCATTACACCAGATGATGTACATCAAATTACACTGGAAATAATATCTCATCAGAGTTACACAACATAATAGGATCATACTTAGTACAGAATACAGTTTCAGCGTAAAATAAAATTTCTGCAGCGGAATCAAACATAATATACTTAATGAAGTCTGAACAACATAATAGATATGATAGAATCCATCTTCAGCTCCATGGCTATCCAGAATGAGTCTGTTAAACCTGAATACAAGGCTGCCCGTGTAGAAAATAGGGGCACCCGAGTTTGCAAAGTGAAACAAACTACGAGTCAGTCATGGGACTGGTATGAGAAATCTTACTTAACCTATTTAATAATAAGGCTAATCATAGGACCATGCCGCTAACGCGGAATGGGTTTACTCCATTGAATTGCAAGTGCATAAATAAAGTAAACCATTTAAACAACGCAACGTTTTTTAGAAAAATGAAGCCATTATAAGACTTAGGTCCCATCACACAATGCAACGCAAGCCGGAGGATAGAGTTTTACCTTATAATGGCCAAATATGCTTGATGCGTATAAAACAAAGTCATTTGATATTATCATTAGTGCATATATGTTTCAAAAACAATTTCAATCATAATTTATCAATCATAGACGGCATGGGTACCATATATCATGTTGCCATATATAGGTTTACAATCAAAACTGCATGATGTCGTATTGGAAGTTGGATTTCCATCATGAACCAAGGCAAGGGATCGTCCTTACCGAATTCGAGACAATCTAGCCTATGTCTCAGGATCAGTCGCAACTGCACCTTGGATCTTCAGGGCCTATCCTCTCTTATGTTTGAGGATTGGTAATTCCTGAACAATAAGTTTCCCTGCCCTATGGGGCGTAAATTTAGAGCCACTAGGGACTCAAATCCGAGGTACCTCGCTTTCCAATATCCACATAAGCAAAAATGTATGGGCTCCATACCATGACACCACTCCTAGCTAGAAATAAACGCGTGTCCTACCTGCCGTCCTCTCCCGTTTCTGGTTCATACCGGGGTGTGAGGCTCGCGAATTAACACTGTACACAAAGATATGCGAATTAAAGCTATGCTTTGATCATTAACCACAAGGCTCTCCTTTTCAACAAAAGCCTTTATCATTTGCATCTTAGAATGCCACATTGACAATTCATGCCATACGACTGATGTCTATCAATATATAACCTCTGAGCTCGTACGTCTCAGAGAAGGGTGTTAAGCAAGATAATAAATTCTCCGCCACCAAACAGATATATATTTATAGAAATCAATCAACGCAGAATAAAATCCAATGTCAGGCACACATCCATTTACAAGTCCATTCTGGGTCTGAACGAAACCGGAGGCACCCTATTCCTCGTCCCATATGTCCAATACAGGAGAGAGGCCCTCGCACATCCGAACAATCAACAAATATGTCCAGGCAACTACCACTGTAACCCTTTTAAGGCAGCAACTCCAATCAACGACATCAGTAGTCATCCATTCGATGAGAAGATCGCCGGTCTTCAGCCACCATCTTCAATATCTTTGACTTTCAATCGTCGTATAATTATTTGAAATGAGATTTAACTCGGCCTTTTCAAACAATTCTCGAATATATATAATTCAAATCATTTCTTTGCTTTGGTTAAATTCAATTCAATCCTATAGATTAATATCAAAGAATCTAACCATCCATATTACTTTATAAATCAAGTGAAATTGGTTTATTTCCATTCCATATCGTTTATAATATTTTATAACGATTTATCGCTATTTTTATTTATATAAAAATAGTCCATTTAATTCGAACGACGTTTCAGGTCATTACGCGGCCCTGGCGCTGTTTTTAATCAAATTTGAATTACACATTTCTCAAAATCTAACCATTAGACCTCAGCAAATTTTATATCATTGGAAAGATCTTTCCAAAGCAAACCCAACGGTTCTAATTTTGGGAAAATCCGACGGTCGGACCTCTCGGTGTAATCGTTTAAAGTTACGATTCCAAATCGCGAACTACTGTGCGCGATTCATTTAATTTTAATTTATATATATATATATATATATTTCGTTTAATGATTTCAACTCCATTTATTCTCTAACATGTAATTAACATTATTTTAATGAATCACTACATGTTTAACAATGAACATTTTTTTCTAACTTCTCTAACATGTAATTAACATTGTTTTAATGGATTACTACATGTTTAACAAATGAACTTTTTTTTTAATTAACATCGCTAACATGTAAGTGAAATTGTCTTAATGAATCACTACATGTTTAACAAATGAACTTTTTTTTTTCCTAACTTCTCTAACATGTAATTAACATTTTTTTAATGAATTACTACATGTTTAACAAATGAACATTTTTTTTATTAACATCGCTAACATGTAAGTGACATTAATTTAATGAATCAATAATGCAATAAAAATGTAATTTTTATTATCTAATCTTTTTATTTAAAACATGATTCTTTTTAATGAATCAAACAAACAATAAAAATGTAATTTTTATTGTCAAAAATATTTTCTTCAATCATGCATCTTTTTAATGAATTAAACATGCAATAAAAATATAATTTTTATTGTCCGATCATTTAATAAAAAACATGAATCTTTTTAATGAGTTAAACATACAATAAAAATGTAATTTTTATTGTCCAATCATTTAGTCTAAAACATGAATCTTTTTAATGAACTAAAAATACAACAAAAATGTAGTTTTTATTGTCCAATCATTTAATCTAAAACATGAATCTTTTTAATGAATTAAACATACAATGAAAATGTAATTTTTATTGTCCAATCATTTAATTTCAAACAATGAATATTTTTCATCATTTCTTACATACAATAAAAATGTAAATTTTTATTGTTAAATCTTTCTATTTCAAACAATGCATATTTTTCATCATTTTTTATATATAATAAAAATGTAAATTTTTATTGTTAAACTTTTCTAGTTCAAACATTGCATACTTTTCATCATTTCTTTTATACAATAAAATGTAAATTTTTATTGTAAAACTTTGAATGTTTTACATATTTTTAAAATACAATAAAAAATGTGATTTTTATTGTATAAATAATTTTTATTTTCAAAACATGAATATTTTACAACACATGAATATTTCAGAAAATTTCGGCATTATAACGGTAGGGTAATTAACACCGGCACCGTGTCCAGCACGGCTCCTCTGCTATCCTAAGCCTCACGGCGATACAAGGGTTTCATTTTCAATGATTTTCGCAATATCATTCATTTTCACAACACAATGAATATACCTCCAACACAACCAATTTTGTTGCAACCACAATCAATTTCTACCACACAATACTATCAAACAAATCATTCATTGTCTGTGGACGATGGTGTCAGGAGCTACTAAGCCCCGTCTGCAACCTATAATATTTTTCTAAATTTTATTTTTATTTAGAAATCTCACATTGGTTTTAACTTCTCCTAAAATTGTAGATGGCTCTTAAATTCTCCTGGTCTCTTCTAGAATGTAGCAGACACTGTCATGATCCCAACGGTTCATGTATCAGATTTCATCACCGTATGAGAAAGATATGATTTTTATTGCGCTAATGACATTATTGGATAATTAGCAAAGTAATTAATTAAAATATTCCTTCTCTTCAAAATATACTGGCTGATGCATTCAAAACCCTGTACGAAATTAGGGCTCGAAATTTCGCTTAAACCGTGTAGCTTGGCTTTGATCCGTCCGCACCACGTTGATGACCTTCGACAGCCGTGCCTCTGGCCAGAAACCCGATGAGCTCGGTCTAGCTTGGATGTTGGAATTTGAGGGAGAGCGGCGAATCTTTGGAGCAATGATTCGAGGAAAACAAGCAACGATATCCGATCCTACCCGTTAGATTTATAGAACACACTTTCCTCTAAAATAGTCATTCGGAAATTCTTGCAATTCACTGAGAGGATTTGGAGATCAAGTGTGGTTTTGTTTTGAATGTTTATCGCCATTGATTGGTTTAGAGTTGGCGGTTTTCACGATAATGAATTAAATTCTATTGGCCGATTATTTATATTTAATTTATTTAATTCTTTAATTTTAAAAAGGCCCGTTTATCCATATGAACTCCAAATCAAACCCAACGACTGTCGCCGCTAGCTAAATACCCCCATTTCGGACACAATGGAATATGTTTCGTAAGCCCATTCGACTGTTTCAGTCAGTTATTCTTCAAATTAAAATATAAAACATTCAATATTAGATATGAACGTGCATCTTAATTTTCCGGGGCCACATACTGATTCCAAAAATTCCCAAAAAATAATTCTAGCTATGTTTTGACGATACGGTCCTAACGAAATCAATTTCATCAAATTTGGAGACTATTTGAAAAATGGTCTTTTTAACGATCGATCCAGTACAACAGAAATTACCAAACGCGTTATAATTTACCACGCTCACATATTAACTCCAAAAATTATGGAATTTTAAACCTAGAAATAATTTGACATTCTGGATCCATCCAAAGTGGTTTCATCGAAAACGGAGGTCGTTTGCACAATGGCTACTTTTAAGGGCTATATATTATATTAAATTCCACAGCGACTATTTTAAATTTTAAATTGGACATAACTTTCAATCCTCGTTATGAAATCTGGATTGTTCACATTCGTTAGAAAGAAATAATTAAACAAATTCAAATAATTCTGGTTTTACTAAAATTCGATTTACTTTGAATTCTGTACACTCATTTGAAATTTGAAATTTGAAATCGAATTTTCAATCTACCGCGTCATTTCAGGCTCGTTTTATAATTAAAATAAATATATACATTCTAACTTCGATTTAAATAAATTTTAAATCATTATTATTTAAAATAAATCATTTTAAATATTCAAAATTCATTAAAATAGCTAAAATAATTTTTTAAAATTAGTTCTGATTTTCGGGTTGTTACAAAAACCATGGTAATCAAAAACATATATAAACAATATAAATTATCACATAGCATCAATATCATCACATCATAAGTAATATATCATCAGTGCACCTCCATGTCGTATATATCATCGTCTCATAAATGAAAGGTGAATACATGTCAAATAAAATAATTTCTACTAGCAATCATATACATTTCACAGCAGTTCATTTATGCTGAATTTAACATCCATGAAACAATATAGGTCAAGTGTGAGATAGATCACCTTTCGTGGCGCGAAAAAGAGATGATGATACAGACAGATACAAGATAAACGACGAAATCTGAACATACTCGAGATCGAATCAAATTGACTATAATGGATCAAATATGTTCACGTTAAAAGAAATGAACACAAAATTATTATAATTTTTTTACATAAACTATAGGACAAAAGAAAAGGAAAAAAAGAAAAGAAAAACAAAAAAAAAAAATTACTTAAGCAAGAAATGCACAAAAAAATGTGGACAAACCTAAACATGCCTGGAAGCATGTCAGAAAAGCATCCCTTTTTTTATGATGGGAACAAAAAACAACTCAGCTTGAAATGAAACATATTAAGCTCCAACGTTCATAGGAACAAGAAAATTCTAGTGGTTCTTCTCTACCAAACGAACATGATATATACGATGACCTGAAACAAAAATATACCAGCACAACCCATGTTTGAAAAATGTATGGACACATCAGATTTGGCAATGGCTTGGAGCAGGATGTAGTGGTCTTACGTGCGAAGGAAGGCTTGGCAGTGTGGTCGAGGTGCAACATCGAAGATGATTTGGCTGTGTGAGGAAGCGGAGACAACGGATCTCGGTGGTGCGGTGGAGATTGGGTGAAGCTAATGGGTCATAACCTATGATCTTTATATATATATATATATATATATATATATATATAAAGAACAATGAGATCTTACAAGTTTTAATATGCATGAGAGAAGAGAGATGATGAAAGGCGCCAGTAAAAGTGCGTATGTACATGAATCTGTATGGTAGAGGCAACAGATTTCGGTGGAGCATGGATAAGCTACAAGAAGTTTGGAAAATAGTTTTTTTTCTTTAATATTGACAACATTTTTAAAATAAGGAAGAAGAAAGATTAGAAAGAAAGCAGGACGGAAGGATGCAAATGTTACGGTACATTTTGATTTATTGATAGGTTGGTCGTTGGTGCTTGTACCGGTTCCTTGGCCATAGAATTAGGATCAACCTTTTTACTATTTCAACATCAATATATATATATATATATAGATTATACGAAATGGTATGCACTAAAAACGCATAAATGATTTATTTATTTTTGAGCTGAAAACGTGGCTTCGAATTCAAAACAAACCGACATTTAAGAAATGGAACAAAAGTAAATAAATAAAAGAACTCTTGCATTTAGGAAAAAAGAACGAATAAAAGAATGCATGCATTTGGAAAATGGGCAATGCATCAGGTTTTCTCGGAAACATAAAGAAGAAAGGCACGTATTGGGAAGAATAATGCATGCAAAGTTTTAAGGTGACTAAGCCTTCAAATAAAATAAAAAAATGAACAGATATTTTTGAAAAATAAGATGATGGATTTTGTAGACCCAAAATGGCTAGAAATATATGCAAGATCCTAATAGGGGCACATAGAACTCAAATGGCACCATTTTAAAAATGAACTGTGTAAGCCTTTTCACAATTCTATCGCGAACCAAGCACTGAAACAGATAAATGAATATATTGGGGGTAATCATCTCGATGAGATGGACGCAACAACATAAAATTTGCAGTGCCAAGATGCTCCGTTCAAAAACGCATTACGGACCCCTTTAAACGTAAAATTTGGAAGGGACAACGGAGATCAAACTTCTGATTTTCGTGAAACGAATTTCGCCGTTGGATTCGTGACATTGAATATAATATTTTTCATGTTTTTCTGAATTGGTTTTAGAGAGATTTTAAAATTGCTAAAATTTGAACTGATATGCGCAACGTTGCACTGAAAATTGCGCGACCGACAAACATTCAAATTTTCCAATCAGATTTTCACAGTTGCTATGTCCCACTGTACGTATTTCAAATTTCAAATTCCCATTATGAAAAACCATAGAATATTTTCAAAATAAAAATTAAATTCAAATCGGAATTTAAATCGTTAAAATAGCAAGTTGTTACATGGAAATTCCCTACGCGTTCTTATTTTCAAAGTTATTCACTTCGCATCCTTATGTAAGTTTGATTGTAAAGTGGGTCCTATTTCTTGTAGCAACGTGTTTTTCTGTTTTTTGCGTTGCTGAAAAAAAATAAAAAATTGTAAATATTTACGGAAGTATAATGCATAAAAAATAAATTCTTGAAATATTAGCAATTTTTGTGAATAATTACAGACATTTCTATAATTATTCACATAGTACATACATATGTTGAAAGGCGGATGAATAATTGCAGCAACGGCTACCATTATTTATATATAATTGCTGATATATCAACAACTATTTTACAGGTTATATAACTAAATGAAAAGGTTACAAGAATATCAGAAAATAGTTGCATCATTGCTGCAACTTACTGGAGATGAAATATTTTTAATATGCATGTAATTTTTATTATATTTCTGCTGATTTTCCTATAATACTTGAATGTCTTAATAAGTTTAGGCTTTGAGTTTGAATTTTCCATGCAAAAGTTGCATGAAATTCTGCAACTTTTTTGATATAACTGCGCAATGTCAGCAATTATACGGAAATTGCAGAAAAACTCTAAAGCGTGCATATTTTTGTTTTTTTGTTTTGAATCATTTTTTTAGTTTTAATACATGAATACGATGACGATTATGTGTTGAATTAAAATTTGAAGTCTGGTAAATTTTTATGTCGTTTTTTGTTGATTTTTTTTTTTATTTTCAAAGAACAAAGACCTAATTTATAAAGCTTTTAGACATGGAGTTTTTTTTGTATTTTGAAACTTAACAAGGAGTTGAGCCAAACGTTCCCTGTTTAGAAATCCCTATCGACGCCCTGACGTTCCAAGTATCAATTAGAATTCATAAATACTCAATGGAACAAATTAGTACAATACAGAACAATTTTTATATAAAAACTACGAGTACACTCTCTATTATACACTCAAACTCATTTTAGGTTATTATTATCCTATCTTTGATGAGTTAACCCCAAATAGAGCCAAGGTTATCGCTAAACTAACGCTTTGATACCAATGTAACAACCTATATTTTTGACCGTTTAAGCCGACAATAATCCACACATGCTGACTCAAACAAATCCAAAATACAAATAATTATTAGGATTAATATAAGAAAAAGAAGTAAGAAGAAAAACAATCATAGAATCTCATAGCGGAACAAAAAATATAATAAATAAATAATAGTTCATGAAGCTGTTAGCATATACATTTGATCATACTTTATGTATAACGACCCAACTTTTTTGTACCGTTTGAGCTGACATTTAACTACTTATGTCCAACTCAAAGGTACATGAAAGTGGATAGTTAAGAGAATGAAGTTAGAGGGCGAGAAAAAGAAAGATATAAATGTTAGAATAGAAGAATAATAAGATCAGAATATCACACCAGAAAAGATAAAATAAAATACATCAAATCACTTTACAAAAAAAGAAAACAATATATATGATTACACAACATTAGAGTATACACCACATACAACACACACAACGGAAATAAATTAATACCAGAAAATATGGGAATACGTCTCATCTTCAGCTCCTTCTTTGAAGCTTCAAAGTAATATCATACCTGGAAATAACTCGGTCTGACCCAAGCACATTAGAAGAAAAGCAAAATTCACCCGGATTAGTCTGGAATACTTTCAATGATAAATTCACATAACAAACAACTTGTTTAACTTTTAGAAAATCCTTTGAAATAAAAGGATAATTGTAAGACCAGTTGTAACGACCCGGCAGATTTTCGATGCCCGAATTACAACAATAATACATAAACTCGTATTACTTGCCAGAACCCAAGTATCGAAAACACTAGATAGTTAAAGAAAGAAAATAGAGGGTGATATAAGAAAGAAAGAAATATTAGAATAGAAGAAGAAGAACACAACAGAATCAGAGTCTTACATCACAATGGAACAAAATATAATGTAGAAATAAATATTTGTTGAGAGCTTTTGAAATAAGTACTTACAATCATCAGAGTACATCAACACATCTGGACAGTTATAATAATCTGTCCTCATATACTACACACAATGGAATAAATATATATATCATATGTCTGAACTCCTCCAGCATGTCTTCTTGGAATTCACATAATCCAATAACCTGAACTTGAAAACCCGGGCTAACCCGAGCATTACAAATACCGGGTTAGTCTGGTGAAGTAGAGTGAGAAAACTCGCTAAGTTTATATAACATCCATATTGATTTTAAAGTCAAAAATCCCTTTGAAAGAAAGGATAATAGTAAGACCATTCCACACATAAACACAGACGGTTTTTACCTTACTATAACCAAAAACATTTTTGAAATCATATATTTCTCTGATATTATAATAATGTCTAAATACAAGTAAGTAACAATCTAGTGTAACGCTTGCATCTCACGCTCCACATATATAGTATACAATCAAAACCAATGAAGATTGGATTTCCAACTATGACAAGGTATGGAACCACCTTACGATAGTGTATCTTTAGAGGGAAATACACTGGGTTCAACAAGAACGTCTTGCAGCCCGGTCCACACATGACCGACCACTCATTTCGCTTGAGTGTATCGAATGTATATCACCAACGGTTGGGATCAGCAACCGTTTCCCGAAAAGGGACAGTATCGAAAATAGATTAAAGAATGAAATGGATTTTCTCTAGATAGGTGATTATACACCCTAACGGGAGTGACCCACATAGCCATGTTGCCTGCCTGATTTTTGTCATTTTCTGGTTGATGAGGCTTGAGGTTTAACACTATCTTTTTAAGAACATCACAATCACTTTGAATGCCACATCGTTAGGTCCGCCAATCACTAATTGACGTTCACAAAAATACTCAGGGTGTTTATGCTAAGAGAAGGTGTCTTCTCTGCAACCTACAGAGATATGTTTGCAAAAATCAACGTACGTGGTTTTTAAAAATACTCTGTCAGACATTCGTCCATACAAGTCATCCAGGAATAGGATGAACCGAAGGCACCCTCCTACCACATCATAGGAATCACCCTATAGATCAGTAGCGAGTAGTCCTTGTAAATCCGTAGATTTCAACCATGACAGAACCACATCATATCTCTGGTTATAAATTATAAATTAAGTCTATATATAGTAGACTTTGAAAAACTACAGGAGTTAACCAGAGATATCGTAATCCTTCCATTTCATGAAAATCTACGGTCTTCAATGGCTCCGTCTTGATAAGCATCTGGTATCTTCTCCATTTCTTATTTGCTGGTCGGAATGGTTTTCGAATATAATTCGATCCCGGTCTTCCCGTACCAACAGTCATATAGGTCAGATTTGATAGTCGTATCACATGAACAACCATACAAATGAAATGGATTTATTGGTTCAGTACTCAGCATCACTTGGCCTTTTTAAATTAAAAACTAATTTAAAACTTCTTAACCCGTCAATATTCAAAACATGGTCTTTACTTCTTATTTAGTATAAGAATATTTGTAAAACTAATTTAATAACTGAATTGAATCATATACATATATACACACACACACACTTCCATCTTGAGTTCACTCAACTTCCACGTAAAACATCGTTTGGCACTTACTCTCTTTGAATAAACATATTCAAAATTTATTCCATTAGTTCCTTTACTTCAAAACTATCGGTTTATTTTTACCAAATACCCTTTCCCTTTTTATATTGAAAATATCATTTATATGTATACTCAACTTCTTTTTAATTTCCTTTACTTAACTCCTTATCAATCCATACTGTTCCCCTCAACCATTTCCCATTTTGAAATATCATTTCAATTCCATTCATTTCACTTAATCTCATTTATTAAGTATCGTCGACTAAAAATCCACGTTTTAGCCTCACGCCCTCTTTTATAAACCTTATTTATAAAACAAGGTTTAATATAAACCCCTTTCTATCTCAATTGCCTTCAAATATTAAATAGAACATTTATTAAACAATTACATTAGCTCGAAATCTCTCTTATAACCTCGTTATAAAAATCTAGGTCTTACTATAAAAATTCAATCATCAACTCTTTTCTAATTCAACTAGATCCACTCCAAACTCGATTATTGACATAAATGGATTCCATTTGAGTAATAATCACGTAAATCCTTATTAATTAAGGTAATAAATTATTTTATTATTAACTACTGTATAAGTAGTTAAATTTATTTATTAGTAAAATTAATAATAAATTTCTCCATTAAATCTTGTTAACAAATATTCGCTAAAACCGTTTCATTAGATTTATTTAACGATAAACTAATTTAATTTAATAATCAATCCCAGTTAAAGCGGTCGATTTACTCAACTCAAAACATGGTTATTTTCTTAACCAATTCCAATTAATTTTCCCTTTTAAATTAATTAATAATATAATTAATTTAAATAATCCCATTTAATCCAACTCTTAACCGTTCGGTTAATTTCTGCTCATTTACATATAAATATTATTAGTATAAGAGATCACTTTATAGAATCATTTAATAATAACTGATAAATTTTAAATAATAAATAATAACTATTTATTACCTTTTTTAATAACTTTAATTCCAGTTAATAGATTAAAAATCTATTTTTAGTGATAAAATAAATTTTATAACTTCATCACCGTCGATTCACTTGACGGTAAATCAACATTTAAAATGATTGATTTATAGGCCATATGCTGCCAATTACCCAACCAATATTGTCCATTGGTCACTAACAAACAAACGTTGAATTTAGATTCAACGATCAATAAACAAATCAATCATCTACTCAGGTTGGTCAAACAATTCGTATAATGTGATACGAAAATAAACAATAAATTTGAGGGATCCCGTTGGATCCCTCCAACCTGTTCTTCTCTGCATTAAAATACGTTATCCCAAATTCAATTCAATAAACTGATATTATATTCAATCATAAATAAATAACAGTAATCCAATCATCCATATTTAATTCAATATGTTTATATTATTATAAACATAACCAACAATGTAAGTTACCTTGTTTGGAAATAATCATTAAAATAACTATTATATTTAATTTAAATCCAACTAGCAATTTAAATCAACCAACTCAATCAATATAAAAATAATCAGCATACCGCAAACAATTATCAACCATAGCACACAAAATAAAACCCTACTTATATAAAATATAAGTGGGTAAAAAAAAAGCTGAGTGAGTAAACTCACATTGATTTTCCATTTATTTGCTGTAGCGGTTCGGTTACTGTTAAATTAAACAGTGTTTAATATAACAATAAATTCCCAATTGTCTCCACTCTCATCCAAATCAGTTCCATATGGTTGTGTTTCTCCCCATGATTCCGATAAGTCTTGTTTCGTTCAATTCTGGTAGTATAACGAAAAGTTATACTCGGACTTAGTTTATATGTTAATGAATTAATTAATTAAGAAACTTTATATTAGGCTAATACTAAACAAACTATAAAACTATAATTATGTTAGTGATTACGGTTATCGGCCCATCCATTGTTTAATTGAAAACATGTCCCCTTCTTTCATGTTTCTTCTGCTATGTACACCGCTTCCAAAAGAAAATGAGCTTCCCACCTCCAAGTCACTATTCTAGCGCTTTGTATTGTCCATGTTGCTGATGTAAACAATTTATTTTCTTTTCATCTTATTCTACTGGGCTTTACATCAATTCGCATAAGCCCACGATGACCTACGTCCATACTGAATAGTATTTACCCTCTTCTCCATATACTTCGACCAGCTTCCATCACGTCCCATTCACGAACGTTTCCCCTAACTTCTGTTTGTTTTGTTTTCAACAACTCCACCTAGTTAATTCATCTTGCCCAACATTCATCTCTTTCCCCCCTCAGTTCTTTAGTTGGTCTTCATGTTAGCCACCCAAACAACAAGTCAAACGCTTCCACTTATGTTTTGCACGCATAACTTCACCATCAGGATGTCATACTCCTTCATTCAGATCACCGAGCCTCTACCTATACTTCACGCTTAAACCAACGTGCCCAACCGCATTTCACAGTATATCGTTACTACGCAAATACCCCTTCTCCACTTCGCCAGCCGCTGCTCATGTTCACCAGGACCCACACCATCCGAACCTTATCGAGAATCGCCCGGACTCCTTTGGCTTAAAGTACGAGCAACCCAAGAGCCCAGCCGAGAGCCCACGCCTTCAGTATATGGCCTCTTTGCCCACGCAAAAACTCAACGCCATACATACCTACCCAATAGCTTTTCTTCTACCACCAATACTGTCTGCAACTCCTCTAATTGGTTAAAACCTGGATTCATACCTACTTCAGTCCCATCACGCAGCCCTATTGTCTCCAACATTACACAATACTTCTCGTTCTAGCTTGTAAAAAAAGAAACCCCTGCTGTACTTCCTACTTTCACATACCTGTTTCCTTTCTATCTGAAGCCCCTTCTTCCCAGACTCCTATTCGAAACCACTATTTTCTGTATATTTTTATATTTTACTATACATGCCATTTTAAGCTTCGACAAGAATGCTTGGAAAAGAAAACAATGGAGCAGTGGGTATTTATAAGTGAGAACCCTTGGCACCCAAGTTTTAGCATGGTAGGATGGGTAGGCTAGGCTCTCACATCGTATGTCTGTTGATTAGAAAATGTAGGTTGAAAGGAGCAATGAAGTAGCATGTGCTTGAGTTATCTATAGACCAGATTTTTGCTAGTTATTGGAAATGTAAGAAATTGTCATATTTTGTACCCGTTGCATTAGTTCGAAATTAGCTTAGCATAGGTAAGCAACTATATTTTCTCTTTGCAACTCGAAGAGCATGTGCTTTTTCCAGATGTAGCGCTGTGGTTTCAGGGTGTAGCTGGCTTTCCACTTTTCGTATAGGCATGAGCTGTTTATTAGGATATAAGGTACCCATGCTAAGTTGTTTAGTCTTGTGTAGGCTGTAGAATAGGGATGTTGTGTTTTTTATTTAGAGTTAGTTATGTGTATAAATTTGTACATTGAGAACATCTTCTCATAATATCCAACTAATTTTGCTACAGGAGAATTGCTGCGAACAAATAAGAATGGTAGGAACAGGAAAATACAACTTAAGAAATTGGCAAGGTTGAGGATATGGGAGCATGGTCTAACTAAAACTTTATTTAATCATGGACACCAAAGATACATTATAAGAAGCCTACAAGATTTGCCCATTTTAAATATCATCGTAAACTGACATTTAGTTATTATAAATGTATTTCAAAAACTTAGGGTCATAGAAGAAGAACCATCCATCAACACAGATGAAGATTAAAATAGTCAAAATTCAGTAGAAATTATGATGATGATAGCAGCGGTGAAGTAAATGACGACTTTAAAAATTCTATTTCAGCAAAGAATGTAGAATTAAACATGAGCAAAATGGTCATCTTTAAATTATTGCTCCAATTCCAAGCTAGTTTCATATTCTAGGTCATACAAATTGTGTATTGGTTTCTTTACTTTGCACTTATCAGTATAATGTGGTTAAAACAACGAGTAGTATTAAAGAACTCTTCACGGTAGGGGCGCAAAGGTTTGCATTCACCCATTTTTGTATTATTACATCATTCAGTCAAATCACATTACTAATGTCAGCGTATAATTATATATAAAACTAACGTTCAATCTACATTAAGCAACGAATTATATATTATAAATCCATTTAAAAATTCAAAATTAATATTAAATAAATTAAATATCTGATCATAAAAATACAGGACGTTACATTTCTTCCCCCCTTAAAAGAATTTCGTCCCCGAAATTACTAAAGCAGAAGAAATGCTATAACCCATTAATTTTAAAATCCCATTTATTATAAATCAAAAACAAATTTTTATTGTTAAATAAAAATTTTCAAAAATTATCGAAAATTTTTTAACACATTAAATTTTCAGAAAAATTTGGCAGAGTCTCCCCTGTACGAAGGGACTTTTGCGATATTGCAGGATCAACAAATATATACATCGACCAACACAGTCGGAAAACAAAATTCAAAAACCCAAAATTTTAATCCTTACGTAAACGTACCTTATGCGAGCGCTATTGAGCATACTGGCTCAATTTATTACGACGTATGCAACCAATATCAAATCCTTAAGTTTCATGGAACCTGTCTCAACTTAGTTTATCATGTAAGTAACATTCACATGTAATTTTAAATACATTCCATAAATCAACAAGTTAACTATACCAATTCCCCCAATATAAACATATAGCTTTCATTTATTTTTGAATACAGGATCGAATTATTCAGTTCAATTCATATGTGATTCTATTCAATTTGTTACACTAGAATTCATTTTTTAATTCATTCAACTCTTTATAAATTACTGATGAATATATATAGAACCAATCTAACAAATAACAAACAATGTACGACCAACCCAATCAAATCATTCAATTGAATTTATATTCAACATCAATCTTAAAATGATTATATTCAAGTGCATTTTTATATTTAAATATCAATCGATTAATATCAGACTGATCTTCATTCCACTATTATTAATTCGATTTCAAATTCCAAATTTATCTTCACATAACCAAGTCGAGTTCCAATTCCATATTCAATTTACTCATTGATTTTCCAACTAAGTTTATTTCCATTACAAAATCCAAATTCCGATTCATCTTAATTCCAACTTGAAATTCTTATTTATCAATTTCATATATGAAATTTTCTGGTTATCAAACCATTCCAATTCGTAATCCAGTTTGAATTCCATTCAAATCAATCAATCACACCAATATCTCAATAATTTGATAAAATTATTTCTATTTTTTTATACAAAAATATATTCGGGTAAAATTATTTCATTTACCCTCCTTACAAAACAATATCGTGTCACCTGCTAGTTCAAATGCTTCTCAACACTTGAACCTATCAAATAACACAATACAAAACCTTTGTATATAAAATCTAAAATTACACGCTCTCATATATATATATATATATATATATATATATAAACACAAACTAAATCTAAGGTATTACTAACCCCATCTCTATTGAGTTACGCCACAGAGCCAAGGTTATTACTAAACCTGGCTCTGATATCATTGTAACGACCCAATAGATTTTCGATGCCCGAATTCCAACAATAATACATAAACTCGTATTACTTGCAAGAACTCAAGTATCGAAAACACCAGATAGTTAAAGAAAGAAAATAGAGGGTGAGATAAGAAAGAAAGAAATATTAGAATAGAAGAAGAAGAACACAACAGAATCAGAGTCTTACATCACAACAGAACAAAATATAATATAGAAATAAATCTTTGTTGAGAGCTTTTGAAATAATTACTTACAATCAGAGTACATCAACACATCTGGACAGTTATAATAATCTGTCCTCATATACAACACACAACGATATAAATATATATCATATGTCTGATCTACTACAACATGTCTTCTTGGAATTCACATCATCCATTAACCTGAACCTGAAAACCCGGGCTAACCAGCGCATTACAAATACCGGGTCAGTCTGGTGAACCAGAGTGAGAAAACAATGTTTATATAACATCCATATTGATTTTAAAGTCAAAAATCCTTTTGAAAGAAAGGATAATAGTAAGGCCATCCCACACATAAACACGGACAGTTTTTACCTTACTATAACCCAAAATATTTTTGAATATATATATTTCTCTGATATTATAATAGTGTCTAAATACAAGTAAGTAACAATCTAGCGTAACGCTTGCATCTCACGCTCCACATATGTAGTATACAATCAAAACCGCGGGCGTTTATTGGAGATTGGATTTCCAACTATGACAAGGTATGGAACCACCTTACGATAGTGTATCTGTAACAACCCGGAATTTTTGGGCCAATTTAAAAAATTTTATTTTAGAAATTTTAATGGGATTTTAAATAGTTAAAATGACTTATTTTAAATAATAACGACTTAAAATTTATTTTAATTGAAGCTAGAACGAATAAATTTATTTTAATTATAAATAGAGTTTTAAGTAGAGCGGTAGTTTGAAAATTTGAATTCGAACTTTGACTGACCGTACAGGATGCAAAATAGAACGGATTTTTAGTGAAACCAAAAATATTAGAATCTATTTAAAAATATCTTTCCAACGAATCCAAAAAATCAAAATTTAATAGCGGGAATCAAAAGTTATGCCCAAGTTAATAAAATTCAGAATAGTTGCTGTAGAATTTATATATATATATATATTAATATTAAAAATAGTCATTTTTCAAACGACCTCGGTTTTCGATGAAACCACTTTTGTTGGAATCGGAATGTCAAATTATTGTTAAATTTAATTTCCCAGAATTTTTCAAATTAATATGTGAGCGTGGCAAAAGAAAATGTGTTTTGACTATTTCAGTCAAATTTAATCGACTTGAAAATGACCATTTTTCAAACGGTCTCGGAATTCGACGAAATTAATTTTGTTAGGACCATATCGTCAAAACAAAGCTTGAAATATTTTTTCTGAAATTTTCTGAGTTCATAAGTGGTCCCGTTGAATTTAAATGTAAGACTGAATTAATTAAATAAATGTTTTAAATATTAAATTAAATAAAACAAGCTACAAACTTTCATTTGGGCTGACGGGACATGGTTCATTGGATCTGGAATAAGGGTAATTGGGTAAGAACGACAGTCGTTGGGCTGAAATCGGAAAAAGTGGCTAAATGGGCCTTTTTAAGTGATTAATGGATTTAATGAATTAAAATATTATTATAAACAACATTAGATTTGGCCAAACGTAACGACCCATATTCTACGCATCGAAGGATCGTAGAATATGTATTTCTTTCACATACGGAGTCGTATGGTCATGTAACTTTGGGAGACGACTATTAGGGTCATTTCCCATGTTCATGATTTTTGTCGATTTTTAAATGACCGTTTTGACCCTAGCTGATCTTGTTTTGGCCATCACTTTTGATAGGTAAGGAGTTTTGACCTAAAACCACTTCCATTAGATTCGGATGATGGTTTACCTTTCCGTAGAGTGGTCACATCAGCCAAACGGACTTACCGTTTGGGAGATATGGCTGAAACAAGGTCTAGAAGGTGAAAAACAGCTTAACCGGGCCTAATTAGAGTGATTAACAGTTAAGCCCATAACCCATTTCGGGATTAGGGTTATAGGAGGACTGAAATGAGTTATAGAATAGTTCATATTCATTTTTCCAGCCGCCACAAACCTCCCTTGAGCTCTAGCAATGGCCTCCATCTTCTAAATCGCTCCCAAAACACCAATTTTGTCATTCCTAATCACTAATTAAGCAAACAAACACCAAATCATGGCGGATTAGCATCAAATCAGAGATAGGGCTGCTGGAATATATTGGGATCCATGCCATAACAGTAGAGTTTCAGATCTAAGATTTTAATTGTGGCTAAGGAGAGTGATTTGCATTGTTTTTCACTAATTATGGCTAATTAGGGTAATTAGAGAAGATTGGCGAAATTATAACTCAGAAAAATCTAGAAAAAATTGTAAAATTCCATAATATTATTTTATGCCTCTGATATGAATTTGGGTTAATTTGGACTAATTTTGCTAATCCCGGAATTTAGGGGATTAAGGGGTGATTAGTGATAATTAGCGAAATTTTGCATCATAAAAATCTGGAAAAATTTGTAAAATTCTAAAATATTATTCAAGGGCTCTGATAGAAATTTGGGTTGATTTGGTTAAGTTTTACTAATCTTATCATTAGTTGTTGTTAAACATGCTTAAGGGGAAAATAAGGGTTTTTAGGTATGTTTGATCCGTTTTAACATATCATATTGTTGTTTTGCTGTTTGTGGATTTTTACATGTTGCTATGGCTGTATGGTATGTTTTGTGATTGATTAGAAAAGTTGGATTGTTCGAAAACGCCATCGAATGGCGTAAAATAGTCATTGGAAAGTTGTAGGGAACTGTGCAGGAACCGGATCGGATCGCCCTACCCGACCTCGACCCGATCGTTGAGCGCTACCCTATCTGAACCGGTGACCAAAGGGAAAGAGCACGATCTGGTTGCCTTCTCCGAATCGAAGCACTTCGACCCGAGTAGAGCACGCCGATCCTAACCGCTCGTGAATGGAGGCACCGAACCGATCCACTCATCTGGATTGTCCCTTGATCCGAACCGCCATAAGGGGAGGCCACGAATCGATCCGAACAAATGAAGGAACTTGACCCGATCCGACCAAGGAGGCGCGTCACGACCCGTACCAGATGAACACCATGATCCGTTCTGAATCAGAGGAGATACTGCGAGCTGAACCAAGGAGCTTGGGCGCGAGGCTTGGGTTACGAACCAAATGAAGACCGATCCAGAGACGACCAGAACCCGAGATGCAAAGGTAGTCCAAATGGGAAGTAGAACTCAGGATCCAGTTGGGAACCAACGAGTTAACTTCATGGTTGGACTTTGTTGCGGGACATGTGCAAAGGGGTTATCGATACCTATAATTTTGGTTCACTACTGAGAGACGGATTAGGGGCTTGTAGTGATAGTTATACGGAGTTGGACTCCGTCATGGCCCAAAGATTAGGTGACCAAAGTAGTAGATATCGTATGCTTTACGCGCTGAGTGAGAAATGTGAGGATAGTTGTTATGCTTGATTGTTTGTTACCACTATGACATGCACACCCCCACCCCCGTATTCTTTACACCATATGTTAGTGGCACCTTAGAGTATTGTATGGTGTGTAGTGCTAACTCTTTGGTTGCAGGTCCAGGTTCAGGTATGATTGGATTATACCTGTTATTGTTCTGTTTTGTTGTTTATCGCTCATACCAGACTTTTGTCTGACCTAGAGTTTTATGTCTCTTCTTATTACTCTGGGTGCTCTTAAACGAGCAGACTAGAGACATGTTAGGTGGTATGCATGAGTAGCTGTACCGGAGACGAGCAGGAGGCTCCCACGTATGATATATAGATATTCTCCCTGTGTTATTGAAGGTCACTGCTTGGGCATTAGTAGTGTACCTCCTTCTTTTACTTTCCTTTGCTTTAGAGACAGTTTTAAAGTTGTAATAATGATGTTGGATCATAAGCTGTATTTTGGATTTCCGCTGCTATGATGATGATGGTTTTAGTTTTCAGCTTATGCACTGTCTCGCCTGTTTCATGTCAAGTATGTTACTATTATATTTTATTCCGTGCGCTGTGAGACATTCTACAGGTTTCTTTGTTAGTTCTTTCATCTTCTTTCCTTTCTTTGACGACCGACCCGTGCTAGCGGACATATGTACAACGCACTTCCGGAGGAAATGTCGGTTAATGCGGGGCGGGCCGTCACACTTGGTATCAGAGCTTTAGGTTGCGTTGTTAACCTAGGGAAGTCATCAGGGAGAGATAGTACATGTATATGAGAGCGTGTATTTGTGATTATTTTGGTTTTCAAAAGCTATATATATATTATTAGTATAGCTAAGGATGAAGTCGCATTGCACTCGCACCACTATGGAGATGGTTAATCGTTTTCTCTTTACAGACTGAACGATGAGCCGATACGAGGGGTACTAGTAGAGGAGCCAATAATGGGAATGCTGCTGAGATGAGGACGATGTTTACTGGCCTCATAAGAGAGATGCTTAGGGATGCTCGGGGAGCCTTTCCTAATGCTGCTAATGGTAGTGGTGCAGCAGTGCAGGTGCCTAGGGTCGATTTCGCCAAGCTAAACAAGGATTACACTAGCCTTGGTGGGAAGCCGTTCCACGGAATGGAGTCGGATACAGAAGTTCAAGATTGGCTAGATAGTTGTGAGCGCATCGTCGAAGATTTGGGAATCGAAGACACAATGAAGAGGAAGCTAGCATCGCGTCAACTACAAGGACGAGCTATGAATTGGTGGAATGCTATTAAGGAAGCTACTCCTGATGATCAAGTTACTTGGAATCAGTTTAAGACTCGTTTTTGTGATAAGTTTATTCCAGCTGTTCATAAATCAGAATTTTTCAGGAAGTTCTTAGAGCTTAAGTAGAATGGTAGAGCAGTCTCGGAGTATATCGCTGAATTCGACACTTTATCGAAATATGGATGGTCCCTTATCGATACAGTCGAAAAGAAGAACGAAAAGTTCATAACTGGTTTAGATGGGTACTTGGGGGAAAGGCTTATAAACCATATCAATGAGACGTTCGAGTCTATTGTAGGAAAGGTATTAAGGTCAGAGAGCCTTTTCCCTAAGTCAAAGACCGAAGTTGCTATTGCATCTACAGAGGAACCAAAGCCGCAAGCAGGCGATGAAGGCAAGAAGAATTCTCAGAACAAGAGGAAGCAGAACCCGACCAAGGTTGGTCAGAATAAGAAGAATAAGAATGGTGGCGAGTGCTTTAGTTGTGGCAAGAAGGGCCACTATGCCAGAGATTGTCGAGAAAAGCCTGGGGAAAGGAAGTGCTTTAACTGCGGCCAGGCGGGACATCACAAGGATGATTGTCCACAACCTCCTAGGGAGAAGCAGATTGTGAAAGCATATGCTATCAACACTGTTCCTTCTTCGTCGAATGCTCCAACTGCGACACAGAAGGGAAAAGGCGTCGTTATCAAAGGTATGCTTTCTATTTAAGATGTTTCTGTTCGAGTATTGTTTGACAAACCCGAGATAGTCGATAGACCTTTAGTAGTGACGAACCCGGTTGGTGGTTCGACTAGCCTTAGTATGATTTGCCGTAACGTGGTCTTATCGAGTCATGGATGTATGTTTGTTGTGATTGCTTTGTTTTGGGCTTTACTGGGTTTAGAATTATTTTGGGGAGTCGATCTACTCTAAAGGAATTGGGTGGTATTAGGTACCTACCTAGTGATGGCGATAGTAACTGGAGTTAAGGAAGCTGAGAGGTTATCGTTGTAATAAGTTCTAGTTGTCTCTGGGAGGAAAATGAGTGCTCCAGTGCTTAGTTGTTTTGCTAGTATCACCTCACGTGGATTGTCCGAATTCAGAGGAGATATTCCTTGGATGCTTGTCTGATATTGGTTTAGGCCTTTGGGGCTTGTGCTTGGGGAATGTCGAGTTCGACTAGGATGGTTCGCGTGAGAGATAAATAGTTGTTGCGATTCTTCATTGGATGATATCTTGGTTTACTCGAGGAGTGATGGGCAGCCGTGACATGATAAGACTGTTCAATGGTATAGACTGCCCCGAGTTAGACTCGATAGGGTTATGAGATGGCTCAACTGGGACTCGAGAAAGATGCAAAGTAATGGATTGTTTAGGACCCTATGCAGATGTTCTCTTTGGATAGTAGAACTTTGAAGAAATAGGATATGTTCGTAGATCATGGAAGATGCAACGAAGATTAGGACGATTCAAGTTGGACTTGAACTCGTAAAAGAAAATGGGTGTTCGTTGATCTTGGAGATGCAACGAATAGGGAGATGACTCACGTTGGACTAGAGTTTGTCGGTAATGGATACTCAAGACTGGGTCTGAGTTATAGATTGACTCGAGTTGGACTCGAGAAGGCTGCAAGGAATTGGATTTGGGCCGAGTTGGACTCGAAAGGGCAGCAAGATAATGGATAGACTTGGGTTGGACTCAAGTATTTTAGGCGGACTTTGTGATGACCCCAAACTTCCGTAGACCGAAAGTAAGGATAATCATTTTGGAATACAACATATTTACAACAATAATCAGATCTCAGAGAAAGAACATAACACATAAACATTTCAGCGGAAATAAAATGTCATCAGCATCATAACAGAAACATCATAGTAGGCAGTTTTACAGGATCCACTTAGCAATACAATAAGTCCAAAAGATAAGGAAATAAATTCCAAATTCCATATTCCATTACACACATCAAAGGCAAAAGATGGAAAAATGTCTCAAAGCAAGATAAAACTAGAGAAAAAGCTTTCTCCTTCTTCCGTCCAAGCAAGCACCAATCAGAATGTATCACCTGAACCTGTCAATTGGTTGCCCGTGTGGAAAGAGGGCACCCGAGTTTGCAAAAGTGAAACAAACTACGAGTCAGTCATGGGACTGGTGTGAGAATTCTTAAATAAATTATCTAACTACGGGGCAAATCTCAGGACCACGCCGCTAACGCGGAACGGGTTTACTCCATTGGATTGCTAGTGCAATATTTTATAAAGTTTATATAAAACAGCGAAATGACTTTTGAAAAATGAAATCATCATAAGACTCATATCGTATCACACAATGCAACGCACACAGGAGGATAGATTTTTCCCTTATGATGATCAAATATGCTTAATACGTGAAAAATAATATTTTAATATTATCATTAGTGTTTAAGCAGTATTAAAATACTTCAATATAAATGTATCAATCCTAGACGGCATAGTTCCCCATCCTACTATGTCGACGTATATAAGTTTACAATCAAAACCGAAATGTTGTCGTATTGGGAATTGGTTTTCTGTCATGAAATCGAGGCTAGGGATCGTCCTCTTCCGATTCGAGACACTCTAGCAAATGCCTCAGGATCCCCCGCAGTGAACCCTTGGATGCGGTAGGGCCGGTCCCTACCTAACGATAGTGGATTAGTTATGCCTGAACACACGTTTCCCGGTCCCTTTGGACCTATAATATGACCACTTCCGGCCTACAAAAAAACACGAGGTACCTCAATCCAAAATCCACATAAGTAAAATGTCGGGCCGTGTCAAAACCCAAGCACCACTCCTAGCTAGAAAGAAACGTGTGCACTCCTTACGGTCCATATCCCGTTTTTGACTCATACCGGGGTGTGAGGCTCGCGAAGTCACGATATACACAAAGCTATGCCTAAACAGGCTATGCTTTGATCATCAGCCACAAGGCCTGCTTTTCAACAAGGCCTTGATCATTGCATCTTGGCGTGCCACATTGACAATTTAACGCCATGCGATCGATAACTATCACTACGTATCATGGTGTTAAGTAGAGAATAAATCCTCTACCACCAAACAGACATATATTAATAGAAATCGATTTAATTACATGAAGTGAATTTCAACGTCAGACACGCATCCATTTACAAGTCCGTTCTGGGTCTGAACGAAACCGGAGAACCAAAGAGGTTCTCGCTTATCCGCACGATCAACACACATGTCCGTACAATTACTGCTTCAACCCAGTCCTGGGAGCAAGTCAGTCCAAGGTATCAGAAGTCATCGTCCATTCGATGTGAAGATCGCCGGTCTTCAACCATCGTCTTCTTACATCTTTGATTCAATCGCCGTTCAATTATTTGAAATGAGTTAAACTCGGCCTTTTTAAATAATTGTCACATAATTATAGTTTAAAACATTTCATATATATTTATAACTATTTATCGCTATTTTTATTAAAAATAGCTCGAAATAAATAAACGACGTTTCGGGTCAATGGGCGGCGCTGGCGCTGCTTTTACCAAAATTTGATTTACACATATCTTCAAATCTAACCGTCGGATTTTGATGAAATTTATATCGTTGGAAAGCTCTTCCCAAAGCGGTCCTAAGGTTCCAGTTTTGGGAAAATCCAACGGTCGGATCTTTCTATATATTCGTTTGAAGTTACGATTGTCGATACGCGAACTTCCGCGCTCGTTTCATTCAATTTTATATTTTATATTTATATATAAACCATTGGGCGATTCCCTTTATTAAAATCCATTCCTTTTATTCTAAGAAAATAATATTTTCGTCCGCCAATTCTAATGCGACAAAAATGATGGTTTCAACAATGTATAATTTTATATCAAATAAAAATGACATTTTTGTTCGCTAATTCTAATGCGACAAAAATGATGGTTTCAACAATGTGTAATTTTATATCAAATAAAAATGACATTTTTGTTCGCCAATTCTAATGCGACAAAAATGATGTTTTCAACGATGTATAATTTTATATTCAACAAAAATGACATTTTTGTTCGCCAATTCTAATAAGACAAAAATGCTGTTTTCAACGATATATAATTTTATATTCAACAAAAATGACATTTTTGTTCGCCAATTCTAATGCGACAAAAATGCTGTTTTAAAATGTACTATTTCTTTAATTATAAAAATGTTCTTTTATCCTATGTGATCTAAATACATAAAAATGCACTTTTTATTCTATTTCATTTTTATGACATAAAAGTGAACTTTTTATGCCATTTAATTTTTATAACATAAAAATGAACTTTTTATGTTTTTATAAAATGTATATATTTTATCTCCTTTCTTTTACAATGAAAAATCTAAATTCTTTTATCTTCACCTAGAAAAAGGTAAATCTTATATTTTAACATAGAAAAAGTAAATTTCCTATCTTTCTTCATTAAAAAGAAAATGTAAATTTCCTATTACACTTTATTACAATAGACAAATGTAAATTCTCTATTACACTTTATTAGATAAATGTAAATTTCCTCTTACTCTTTATTACATTAGAAAAATGTAAATTCTCTATTTATTGTTTTTATTTTCATATGTAAATTCTCTTTTTATTGTTCTCTTTTACATTGAAAAATGTAAATATTTTCCCTTCTTTTCTTTTACATTGAAAAAGTAAATATTTTCTTTTCTTTTCTTTTACATTGAAAAAAGTAAATATTTTCTTTTCTTTTACATTGAAAAAAGTAAATATTTTCTTTTCTTTTACATTGAAAATGTAAATACTTTCTTTTCTTAGAAAAATGTAAATGTTCTATTATTTCTAAGTTTTAATTTTTAACCCAACCCCAAAGTATGATCATTTCAACTAAATAGACATAACGATGAAATTTTGATACGTTTTCAACTAAATTAACATAACTATGAAGTTTTGTGTCATCCCAACTAAATTAACATAATGATGAATTTTGTGTCATCACAACTAAATTATCATAACAGTGAATTTTGTGTCATTACAATGACGACAACATATGATCGGGTGTATAATTTCCATGAATCAAAATAAAAGGTCCCACCTTTATTTTGTGAAATTAAACAAAATATATGAACTTTATTTATTTTATAAATAAGAAGTAAATATCAAATCTTTATTTATTATATAAATCCAACTTTCTTTTATTTTATAAATGAAAATAAAAGATCAAATCTTTACTTATTATATCTCAAAATAAAAGTTCAAATCTTCTAAAACAAAAGATTAAAACTTTATTATATTTTGTTTCAAAAACAAAAGATCAAAACTTTATTTTGTTTCAAAAACAAAAGATCAAAACTTTATTTTATTTCAAGAACAAAAGATCAAAACTTTATTTTATTTCAAGAACAAAAGATCAAAACTTTATTTTATTTCAATAACAAAAGATCAAAACTTTGTTTTATTTCAAGAACAAAAGATCAAAACTTTATTTTATTTCAAGAACAAAAGATCAAAACTTTATTTTATTTTAACAACAAAAGATCAAAACTTTATTTTATTTCAAGAACAAAAGATCAAAACTTTATTTTATTTCAAGAACAAAAGATCAAAACTTTATTTTATTTTAAAAACAAAAGATCAAAACTTTATTTTATTTTAAAAACTAAAGATCAAAACTTTATTTTATTTCAAGAACAAAAGATCAAACCTTTATTTTATTTTGTTAATCAAATTAAAATTCTAACTTTGCTTTTTGTTTCACAATAGAATTCAATTTTAATAGGAAAGAATAAAAATAAAAGTAAAAATAAAAGTGAGAACTTTATTATGATTACATCAAAATTTTACAGATCCAAACCGTCATGCTATAATATGATATCACAACGAATATAACTCAACTATACAACAATCACCACATAACAGATCAGAAATAACATATAATGATTCAACTAATCGAATATAATTAAATTATTTAATTATACAAATTCAGAAATCTCATAGTTGTTGAAGATTTTGGCCAAAATTCAAACTGTTCAGAATCAACTCCAGTCAGTTTAGATGCATAGATCTTAGTCACACGATCACAACACCGCTGAAATCATCGAATTTCGAATTGAAACAAGTTAGATATGATTAATTGGAGTTTTAAAACAATTTAAATAAATTAATTAATAAATTAATAAAGGAAATACCCCTTTCTTCCTAAACGAAGTATCGGCCGAAGCTTTCTTCTATTGTTCAATTCTAGGGTTCGGGATTGCAGCCACTACAGGAGTCGAGGAGCTGATCGGAGGGTGTCACGATGGGGAGCTCGGAGAGGCGCACGAGGGGGGGTGTTCGGCGCAGCTCGTTCGAGCTCAAGGGGGCCCACGGCGGCGAGATGCGGTGCACTTCGGGGTCTCGGGGCGGACGCTACAGGCGACTACAGGGGGTTCACCGTACGGATGTGTGGAGGAGAAGGTCCTCTACAATAAACTCCAAAGGAGCAGTAGGTTTTGGTGTGAGGATTGAGGGAAATTAAGAGGAGAAAGAAGGAGCAAATTTGGCCATGGGATTCATGGTGGCCGCGGCTCAGAAGATGATGAATAGTAAATTAGGGTTTCCCAATTCCTATATTTATAATATTTTAATGTATTTCTACAATAAAAAACCATATCTTCCCAACCGGTTCAATTTCAGTCCAGCAGAAAGTGACCCTAGCCAATAGCCTATATTCCGGACCCAATGGGACAGGTCCCGTCAGCCAAACGGCTGTATGTGGCCTGTATTATTTAATTTAATATTTAATTCCTTTATTAATTTAATTCGTCTGCATAAATAAATTCACCGAGGCTATAAATGGACTCAGAAAAATCCAAAAAAAATATATATCTGTCTATGTTATGACGATACGGTCCTAACAAAACTAATTTCATCGAATTCAGGGACTGTTTGAAAAATGGCTATTTTTCAGTCGATTAAATTTGACTGTAATCGACCAAACACATTTTCCTTCGCCACGCTCACATATTAATTCGAAAAATTCTAAAAATTGAAACCTAGCAATAATATGACATTCCGGTTCCAATGAAAGTGGTTTCTTCGAAAGCAGAGATCGTTTGAAAATTGACTATTTTCACTGGCTTTAATATTATTTAAAAATGAAAATTTTAATTTCTGCCACATTTTCCCACCAAATAATTTAAAAAAAATTAAATTGGTTCGGATTTTCCGGGTCGTTACAATCTCCCCCACTTAAGAATTTTCGTCCTCGAAAAGGGAACAAAGTAAAGTAGGAACCAAGATGGAAAATGTAAGTTGGTATAAACGTACCTCGGTACAAGAGTTACTCGGAGATATCCACTCTGCACTTGGGGTAAGCCTTTTTGATGTTATCCTCTGTCTCCCAAGTACAGTCTCTAGGATCCCCACTCCATTGAACCTTGACTAGGTTGATCTTCTTGTTCCTCAAGATTTTGGTTTCTTTACCAATGATCTTAATCGGGTCCTTCCTCACTGTCAAATTTGGAGCAATATCTAGGACCTGTTGGTTTAGTTCATCCTCAATCAGATCTGGATCGTGCACATGCTTAGGGAGCTGCGACACATGAAATACATCATGCACCCCTGGCAACCAGTCGGGTAGCTGCACTCTATAAGCGAGAGTACCAATCCTTTCGAGAATAGGGAATGGACCAATGAACCTCGGTGCCAACTTTCCTGTCTTCCCAAAACGAATCATGCCTCTCAAAGGAGAAACCTTCAGGTATACTCGATCACCCACAGAGAATTCTAGATTTCTTCTTCGCTAGTCTGCATAGCTCTTTTGTCGGCTCTGAGTAGTCAACAAGCGCTTCTTAATCAAGTCAACTTTATCAGATGCTTCACGAACCATGTCGGGGCCCAAGACTAGTCGATTGCCTGACTCCACCCAACATGCCGGAGATCTGCACGGCCTGCCATAAAGTACTTCAAACGGTGACATCCCCAAGCTTGCTTGGTAGCTATTATTATAGGAGAATTCCACGAAGTGCAAGTGGTCCTCCCATGAACCGCCATAGTCAAGGATGCAAGCACACAATAAGTCTTCCAAAACACGATTCACCCTCTCAGTCTGGCCATCTGTCTGAGGGTGATAGGCAGAGCTCAGATTCAACTTGGTCCCAAGCTCTTCTTGAAAAGCTTCCCAGAATTTGCTGGTAAATAATGGATCCCGATCACTGACAATGCTTTTGGGAACCCCATGCAATCTGACTATCTTCATGAGATAAAGCTGTGCCAAACTACGAGCTGCTCTATTGGACCGAACAGGGATGAAATGGGCGGATTTTGTTAAGCGGTCGACAATCGTCCATATGTTATCGTTGCCTTTTCGGCTTCGGGGCAAGCCATCTATAAAGTTCATAGAAATTTCCTCCCACTTCCAACCTGGAACTCCTAGCAGTTGCAACAAACCTGCCAGTTTCTGTTGATCACTTTTAACTTGCTGACAAGTGGGACATCTAGCCACATAAATAGAAATATCCCTCTTCATCGATTTCCACCAAAAGGTGCGCTTAAGATCATGGTATATTTTGTTTACACCTGGATGGACGCTGATTTTAGATTTGTGACACTAATCCATCACTTCTCTTTTTAGCTCAGCAATGTCAGGCACACAAATTCGCCCTTGTAATCTAAGGGTCCCGTTATCATCAATCTGGAAACTTGAGGCCTCGCCTTTACGAATTCGCTCACAAAGCTTCTGAATAAATTCATCATTCTTCTGAAGAGCAGAGACTTTATCAATCAGAGTACGAGTGATAATGAGATTGGCGACAATGAGATTGTTGCATTCTGCATTCTTTCTACTGAGTGCATCGGCTACAACGTTGGCTTTTCCCAGAGTATATAGGATATCCAGGTCATATGATGCAAGAAATTCAACCCAGCGTTGCTGCCTCATATTCAAATCTTTTTAGGTAAAAAGGTGTTTCAAGGATTTGTGGTCCGTGAAAATTTCAAACTTCTCACCCAAGAGATAATACCTCCATATTTTAAGAGCAAACACAATGGCCATTAGTTCAAGGTCATGCGTAACATAATTCTTCTCATGCGGTTTCAGTTGGCGGCTAGCATATGCGACTACTCTGCCCCTTTGCATCAGCACCGCACCAATACCTTAAATAAATAAGGGATAACATGTTAAAATGAGATTTTACATCAAAGGAAAAATGTTATCTCTGACATGTTAATTTATAAAAGAAACAACCTTGCTTAGAGACGTCGGTCCAGACCTTCAAATCCTGATTGCCATCTATGATGGTCAACATAGGAGCATTGGTCAACCTCTTCTTTAGCTCTTGGAAAGCTGCCTCGCATTCCGGTGTCCACTTGAATTTCGTATGCTTCTTGGTCAGGTTTGTCAATGGACAAGCTACCTTCGAAAAATCTTTGACAAATTTCCGATAATAGCCGGCCAGTCCCAAGAAACTTCTGACCTCCGTGGGAGTTCTAAGCTGCTTCCATTCTTGGATGGCTGAGATCTTTACTGGATCTACGGAGATGCCTTCCTTTGATACAACATGGCCGAGGAATTTCACCTCCTCTTGCCAGAATATGCATTTAGAAAATTTTGCTTTCAGCACATTTCTTCGCAAAATCTCTAAGACTTCTCTCAGATGCTGTTCGTGCTCAACAATGGATTTAGAAAAGATGAGGATGTCATCGATGAACACGAGTACAAATTTATTTAAAACATCTCTGAATACTCTATTCATCAAATCAACAAAATATGCTGGAGCATTACATAGACCGAAAGACATTACTAGCCATTCATAAAAGATGTCCGGTCCTCTGAAAGCAGTTAAAGGAACACACTCCTCTGCAATGCGAAGTTGATGGAAGCCTGTAGCTAGGTCCGTCCTAGAGAATACTCGTGCCCCACGCAATCGGTCAAGCAAGTCATCAATACGAGGCGGTGGGATTTGTTTTTCAGAGTTTGCTTGTTGAGATCACGGTAGTCTACACATAGCCTGAGAGTACCGTCTGATTTTGGGACGAACACCACTGGTGCTCCCCATTCTGAGAAGCTGGGCCTGATCAGACCCATCCACAAAAGCTGCTTGGTTTGATTTTTCAGCTCCTCTCTTTCTTTTGGCAACATTCTCCGAATGGGATGTACAACAGGCCTTGCATTCGGTGCTAAATCAATTCGGAAGCTGATTTCCCTATGCGGAGGTAGGCCCTCAACTTGTTTGAATATATCAGCGTAATCTTTGACGACGGGGATATCCTCAATAGAAGTAGGGGTAACTTCTAGAGAAGACCAGAATGTTTTCCTGTCGGTGGTTGAGCCATGGCCGGGGATACATACATTACCGAGTTTAGTTTTAACTTTGACAATTCTTTCGGCGCATACTAACTCAGCTTCATATTTTGCTAACCAATCTATACCAAGTATGAGTCATACCCAGAAAACTCCATGATGATCAAATTAAAAGGAAACTGATAGCGAGAATAGGAGATAAGCACTTTACAATACTGATCTAGAATGAGGGAACCTCCTATCGGACTATTAGCTCTAATCAAAATATTGAGTTTTCTAGGTTTCAATTTCAACTTTTTACTTGCATCTTTAGAAATAAAGCTTCTTGCAGCACCAGTATCAAATAAGACATTAATAGGGATGTTCTTAATATTAAGCGTACCTCCTAAGACATCGGGTTTATTAGGCCCCTCAGTCGAAGCTGGTGTATCTGCTCCCTCATAAACATGTGCCACCTGAGCATTCCTTAGCAGTGGACAGTTTGCCTTAATGTGCCCCTTTTGATGGCAATTGTAGCATTCCCTTTTGTCCTGCGAACTCTGGCCATGATTCTGAGCATTTTGACCACGGTTCTGAGAACTCTGACCACGGTTCTGACTAGGGCCTGAATCATTTCTCTTGACCTTTTTAGGAGCTCTACACTCGTAATCGAAATGTCCAATCTTGCCGCAGTTATAGCAGGTCACCTTGCTCCTATCCCTCTTCTTCCCTTGGGGTTTAGCTGTAGAAGAATTGCTCGCCTCCTATTTCTTGTTAGCCTGTTCCTTCTGGTTGTTGCTTTGACTTTTCCCTCTATCCTGTGGTCCAGACTCATCATTCTCCTCATAGCGGCACGCCATCTCTACTACTTCATTGAAAGGAAGCTTGATATGGGCAGTGACTCGGTTCAAATATTTCTTGGACAGCCCCTTGATAAATTTCTTATTCTTCTCTACTGGATCTTGAATCAAACAAGGAGCATATCGTGAAAGCTCATCAAACTTCCTCACATACCCAGAAACGGTCATATTCCCTTGCTGTAGGTTAACAAACTGCTCGCGCAGGCGCTCTCTAGCTTGTGGGGGGTATATACTTCTCATTGAAAAGCTCCTTAAATCTGGCCCAAGACATATTGGCTACGTCATTGCAGATTTTTACCGTATCCCACCAATGCCCTGCTTCCTCTTTTAGTTGCCAAACTGCCAGGTAACGCTTTCACTGATCTTCCAGTTCCAAGCCCTCTAGGATCTTTTTGCAATCTTTAAGCCATGCTTCTGCCTGAATCGCAGACTCCCGCCCTGTAAAAGGTACACCTCCAAGGTTCTTGAATTTCTTTGACATTCTCTCCAAATCGAAAGGCTGTGGAGGTGGAGGTGGTTCGACTACGACCTCTGAATTATGTTGTTCCTGAGTGATGGGTGTCTCGTCTCTAGCTTGCCCTCCAGCTCCTACTCGGTCTCCTCCTCTAGCCCCGCCTCGAGCTCCACCTCGGGCTCCGCCTCAGGCTGTTCTTGCTCTAGTATCCATTTAAATCAGTCTGTATCATCAAGGAAAGAGCCAGACCAACAAAAATGAGGATTTTTCAAGAAAAGATAAGATAAGGACGAGATGAAAAGATGATGATGTAATGACTAGTAAATATGTGCTATTCTGCTATGCTCACTCTAGGACATTACTAGTCCTATCTCTAATGAGCAACTCGTCATAGAATTATGTGGATTCTATCTAGACGAATTGTTCTAAATATGTCCATAGCTAAGGTTAACCTTAGGCTCTGATACCAACTGTGATGACCCCAAACTTCCGTAGACCGAAAGTAAGGATAATCATTTTGGAATACAACATATTTACAACAATAAACTGACCTCAGAGAAAGAACATAACACATAAACATTTCAGCGGAAATAAAATGTCATCAGCATCACAACAGAATCATCAGAGTATGCAGTTTTACAGGATCCACTTAGCAATACAGTAAGTCTCAGAAGATAAGGAAATAAATTCCAAATTCCATTACACACATCAAAGGCAAAAGATGGAAAAATGTCTCAAAGCAAGATAAAACTAAAGAAAAAGCCTTCTCCTTCTTCCGTCCAAGCAAGCTCCAATCAGAATGTATCACCTGAACCTGTCAATTGGCTGCCCGTGTGGAAAGAGGGCACCCGAGTTTGCAAAAGTGAAACAAACTACGAGTCAGTCATTGGACAGGTGTGAGAATTCTTAACTAAATTATCTAACTACGGGGAAAATTTTAGGACCACGCCGCTAACGCGGAACAGGTTTACTCCATTGGATTGCCAGTACAATCTTTTATAAAGTTTATATAAAACAGCGAAATGACTTTTGAAAAATGAAATCATCATAAGACTCAGATCCTATCACACAATGCAACGCACACAGGAGGATAGAGTTTTCCCTTATGATGATCAAATATACTTAATACGTGAAAAGTAATATTTTAATATTATCATTAATGTTTAAGCAGTATTAAAATACTTCAATATAAATGTATCAATCCTAGACGGCATAGTACCCCATCCTACTATGTCGACGTATATAAGTTTACAATCAAAACCGAAATGTTGTCGTATTGGGAATTGGTTTTCTGTCATGAAATCGAGGCTAGGGATCGTCCTCTTCTGATTCGAGACACTCTAGCAAATGCCTCAGGATCCCCCGCAGTGAACCCTTGGATGCGGTAGGGCCAGTCCCTACCTAACGGTAGTGGATTAGTTATGCCTGAACTCACGTTTACCGGTTCCTTTGGACCTATAATATGACCACTTCCGGCCTATAAAAAAACCCGAGGTACCTCAATCCAAAATCCACATAAGTAAAATGCCGGGCCGTGTCAAAACCCAAGCACCACTCCTAGCTAGAAAGAAACATGTGCACTCCCTACGGTCCATATACCGTTTTTGACTCATACCGGGGTGTAAGGCTCGCGAAGTCACGATATACACAAAGCTATGCATAAACAGGCTATGCTTTGATCATCATCCACAAGGCCTGCTTTTCAACAAAGCCTTGATCATTGCATCTTGGCGTGCCACATTGAAAATTTAACGTCATGCGATCGATAACTATCACTACGTATCAGGGTGTTAAGTAGAGAATAAATCCTCTACCACCAAACAGACATATATTAATAGAAATCGATTTAATTACATGAAGTGAATTTCAACCTCAGACACGCATCCATTTACAAGTCCGTTCTGGGTCTGAACGAAACCGAAGACACCAAAGAGGTTCTCGCTTATCCGCACGATCAACACACACATCCGGACAATTACTGCTTCAACCCAGTCCTGGGAGCAAGTCAGTCCAAGGTATCAGAAGTCATCGTCCATTCGATGTGAAGATCGCCGGTCTTCAACCATCGTCTTCTTACATATTTGATTCAATCGCCGTTCAATTATTTGAAATGAGTTAAACTCGGCCTTTTCAAATAATTGTCACATAATTATAGTTTAAAACATTTCATATATATTTATAACTATTTATCTCTATTTTTATTAAAAATAGCTTGAAATAAATAAATGACGTTTCGGGTCAATGGGCGGCGTTGGCGCTGCTTTTACCAAAATTTGATTTACCCATATCTTCAAATCTAACCGTCAGATTTTGGTGAAATTTATATCGTTGGAAAGCTCTTCCCAAAGCGGTCCTAACGGTTCCAGTTTTGGGAAAATCCAACGGTCGGATCTTTCTATATATTCGTTTGAAGTTACGATTATCGATACGCGAACTGCCGCGCTCGTTTCGTTTAGTTTTATATGTTATATTTATATATAAACCATTGGGCGATTCCCTTTATTAAAATCCATTTCTTTTATTCTAAGAAAATAATATTTTCGTCCGCCAATTCTATTGTGACAAAAATGATGGTTTCAACAATGTATAATTTTATATCAAATAAAAATGGCATTTTAGTTCGCCAATTCTAATGCGACAAAAATGATGGTTTCAACAATGTGTAATTTTATATCAAATAAAAATGACATTTTTGTTCGCCAATTCTAATGCGACAAAAATGATGTTTTCAACGATGTATAATTTTATATTCAACAAAAATGACATTTTTGTTTGCCAATTCTAATGCGACAAAAATGTTGTTTTCAACGATGTATAATTTTATATTCAACAAAAATGACATTTTTGTTCGCCAATTCTAATGCGACAAAAATGATGGTTTCAACAATGTGTAATTTTATATCAAATAAAAATGACATTTTTGTTCGCCAATTCTAATGCGACAAAAATGCTATTTTAAAATGTACTATTTCTTTAATTATAAAAATGTTCTTTTATCCTATGTGATTTAAAGACATAAAAATGCACTTTTTATTCTATTTCATTTTTATGACATAAAAGTGAACTTTTTATGCCATTTCATTTTTATAACATAAAAGTGAACTTTTTATGTTTTTATAAAATGTATATATTTTATCTCCTTTCTTTTACAATGAAAAATCTAAATTCTTTTATCTTCACCTAGAAAAAGGTAAATCTTATATTTTAACATAGAAAAAGTAAATTTCCTATCTTTCTTTATTAAAAAGAAAATGTAAATTTCCTATTACACTTAATTACAATAGACAAATGTAAATTCTCTATTACACTTTATTAGATAAATGTAAATTTCCTATTACTCTTTATTACATTAGAAAAATGTAAATTCTCTATTTATTGTTTTTATTTTCATATGTAAATTCTCTTTTTATTGTTCTCTTTTACATTCAAAAATGTAAATATTTTCCCTTCTTTTCTTTTACACTGAAAAAGTAATTATTTTCTTTTCTTTTCTATTACATTGAAAAAAGTAAATATTTTCTTTTCTTTTACATTGAAAAAAGTAAATATTTTCTTTTCTTTTACATTGAAAATGTAAATACTTTCTTTTCTTTGAAAAATGTAAATGTTCTATTATTTCTATGTTTCAATTTTTAACCCAACCCCAAAGTATGATCATTTCAACTAAATAGACATAACGATGAAATTTTGATACATTTTCAACTAAATTAACATAACTATGAAGTTTTGTGTCATCCCAACTAAATTAACATAACGATGAATTTTGTGTCATCACAACTAAATTATCATAACGGTTAATTTTGTGTCATTACAACGACGACAACATATGATCGGGTGTATAATTTCCATGAATCAAAATAAAAGGTCCCGTCTTTATTTTGTGAAATCAAACAAAATATATGAACTTTATTTATTTTATAAATAAGAAGTAAAGATCAAATCTTTATTTATTATATAAATCCAACTTTCTTTTATTTTATAAATCAAAATAAAAGATCAAATCTTTATTTATTATATCTCAAAATAAAAGATCAAATCTTCTAAAACAAAAGATCAAAACTTTATTATATTTTGTTTCAAAAACAAAAGATCAAAACTTTATTTTGTTTCAAAAACAAAAGGTCAAAACTTTATTTTATTTCAAGAACAAAAGATCAAAACTTTATTATATTTCAAGAACAAAAGATCAAAACTTTATTTTATTTCAAGGACAAAAGATCAAACTTTATTTTATTTCAAGAACAAAAGATCAAAACTTTATTTTATTTCAAGAACAAAAGATCAAAACTTTATTTTATTTTGTTAATCATATTAAAATTCTAACTTTGCTTTTTGTTTCACAATAGAATTCAATTTTAATAGGAAGGAATAAAAATAAAAGTAACAATAAAAGTGAGAACTTTATTATGATTACATCAAAATTTTACAGATCCAAACCGTCATACTATAACATGATATCACAACGAATATAACTCAACTATACAACAATCACCACATAACAGGTCAGAAATAACATACAATGACTCAACTAATCGAATATAATTAAATTATTTAATTATACAAATTCAGAAATCTCACAATCATTGAAGATTTTGGCCAAAATTCAAACTGTTCAGAATCAACTCCAGTCAGTTTAGACGCATAGATCTCAATCACACCATCACAACGCCACTGAAATCATTGAATTTCGAATTGAAACGAGTTAGATATGATTAATTGAAGTTTTAAAACAATTTAAATAAATTAATTAATAAATTAATAAAGGAAATACCCCTTTCTTCCTAAACAAAGTATCGGCCGAAGCTTTCTTCTATTGTTCAATTCTTGGGTTCGGGATTGCAGCCACTACAAGAGTCGAGGAGCTGATCGGAGGGTGTCACGATGGGAAGCTCGGAGAGGCGCACGAGGGGGGGGGGTGTTCGGCGCAGCTCAGTCGAGCTCTGGGGGGCCCACGGCGGCGAGATGCGGCGCACTTCGGGGTCTCGGGGCGGACGCTACAGGCGACTACAGGGGGGTTCACCGTACGGATGTGTGGAGGAGAAGGTCCTCTACAATAAACTCCAAAGGAGCAGTAGGTTTTGGTCTGAGGATTGAGGGTGGAGAAAGAAGGAGCAAATTTGGCCATGGGATTCATGGTGGCGGCAGCTCAGAAGATGATGAATAGTAAATTAGGATTTCCCAATTCCTATATTTATAATATTTTAATGTATTTCTACAAGAAAAACCATATCTTCCAAACCGGTTCAATTTCAGTCCAGCGGAAAGTGACCCTAGCCAATAGCCCATATTCCGGACCCAATGGGATAGGTCCCATCAGCCCAAACAGCTGTCTGTGGCATGTATTATTTAATTTAATATTTAATTCCTTTATTAATTTAATTCGTCTGCATAAATAAATTCATCGAGGCCACAAACGGACTCTGAAAAATCCAAAAAATATATATTTGTCTATGTTATGACGATACGGTCCTAACAAAACTAATTTCGTCGAATTCTGAGACTGTTTAAAAATGGCTATTTTTTAGTCGATTAAATTTGACTGTAATCGACCAAACACATTTTACTTCGCCACGCTCACATATTAATTCAAAAAATTCTAAAAATTAAAACCTAGCAATAATATGACATTCCGGTTCCAATGAAAGTGGTTTCATCGAAAACAGAGATCATTTGAAAATTGACTATTTTCACTGGCTTTAATATTATTTAAAAATGAAAATTTTAATTTCTGCCACATTTTTCCACCAAATAGTTTAAAAAAAAAAATTAAATTGGTTCGGATTTTCCGGGTCGTTACAGACTTAAAGCAGGGGTATCTGGGGACGCCCGTTATCTTGGATCCGTTGGACGTGATCTAGCTATCCTTAGAGGATAAAACGTACGTTGGACGTACGGTAGTCCGTTTAGAGGCTGGGCTTCCATTAGTTCTTGATGTTGGTTGGACCAGACATACAAGAATCGACATATTGGGATTGGTTAGACCAGTCATGTAGGTGTCGACGTGTTCATGGCTTTAGCAGTTGATAGGTAGGACTTGTTTGATGGATGTTATGGTTGCTATGTTTGTCCCTATCTTTCTTCTCTTGAGTAGACTATCACCTGTAGGGTTCTAGCGATGGGGAACAAAGAGATGGTAGTATAGACGGACATTAGGCTACGTATCAGTGCAGTGGGGTATTCATTACTCCATGGGGCAGAGTGATCGTAGCAAGGCTATGAGCCAGTGCAGTGAAGTTGTCATGACTTCATGGGGCAGAGTGGACATAGAAAAGGATTTGCGGTAACAGTTGCATTGAGTAGGAGGCATGCCAGTCTAGAGATTATGTTTCTGGGTTGGAAGCAACTAGAGTATATCATAGGATATGATTTCAGACCCAAGAGTGAATTGGATTCAGAAACGCTAGTAAGCTTGACGATTAGATCGATTTTGATTGAGTGGATTGGTTCCAGTTAGAAGGATGATCCTAACCTATTGGAAATCATCTCTAGGGTAGGGATGGGTATCAATGGAAAGAGAATGATCAAGCAAGGATTTGATTGAGAAGGATGGCTTCGAAAGAATGGGGGACTAGTTGTACCCAACGTAGACGGACTGAGAGATGAAGTGCTTAGAGCATATCATCACTCGAAACTAACTATACATCCCGGTGGTAACAAAATGTATTGAGACATGGATCAGACCTACCACTAGGAAAGGATAAATAAGGACGTTGGGAAGTTTATGTCCAAATGCATGAATTGCCAGTTAGTTAAAGTTGAGCAAAAGAAGCCTAGTGGGTTGTTACAACCATTAGAAATTCCTAAATGGAAATGGGAACAAGTCTCTATGGATTATATTGATGGTTTACCAAGGACTAGGTCAGGTCATGATGTTATTTGAGTGAATCGTATACTAGAGTATCTTTTGAGAACTTATATATTGGATTTTGGAGGGTCATAGGATGGCCATTTGTATCGGTGGAGTTATAGTTATTAGACCAGTATTGGTATAGTTCCAATTGAAACTTTGAATAGAAGACCATGCAAGGCACCATCAGGTTGGTTGGAGAATGGTGAGAAATTTGAGCTTAGACCAGAAATAATAAGAGAAACTTCGGATAAGATCAAGATTATCCAACAACGAATGAAGGTCGCTCAAGATTTGTTGGTCCATTTCCAGTTCTCGAACGAATTGGAAATTTGGCATATAAAGTTGAGTTACCAAACAAGATGGCGGGAGTTCACAGCGTATTTCATGCTTCCCAGTTAAGAAAGTTTGTGCACGACCCTAGTGTGGCTATTTCACCAGATCAGTTAGATGATATCGAGGTTGAACCTGAGGCGGTTGGGAATCGCAAGCCTATGCGTATTGTTGGGAACGATACGAAGCAGCTTCGAATGAGGATGTTGAAACTAGTCAATGTTCAGTGGGGTGGTGATGAGAAAGACTGTACTTGGGAAACAGAGGAGAACATAAGGAAGAAGTATCCAGAACTCTTTGCTTGGTAAGGTTTTGGTAGTGATAGTTCTTCCCTTGTTAGTAAACCGCATGCTAGGATAGGCTTGTTGTGTTGTTTTGTATGTTTTATTTTTTGAAAATGATTGATAGGCATGCGGAATTCTTTGTATGTTTCGGTTAAGGAATTTCGGGGACGAAATTTCTTAAGGGGGGGAGAATGTAACGACCCGTATTCAACGCATCGAAGGATCGTAGAATATGTATTTCTTTCACATACGGAGTCGTATGGTCATGTAACTTTGGGAGACGACTACTGGGGTCATTTCCAATGTTCAAGATTTTTGTCGATTTTTAAATGACCGTTTTGCCCCTAACTGATCTTGTTTTGGCCATAACTTTTGATTGGTAAGGAGTTTTGACCTGAAACCCCTCCCATTAGATCCGAATGATGGTTTACCTTTCCGTAGAGTGGTCACATTAGCCACACAGACTTACCATTTGGGAGATATGGCTGAAACAAGGTCTAGAAGGTGAAAAACAGCTTAACCGAGCCTAATTAGAGTGATTAGCAGCTAAGCCCATAACCCATTTCAGGATTAGGGTTATGGGAGGACTGAAATGAGTTACAGAATAGTTCCTATTCATTTTTCCAGCTGCCACAAACCTCCCTTGAGCTCTAGCAATGGCCTCCATCTTCTAAATCGCTCCCAAAACACCATTTTTGTCATTCCTAATCACTAATTAAGCAAATCAACACCAAATCAAGGTGGATTAGCGTCAAATCAGAGATAGGGCGGCTGGAATACATTGTGATCCATGCCATAATAGTAGAGTTTCAGATCTAAGATTTTAATTGTGGCTAAGGTGAGTGATTTGCATTGTTTTTCACTAATTATGGCTAATTAGCGAAATTATATCTCAGAAAAATCTAGAAAAATTTGTAAAATTCTAGAATATTATTTTATGCCTCTGATATGAATTTGGGTTAGTTTGGACTAATTTTGATAATCTTGGAATTTAGGGGATTAAGGGGCGATCAGTGATAATTAGCGAAATTTTGCATCATAAAAATCTGGAAAAATTTGTAAAATTCTAAAATATTATTTTAGGGCTCTGATAAAAATTTGGGTTGTTTTGGTTAAGTTTTACTAATCTTATCACTAGTTGTGGTTAAACATGCTTAAGGGGAGAATAAGGGTTTTTGGGTATGTTTGATCCGTTTTGACATATCATATTGTTGTTTTGCTGTTTGTGGATGTTTACACATGTTGCTATGGCTGTATAGTATGTTTTGTGATTGACTAGAAAAGTTGGATTGTTCGAAAATGTCGTCGAATGGCATAAAACAGTCGCTGGAAAGTTGCAGGGAACTGTGCAGGAACCGGATCAGATCGCCCTACCCGACCCCGACCCGATCGTTGAGCGCTACCCTATCTGAACCAGTGACCAAAGGGAAAGAGCACGATCTGGTTACCTTCTCTGAATCAAAGCACTCCGATCCGACCCGAGTAGAGCACGCCGATCCGAACCGCTCGTGAATGGAGGCACCGAACCGATCCACTCATCTGGAGAGCGGTTGATCTGAACCGCCATAAGTGGAGGCCACGAATCGATCCGAACAAATGAAGGAACTTGACCCGATCCGACCAGGGAGGCGCGTCACGACCCGTACCAGATGAGCACAATGATCCGATCCGAACCAGAGGAGATACTGCGAGCTGAACCAAGGAGCTTGGGCGCAAGGCATGGGTTACGAACCAAATGAAGACCGATCCGGAGACGACCAGAAATCGAGATGCAAAGGTTGTCCAAATGGGAAGTAGAAATCAGGATCCAGTTGGGAACCAACGAGTTAACTTCATGGTTGGACTTTGCTGCGAGACGTGTGCAAAGGGGTTATCGATACCTATCATTTTGGTTCACCACTGAGAGACGGATTAGGGGCTTGTAGTGATAGTTATACGGGGTTGGACTCTGTCATGGCCCAAAGATTAGGTGACCAAAGTAGTAGATATCGTATGCTTTACGCACTGAGTGAGAGATGTGAGGATAGTTGCTATGCTTGATTGTTTGTTATCACTATGACATGCACACCCCCACCCCCGTATTCTTTACACCATATGTTAGTGGCACCTTAGAGTATTGTACGGTTTGTAGTGCTAACTCTTTGGTTGCAGGTCCAGGTTCAAGTATGATTGGATTATACCTGTTATTGTTCTGTTTTGTTGCTTATCGCTCATACCAGACTTTTGTCTGACATAGAGTTTTATGTCTCTTCTTATTACTCTGGGTGCTCTTAAACTAGCAGACTAGAGACAGGTTAGGTGGTATGAACAAGTAGCTATACCGGAAACGAGCAGGAGGCTCCCACGTATGATATATAGATATTCTCCCTGTGTTATTGAAGGTCAATGCTTGGGCATTAGTAGTGTACCTCCTTCTTTTACTTTATTTTGCTTTAGAGACAGTTTTAAAGTTGTAATAATGATGTTGGATCATAAGCTGTATTTTGGATTTCCGCTGCTATGATGATGATGGTTTTAGTTTTCAGCTTATGCACTGTCTCGCCTGTTTCATGTCAAGTATGTTACTATTATATTTTATTCCATGCATTGTGAGACATTCTACAGGTTTCTTTGTTAGTTCTTTCATCTTCTTTCCTTTCTTTGATGACCGACCCGTGCTAGCGGACATGTGTACAGTGCACTTTCGGAGGAAATGTCGGTTAATGCAGGGCGGGCCGTCACACCAAACCCTAATCCTTAGTACGCAGCCGCCGTATTTGTTTTTTTTAATGGCCATAAAGCACCGAACCTTCTTCCTCTTGATCTCCCTCTTCTCTTATTAAAAATCAACATTTCGAAGAGCAAAATGAAAGAGCATCTCATGTTCTAGCTATTCAACGGTCGAGATGGGGTTTCATGCTTCAGTTTGGTCGGAATTGGTTTGAGAAATGGTGACTTTTGGATCGGGTTTTGGGGAGGACGAGGGGTGCGAGCTGGACGCCGTCGGTGGCGTGGGTGGAGGTTGGTCGGCGCCTTCGTGTGGTGGAGTTTGATCGAGCTCTGACAGCTCGTGGGTGGTGCGAGATGTGGAGGAACGAATCGATGATGGGTTCTGGCCTGAAGTGTGATATAGAGAAGAAGAGGATTGGCTTAGTAAAAGAGTTTAAGGTTTAAAGTAATTAATTTTAAAACTAATTATCCTACTTAATTGTGTAATGTTCGAAGCGTCGTAATCAATCAATACTCATCGAAATCGATCGGTTTCAGGTACGTTGGAATCACAACGATAAGATCTACGCAATGGAACTAACGGGAACTGATTTAGAGCTCGTCTAAATTTTGGCAAAATGAAAAGTTATTGGTGAGATTTCTATATTTAAAAATAATTAAAATTTAATTATTTCTTGTTATCTAAATTCTAGTTATGTACGTTGATCTGCGATGTATGATATGGTATGTGTTGCTTGTTGATTGTGATGATGAATTTTATTATGTTGATATGTTGATTTAATGGATTATTCTTTTGAAAAACAAATTACTCTTTTTGTTGAAATAGGTTTTCACACAAATGAAAACATCATGTTTATTTGTTATCTTAAGAATAGAATTTCAGACAAATAAAAACATTATTTTATTTGTCATGTTAGTGTAAATTTTGTATACACATAAAAATACCATTGTTATGTTACATGTTAAAAATATAATCGTCATACAAATAAAACATTATTTTATTCGGTATGTAAATATAATTTGTAGTCACATTAAATAGCATGTTTATGTTATTTGTTAAATAGGATTGGTTAACAAATAAAATTACCATTTTTATTTGCTAAGTCAACATAAAAAATTGGTTACAAATAAATGTTCATTTATTTGTCATTAGAATAACATAGAAAATTTGGTACAAATAAATATTCATTTATTTGACATTAGAATTCATAGGAAAATATTTACATATAAAATATTATTTTATGTAATATTACAATTGAAAATAACATTTTTATGTAAAATGTTATATTAGATTGAAAATTACATTTTATGTAAAATGTTATATTAGATTAGAAATAAAATTTTCATATAAAATGTTGCATTAGAGAAAAATAAAAAATTTATTATAAAATGTGGCATGAGAATTAAAATAACATTCTTTAAAGATTGTACATTGGGTCAAAATAACACTTTGTTATCAAATGTGATATTAGATTAAAATAACACCTTGTTATAAAAAGTGACATTAGAAAGAAATAACATTTTTAGTTTAAAATGTTGCATTAAAGAAAGAGAGAAAAATATAACATTTTCATTCTAAAATGTTGCATTTCTCATGTAGATAAAAACATATAATAGAAAAGAGTGGAAACAAAATATTCATTTTGTTAAATAGAAAGGAGTGAAAACAAAATATTCATTTTGTTAAATAGAAAAATGTTAAAACCATATCCTTTTATTTGTCATTAGAATTTATAGAAAATTGTTTAAGAAAATACAATAGAAAAATTCATTTTTATTGTAGTATGAAACATTAGAAAAGAATATGTTATTTACATTCCTCATGCAAATCAAAACATGTAATAGAAAGTTTATCTTATTTGCATTTACATGTAAATAAAAGGCATGAATAAAGAAGTATATCTTATTTACATTTTACATGTAAATAAAATACTTGAACTAAAAGGGTATATTTTATTCCCATGTTAGATGTGAGTAAAGACACGAATTTATAAAGGATATTTTATTCACCTTTTAGATGTGAATAAAAGACATGAAATTTAAAAGTACATTTTTATTTGCCTTTTTATACACAAATAAAAACCATAGCAAGTGAAGTATATTTTTATTTGCAAATAAAAACATGAATATATGAAGTACATTTTCATTTGCAAGTTAATGACAAATAAAAACATGAAGTCATAAAGTACAATTTTATTTGCAATTTAGTTGTAAATAAAAACATGATTATAAAAAGTTGACATTTTTATTTATATTTTAGAGATAAATAGAACATGAATTGAAAAAGGATTTTATTGATTTATTTTAGCTATAAATAAAGACATGAAAACAAAAAGTACATTTTCATTCACATTTTAGATGTGAATAAAAAAAACTTGAATTAAAAAGTACATTTTTATTTACATTTTATTTATGAATAAAAACATGAATTAGAAGGTACATTTTTATTTGCATATTAGATGTAAATAGAAACATAGTATTAAAAAGTACATTTTATTTACATTGCAAAAGTAAATAAAACCATAGGATGAAACGTTATATGTTCATTTACATTTTAGATGTAAATAGGATCATGAATTAGAAAAGGCACATTTTTATTTACATTTTAGATGTAAATAAAAACATAGAAATCAAAGTGAACCTTGTATTTATATGTTAGTTGTAAATAAACACATGGATTTAAAAAGTGACATTTGAAGTTACATTTTTGATGTAAATAAACAAGTTACATTTTTGGTGAAAATAAGAAGAAATAAAGCGGCATCTTTATTTACATTTTAGATGTAAATAAAAAGAATAAATTTAAAGTAACATCTTTATTTACAATTTATATGTAAATTAAGAATAGAATCAAAGTTACATTTTTATTTATGTTCTAGGTGTAAATAAAGAGATTAGATTCAAAGAGGCATTTTAAATTTACATTTTAGATGTAATCAAAAAGGTAGAATTTAACGTTATGATTTATTGTCAATATAGAGAAAATAAAGGATTAAATTTTGAAGTTACATATTAATGTCATTGTAGGTGTAATCAAAGGATAGAATTTAATGTTAAATTTTTATTGTCATTCTAGGGACAATAAAAAGAATAGAATAAAAGATATATTTTTATTTGCATTCTAGATGCAATAGAAAGAGTAGAATTAAAGGTGATACTTTTATTTATATTTTAGATGCGATAAAAAGAGTAGAAATAAAAGAACCATTTTTATCGTCATTTTATGTGCGATAAAAAGAGTAGAAATAAAAGGAACATTTTATCGTCATTTTAGATGTGATAAAAAGAATAAATTTTAGTAGTCGAAGTCGCCAACGATTTATACTTATATATATAAATTAAAATTAAAACGAAACACGCGCGGTAGTTCGCGTTTCGGCAATCGTAACTTTAAACGATTATACCGTAAGATCCGACCGTCGGATTTTCCCAAAACTGGAACCGTTAGGACCGCTTTGGGAAGATCTTTCCAACGATATAAACTTTGTTAAAATCCAACGGTTAGATTTCGAGATAAGTGTAAATCAAATTTGGATAAAAACAGCGCTATGGCCGCCCATCGACCCGAAGCGTCATTAAATGAATATAGTTATTTTTATATATATAAAAATAGCGATAAATCGTTATTAAAGATTGATAACAATATGAAACGATTTTAAGATATATATACATGCGAGGATCATTTGAAAAGTCCGAGCTCAATCTCATTTCAAATGATTGTACGACGATCTAAGTCGAAGAGTTAAAGATGGTGATTGAAGACTGACGATCTTCACATCAAATGGATGTGTTGCTACTGAGGCCCATGATTGGAGTAGCTACCTTGAAGGGGAGTCAGGAGTAGCCGTCCGGACGTACTTGTTGATTATTCGGATATGCGAGGAATAAGGTGCCTCCGGTTTCGTTCAGACCCAGAACGGACTTGTAAATGGATGGTATGTCTGACATTGTATTCCTTTATACTGTATTCGTTGACCTCTGCTAAATATATATCTGTTTGGTGTTTAACACTCTTCTCTGAGACGTATGAGCTTAGAGGTTATATATTGGTAGAAATCAATGGTATGGTATGGATTGACAATGTGGCATGCTAAGATGCATGGATCAAGGCTTTTGTTGAAAAGCATAGCCTTGTGTTTGATGATCAAAGCTTAGACTGTTTAGGACTGCAGGGAGTGCACACGCTTCTTTCTAGCTAGAGTAGTGTCAGCGACCTACCAACCCTGACATTTTTACTTATGCGGATGTTGGATTATGAGGTACCTCGATTTTATAGGTTGTTAGTGGCCATATAGAGGTCCAAAAGGACCGGGAAGCATGTGTTCAGGCATAACTAATCCACTAACATAGGTGTGGACCGACCCTGAAGATCCAAGGGTTCGCCAGAGTCTGAATCCTGAGGCATTTGCTAGAGTGTCTCAAATCAGTGGGGACGATCCCTAGCCTTGACTCATGATGGAAACCCAATTTCCAATACGACACCATCGGTTTTGATTGTAGAACTAGTATGGCGACATGATATATGGTACCCATGCCGTCTATGATTGATACATTATGATTGAAACAGTTTTTGAAACATATATACACTAGTAATAATATCAAATCCATTTTTATCGTATTAAGCATTTTTGATCACTATAAGGTAAAACTGTATCCTCCGGTTTGCGTTGCATTGTGTGATGGGTCTTGAGTCTTATAATGGTTTCATTTTTCTAAAAAGCATTGCGTTGTTTAACGATTTATTTAATTTATGCACTGGCAATCCAATGGAGTAAACCCGTTCCGCGTTAGCGGCGTAGTCCTGTGATTAGCCTTATTATTAGATTAGTAAAATTAGATTTCTCACACCAGTCCCATGACTGACTCATAGTTTGTTTCACTTTGCAAATTCGGGTTCCCTCTTTTCCACACGGGCGGTCGAGTAGCTTTTTGCAGATATTTATCTCTTGAGCAGGATTCTGGATCGAAGCCTAAAGCTGTGTCCAAAGCATAGAAAGTCTTCCGCTGTATTTTATTTGTCGATGTACTCTGATATTCTGTACTCTGATGTAACATTATTATGATGTTTATAAAAGTATGTTGTTATTGTTCTAATATATTGTATTCTCAAAGTTAACGTATGCGGGTTTTGAACGATTTTAATCGATCTAGCGATCGATTAAGGTCGGGCAAAATGCGTGTCGTTACAATATCTTTAGAGGGAAATACACTGGGTTCAACAAGAACGTCTTGCAGCCCGGCCCACACATGACCAACCACTCATTTCGCTTGAGTGTATCGAATGTATATCACCAACGGTTGGGATCAGCAACCGTTTCCCGAAAAGGGATAGTATCGAAAATAGATTAAAGAATGAAATGGATTTTCTCTAGATATGTGATTATACACCCTAACGGGAGAGACCCACATAGCCATGCTGCCTACCTGATTTTTGTCATTTTCCGGTTGATGAGGCTTGAGGTTTAACACTATCTTTTTAAGAACATCACAATCACTTTGAATGCCACATCGTTAGGTCCGCCAAATCACTAATTGACGTTCACAAAAATAATCTTGGGTGTTTATGCTAAGAGAAGGTGTCTTCTCTGCCACCTACAGAGATACGTTTGTAAAAATCAACGCACGTGGTTTTTGAAAATACTCTGTCAGACATTCGTCCATACAAGTCATCCAGGAACAGAATGAACCGAAGGCACCCTCCTACCACATCATAGGAATCACCCTATAGATCAGTAGTGAGTAATCCTTCTAAACCCGTAGATTTCAACCACGACAAAACCACATCATATCTCCGGTTATAAATTATAAATTAAGTCTATATATAGTAGACTTTGAAAAACTACAGAAGTTAACCAGAGATATGGTAATAATTCCATTTTGATGAAAATCTACGGTCTTCAATGGCTCCATCCTGATAAGCATCTGGTATCTTCTCAATTTCATATTTGCTGATCGGAATGGTTATAGAATATAATTCGATCTCGGTCTTCCCGTACCAACAATCGTATAGGTCAGATTTGATAGTTGGTTATTAACTATCACATGAACAACCATAAAAATGAAATGGATTTAGTGGTTCAGTACTCAGCATCACTTGGCCTTTTTAATTTAAAAACTAATTTAAAACTTCTTAACCCTTCAATATTTAAAACACGGTCTTTACTTCTTATATTTGTAAAACTAATTTAATAACTGAATTAAATCATATATATATATATATATATATATATATATACACTCCCATCTTGAGTTCACTCAACTTCCACGTAAAACATCATTTGGCAGTTACTCTCTTTGAATAAACATATTCAAAATTTATTCCATTAATTCCTTTACTTCAAAAATATCATTTTATTTTTACCAAATACCCTTTCCCTTTTTATATTGAAAATAACATTTATATGTATACTCAACTTCATTTTAATTTCCTTTACTTAACTCCTTATCGATCCATACTATTCCCCACAACCATTTCCCATTTTGAAATATCATTTCAATTCCATTCATTTCATTTAATCTCATTTATAAAGTATCGTCAACTAAAAATCCATGTTATAGCCTCACGCCCTCTTTTATAAACCTTATTTATAAAACATGGTTTAATATAAACCCCTTTCTATCTCAATTGTCTTCAAATATTAAATAGAACATTTATTAAACTATTACATTAGCTCAAAATCTCTTTTATAATCTCGTTATAAAAATCCAGGTCTTACTATAAAAATTCGATCTTCAACTCTTTTCTAATTCAACTAGATCCACTCCAAACTCGATTATTAAAATAAATGGATTCCATTTGAGTAATAATCACTTAAATCCTTATTTATTAAGGTAATAACTTATTTTATTATTAACTACTATATAAGTAGTTAAATCTCTTTATTACTAAAATAAATAATAAATTTCTCCATTTAAATCTTATTAACAAATATTCTCTAAAACCGTTTCATTAGATTTATTTAACGATAAACTATTTAATTTAATAATCAATACCAGTTAAAGCGGTCGATTTATTCAACTCAAAACACGGTTATTTTCTTAACCAATTCCAATTAATTTTCTCTTTTAAATTAATTAATAATATAATTAATTTAAATAATCCCATTTAATCCAACTCTTAACCGTTCGGTTAATTTCTGCTCATTTACGTATAAATCTTGTTAGTATAAGAGATCACTTTATAAAATCATTTAATAATAACTGATATATTTTAAATAATAAATAATAACTTTTTATTACCTTTTTTAATAACTTTAATTCCAGTTAATAGATTAAAAATCTATTTTTAGTGATAAAATAAATTTTATAACTTCATTACCATCGATTCACTTGACGGTAAATCAATATTTAAAATGATTGATTTATAGGCCATATGTTGCCAATTTCCCAACCAATATTGTCCGTTGGTCATTAACAAACAAACGTTGAATTTAGATTCAACGATCAATAAACAAATAAATCATCTACTCAGGTTGGTCAAACAATTCATATAATGTGATATGAAAATAAACAATAAATTTGAGGGATCCCATTGGATCCCTCCAACCTGTTCTTCTCTGCATCAAAATACGTTATCCCAAATTCAATTCAATAAACGATATAATATTCAACCATAAATAAATAACAGTAATCCAATCATCCATATTTAATTCAATATGTTTATATTATTATAAACGTAACCAACAAGTAAGTTACCTTGTTTGGAAATAATCATTAAAATAACGATTATATTTAATTTAAATTCAACTAACGATTTAAATCAACCAAATCAATCAATATATAAATAATCAGCATACCGCAAACAATTATCAACCATAATACACAAAATAAAACCCTACTTATATAAAATATAAGTGGGTAAAAAAAACTGAGTGAGTAAACTCATATTGATTTCCCATTTATTTGCTGTAGCAGTTCGGTTACTGTTAAATTAAACATCGTTTAATATAATAGTAAATTCCCAGCTGTCTCCACTATCGTCCAAATCAGTTCCATATGGTTGTGTTTCTCCCCGTGATTCCGATAAGTCTTGTTTCGTTAAATTCTAGTAGCATAACGAAAAGTTATACTCAGACTTAGTTTATACGTTAATGAATTAAATTATTGATAAACTTTATATTAGGCTAATACTAAACAAATTATAAAACTATAATTATGTTAGTGATTACCGTTGTAATGTCCCGGATTTTTCTACCATTTATTTGAAATATTTTATTTATTTAAAATATTGATTTATGTTCAATTAATGGATTTGACAATTTTAGTTTGAATATTCAAATTATAATATAATAATATTTTAATTTTGGGATATTGAGAAAATATCAAATTTTCATTTTTGAATTCAAATTGGTTACCTTCATATATTATAACGATTCATAAACAAAATTGATTTCTAACATTTTTAATACCGTTTGAACTTAGATTTTTTGATTTTTGATAGTTATATATGTTGATTGAAAGGATTGATAGTTAACATAATTTTAAGTAATTTGTTTAATAGTTTATAGATGGTGTCATAGTTGACTACCATTACTAATTGTGAATCAATAACGGCTGTAGGTAGGAAAACCAAAGGTAACAAACAAATGGAAATTTGGATTCCAGCGATATAATGTTGCAGTTCAGTTGGAACATTATATTATCAGATCAGGTATAACTTAAGTCATCTAAAAAATGATACATTGAACAGATATGTTATATTCAAAAGAAAACATAAAATATACATAGATTTACACCATCAAAATTGACAGATTTGGATCTGATAAAATATATTCATATACAGAAAAGTTACAACAATCTCATGGACAGTTTCACATGGTCTAAATCAAATGCAAGAACTACCAGGTCCTAATTTCAACTCTGTAAAATGAAAAGACAATTCAATAAAAAAAAAGGGAGAAAAGAAAAAGAAGGAAAGAAGAGAAAAAAAATCTGCAACAAATCTCCTCACAGCATCAGTCTTGATCACCACCTGATAATCCTGAAAAGAAGAGAAATGTACAGCTATGAGTAGCTAGTTTAAATATACATAGTTAGGTAAAAGATTTGAATAAGAAAGATACATGCAAACAGTAAAAATATGGCATCAAATCATCTGGAATCGAATCAAACAATGCAATAGCTTACAAGCTAAACAAGCAGCACATACTAGACAATCCAAATCAGAAAATGAAGTGACAAATTCATAGCTTCAACAAATCTAAGCCTAAACAGTTCAAGATCGAAACAGATATATCTATATATATATGAACAGATATGGAAATAAAATCTTTAGACTAAATCAAAATAGCTAAGACCAATGAAGATCAGAAATAGGTACAGCTAATACATGTGCATCACCAAATCCTAGATAAGTAAAACAGGGAAGAATTGTGTCATCAAATCTTTAAACAATCGAGAAGGATGATATATTTTTTTTTTCAGAAGAAAAAAAAACTCATATAAAGGCTGTCGGCTATAGGCACATGGCAAAATCAGCTAAGAAGTAGCTATACATCTAAATATATATAGCCCATGCCTCAAATCTATAAAAAACTGAACAAAGATTTTCAAACAAGAAAGAAATCTAAAATATTAATAACGAAATTGACCATACACAATTCATACAAATCTATGAATAAACAATTCAAGGATCTAAGCAAACAAGTACAGGCAATCCAATATAAGGTCCACATTGTCTCTGTCGAATATCACAAGCAGACCAAGCCATCACAAACAGTTGGGTTTTTGTGTATTTTGACCAAGAGTTTGCACATGGAAAATCTAATGTAATCTGAAATCAAATTTAAACTATTTGGTAGCTGTATACATACGGGTATGACAGTGGACAAATCAACACATATAGATTTATAGGCAGCTCGAGGTAGGTATAAATATGAGCAGTGACAACACATAAAATCCATCACTGATAAGAACATCACACGCAAAAACCATCAAACAGATCGTAGCAGAACCTAGGCGTCTAGGGTTTAGGCAACTAAGTCTAAGCTAAGATTTAACAATTCGTAAATCGCTGTAGCCATTCACGAGTATAAATACGCAGCAGGTATTCAGAACAAACCAGATCAATTTCAACAAAGAGTAAACCGAATTCAAATCCACAAAAGAAATAAAAAAAAAACAGAAATTTAAGTTAGAGTAAAATTACTTAGCTTTTATGGGGGAAGGCTTCGACCTAGATGAATCGGAAGGGACGACTTCCGTTAGTTTGAGTGCGGTGATGCCTGCAGTGCTGGACGGAGGCAAAGGTGAGTCGAGATGGAAGCTGTGGACGGCGGCGCCTCTGGTGAGGGCAGGGGTGTGGGATCCGGTGGTATGGAGCGTCGGCGGCAAGGGTTTAAGGTGGTAGGGTTTCGGTTTTCTGGAATTTGAGAGTGGCGGCGGAGGGTTTGAAATGAAAGTGGATCCGATGTTTTGCTAATGAAGGGTTTCGGTTTTTATGGTAAAAGAGGGGTGCGGGCTTTAAACTTATGGGCTGAAGACAATAAGGTATGGCCCAATTGTATTATATAATAGTTAGTTAATTTTAAAGAAGGTTTAGGTTAGTATATTAGTGATTATTAAAGAATTTTAATTAAGGGGAGTTAGTTTAATTAGTGAAACTTAAACCATTTCATTATTAAGTCTAATTGGTCGTGTTAATTTCATTAATCAGTTTAAAACCATATTTAATTATTTGTTTAATATAATTTAATATGGTTAAGGATATCGTTTTAATTTATATAATTAATTTAATTTAAAACATAGGAATAAAAGGGAATTAGTTAGGGTGTGTATAACGGGATAATTAATTCAATTAAATAAGGATTAGTTTATTTAATAAGGATTTAATTAATTTAACAAAGGCGTTAATATTCTAATATTACAACTCAATTCATATATGAACAGAAATGGGCAGAACAACTCGTGTTACGATCATGACGACAAGCAGAACAGAATCGGAAAGAAGTTGGCAACAGTAAGAATCAAAGGTGAGTTAACCTCACTCAGTTTCCTCCCATTTATATTTGATATAAATTGGGTTTTGTTTTATATATTCTGGTTGCTAGAAATGATTGTCTGCTAGTTATATCTGGTTGATTTGAAATTTGGAATTTAAACGGTTGTTTAAATTCAGTGAATTATAGAATCGTTATTTTTAACGATTAAATCAAATAAAAGAAATTTTCCTTGATTTACACGGTTATAAAATAATCGTGTTTGAAATTATGTGAATTGTTTGCATGATCTGATTACTGATTGAGGGTCGTCCTTTATCATTAGATAAAGGAAACAGTTGGGATTGGCAATTGATTTGATTGATGAATAGTTGAATTGAAATTCAACGTTTGATTTAGTTTAACCAGTATTGGTTGAATAATTCGATATCACCTTTCGTGTTAGAAAACCATGGATTTTTATTAAGTGGGTCATTCCGTACGAAATTTATTTTGGAATTTAAAATAAGTTCAAGTGTATTATTTTGAATAGGGCAGTTTTAAAGAGAAATAAGGATTTTTATTATCCAGTTAATCGAGATAGGATTTAATTGAATCATTGTTATAAAATTTTCAAATATAGTTATTGGAGACAGAGTCAGTCCAACATAGTTATTCAAGATAAGTACCATTTTGTAAGACTGCTAGCGAAATTCGCAGGGCTGCAGATAGCCTACGGCGGTCGGATGTTTCTTGAGTGAATCAGGCGTAACCATTTTTGATCGCTGTGATCTAGAGTCGAGCGAATGGTGTTAAATCAAATAGTAGTAAATCGATAAGTTAATTAAATCGAGTTAGTCAAAGTTGAGTTGATTAGGTCGAGTTGGCAAAAGAATCTTGTTAAATAAGTCAAGTTAGTCGAGTAAGTTAAGCTGTTAGAGTTAACCAGTTATGGTTAATCGATTTAAAGTAAAACGATTGGAATTAAATCGAATTAGAGTTATTCAAATGGGATTAATCAGGTTTGAATTAATCGGGTAGTAATAAAGTGAATAGAATAGTAAAAAGGAGTTTATCAAATATCACTTATTCGAAGAAGAGTCGTCGAATGTAATTTATTCGAGAAGTGAATTAAATCGAATATGAGTTATTCGAAGAGATAGTTAATTGGATATGGTTCATCCGCAGGAGAGAGATTTTCGAATACAGTTTTATTCGAAAGAATGATAAATTGAGTATGGTTATTCGAAAAGAAGTTGTGAAAGATTCCGAAGATGAGCCTTGTTTATTTCGAGGTTGGAAATGTTGTTCAGTTAAGGTCTGAGAGGTAATTATACCCCAACTTGATTGGCTTCGTTTTTAACTAAGGAATGGGTAAGGTTCGGTGGTGAAGATTGATCGAGTAAATTGAGCTAATAAGTAAAAAGAGTTGAATTGGCTGAGTGATGTTTTATTTAAACATCAGTTTTAATCAAATGAAGAAGTTGGGAAATGTTTTTCCAAACAAAGATCAGAAATGTTTATAGAAATAAGCAAAGGAAGTAATTCTGAAAATGTCCTAATGATAATCAAGTATATTTTCTAAATGTAGGAAATAAGGATTTATGTAAATGGGAAATGACTAGGTCAAGAATAATTTAATCCGAAAGGAAATAAACATTGGATGATGTTTGGTCGATAGAAATTTCCATCTGGAAATAATATCGTTGTTTGCACACTTGTTTATTTGATAGTTAAATCACAGACTATCAAAATCTGACCTATGCGATCATTAGTTCGGAAAGACCGGGATCGAATTCATATTCGAAAAACCATTCCGACCAGCGAATACGTGAAAGAAGATTTGTGCAGATGGAAGAATTGAAGACCGTTGATCTTCATGAGCGGAAGAACCACTGATTGGATTTCTCTGGTTTAGCGGCCGAAGATATTTTGACAGTGATTCTGTCGTGATTGGAATCTACGGGTTGCAAGGACTTCTCGCTACTGATCTATGGGGTGATTCCTATATGAGATGCAGTAGGAGAGTACCTTCGGTTCATCCTGTTCCTGGGTGACTTGTATGGACGAGTGTCTGACAGAGTATTTCCAATGGGATCACGTACGTTGATTTCTTCAAACGTACGATAGTTGGTGGCGGAGGACGACGGTTCTCTTATCAACTAGAGTATTTTTGTGGACGTCAATTAGTGATGTCCAGAGGATCTGACGATGTGGCATTCAAAGTGAATGATGGCCAGATGTTCGAAGAGAGGAATTCTAGCCTCAAGCCTCATCAACCGGGAGATGACAAAAATCGGGCAGGCAGCATGGCTATGTGGGTCGCTCCTATTAGGGTGTATGATCACCTATCTAGAGGAATTCCATTTGTTTCTTAAATCTATATTCGATGCTGTCCCTTTTCGGGAGGCGGTTGCTGATCCCAACCGTCGGTGATATACATTCGATACACTCAAGCGAAATGAGTGGTCGGTCATGTGTGGGCCGGATTGCAAGACGTTCTTATTGAACCCAGTGTATTCGTCTCTAGAGATACACGTTCGGAAGGTGGTCCCATACCTTGTCAAAGATGGAAATCCAATCTCCAATAAGCGCCTGCAGTTTTTGATTGTATACTATATATGTGGAGTGTGAGATGCAAGCGTTCCACTAGATTGTTATATACTTGTATTTAGACATTATTATAATATCAGACAAGTATATGATTTCAAAACTGTTTTGGGTCATCGTAAGGTAAAAACCGTCCGTGTTTATGTGTGGATTTGGTCTTACGATTATCCTTTTCTTTTGCAATGATTTTGAACTTAAAAATCAGGATTTGATGATTTACCCTAAATACTGTGCGAGTTTATCTCACTCTGGTTCACCAGACTGACCCGGTGTTTTGTAAATGCTCGGGTTAGCCCAGAGTGTACAGGTTCAGGTTCGAAGCTGTGAAGAGACGGGCTGGAAGAGTTCAGACGTATGATATTATTCCGCTGTGTTGTATGAGGGCAGATTATTATAACTGTCCAGATGTGTTCATGTACTCTGATGATTGTAAGTTTTATCTAAAGCTCTCAATAAAGATTTATTTATATATTATATTTTGTTCCGCTGCGATGTGAGACTCTGTGTTGTGTTCTTCTTCTTCTTCTATTCTTATATTTCTTTCTTTCTTATCTCACCCTCTAATTTCTTTCATTGACAATCCGGCGTTCTCGGGGTTTGAAAAGTCGGCATGAGATACAATACAGGTATTTATGTCGATTTTCGGGGCCGAAAACCGCCGGGTCGTTACAACCGTTAACGACCCATCCATTGTTTAATTGAAAACAGGTCCCCTTCTTTCATGTTTCTTTCTGCCACGTACACCGTTTCCAAAAGAAAACAAGCTTCCCACCTCCATGTCACTGTTCTAGCGCTTTGTATTGTCCATGTTGCTGGTGTAAACAGTTTTTTTTCTTTTCATCTTATTCTGTTGGGCTTTACATCAATTCGCATAAGCCTACGATGACCTACGTCCATACTGCATAGTATTTACCTTCTTCTCCATATACTTCGAACAACTTCCATCACGTCCCATTCACCGACGTTTCCCCCAACTTCTGTTCATTTTGTTTTCAATAACTCCACCTAGTTAATTCATCTTGCCCAACATTCATCTCTTTCCCCCCCTCAGTTCTTTAGTTGGTCTTCACGTTAGCCGCCCAAACAACAAGTCAAAAGCTTCCACTTATGTTTTGCACGAATAACTTCACCATCAGGATGTCATACTCCTTCATTCAGACTACCAAGCCTCTACCTGTACTTCACGCTTAAACCAATGTTCCCAACTGCATTTCACCATATATGTTTACTATTTAAATACCCCTTCGTCACTCGCTGCTCATGTTCACCAGGACCCACACCATCCGAACCTTATCGAGAATCGCCCGGACTCCTCTGGCTTAAAGTATGAGCAACCCAAGACCCCAGTCGAGAGTCCACGCCTTTTGTATATGGCCTCTTTGCCCATGCAAAAACTCAACACGCTACATACCTACCCAACAGCCTTTCTTCTACCACCAATACTGTCTGCAACTCCTCTAATTGGTTAAAACCTGGCTTCATACCCACTTCAGTCCCCCCGCGCAGCCCTGTTGTCTCCATCATTACACAATACTTCTCGTTCCAGCTTGCAAAAGAAAGAAACCCCTACTGTACTTCCTACTTTCACATACCTTCTTCCTTTCTAGTAGAAGCCCTCTTCTTCCCAATCTCCTATTCGAAACCACTATTTTCTATATATTTTTATATTTTACTATACACGCAATTTTAAGCTTTGGCAAGAATGCTTGGAAAAGAAAACGATGAAGCATTGGGTATTTATAAGTGAGAAACCTTGGCACCCAAGTTTTAGCATGGTAGGATGGGTAGGCTAGGATCTCACATCGTATGTCTGTTGATTAGAAAAATGTAGTTGAAAGGAGCAACAGAGTAGCATGTGCTTGAGTTATCTATAGACCAGATTTTTGCTTGTTATTGGAAATGTAAGAAAATGTTATATTTTTACCCATTGCATTAGTTCGAAATTAGCTTAGCATAGGTAAGAAACTATATTTTCTCTTTACAACTCGAAGAGCATGTGCTGTTTCTAGATGTAGCGCTGTGGTTTCAGGGTGTAGCTGGCTTACCGCTTTTCGTATAGGCATGAGCTGTTTATTAGGATATAAGGTACCCATGCTAAGTTGTTTAGTCTTGTGTAGGCTGTAGAATATGGATGCCAAGTTTTTATTTAGAGTTAGTTGTGTGTATAAATTTGTACGTTGAGGATATTTTCTTGTAATATCCAACTAATTTTGCTATAGGAGAATTGCTGCGAACAAATAGAGAATGGTAGGAACAGGAAAATACAACTTTAGAAATTGGCAAGGTTGAGGACATGGGAGCATGCTCTAACTAAAACTTTGTTTAATCATGGACACCAAAAATACATTATAAGAAGCCTACAAGATTTTCTCATTTTTAATATCATCATAAACTGACATGCAGTTATTGTAAATGTATTTCAAAAACTGAGGGTCATAGAAGAAGAACCATCCATCAGCACAGATGAAGATTAAAATAGTCAAAACTCAGTACAAATTATGATGATGATAGTAGTGGTGAAGTAGATGACGACTTTGAAAATTCTATTCCAGCAAAGAACGTGGAATTAAACATGAGCAAAAGGGTCATCTTTAAATAATTGCTCCAATTCCAAGTTAGTTTCATATTCTAGGTCATACAAATTGTGTACTGGTTTCTTTACTTTGCACTTATCGATATAACGTGGTCAAAACAACGAGTAGTATTAAAAAACTCTTCACGGTAGGCGCGCAAAGGTTTGCGTTCACCCATTTTTTTATTATTACATCTTTCAGTCAAATCACATTACTAATTTCAGCATATAATTATATATAAAATTAACGTTCAATCTACATTAAGCAACAAATTATATATTATAAATCCATTTAAAAATTCAAAATTAATATTAAATAAATTAAATATCTGATCACAAAAATATGGGACATTACAACAGTCCACACATAAACACAAATGGTTTTTACCTTAAGATAACCCAAAACATTTTCGGTATCAAAATCCGGTGATATTATAATAGTGTCTATCAAACCATAAATAAATAATCATCTAGCAGAACACTTGCATCTCACGCTCAACATAATTAATATATAATCAAAAACCGCATGGCGCTTATTGGAGATTGGATTTCCAACATGATAAGGTATGGGACTACCTTTTGATCAGTGTACTCTAGAGAGGATACACTGGGGTTCAACAAAACATCTTGCAATTTGGCCACACATGACTGGCCATTCATTTAACTTGAGTGTACCGAGCATATTATGACCCACAGTTGTGATCAGCATCCGTTACCGAAAGCATACAATAGCGAATAGAAGAAGAAGCAAATGAAATTTCTCAAGATAAGATGATAATACCCCCAATGGGAATGGACCACTTAGCCGTGCTGCCTACCCGATTTTTGTCATTTCTCGGGTGATGAGGCTTGAGGTCACATTTACCTTTCAAAAAACATATTCCATCTTTTGAATGTCAAATCATCAGATTCGTTAAATCACTAATTGACATCCACAAATACACTCTGGGTGTTAAGCTAAGAGAATAAATTCTCCGCCACCAAACTTGGTATATTTATGAAAATCAATGTACGTGAGTTTCATGAAATACTCTGTCGGACCGTCCATACAAGTTCATTATGGGACTGAATGAACGAAAGATACCTCAGAACAAGAGGTTTATTGCCACGAGTTTAATCTCGGTAATTAACCAGAGACATCAATGAGTAATCCTCTTGATCTCAAGATCTATGTCTTTAAATTAAACTATTAAGATCCTTGCAATGTTAGTTCGTGAACGCAAAGTTGGTTTGAAGTGGTTTAGTCTAGCTCCCATCTCGGTCTCTTTGAAATAACACGTCAGTAGTCCATAATGATCATATCATCAATAGTTGGGTTTTTAGCCATCAGATTACAAACAATACAACCAAATACTTAAGCAGCTTAGGCCTTTTTATTCAAAACCATCCATTAAAACCTTTATCGGTTCTTAAAATCAATTCCATTTAAACAAACTACCTTTTCACTCTTGAAACCTTCTTAACACAATTTTTAACTTGGATTCATTTACAAAAATCTATTTCCCAAATTCTTTACATCAAAAACCATTTAAGCGTTTTCCTCTACATATGAAAATTTTCTTTCCATACTGATTGGAATACTTAATTTATTTACACAACATACCTTTGCTTTTTGGAAATCTCTTTACAATTTCAATCATCTTTACCTGACTTAAATATTGACTCGATGCTTGATTTAAGCCATCGCATTAGCTTTAATCTCCTGCATAAGATGAAACGACCCGCAATCAGCCTTATGGGAAATCACGGATTGTACTGAGAACGAGACGAATCGGAACACAAACAGAAGAACATTTCATTGTTTATTACAACAATTCATCAGAATACAAGAATATACAGAGTATAAACAAATAATATACATTTGACGAACATAAGAGATTTAAATACATTACTTCAGTGGAAAAATAATATAATACACAACTGAAAGAGATATACGGATACAGAACTTTCCGGATATCATTCCAGCTGTAAACCAGATTCCTGTGAATATAAATCTGCAAAACCAAAACTACTAGCTGCCCATGCGGAAAATAAGGGCACCCAGAGTTTAGGTTAAAACAATAAACTCCAGGTCAGTCATGTGACTGGTGTGAGAACTAAAACAGTCATTAATCTTTATTTTAAAGTTAGGTAAATCAAGGGACCACGCCGTATAACAGGGAACAGGTTTCCTCCCAAGAATACCAGTGCATAAAACAACAGCGCAATGCTAAATAAAGAACAATGAAGCTATTATAAGACCCAGGTCCCATCACACAATGCAACACAAGCCGGAGGATAGGGTTTTACCTTATAATAGCCAAAGAATGCTTGATACGCTAAATTTCATCTTTTATTATTACTATAAGTGAAGAAAACAACTTCAAATATAAATGTATCAATCATAGACGGCATGGGTACCATATATCATGTCGCCATACTAGTTCTACAATTAAAACCGCACGATGTCGTATTTGGAAGCTGGATTTCCATCTATGAACCGAGGCAAAAGATAGTCCTCACCGATTCGAGACTCTCTAGCCCGAGTCTCAGGATCAGAGCTCGAGTGACCCTTGGAGCGACAGGGCCGGTCCACCGATATGGATTAAAATGCCTGAACACTGCGTTTCCCCGCCCTTTGGGGGCGTAAATGAGTCCTATGACTCCATCGGCTCCACATAGTCACCGATATATCCGAGGCGCCTCGCAACAGCAACAACCACACAGGTGAAAATAATATAAATGTCAGGGCTGGTAGGTCACAGACACCACCCTAGCTAGAAAGAAACGCATGCCCTCCCTGAAGCCCTCTCTCGTTTTTGGTTCACATTCGGGGTGTGAGCCTCGCGAATTACCGCTACACAAAGCTATGCCACACAGGCCGTGCTTTGATCATCAACCATAAGACTCTGCTTTTCAATAGAAGCCTTGATCATTTGCATCTTAGCATGCCACACAGGCAAACCACTCCATGCTACCGATATCCATCAATCACACAGAATGATATCCAATGTCAGACACACAATCCATTTACAAGTCCATTCTGGGTCTGAACGAAATCGGAGGAACCTTATTCCTCGCATATCCATCGATCTCCAAGTACGTCTAGACGATCACCAACTGATTCCCTCCTCTTAGGTGTACAGCCCAATCAAGATCATCAGTAATCACCCAAACGATGTGAAGACCTCTGGTCTTCGACCACCATCTTCATCCTCGACACCACGTCAAATCAGTTATTCAGAATGGGATAAACCCGGTCTTTCTGAATAGCTCGCGTATATAGTAAACAAGTGTTACACAAACACAACATACGCCTCATTCCAATTCAGAATATTCTTTTATTCAAATATTCTTATACTTTGGGAAAGGTTCCCATTAATTTTATCAAAGATAAATTCTTTAAATTTATTCTTTAATCTTCTTTTGAATATCAATTCAAACCAAATTATGGTTTATCCAAATTGGTCGGGATTAGCGAACTTTACCGAAGTAATCATTTGTTTTAAACTTCCCAATCCCAACCTATTCATCCCATGATGTAAAACTGGTAATACTTCATATCTAACACCACGATGTTATCGGTAAATTCAATTACCATTTCATGTTCAAATCTAATTAAAGATTTGACTATCGCCTGGAGCAAAACTGGTGATACTCCATTCTCGATCATTTCAATCTAATTAAAGATTCATTAAAACTCCACTTGGTTTTAATCTTCCCAAAAATCAATATTAATGATTGTTTAACTTGGGAAACCATATCATGTCTTTAATTGGGTTAAAGAACCAATGTCATTTAAAACACGGTTCACTATAAACCCAAAATCACATTCTATTCCATCAGCCTTTAACCATAAATTAGCAAGTGAACAATTCCCTAAGTAATAACCCCGAAGGCCGAAACCAACATCAGATCAATACCCAGGAAACCATTCAACTTAATTAATCTCCAGTTAGTTTCTAATTTTCTTAACTCTGTTGGGTCTAAGAACATTATTATTAAAGATACCATTCACGACAACCCAAAATCACATTCCATTAACAATGGAATCTTCATGGAAAACAAATCGATATATATATATAATCGATATAAACTTAAATATTCGACTAACAATATAAATGGAATAATGACAACTCCTTTTAAATTCCATATATATTAGCAGTCCTCATCCACAGAAATTCACTTCGATTATCACCAAATCGAATTCCATTCCATTCCAATTTATTTTATTAAATTGGAAAACTTTACTTTGGAAAATCTCCTTTAAATCTTAATAAAAGATTTATAAATTCCAAATCACATTTCACCTTAAATCGGGTTAAAGAACGAATGTCATTAAAACATAGTTCACGATAAACCCAATTCACATTCCATTAATTATCGGGTTAAAGAACAAGTGTTATTTAAAACACCGTTCACGATAAACCCAAAAATCAATTTCAATTCAAATCCGATTAAATATTATTTAATTGGTATACTTCATTAAATCTAAATAAAAAGATGTAATCTTTTTCTCAACTGGGTTTAAGAACAGTGTTAATGAAGACACCATTCATGACAAACCCAAATCACATTTGATATTAAATACAAGGCTCTGAATAGAAAATATATCGGCTTATATTCAATATCAAATTCTACGACCAACAAATATCGTATTGGAAATAACGATATAAATATATCTTTCAAATTTCCATAACAATATCTGTATAATCACAAAAACCAACATCAAAATATTCCAAAGACAATTTTGATTCAAATCCATTCCAATTCAATTATTGGAAATTCTGGTTACTTTTAAAACCCTTTCAAATCCAATCTATTTGTTTTAAAAATAAATGGATTATAATTCTAGTTCAAAACTAGTTCATTTCGATAAAAATCTATTTTTATCTTTTCAAATTTGGAATTCTTCATCCCAATTCTTCCCAAATCATTTCTTATGATTTTACACAAATTATTGATATTTTAAATAATTTTATCAAGGCCCGTACAGTCGATTTCCATAAACGGCCATCGAACTGCACTTACAGTGACCTTTTCCAAATTTGATTTGAACATATTTCCAAATCCAACCGTTAGATTTCAAATTAGTAATATTCTTAGAAAGATCTTTTCGATACAAACCCAACGGTTCCGGTTTTAGGGGAATCTGACGGTCGGATCTCCCGTAATGTCCATTCGAAGTCAATGGTCAAAATTCGCGAATTACCGCAGTGCGGTGCGTTCTATTCAGGCCATTATATATATAATATAAATGTATATTATATATTTCGTCGATTTCTTTTCAAAACGTGTTTTATAAATCGTTTTAAATTCGTTTTCTAAAGGATTTCAACTTCCTATTCAATTTCTAATCAAAATTGAATATTCCGTATCATCGATATATATATATATATATAAACGATAATATTTTCAAAACGTTATATTTTGAAATCACTTCCTTTTCTATATTTATTTTAAAAACGAATATAATCGATATAAATATTGTTCACGTCAAAATGGCGCATATCTAATCAACACGGCTTTATATTTTTCAATTACTTCATTATTCTATTCAACACATGAATATTTTCTTCAACACATGAATTTTCTTTTATTCAACACATGAATATTCTCAACACATGAGTATTGCCAACACATGACTATTTTGTTTATTCAACACATGAAAATAATTTATTTTCTAAATTGGTATGAGACCCACTCAATTACCATATAATATTATTTATATGGATTCCATACAACACATGTATATAATAACAACGATAAATAATCAACTATCATCCAGAGTGCATTCTACACTGTATAAGCATCAAATATAAATATTCAACGCTTATAACAGCCTTTCAATCAACCGATCGACATACAGCTAATTATTGGGATTAGTTTATATCAATATCATCCCAACACCCATGTGGGGTTTTAATCAATCAAACACATATTTTATTTATGCAGTTGGGCGATGTGTAAAATTTATCGTCCTAATCAATATCAGTCAAATCGGTATACATAAAAAATTGTTCGATTTGTAAATGAGTATTTATTTTACTTCAACACATGAATATATATTTTATTTCAACACATGAATATATATTTTATTTCAACACAATCAACAATCAAATTTCAAAACAAAATCAATCAAACAAACAAGTCGTCCATGGTCTGTGGACGACGGGTGTCGGGTGCTGCTAAGCACCGTCTGCATCCTAGTATATATTACAACTAGAAAACAAATTAAAAGTGAGGAGTTCTCACCTTTGGGTTCCACTCCGCCATTCTCTCTTTCTGAACGGTCTATATTTGTTCGAAACTCCAACGCATCCTTTTCACGCTGTTCATAGATAAAAATCACATTTTTATCGTTTCATTCTAATAAATAAAAATCATATTTTTATTTCTACTTCATATATTTCTTTGTACGATTATTTTATAAATAACATACATAGGCTAAAAATTATATTTTTATCTTTCTAAAAATAATTTCATGCCATACACTAATTAAAAATCATATTTTTAATCTTGCTAAAAATATTTCCTACCTACGATAAAAATCCTATTTTTAACTAACCAAAAATGATATTTTTACATAACTAAAAATCATAACTTTATCACTACTTCATTATAAAGATCAAATTTTTATCTCGCTACGGTATATATAAAAATTGAATTCTTACATAACTATTTTCTATATAAAAATAGAATCTTTACCTTGCTAATTTCTATATTCAAATAAATAAAAATCAAATTTTTAATTCAAAGTTATATATAAAAATCTAATTTTTTATACCGCCTTAACATATATGAAAATCATATCTTTCTATTTTCAAAAATTCAATCTTTCCTATGTTAAAAATTCGAACTTTCCTATGTTAAAAATTCAAACTTTAACATCATAATAATCAAATCTTTTATCCCATAAAAATCATAACTTTAATCCCCTAAAAAACAGATTTTTATCACACTAAAAATCGAATCTTTATAAATTAAAAATTGGATTTTTATAATTAAAATCAAATATTTTTAATGCTTTTCATATGAAGATAAATAAATTGATTCTTCCTATGCTATAAAATAGAAAAAAAACTGATCTCTTAAACTAAGTATTTAAATCAAATTGATTTGACAAATAAAAACTCACTTGTTTGATCGGAGGAGGGTTGTCGGGGTCTGGTGGTCGGCGTGGAAGCAAGGGGGTGCGGCGCTGGCGTCTACAGCGGCGGTAGGGCGAGTGGCGGCGGTTCAGGGTCACGGCAGTCTTATTTGAGGAAGGAAGAGGAGGTCGCGAGGGAAGGGTGGTCACCGAAGGTGTTGCGGAGGTAGGTCAGGGTGTGGCTGCGATGGGCACGACGTGGGGGAAAGGGCGGCACGACTACAGAGGAGGGCGACGAGAATTTGAAGAGGGGGCGGAAAGGATCGGGTTATCTCAAATTGGAGAGGGGGGTTGACTTCTGAAGGGAGAAAGGTAGGGGGGTTTATAAATATAAATATATATTATATTATTTTTAAATTTCAAAAAGCAACTTTTTATTTCGAATTCGAAATCAAACCCATCGACTGTCGTCCATAACTAATTACCCCCATTCCGAACACAATGGGATATGTTTCGTTTGACCCCGCTCACTTCGCTCGCCTGCTGAGATCCCAAGTCTCCAAGTGGGCCCTCTTGGCCGCCTACGACCTTGGCTTTTTAGAGAATCCCTCTCCTGTGTCATAGGACTCGTAGCTCGGCAGTCCACCGGGTAGGTTTCTTTATCCTTCCAGTTTCGAGTGTCTTCTTGGATAGTTATAGCGGCCCATAGGCGCGAGATGTACCTTGTGGGGGGCGGCGGTCCCCTGGACATAGCCCTTTCAGGCAGCGGCCGTTTAGTCCATGGTCCATTGGATGGTCGGTGCAAGGCCAGAAATTGGAACACATTGATTCCGCTCGTTCCTGTCCTTCGCTTCAGGGCCTGTCCCTCGGTGTGGTCAGCACTCCATACTGTCGGGGCTGATTCGATCATTTCGATTGGTTTTGATTGAAATCAAAATATAAATCTATATATTCAATTTTAAACGTATATTTCAATTTACTGGGGCCACAAACGGGCTCTAAAAATTCCAGAAAAATTATTTCTAGCTTCGTATTGACAATACAGTCCTTACAAAACTAATTTCGTAAAATTTGAAGATCGTTTGAAAAATGGCCATTTTCCAGTTGATTAAAATCAACTGAAACTGGTCAAAGCGTTTAACTTCGCCACACTCACATTTTGATTCGAAAAATTACGAATTTGAAACATAGCAATAATTTGACATCCCGTATCCAACAAAAGTGGTTTCGTCGAAAACCGAGGTCGTTTGCAAAATTTCCATTTTTAAGGGCCAGAATTCCATAGCGACTATTCTGAATTTTCAACTGGATGTAACTTTTGATTCCCGCTATGAAATTTCAATTTCTCGGATTCGTTGGAAAGAAATTTTCAAATAGATTCTAATATTTTTGGTTTTTCCAAAATCCGGTTTATTTTGAATCCTGTACATTCATTTGAACTTTGAAATCGAAATTTCAAACTACCGCGCCGTTTTCAATTCCTTTTATAATTATAAATAATTATTTATTTTCTAATATCGATTCGAATTAGTATATACGTTCTAATTCTATTCAAACTAAATTTCTCATCGTTATTATTTAAAATAAATCATTTTAAATATTCAGAATTCATCAAAATTGCCAAAATAAAAATTTTAAATTGGCTCAGATTTCCGAGTTATTACAATCTCCCCCACTTAAAACTTTTCGTCCCCGAAAAGGAACGAAGCCGAAAGTTGTTTAACTAATCCACACAACTTTCATTATTTTCATTACGGCTTAAGTTCTTCAACTTTTCAGTTTCTAAGAACTTTTCAAAATTTTGGCTAGCACCCTAAATTTTCGAAAAATTTCGCCATAACCTCCCCTGCACCGGGGGCCTCGGGATATTTCAAATAGCCTCCCATGGACCTCATCAATCCAAAAGAAAAAGAAAAAGCCAAGCGGCTAGCCAATCGGCTCATAAAATCATCCAAAACCCAAGAAATACAATAAACATGTACCTATTTGTCGGGCAAACAATTTTATTCCTCTTCTCTAGCCTCCTTGCTAAGACCTGTTCAATGTAAGTACATGTATATGCATGCTAATGCGACTAATTTTCAATACAATTCACTATTTGATACAATTTGGCTAAATGGTCCAAATTTTAATTAATCAACCAATAATCAAATAACACAATCAGTAATCAATTAGTAGATTAACGTTTCAAATTCATAATTTTAATACATAGTCCAAAAATCAGATTTTTGATGCCAAATCACAACAATAATCCCTATCTAGTTTTGGTTCTCACACCAGTCAATTGGAAACATATAGAAATCCCACTTTCGGCACTCGAATATAAATTCTGATGATACTCGAGTAATCATCAGAATCACCTCCGGGCGACTAGAGTGTGATTCCATATCTATCCAGTATATTAAAACTTCAAATACACACGGATCAGACGTATACACAAAATCTTTATATATTGGATTGTCCAAGCTCAATATAAAATAAATAATCAAATACGAATAATTGATTTAAATTTTCAAAACAAAAATTGTTTTCATTTTAAAAATATACTCTTCACACTCGTTCTAGGATACTACTGATCCCATCTCTAACGAGTCATTCTTATTGGATATTACTAATCTAATCTCTGATGAATTCTTTCGTTTGGTTCTAACGTGTCTTGTTCTCCGAGCTCTGTAAACCAAAGCTCTGATACCACGATGAAACGACCCGCAATCCCCCTTACGGGAAATCACGGATTGTACTGAGGACAAGACGAATCAGTACACAAATAGAAGAACATTTCATTGTTTATTACAATAATTCATCAGAATACAAGAATATACAGAGTATAAACAAATAATATACATTTGACGAACATCAGAGATTTAAATACATTACTGCATCGGAAAAATAATACAATACACAACTGAAAGAGATATACGGATACAGAGCTTTCTGGATATCATTCCAGCTGTAAACCAGGTTCTTGTGAATATAAATCTGCAAAACCAAAACTACTAGCTGTCGTGCGGAAAATAAGGGCACCCAGAGTTTAGGTTAAAACAATAAACTCCAGGTCAGTCATGTGACTGGTGTGAGAACTAAAAAAGTTATTAATCTTTATTTTAAAGTTAGGTAAATCAAGGGACCACGCCGTATAACACGGAACAGGTTTCCTCCCAAGAATACCAGTGCATAAAACAACAGCGCAATGCTAAATAAAGAACAATGAAGCTATTATAAGACCCAGGTCCCATCACACAATGCAACACAAGCCGGAGGATAGGGTTTTACCTTATAATAGCCAAAGAATGCTTGATGCGCTAAATTTCGTCTTTTATTATTACTATAAGTGAAGAAAACAACTTCAAATATAAATGTATCAATCATAGACGGCATGGGTACCATATATCATGTCGGCATATTAGTTCTACAATTAAAACCGCATGATGTCGTATTTGGAAGCTGGATTTCCATCTATGAACCGAGGCAAAAGATAGTCCTCACCGATTTGAGACTCTCTAGCCTGAGCCTCAGGATCAGAGCTCGAGTGACCTTTGGAGCGACAGGGTCGGTCCACCGACGTGGATTAAAATGCCTGAACACTGCGTTTCCCCGCCCTTTGGGGGCATAAATGAGTCCTATGACTCCATCGGCTCCACATAGTCACCGATATATCCGAGGCGCCTCGCAACAGCAACAACCACACAGGTGAAAATAATATAAATGTCACGGCTGGTAGGTCACTGACACCACCCTAGCTAGAAATAAACGCATGCCCTCCCTGAAGTCCTCCCCCGTTTCTGGTTCACAACCGGGGTGTGAGGCTCGCGAATTAATGCTACACAAAGCTATGCCACACAGGTCGTGCTTTGATCATCAACCACAAGACTCTGCTTTTCAACAGAAGCCTTGATCATTTGCATCTTATCATGCCACACAGGCAAACCACTTCATGCAACCAATATCCATCAATCACACAGAACGATATCCAATGTCAGACACACAGTCCATTTACAAGTCCGTTCTGGGTCTGAACGAAACCGGAGGAACCTTATTCCTCGCATATCCATCGATCTCCAAGTACATCTGGACGATCACCAACTGATTCCATCTTCTTGATTGTACAGCCCAATCAATATCATCAGTAATCACCCAAACGATGTGAAGACCTCCGGTCTTAGACCACCATCTTCATCCTCGACACCACGTCGGTCTTTCTGAATAACTCGCTTATATAATAAACAAGTGTTACACAAACACAACATACGCCTCATTCCAATTTAGAATATTCTTTTATTCAAATATTCTTATACTTTGGGAAAGGTTCCCATTAATTTTATCGAAGATAAATTCTTTAAATTTATTCTTTAATCTTCTTTTGAATATAATTTCAAACCAAATTATGGTTTATCCAAACTAGTCAGGATTAGCGAACTTTACCGAAGTAATCATTTGTTTTAAATTTCCCAATCCCAACCTATTCATCCCATGAAGTAAAACTGGTAATACTTCATATCTAACACCATGGTGTTATCGGTAAATTCAATTACCATTTCACGTTCAAATCTAATTAAAGATTTAACTATCGCCTGGAGCAAAATGGTGATACTCCATTCTCGATCATTTCAATCTAATTAAAGATTCATTAAAACTCCACTTGGTTTTAATCTTCCCAAAAATCAATATTAATGATTGTTTAACTTGGGCAACCATATCCTATCTTTAACTGGGTTAAAGAACCAATGTCATTTAAAACACGGTTCACTATAAACCCAAAATCACATTCTATTCCATCAGCCTTTAACCGTAAATTAGCAAGTGAACAATTCCCTAAGTAATAACCCCGAAGATCGAAACCAACATCAGATCAATACCCAGGAAACCATTCAACTTAATTAATCTCCAGTTAGTTTCTGATTTTCTTTACTCCATTGGGTCTAAGAACAGTATTTTTAAAGATACCATTTACGACAACCCAAAATCACATTCCATTAACAATGGAATCTTCATGGAAAACAAATCGATATATATAATCGATATAAACTTCCATATCCGACTAACAATATAAATGGAATAACGACAACGCCTTTTAAATTCCATATATATTAGCAGTCCTCATCCACAGAAATTCACTTCGATACCAAATCGAATTCCATTCCAATTTATTTTATTAAATTGGAAAACTTTACTTTGGAAAATCTCCTTTAAATCTTAACAAAAGATTTATAAATTCCAAATCACATTCACCTTAAACCGGGTTAAAGAATGAGTGTCATTAAAACACAGTTCACGATAAACCCAATTCACATTCCATTAATTATCGGGTTAAAGAACAAGTGTTATTTAAAACACCGTTCACGATAAACCCAAAAATCAATTTCAATTCAAATCCGATAAAATATTATTTAATTGGTATACTTCATTAAATATAAATAAAAAGATTTATTCTTTTTCTCAACTGGGTTTAAGAACTGTGTTAATAAAGACACCATTCACGACAAACCCAAATCACATTTGATATTAAATACAAGGTTCTGAATAGAAAATATATCGGCTTATATTCAATATCAAATTCTACGACCAACAAATATACTATTGGAAATAACGATATAAATATATCTTTCAAATTTCCATAACAATATCTGTATAATCACAAAAACCAACATTGAAATATTCCAAAGACAATTTCGATTCAAATCCATTCCAATTCAATTATTGGAAATTCTGGTTACTTTTAAAACCCTTTCAAATCCAATCTATTTGTTTTAAAAATAAATGGATTATAATTCTAGTTCTAAACTAGTTCATTTCAATAAAAATCTATTTTTATCTTTTCAAATTTGGAATTTTTCATCCCAATTCTTCCCAAATCATTTTTTATGATTTTAAATAAATTATTGATATTTTTAATAATTTTATCAGGGCACGTACAGTCGATTTCCATAAACGGCCATCGAACTGCACTTACAGCGACCTTTTCCAAATTTGATTTGGACATAATTCCAAATCCAACTGTTAGATTTCAAATTTCTAATATTCGTTAGAAAGCTCTTTCGATACGAACCCAACCGTTCCGGTTTTAGGAGAATCCGACGGCCAGATCTCCCGTAAAGTCCATTCGAAGTCAATGGTCGAAATTCGCGAACTGCCGCAGCGCGGCGCGTTCTGTTCAGGCCATTATATATATAATATAAATATATATTACATATTTCGTCGATTTCCATTCAAAATGTATTTTATAAATCATTTAAATTCGTTTTCTAAACGACTTCAACTTCCTATTCAATTTCTAATCAAAATTGAATATTCCATATCATCGATATATATAAATGATAATATTTTCAAAAAGTTATATTTTGAAATCACTTCCTTTTCTATATTTATTTTTAAAACGAATACAATCGATATAAATATCTTTTGCGTCAAAATGGCGCATATCTAATCAACACGGCTTTATATTTTCAATTACTTCATTATTCTATTCAACACATGAATATTTTCTTCAACACATGAATTTTCTTTTATTCAACACATGAATATTCTCAACACATGAGTATTGCCAACACATGACTATTTTGTTTATTCAACACATGAAAATAATTTATTTTCTAAATTGGAATGAGTCTCACTCAATTACCATATAATATTATTTAAATGGATTCCCTACAACACATGTATATAATAGCAACGATAAATAATCAACTATCATCCAAAGTGCATTCTACACTGTATAAGCATCAAATATAAATATTCAACGCTTATAACAGCCTGTCAATCAACCGATCGACATACAACTAATTATTGGGATTAGTGTATGTCAATATTTTCCCAACACCCGTGTGGGGTTTCAATCAATCAAACACATATTTTATTTGAGCAGTTGGGCGATGTGTAAAATTTATCGTCCCAATCAATATCAGTCAAATCGGTGTAGATAAACAAATCGTTCGATTTGTAAATGAGTATTTATTTTACTTCAACACATGAATATATATCTTATTTCAACACATGAATATATATTTTATTTCAACACATGAATATATATTTTATTTCAACACATGAATATATATTTTATTTCAACATAATCAACAGTCAAATTTTACAACACAATCAATTAAACAATCAAGTCGTCTATGCTCTGTGGACGATGGGTGTCGGGTGCTGCTAAGCACCGTCTGCATCCTAGTATATAGTTCAACTAGAAAACAAATTAAAAGTGAAGAGTTCTCACCTTTGGGTTCCACTCCGCCATTCTTTCTTTCTGAACGGTCTAGATTTGTTCGAAACTCCAACGCATCCTTTTCACGCTTTTCATAGATAAAAATCACATTTTTATCGTTTCATTCTAATCAATAAAAATCATATTTTTAATTCTACTTCATACGTTTCTTTGTACGATTATTTTATAAATAACATACATAGGCTAAAAATTATATTTTTATCTTTCTAAAAATAATTTCATGCCATACACTAATTAAAAATCATATTTTTAATCTCGCTAAAAATATTTCCTACCACGATAAAAATCCTATTTTTAACTAACCAAAAATGATATTTTTACATAACTAAAAATCACAACTTTATCGCTAGTTCATTATAAAGATCAAATTTTTATCTCGCTACGGTATATATAAAAATTGAATTTTTACATCACTACTTTCTATATAAAATAGAATCTTTACCTTGCTAATTTCTATATTCAAATAAATAAAAATCAAAATTTTAATTCGAAGTTATATATAAAAATCTAATTTTTTATACTGCCTTAACATATATGAAAATCGTATCTTTCTATTTTCAAAAATTCAATCTTTCCTATGTTAAAAATTCGAACTTTCCTATGTTAAAAATTCAAACTTTAACATCATAATAATCAAATCTTTTATCCCATAAAAATCATAACTTTAATCCCCAAAAAATCAGAATTTCATCACACTAAAAATCGAATCTTTATAAATTAAAAATCGTATTTTTATAATTAAAATCAAATCTTTTTAACGCTTTTCATATAAAAAAATAAATTGATTCTTCCTATGCTATAAAATAGAAAAAAAACTGATCTTTTAAACTAAGTATTTAAATCAAATTGATTTGACAAAAAAAAACTCACTTGTTTGATCGGAGGAGGGTTGTCGGGGTCTGGTGGTCGGCGTGGAAGCAAGGCGGTGTGGCGCTGGCATCTGCAGCGGTGGTAGGGTGGGTGGCGGCGGTTCAGAGTCACGACGGTCTTATTTGAGGAAGGAAGAGGAGGTCGCGAGGGAAGGGGGTCACTGGAGGGGTTGCGGAGGCGGGCCAGGATGTGGCGGCGGTGGGCGCGACGTTGGGGAAAGGGATGCGTGGCTACAGAGGAGGGCGACGAGTATTTGAAGAGGGGGGCGGAAAGGATCGGGTTTTATCAAATTGGAGGGGGGGTTGACTTCTGAAGGGAGAAAGGTAGGGGGTTTATAAATATAAATATATATTATATTATTTTTAAATTTCAAAAAGTAACTTTTTATTTCGAATTCGAAATCAAACCCACCGACTGTCGTCCATAGCCAACAACGCTAATTTCGAGCAATTCTATTCAAGAATGAAAAAGTTATATAGATTACAAGTTTCAATCGAATTAAACGTCATTAGTATTTAATTAATAATATATTAACCTTAATTTATTTATTAATTATATAATCCCCTTCTGATCTCTTCTTCCACAATACAATGAACTACTCAAGGTATCCGACTCTCTGAAAATTTCCATAACATTCTACTCATGTTTCCTCCCTCTCCGATCCACTAGATTCAAAACAAACACAAACGTTCTCCTCCTCGTCACATGCTCTACCTAATCACCCCCATAGTCCTCAACTCGAAAGCCTCCAGGTCAGTGCGACTTCAACCTCGACTTCCACGTCTTAGTACAGGTAAAGAATGTTTCTGACACCGATAGAAATCTCATGGTATATCCCAAAATACCTCATAATCCCAACTACAATAACCAAAAATCGATTCGAATCTCCAGAACCCCAAATCCCCAAACCCTAATTACATTGCTCAATATTTCGAGCACCAAAACAGTGATTGAACCAAGTCAAAGTTATATCAAAATGAAGTTTGTTGAAATAGGAGTACCACGAATTATACATTTTTCGATTTCACTAAGAGTTTGAATTATAATGATTTTTGGAAGATTAAAAACACGAAGGCTTGTAATTAGTTTGATCGAAAAAAGAAAATTGAAGGGTTAAGGAGGATTTCCGATATTATATAGTAGAGTTTAGGTATATACAAAGAATATTCCAAAGCTAGACGTTTTCTATTCGGTTGAGCATATATGAATCTCATTTATGATGAAAATGGACCACCTTCTATAGTTTGACATTCCGAACCCAAAGATATTTGTTTTGTCGAAATTCGTATCCATTTGGAAATACAACATATTTTTGAATATTAAAATCGTTAGTTGATTGACATTGAATTTCCGAAGACTCACGTAACAACTCCGATTGGCTCAAAACTTGAAATCTCATAATAATTAAATATTCCGGATACGACGGAACTGGTTTCGTTAAATTATGAGATTGTTTGGGTAAATTCCCTTTTTAATTCACAACGTAAATAGATATGTGTTTATATTGCGCACAATCATCAAAATAACTCCAATTAACCCCAAACCGGAAATCTTACAATAATTTACCATTATAGATTTAATAACATTGGTTTCATTGAAATTGGAAATCGTTTGAAAATTGACTATTCTTAAGTTCCATATTAAATCGATAAAACGATTAAATAAAAGTCTAGGTGTTTACGGTTACCGCGGTCACATACGATATCGAATTGCCACGAAATTTATTTTCATACAACAATTTCACACTACGGATCCAATGAAATTAATTTCATTGGAAACGGAGGTCGTTTGCAAAAAGGTTATTTTTAAGGCTTAAATAAATCAATAAAATATAAATAAATTCATAAACAATTCCATTTAATGATAATAAATTATTATTATCGTATATATTTGAATAGAACATCATATAGCTCAAAATAATCATATCTCGGTTTATAACTCGATATTCCAAACTAAAACGACATTCGAATTATTTAAATTTGATTTATTTATATAATAAATCGTTATAATTTATAAACAATTTCATAGCGATAATTCAAAATTTTGATTTGGACATAACTTCCAATATACAAGATGAAATCTCAATTTTTCTCTATCATTATAAAAATATAATCCAATAGATCCGGAAGATTCTTGTTTCAAAGAATTCTGACTTATATTGGACTCTGTATATCCACTTGAAGTTCAAAACGTAATATTAAGAACTGCCATGACATTACGAGATCATTTTAAATTTAAATTATAAATTATACATTCAAATGTCATTTATTAAATAAAATTCTTATAAAATCCTTTTATATTACCAATACAACATTTAAAACAAATTTAAATATTCAAAATTAAATGGCTAAAAATTCGGGTCGTTAGATTACAATAATTATCAAAGTTAAACCATCACAAATCATACCAAATAATGCAGTAGAATAATACTAATAAATATAACTGACAAGCTATATCTTTATCTTCATAACTAGGTCTTCGATAACAGAAAACTCAGGCAGACCCAAGCATAAGCGAAAAGACAAAAATACCCGGATTAGAACTAAAACATTCTCATATTTTTCAAATCAAAACCATGTAATGATATCAGTGTCACGACATCGAAGATGCTTATGGTAATTCACATCTTATATACAATGTGTTTGTGGTTGCAATAACTTAAGAGATGTTACAGGAATTTCCATCTCCTAAGGATCCGATAAACTAGATGCTATATAATATAATATTATATTACAATAGTGTCTATTGTTAAATGGAAAATTTAAAATAGCATAAATGGGATTACATTTTTACCCTTGCACTATTTACATACTATAGTCTATAAAGATATCATAAATTCCACCATAAACTAGTGGCTACCACAGGGCGCTCCATAGGTACGGTACAAATCAAAGTCGTATGGGTCTCGATAAGGATAATATGACAAGGCATCGAGGCAACACCCATTAGTAGGATTCTACGGGACTACGGACCTAGATAGGTGACAACGTATAGCCACTGCTAGCGCCCGCTTCAGACAATACTTCCAAAATCAAAGGCGTGCTCAATCAGTTACAGAGTAAGAGATATAGTATCAAAGAAGCATGTCCGCTAAGTGTAGCTAACTAAAACTGACATGGGTAACTCCTATTTTAGTCATTTTAATTATGATTTGAAGGTCAAGGCTATCCATCATCGTTCTCTTACTTCATTGCAGTAGTGTTCGCCAAGCCAATCTACTTCATTCTGGGTTCACCCACCACTTTCACAGTTGTTAAAGTGGTTTTCAGTATTGGCAGAGAGTATGACAATATCCGATCTCGATCTCTTTAATAATCGAACATTTACATTTTCCACACCGGTTGGTTCTTTACATTTCAAGGGGTTCATGTTTCATATCAAAATATCAGTTTGCTTTAAAATCATTTCAAATCCAAGATATAATGTGCTTTAATATTAAAATCTCTATTAAAACCAAACTTAGAATCTTGAAATAATTCCAATTTAAAACAATTTGAATATTTAATATAGTTGAAAAGTATATTAAAACAGTTAGAAATATTTTTGAAATAGTGTGAAAATAAATGGTTAGGACATTAAAAGTTTATATAAATAGTTTGAATCTAAAAATAAGATTTATCAAAATTTAGTTATATATATAGTTAAATATTAAAGTAGTTTTACAAACAAATAGTTGATTGCTACGATAGTTTATAAAAAACAATGTATATAATTTAAAAATAGTTTTTAAAGTAAAATAGTTATTTATTGTATTAGTTTATTAAAATAGTAACAATATACCTATAAGTTAGAAATATAATAGATTATAAAGTAAAACAGTTTATATAATGATTTAAATAATATAGTTAGAATTTGGATTGTTTCTTCCAAATTTTCAAATAAACTCGAAGTCATGTTTCAATTTCAAATAAATCGACACAACTTCGATATTTCAAATTGATTCAAATTCCATTTTAAATTCAATTTAATTCAAACAATTCACTCCAAATATTTGAAGTTTCGAATTAGAATTCTCACTTTGAATTACTTCAATTTGTAATAATCTCGAGTTTACAATTCAAATTACCTTTAAATAGAGTGAATTTAAAGTAAATTTCAAAGTGGGATAAAATAATTTGATTTCAATAGATTCGATTATATTCAATTTCATTTTTTAACTTCAGTTTACAACATTAAATAATTTCCTTTAACTTTAATATTTCAAAATCAAGGTTCAAGTTCAAAGAAAATCAATTTGTAACACATCAATTATATTGTCTTTACATCACTATTTCAAGATTCAAAATTAAAACAAATTTTATTTAACGAACCAATGTCCATATATAATTTTCTATCATGTAGCCAAGTGATACTTTAAATTTAATTTTTGAATTTTAGGAATAGATATATATATAATTTCAATCCAAATCTGAGGTCGTAGGTATTTATCATTTAAACCTATGTTCTTAATTCATTTTAATGATTAACCCCGTGTTTATTTGATTCCTGTAACGTCTAAGGTAAATGGTTGAGATTAATCAACACAGATAAATGTTCATATATAATTAAGATGAATGTAACACCCCACTCCCGCTATGGACACTCACTATAGGGAATGCCATGGCATCGGTGGAGTATTTTAGTGAATATAGAATAGAAAAATTACAACAAGACAGATATAAATAGTACTTGAAATTTTAAAACATCATCTTATAACAGCGGAAGTAAAACATGTCTGGTTACATCATAAAGTCAAGTACAATATCCATCAAATAAATTTATACATAATCCCATTCTCAACAATAGCCATGACAAAAGAAAAGATAACTGGATAACTGGAGCTTTACATCTACCCAAGCTCCTAAAGACTGGAACAGCAATCCGATCAAACTCCACTACTACTAGGATCCACCGTAGAACCTGAGGGTTGGGAAAAAGATAAAAACAACGGGGTCAGACATAAGTCTGAGTGAGTCCTATAACTTTAACAATACAATCATTGAAGTAACCAGAGAAGACATAAGTTTGACATATGGTAATGTCTGGGGATGAATGGCTATACCAAGCAGTTTGGTAGACCTAGGATAAACTAAGATAACCGCAAAAGACGCATCTACCCACCCAAGGGTAATTACTACACTGCACCACACCAGTCATCCCTACTTAAAGGTTGATCCCTCCCAAGGACTTAGAAAATTTTCCCAGTAGTTCTTGTACCCCTAGCTGACTACATAGGTGCCGTCTGCCCCTATCTCCACTAGGTGTACCCACTACTCCCAAGCGATCGGCTCCCTACCGTAGATACCCGTGCCGGCCCCACAGTGGGGTGTATCACTCCCCAAAGTGGCAACCCGATACAACAAGTGGTGCACGGCTTATATCTACACGATGCAACAACGTCTTACCTACCAGCCCGGGTCCACACATGCATATGAAACCCGTTGGACTTGCGTTGCCACCGCTACCCCGTTTTGGCCTCTTATAGTCAAGCCCAGTACGCGTGTCCCGTCCTCGACATGGGTCGAGCCCAATAAGATACATATGGGTTACTGGTTGAAATGGGCCCCCACAAGCTACCCACCTAAGCTTGTCACTTATCTAGTGTATCCCACTTAACCCTTTAATCATGTTTAATTACATGTTTCCACTTGGTTAAGTATTCTAATCGTATTTTCTATTGCCACCCAAGGCAACACACTAGATTTCCACATGCCACCCAAGGCACCCACTTAACCCCTCATGCCCCACTACATGCTTATCTGGTTAAGTGTTTCTTAATTAATTAAGAACGTAACCCTTGTAAAGACCTCTCACATTAGACCGTCTTTTATGGCAGCTGGATTTGCCGGTCGGTTCTGGGCAGCCTTACGCCATAACAGGGTCTAACCTCGTGTCTTTACACTCGTCACGTATTTAATTTATGCCTAAGACCTCTCACATTGGGCCAATCATTTGTAGCCGCTGGATTTGCCGGTCGGTTCCGGGCAGTCTTATGCTACAAAAGGGTCCAACCTCGTGTCTTAGTCGATTAATTACACCTAATTAATCACCCCCATAATTAATTATCCCTAATTAATTACACATTTTTCATAACATGGGTAGACCTAACTCAATAGGTAAATTCCCATGGGGTAGACCTAACTCAATAGGTAAATTCCCACTTATGTTAATTTATTTTTATGGTATGCTTAATCATACCCAATCACACTTTTATTAACATATTTATTCACCCCATCGTTACCCACGTAAATCGTTCTCTTTCCATGACATAATAAAGGAAAGATCCATCACAAATATCATGGGTTTACCCAAATCTTTAGCATATATCTTTGTCATGGGTTAAGAGGATGTCAACTTGCATATATGAGCATATATTAACCCAACTACAATTTACCCAAACATGCATATCATCATACACATATCTTGCATAGCATGTTGAACTTGCATATAAGCATTCTCATAACTTGCATAACATGTTAAACATGCATTTAAGCATACACCTAACTTGCATAAGCATTCACATACTTGCATAAGCATTCACATACTTGCATAAGCATGCATAACTTGCATATCATGTTAAACTTGCATTTAAGCATACACATAACTTGCATATGAACTTCCATAACATCATACACATAGCATTACACACATAACTTGCATATGAACTTGCATAACTCACTTGTTTAAACATGCATAAACCCACTTATTAAATATGCATAAACCCACTTATTAAATATGCATAAACCCACTTGTTAAACATGCATAACCCAACTTATTAAACATGCATAAAACCACTTATTACATATGCATAAACATAAGAAGACATAGAGTAGCATATCATTATAAATGATTCAAACTCTATAATCCGCATTCAAGACCATAAGTCTCATTACACCCAATCTACTTACTTTAACAATTGATGTTAAAGTGATAGAAACTCACCAAACCCAATATTAGCAAACTTATGAAGTGGAATTAGTTGCTAAATATGAAGAAGATACTGATTAGAGATTGATTAGCTTGCAACTTTCTTCATGAATTAGTGGAGGCTCCCTCTAAGATTTAATTTGGCGGCATGAGGCCATCATCTCTATTTTTGGTAAGGATTAGGGGGGTTTAGGGTGTATTTATAGATTAGGTGAGTGTTTTAGGCCCTTAGATTAACCCTAGATTAGATTAGGACCCTTAGATTTCGGAAATCTCTAGAACCAGCCCTCCAAGCCAGCCTAAAGCCCAACCTGGTGCACCCAGGTTCACTGGACGCCACGCCCCTGTCGACAGGAAAGTCGACAGGCAAGTCGACACCCCTGTCGACAGGCCTGTCGACAGCCCTGTCGACATGGTCAGGGCGGGATTTTTCCCGCCTGACCCCACTTGTTCCAATTTAAAATCTGAATTTTAAATTCTTAAATCTGTTTTTAGTTTTGAATTTTCTGCAAACTTCATCGGGCCATAACTGGGCCATACGGACTCCGATTTTCGAAAACTCGGACTCTATTTTGCGTATTTTTCCGAGACGAATGCAATAACGCAGCCCGTTTCCCCTAATTCCCACATTTGAGATTATTCATCCTGTAATTAGTGAATTTAAGTATTAACCCAAAATACGGGGTGTTACAATCTCCCCTCCTTAAAGGATTTCGTCCCCGAAATCTCTAAGCTAAGGAGAATGAATATCCTACCATCCAAACAACCATCTACTCAATCCATCAAACACGGGCATCCATTGTCCTTAGAACAATTTCTAATGATGTATGAGCATATGCAAAGAGTGTGTGTATATGTTCCCTATCTAATGTACGAACATATGCAAACCATGATAGTGCCATGCATCCATTATGTATGCGAGAGAACCCTATCGACACATACAATATCTACATGAGTGCACAATCATTCACCAAAATGCATCATCCATATGATAACACAATCATTAGACATCCATAAATATAGCTTCCTACACACAATTTTATGCAATATGCAATATGAAGTGATTGAGCCGATCTAGTGCCTAGAGTGTGTGTATATGCATCCACGAGCAACCACTAGCAACCACTTGCATCCACTTGCATCTATCAACCATAACATGTCTCAAACACATGTTTCAACCATAGGTTTACCCTATCTAAAGGTCAAAGGTACTAATGAGAGGACATACTAAAGATAAGATAAGTACCAGACAAACGATAAAGGAGAAGCTAAAAGACTTACCCTAAAAAAGGAACGGGTACAATGAACGCATCTTTACTTCCGTTTCCCAAGTTGCGTTGCCCTCGTCTTCTCCCCATTGCACTTTGACTAGATGAACCTCTCGATTCCTCAATTTCCTAGTCTCTGACCCAAGGATGCGGGTAGGAGCTCGTCGAATAGTCGCATCACGCTCTACTTCCACTTCTTTAAGCAAGCTCGGCTCTACCACCTCTGCGGTCTCATGTAAGCACTTCCTCAAATGAGATACGTGGAATACATCATGTACACCACTAAGTCTGTCGGGCAACTCCACTCTATATGCCATCCGTCCAACCCTTTCCTTAATAGGGAACGGCCCTACGAACCTTGGTGCTAACTTCCCAACAGATCCAAAGCGAACCACATTTCGTAACGGAGACACCTTGACAAAGACCATGTCCCCAACTTCAAACTCAAGGTCCGTCCTTCTCTTGTCCGCATAAGATTTTTGCCTATCCTGCGCTGCTTTCATCCTTCTTCGAATCAAGTCAATTTTCTCAGAAGTCTCCCTAATCATATCAGGCCCAAGCAAGATCTTATCCGTAGATTCCCACCAACATGTAGGTGATCGACAAGGCCTTCCATAGAGAGCTTCGAAAGGAGCCATACCAATACTGGACTGAAAGCTGTTATTATATGCGAACTCCACCAATGGAAGATGCTCTTCCCATGTACCTCCAAAATCTAAGATACAAAGCCTCAAAAGGTCTTCTAGGACACGATTCACCCTCTCAGTCTGGCCGTCCGTCTGAGGATGATATGCGGTGCTCAAACATAATTGAGTTCCCACTGCTTCCTGTAAACTTCTCCAGAACTCACTAGTGAAGATAGGGTCTCGATCACTCACTATGCTAGAGGGTACCCCATGCAATCGAACTATCTCTCGAAGATATACTGAAGCTAGCCATGGGGCAGTCCTCTTGCTCTTCACAGGTATGAAATGGGCGCTCTTAGTAAGTCTGTCTACCACCACCCAAATTCCTGTATTACCCTTTCTCGATCTGGGTAACCCATCAATAAAATCCATCGAGACGCTATCCCACTTCCATTGCGGAACTTCTAATGGGTGAAGCAACCCACCAGGTTTCTTTTGCTCCGCTTTCACCTGTTGACATACCAAGCATCGAGCTACATATTCGGCCACATCTTTCTTCATACCGGCCCAGAAGAAAACCCTCTTCATATCTTGGTACATCTTGTCCCCACCGGGATGAATGGTCATCCTAGAACGATGTGCATCATCAAGAATAGCCTTCCTCAACCCTTCGTCTTGCGGTACACAAAGTCTACCGTCTCTACGCAAGCACCCCCTATCGTCTAGGGTGTACCTACTCAAATGGCTGGACGACTCCCCCCTTATGAGCTTCTCTACCAACTCAACCAACTGTGGGTCGTCCTTCTGGGCTTCCCCAATCTGCCCCAGAAGAGCAGGTCTGACCTCCAAGGATGCTAGCAAACCGGGTATATAATCAATGGAAGGTCTGAAATCAAACATCGAGATAAATTCCAAGCTTCGTCGTTCCACGAACAATGGACTCAATGACAACCTCTTTCTACTCAAGGCGTCTGCCACCACGTTACCCTTGCCAGGGGTATACGCTATCTCGAAATCATAGGATGCTAAGAACTCCATCCACCTTTGCTGTCTTAAGTTTAAATCCGTCTGAGAGAATAAGTACTTCAATGATTTATGGTCAGTGAACAACTCGAATCTCTCACCAAGAAGATAATGGCGCCAGATCTTAAGCGCAAAAACAATAGCAGCCAACTCTAAATCATGGGTAGGGTAATTTTTCTCATGTGGCCTTAACTGCCTTCCACCATAGGCTATTACCCTTCCCTCTTGCATTAAGACTGCGCCAAGTCCTGTCCCACAAGCATCGGTATAGACAACAAATGGCTTGCTCCCATCTGGCAACACTAAAACTGGAGCTGTGGTTAAAGCTCTCTTTAACCGTCGGAACGCATCATCACAATTACGTCCCATGCGAAAACAAGATTCTTCTTTGTTAAGCGGGTTAATGGGGCTGATATTTTCGCGAAGTCTTTAATAAACTTCCTATAATAACCCGCCAAGCCCAAGAAACTTCTTACTTCGGTAGCATTTCTAGGAACCTTCCAATCTTGGACTGATACTACCTTCGCGGGATCCACAGCTATCCCCTCCTTGGAGACCACGTGCCCCAAGAACCGCACTTCCCTCCTCCAGAAGTGACATTTAGAGAATTTAGCCTTAAGGCTATGCGCTCGAAGAGTCTTCAATACCTCCCCAAGATGTAAGGCATGCTCTTCTTCACTCTTAGAAAATACTAAGATATCATCCACAAAGACCACCACGAATTTATTAAGGAACTCCCTGAACACCCTACTCATCAAATCAACAAAGTATGCAGGGGCGTTCGTCAACCCAAATGGCATCACCAGCCACTCATAGAAACCATCTGGAGTCCTAAAGGCAGTCTTGTCTATGCTATCCTCAGCCACCCTCAACTGATGAAACCCCGTGGCTAAGTCCAATTGAGAAAATACTGAAGCGCCAACCAACTGATCGAAAAGATCATCAATCCTCGGCAATGGGTGTCTATTCTTCTTTGTGAGCTTGTTGAGTTCCCTATAGTCTACACAAAGTCTGAGGGACCCATCCACCTTGGTAGCAAAAACTACTGGAGCACCCCACTCCGATATACTTCGTCTTATGAACCCCTTCTCAAGCAACTCCCCTACTTGCTTATGGAGTTCCCTCCTCTCACGAGGAGCCATGTGGCGCACTGGTAAAGATACAGGTTTAGCATTATCCACCAGATATATTCGGAAGTCAATCTCCCGCTTCGGAGGTAAGCCCTTCACCTCCTCAAACACATCCGGATATTCCCGGACCACTCTAACAGATTGCAAACTCTCGACCGAAGCGTCAAGAGATTCAAGATAACTTAGCATAACAGAATCCCTGGGATTACAAGAGATCTCGAGAGTGTTACCCAAGCGGGTCATGAGCCTAACAACTCTCCTTTCGCAATCAAGAACGGCACCATTACTGGATAACCAGTCCATGCCCAAAATCAACCCATAGCCCGTGAAGCCCAACACAAAAGCATCACATCTAAACTCAATGCTAAGTATAGAAATCTTCAAACCCAAACATATCATGGACAAATAAGTGGAGCCCCCAATTGGGTTTGAAACAACCAAGGGATCATCTACCAGACTGGTGTCTAAGTGCAGTGACTCAACTAACGATGATGAGATAAAAGAATGCGATGTGCCTGAATCAAACAATGTACGGACAGGATGATCAAATAGAAAAACCAGACTTTCCACGGAAATAGTTCTACCTCTCTCCTGAATCGGTGGAACCGTGAGAGCCTGTACTTGCCCCCTAGCCTGACTCGGTGCCATAAGAGCTTGCACCTGTCCTCCTGAGGTAGACCCCGTCCTTTGCCCCTTCTTGGGACAGTCTTTCACTAGATGCCCTGCTTCACCACAGTGGAAGCAGCCAGTCTTCTTCTTTTTGCGACAATCCTTGCTTAGATGGCCAGGTGTCCCACAATTGAAACACTTCTTCTTCTTGCCCTTGCCACCGTTGCCTTTCCCACCTTTGTTTTGCTGTTGTTGCTGCGGTCTCTTTTGATCTCCCTTCTTCTCGGGCGCTTGACTAGCATTGGGACCCTTCCCTTCTTCATGCATGAGTGCCATGTCAACTAGCTTCTCGAAGGTGGCCCCCATAGGGATATGAGTCATAGCCAACCCATGCATCGGTTCATTCAAGCCTTTCACGAACCTCAAAGCCTTCTTCTCTGGTGTATTCACCATGTCTAGGCCAAACCTTGCCAATTGATTAAACTTGTTAACATATTCCTTCACCGAGAGATTTCCTTGCTTAAGAGTCAAGAATCTTTCCATATACAAGTTTTCCTCCGCCCTTGAGAGAAACTTTGCCACAAATCTTTGCCTAAAATCCGCCCAAGAGTCAACGGGGCGTTCTCCATTAGTGACCTCCCACCAGAATGAGGCCTCTCCCTTCATTAACCAAGCAGCTAACTTGACTTTCTTTCCTTCTTCCATCTCAAAGATATCTATCAACTCTTCCACCTCCTTAAGCCAATCTCTAGCCTCCACAAAAGTTTCAGATCCTTGAAAAGGTTTCCCTCCCATAGCTTTAAACTCCTTGCAAGTCTTAGCAAAAGTATCCGTGCGAGGAGGAGGGGGAGGAGGAAGATCGGGTGCTACGGTTGGTGGAGGAACATATGCCGGACCCGCAGTGGTGGCCCTAGCCTCCATCAATCTCCTATACCATACTGGTACCGTCACACCCTCCGGAAAGTTAAGATCCTCAGCCATGCTGAAACGAAAAAGGAAAGATTCAAAACGGAGAATTCGAAGGATATAGATATGGCTATTGGGGATTATGCTTTTCTTTCAAAAACTTTTCTCTTTAAAGACATGTTTTTGAAAATATTTCTTCCAAAAATGTTTTTAGAAAAATAGTTTTCTAAAAATTTTATCTGTTCCGGTAACCTTTGCTCTGATACCACGTGTAACACCCCACTCCCGCTATGGACACTCACTATAGGGAATGCCATGGCATCGGTGGAGTATTTTAGTGAATATAGAACAGAAAAATTACAACAAGACAGATATAAATAGTACTTGAAATTTTAAAACATCATCTTATAACAGCGGAAGTCAAACATGTCTGGTTACATCATAAAGTCAAGTACAATATCCATCAAATAAATTTATACATAATCCCATTCTCAACAATAGCCATGACAAAAGAAAAGATAACTGGATAACTGGAGCTTTACATCTACCCAAGCTCCTAAAGACTGGAACAGCAATCCGATCAAACTCCACTACTGCTAGGATCCACCGTAGAACCTGAGGGTTGGGAAAAAGATAAAAACAACGGGGTCAGACATAAGTCTGAGTGAGTCCTATAACTTTAACAATACAATCATTGAAGTAACCAGAGAAGACATAAGTTTGACATATGGTAATGTCTGGGGATGAATGGCTATACCAAGCAGTTTGGTAGACCTAGGATAAACTAAGATAACCGCAAAAGACGCATCTACCCACCCAAGGGTAATTACTACACTGCACCACACCAGTCATCCCTACTTAAAGGTTGATCCCTCCCAAGGACTTAGAAAATTTTCCCAGTAGTTCTTGTACCCCTAGCTGACTACATAGGTGCCGTCTGCCCCTATCTCCACTAGGTGTACCCACTACTCCCAAGCGATCGGCTCCCTACCGTAGATACCCGTGCCGGCCCCACAGTGGGGTGTATCACTCCCCAAAGTGGCAACCCGATACAACAAGTGGTGCACGGCTTATATCTACACGATGCAACAACGTCTTACCTACCAGCCCGGGTCCACACACGCATATGAAACCCGTTGGACTTGCGTTGCCACCGCTACCCCGTTTTGGCCTCTTATAGTCAAGCCCAGTACGCGTGTCCCGTCCTCGACATGGGTCGAGCCCAATAAGATACATATGGGTTACTGGTTGAAATGGGCCCCCACAAGCTACCCACCTAAGCTTGTCACTTATCTAGTGTATCCCACTTAACCCTTTAATCATGTTTAATTACATGTTTCCACTTGGTTAAGTATTCTAATCGTATTTTCTATTGCCACCCAAGGCAACACACTAGATTTCCACATGCCACCCAAGACACCCACTTAACCCCTCATGCCCCACTACATGCTTATCTGGTTAAGTGTTTCTTAATTAATTAAGAACGTAACCCTTGTAAAGAACTCTCACATTAGACCGTCTTTTATGGCAGCTGGATTTGCCGGTCGGTTCTGGGAAGCCTTACGCCATAACAGGGTCTAACCTCGTGTCTTTACACTCGTCACGTATTTAATTTATGCCTAAGACCTCTCACATTGGGCCAATCATTTGTAGCCGCTGGATTTGCCGGTCGGTTCCGGGCAGTCTTATGCTACAAAAGGGTCCAACCTCGTGTCTTAGTCGATTAATTACACCTAATTAATCACCCCCATAATTAATTATCCCTAATTAATTACACATTTTTCATAACATGGGTAGACCTAACTCAATAGGTAAATTCCCATGGGGTAGACCTAACTCAATAGGTAAATTCCCACTTATGTTAATTTATTTTTATGGTATGCTTAATCATACCCAATCACACTTTTATTAACATATTTATTCACCCCATCGTTACCCACGTAAATCGTTCTCTTTCCATGGCATAATAAAGGAAAGATCCATCACAAATATCATGGGTTTACCCAAATCTTTAGCATATATCTTTGTCATGGGTTAAGAGGATGTCAACTTGCATATATGAGCATATATTAACCCAACTACAATTTACCCAAACATGCATATCATCATACACATATCTTGCATAGCATGTTGAACTTGCATATAAGCATTCTCATAACTTGCATAACATGTTAAACATGCATTTAAGCATACACCTAACTTGCATAAGCATTCACATACTTGCATAAGCATGCATAACTTGCATATCATGTTAAACTTGCATTTAAGCATACACATAACTTGCATATGAACTTCCATAACATCATACACATAGCATTACACACATAACTTGCATATGAACTTGCATAACTCACTTGTTTAAACATGCATAAACCCACTTATTAAATATGCATAAACCCACTTATTAAATATGCATAAACCCACTTGTTAAACATGCATAACCCAACTTATTAAACATGCATAAAACCACTTATTACATATGCATAAACATAAGAAGACATAGAGTAGCATATCATTATAAATGATTCAAACTCTATAATCCGCATTCAAGACCATAAGTCTCATTACACCCAATCTACTTACTTTAACAATTGATGTTAAAGTGATAGAAACTCACCAAACCCAATATTAGCAAACTTATGAAGTGGAATTAGTTGCTAAATATGAAGAAGATAATGATTAGAGATTGATTAGCTTGCAACTTTCTTCATGAATTAGTGGAGGCTCCCTCTAAGATTTAATTTGGCGGCATGAGGCCATCATCTCTATTTTTGGTAAGGATTAGGGGGGTTTAGGGTGTATTTATAGATTAGGTGAGTGTTTTAGGCCCTTAGATTAACCCTAGATTAGATTAGGACCCTTAGATTTCGGAAATCTCTAGAACCAGCCCTCCAAGCCAGCCTAAAGCCCAACCTGGTGCACCCAGGTTCACTGGACGCCACGCCCTTGTCGACAGGCAAGTCGACAGGCAAGTCGACACCCCTGTCGGCAGGCCTGTCGACAGCCCTGTCGACATGGTCAGGGCGGGATTTTTCCCGCCTGACCCCACTTGTTCCAATTTAAAATCTGAATTTTAAATTCTTAAATCTGTTTTTAGTTTTGAATTTTCTGCAAACTTCATCGGGCCATAACTGGGCCATACGGACTCCGATTTTCGAAAACTCGGACTCTATTTTGCGTATTTTTCCGAGACGAATGCAATAACGCAGCCCGATTCCCCTAATTCCCACATCTGAGATTATTCATCCTGTAATTAGTGAATTTAAGTATTAACCCAAAATACGGGGTGTTACAATGAATAACAAGATAAATCACACAATTAAACATCCATATATCAAACATATCAATCCAGGGTATCCATCAAAACCAATACATTTAAACAGTTAAAAATCACATCATTTTACTTGTTGCTAGCTGTCAGGATTAAACTAGCAATTATATTTCAATTTACCCTAACTGTAAAATTTAAATTGACAGTAAAATTAAATTATACCATCGATGCAAATTAACATAAATATGCATTTTTAACTATCAAACACAACCAATAAAATCATATCATAGCATAATTTTAATTTAACTAATATTTTAGTTAAATCTGAGTGACTTCAAACACTCACCTTTTATTTCGAACGTGTTTGGATTCCAAAAACAGACCTAAAATTGAACAATCTTGGAATCTATCCGAACTACCTCCATGTTAACCGGAATTTCGATATGAATCCAACGGAACAAAGCATGCATCAATCTGAGCTCATATGAAAGCATTATACATGTTTTAACATTGGAATTTCAAAATATATAAAATAAATAAAATATTCGTTACTCAATAGGATGTCGCTACGCCACCGTCTGTCTTCTCCGACGTTACAGGAAAGATAAAACCAAAAAGAAACTCTACACCCGTTAATTTGACCAGCCGTTTCACCCACTACCTGTAATACCCCGTAATTTTAAATATTAAAATTAACAGATCTAAGAACACTTAATTTTTAGAAGAAGAATTAGGTGAAATGGGTTACGCCTGGGTTACCAAGATCAAGGAAGGGTAATACGGGGATTTGGGTAATTGTAGGCAGACTTACCAAAAGTGCCCATTTTATTACCGTTAAAAGTAGAAGGACCGCCGCATTGTTAGCATCTGTTTACCTTCGAGAGATAGTTCGTTTTCATAGCATACCCTCTAGCATTGTGAGCGATAGAGATCCCATTTTCACAAGAGAATTTTGGAAAAGCTTACAAGAAGCGGTTGGAACGCAATTATGCTTAAGTACCGCTTATCACCCTCAGACGGACGGCCAGACCGAGAGAGAAAATCGGATTCTAGAAGTCCTTCTGAGGCTATGCATCCTAGACTATGGAGGAACATGGGAAGAACACCTTCCACTAGTGGAATTCGCCTATAATAATGGTTTTTAGCCTGCATTGGCATGGCACCTTTTGGGGCTCTTTATGGATGACTGTGCCGATCACCTACATGTTGGTGGGAATCCACGGATAAGGTTTTGCTTGGACCCGACATGATTAGGGAGACTTCGGAGAAGATAGACCTGTCTCGACGGCGAATGAAGATGGCGCAGGACCGACAGAAATCATATGCTGATAGGAAACGAACCGATCTTGAGTTCAATATTGGGGACATGGTTTTTTATTAAAGTGTCGCCGTTGAGAAACGTAGTCCGTTTTGGATCAGTAGGGAAGTTGGCACCAAGGTTCGTAGGACCCTTTCCAATTACAGAGGGGATTGGCAGATGGCGTATAGAGTAAAGTTACCAGAGAAGCTCAGTGGAGTCCATGACGTGTTTCACGTTTCGCATTTGCGTAAATATTTACATGATACGGCGGAAGTGGTGGAGCCGAGCACGCTCGAAGAAGTGGAAGTGGAGCGCAATGCCACGATCAGACGAGCTCCTACACGCATTCTCGGATCGGAGGTCAAAAAGCTTCGCAACAAAGAGGTCAAGTTGGTCAACGTGCAATGGGTAGATGATCAAAGAGGCGCGACTTGGGAGACGGAAGACAAGATGCGTACGCTGTACCCTTTCCTTTTTGAGGGTATGTTTTAATTTCTCCTTTTTCTACCGCTTTGTTGATACTTGTCCTATCTTTTAGTATTATCTTTGAGATGACATCTTTGATCTTTAGTTAGGAAGAACCCTATGGTTGCAAACATGTGTTTGAGACATGTTAAGTTTGGTGGATGCAAATGGATGCAAGTGGTTGCTCGTGGATGCATGTACACATACCTTAGGCACTAGATCGACTCAATCGCCTTCATGCTGCATATAAATGTGTGTGCATATCCAAATTAATGGATGTATAATGGTTGTGTTATCATATGGATGCTGCATTTTGATGAATGGTTGTGCACACATGTAGAAATAATATGTATCGATAGGATTCTTTCGCATACATAATGGACGCATGACACTATCATGATTTGCATTAAGGAGGTCAACTGAATCTGAAGACCGCCTGATTTTGCATTAGATAAGGAACATATACACACACTTTTTGCATATGTTCATACAACATTAGAAGTCTTGTAAGGACAATGAATGCCTATGTTTGATGGTTGAGTAGATGGATGATTGGATGTAAGGATATGCATTCTCCTTAACTTGGAGATTTCGGGGGCGAAATCCTTTAAGGAGGGGAGAATGTAACACCCCGTGATTTTTAAATATTAAAGTTAACGAATTAAAGAATACTTAATTGTTAAAGTGAGAATTAAGGCAAACGGGTTGCGCCATTGCGTTCGTCTCGGAATTCTGCTTGAGATAGAGTCCGAGTTTGTGTGAATTGGACTTCATATGAAGAAGTTATGTCCTTCAGAAGTTTCAGAATTTAAATAAATTAAAAACAGCTCGAATCTGAAATTCAAATTCAAAACAGGGAAGCGGGTTGGGCGGGAAAATTCCCGCCCAAAGGCCAGGTCGACCAGGGGGTTGACCTACCCTACAGGTCAACCAGGTGGTCGACCTGCCCCCCCCCCCCCTGAGCAGATCTGAAAGATGATGCTTTTCTGACCTGTTGCTGAGTCATTAGGGCTGAGGAGTCATTCTGTCTTGACTGGATGGTCCTGATTGATTCTAAGTTAATCTGATGGCTCTTAATTAATTAATCTTCTATAAAAACACTCCCAAACCCTCAACCCTAATCACATTAATTCATACCAAGAGCCGCCATGCCGTCAATGGAGAACCTAGAGTAGCCGCCATACACTTTCAACCCTAAAGCAAGATAGAAGCTTGAATCAAAATCAAATCAAATCTAATCTAATTCAAATAACGATTAGTCTACATCAAAGGCGATCAATTCAGTTTCAGAATACAGATCCCAGATAGACAAGACTATTCTTTTTATTTGTGAGTATGATAGCTTTCACAAAATAATTAATTAATTTAATTATGATAAGTTATAATTGGGATTATGAGAATATGATTTTGAATCATGTGATGTAAATTATATGCATGTTTGTAAGTTTGAATCATATGTTAGTTCTTATGTGAATCTTATGCAAGTTGAATCATATAATAGTTCTTATAATCTTATGCAAGTTTGTGATATTGGATCATATATTCTTATATGAATCTTATGCAAGTTTGTGATGTTAGATCATATGTTCTTATATGAATCTTATGCAAGTTTGGGTTGTTAAAATACATACGCTAGTTTATGTGACATTAATCTACATGTTTAGATCTATATGCAAGTTCACACCTTTATGTTTAGATCCATATGCAGGTTCACACCTTTATGTTTGGATCCATATGCAAGTTCACATCTTTATGTTTAGATCTATATGCAAATCCACATCTTTATGTTTAGATCTATATTTAGATCCATGGCAGTACATAAGTTATGCAAGTTTATGCCCATTGCCTATGCTAGTTTTTGTATGTGAATCATATGCTAGAAATTCATATGCAAGTTATAGGAAAACCATATCCATATATGCAAGTTATTGGCTATGTAAACTTATGTCATGATTCTTAGATCTATTTTATGTGTTATTTGATGTTGCTTCTTTTTTTATAAGTTAGACTATTTGCGAGTCTAACATATATCATATGAAAATGTACGAATAGCGTGGGGATGATGGGATAATATTAAATATACATAAATTGTGAATTGGCATAAAATGGCCTCAAAAGGCATATAATTAATTTGAGACATTAATTGGCATAATTGGTATTTATGGACATAATTTAGGTGACAATTGTGGACAAAAATAAATTTGGAATTCATTGACAAATTTGAATAGGGATATTAATCCAATTTGGGATTAAATAATGATGTGTAATAATTAGCCACCTAAGACACGAGGTTAGACTCGTTTGTGGTGTCAGACTGCCCGGACCCGCCCGACAAATCCAGCAGCCACAAATGTCAGTCTAATGTGAGAGGTCAAAGGCACAAATGAAATGCGTAACAATTGTAAAGACATGAGGTTAGGCTCGTTTGTGGTATAAGACTGCCGGGACCAGCCCGACAAATCCAGCAACTGCAAATGTCAGTCTAATGTGGGAGGTCTTTACAAGGTTACGGTTCTAATGAATTAAGTAACACTTAACCAGATAAACATGTGGTGGGACATGGAGGGGTTAAGTGGGTGCCTTGGGTGGCATGTGAAATACGATTAGATGCACTTAACCAAGTTTAAACATGTAAGAAGACATGAATAAGAATGGGGTTAAGTAGGGAAACCTTAGTGGGGACCAAGCATAAGTGGAAAGCTTGGGTCAGGCATGGGGGCCCTTTTCAAACCAGTAACCCATTAAGTATCTTTGTGAGCTCGACCCAGGTCGAGGACGGGACACGCTTACTGGGTTTGATTATAACAGGTCAAAATGGGTTAGCGGTGACAACGCAAGTCCAACGGGGTCATGTGCATGCATGGGCCCGGGCTGGTAGGTAAGACGTTGCATCATGTAGATATAAGCCGTGCATCTTTGGTGGTATCGGTTTACCACTTTGGGGAGTGATACACCCCACTGTGGGATCAACACGGGTATTTACGGGTTAGGGAGCCGATCGCATGGGGGTAGTGGGTACAACTAGTGGAGATAGGGGCAGACGACACCTATGAAGGCAACTAGGGGTACACGAAACTACCATTATCATTATTAAGCTCTGTAGGCTGGATCAACTTTTAGGGTGACTAGTGGTGGTGCAATATAGTAATTATCCTATAGTGATTAGGAATGAGATTAACGCCAGAATATTCCTCTTGTTTGCTTTGTCATGCCCACTTGTTTTATGATCATACCTTATCTTACCAGTTTATGCCTTATCCTAGTTACTTTAATAATTATATTGTTAAAGTTATTATACTCGCCAGACCTTATGTCTGACCCCCTTGTTTCCGCCTCTTTTCTTCATTCCCCCCCAAGGTTTTCAGGGTGGGACTAGTACTAGTGGAGCTTGATCTTGGATCTCTCTCTCTCTTTCTTTTGGAAGTGCTTGGATTGCTGAAAGTAAAGTTCAGCTCATCTCTTTTATGGCTACTTGTGTTGGGGTTTATGCTTTTTACTTTATGTATTCTGAAACAATTTGTCAAGATGGATATTAAGTGTACTTGGTTTATGAAGTTGTTATAATCAAACTATTTCTCCGCTGCAATAAAAGTTGTTTTAATTTTTTCAAGTACCATTATTTGTATCTGTCTTGTTATATTCTGTTCTATACACTAAATACGCTCCATGGAAGTTAATCCATTCCCCTTGTGAGTGACATTAATGGACGTGGGGTGTTACACGTATCTACATTGCTGTGCTTTCGTACTTTCCATACATGCTTTTAACATCAGTACGCATGTACAGTAAAGACAAATGCAATGTTGCATACTTTGCACTTCCAGATGGCTGAATCCACATACGCCATTGACTTGTTCCATACACTTGTAACATGACTGATCTGTTGTACAAAATGGTACGGACCGACCCACTGCTGACCGACCCGGTCCATTAACTCTGACCGACTCGATCCATATCTGCGACCGACTCGATCTGTTATCTCCGACTGACCCGGTGCTTTGTAAGTGACCGACCCGATCCGCTCTGGATGAAATGGACCGACCCGATGTAGCGACCGATCCGGTGCTTTGAACTGTGTTCTAACAGGGTTAACAATTTTGAAGGAAAAATCTCACTTTTTTCTTCCTTGGGTTCTAAGATTACCCCAATCGCCTATAACTGAGTAATATAATTTGTTGTACCATGCACCAAAATTTGTTGTATTTTTTATGTTCATTTGTTACTAGCAATAGAATGTTTTCAATATAGCATTCTAGATTTACAGGTTGTAACAAGTGATTTGTATTTATTTACTTTTTGATCCCATTTCCCATAAAGAAGGGAAACTACTGATACGTTTTTTCTTTTTAAGTATATAAGAAATAACGGTCATGAACCATGCTATTCTTGTATTCATGTAATGTCAAACTGCAAATTGTAGAACGTGGGTGTGGTTTGAACCAAATGCACACTGCATCGCTTCTCTTGTTTTGGTGTAATATGCAAGGTTACAAAACAAGAAGTTTGCCTTTTGTTTGTATTTTATGTTATTGTTTTGATATGGAAAAAGAGTTGAACTAGAAAAAAAGGGTGATGCTGTTTAGTTTCACATCTGGAATGAAGGAACTGCTTCTTTGTGTAAAAACCAAAAAATTCGTGATTAATGTTGGGTCCTTTGGTTATGTATGCTTTTATGTTAAGAAGATCAAGATAATGTGCAAGTAGATCTTGTTGTCTTATCCTCCAGTTTGGGTTAAAAATTCCAGAATATATTTTTGATTGAAAAACAAGAATTGGGTTGGATTTTTTTCCCATAGACTAGAAAAACAAGGTTTTTTTTTTCTAAAAAGATTAACGGGCATGGGAAAAGAGTAATAACTAGTTATTCATCTGAGTGCAAACCATATTTATAAGGACAAATTTTCAAAATAGGCTAGTTTTTGAAACCAATGCCACAAATATGTTAGTTTCAAAACTATTTGCAAATATAGGCTAGTTTTGGCCAGCTTAGCGATGAGCTGACCAACTTTTTTTATAAAAAATACAGGGCGCACTTGCCAAGTGCGCCGGTATAAATTTGCACTGGTGCACTTGCCAAGTAAGCCAGTACAAATTTACACTGGCGCATTTGGCAAGTGAGCTAGTACAAATTTACACTGGCGCACTTGCCAAGTGAGCCAGTACAAATTTACACCGGTGCACTTAGCAAGTGAGCCAGTGTATATTTAATCATTTATGATAGTTAATAATTACAAATATTGTTAGCTATATATTTTTTAGTGATTATTAGTATTATTTATTAATTAGTAACTGTAATTATATTCTATTTATTAATTATAATTTTTTAATTCATAACTAGTAATTATTAATATTAAATATGATTTATTATTAGCAATTATAAATTATATTATGTATTAAATATTAATTTCAAAGCACAATCAACTATTAGTTAATTACTGATAATAATTTAATAGTATTTAAAAATTAATTGTTAAATATTAAATATTAAATATTTATTATTAATAGTTAGCTATTTAGTAGCATTTATTAATTTTTAGAAAACCAATATTAGATATTAATTACTACAATTTTAGTTATTTTTAAAGTAATTAGTAAAAGTAATTATTTAATGGTAATTGTTAACTATAAAAAAATAATTTCTAAATGGTATTAAATATTAGTCTTAATTGCTAAGTATCAATAATTAACATATATATAAACTATTATTATTTATTAATTTTAATTATTAACTACTAATTGTTATTACTACTTAGTCATAATTAAATATTAATTAATTAATAAATGCTAATTATTTTTAATAGGTTATCAATTTGCAATTAATAGTTAATTAAATATAACAATTAATTAGTTGATTGTGCTTTGAAATTAGGACAAATTTTCGAAATAAGCTTTTTTTAAAACTAATAGCAGATTTAGGCTAGTTTTGAAACTATTTGCAGAAATAGGCTTGTTTTTTGCAATAGTTGTTTAAAAACAAGCCTATTTCTGCAAATAGTTTCAAAACTAGCCTAAATCTGCTATTAGTTTTAAAAACAAGCCTATTTTGAAAATTTGTCCCTTATATTTTTATAAGGAGCGCATTTCACAAGTGCGCCCACGTATATTTTTTTTTAAACAACTGGTCACCTCAGCGTTGAGGTGGACAAAACAAGCTTATTTCTGTAAATAGTTTCAAAACTAGCCTAAATCCGCTATTAGTTTTATAAACAAGCCTATTTTGAAAATTTGTCCTTGAAATTAATATTTTGTACATAATATAATTTATAGTTACTAATAATAAATAATATTTAATATTAATAATTACTAATTACGAATAAAAAATTATATTAATAAATAATATATAATTATAGTTACTAATTAATAATCAACACTAATAATCACTAATAAATATATAACTAATAATATTTGTAATTACTAACTATCATAAATGATTAAATATACACTGGTGCACTTGCCAAGTGCGCCGGTGTATATTTGTATTGGCTCACTTGCCAAGTGCGCCAGTCTAAATTTGTACGGCTCACTTGGCATGTGCGCCAATGTAAATTTATACTGGCGCACTTGGCAAGTGCATCCCGTATATTTTATAAAAAAAAAGTTGGTCAGCTCATCGCTGAGCTGGCCAAAACTAGCCTGTATTTGCAAATAGTTTTGAAACTGGCCTATTTATGCCATTTGTTTCAAAAACTAGCCTATTTTGAAAATTTGTGCTATTTATAATTCAGTTTGCACAGTAGTGACTATTAACTTTGCATGGGTATATATTTATAATGTCTTTCTGAGCGTTTAAAGTATGCAAGTAAATAGAGTAAATTAAATTTTATTTTCAGTTGCATTTCGTACCATGTGTAGGGATGGCAAAAAAATCCGTACCCGCGGTTATCCGTGGATAAAATCTATCATGGATATGAAACGGATAGTTAAATGGGTATCCATGGGTAAAATAAACGGGTATTTTTAATATCCGTTGAATAATGGGGCGGGTACGGATAGTAAGATATCCATGTCCGTGGGTACCTGTGCTCGTATTGAATGTGATTCATTATCAATAGTCAATACAAAAAAAATTGTTGTTTGCTGTTCGGTATTTGTGTGCATGCTTTTACTCAACAATTTATAACTGACTGTTGATATTTTTATGGATACTTCTGTTGTTGTCTTTTCTTTTCCGGATGTTGGTTTAGATATGTATTGGCATTTTGAGATTAGCATTTGATTTGAGCATTGGTCTAATTTGTTTTTTACCAAATGTACTTTTGAATAATTTTAATAAACAGTTGAAAAATAAATTGAATAAATATAATGGATACCTACGAATATCCGCCATTACCCGCAACCTGTTTAAAACCCGTTTAGTGGGTACCCGTGCGGGTATGGGGCGGGCACGGGACAAAAAATCATCCAATGGGGCGGGTGGTGGGGTGGTACTTGTAACGACCCGGAAAATCCGAACCAATTTAAAAATTTTATTTTAAATAATTTGGTGGAAAAATGTGGCAGAAATTAAAATTTTCATTTTTAAATAATATTAAAGCCAGTGAAAATAGTCAATTTTCAAACGATCTATGTTTTCAACGAAACCACTTTTGTTGGAACCGGAATGTCGAATTATTGCTAGGTTTCAATTTTTAGAATTTTCCGAGTTAGTATGTGAGCGTGGCGAAGGAAAATGTGTTTTGTCGGTTCCAATCAAATTTAATCGACTGAAAAATAACCATTTTTTAGACGGTCTCAGAATTCGACGAAATTAATTTTGTTAGGACCGTATCGTCATAACAAAGCCAAATATATTTTTTATGGATTTTTCTGAGTCCGTATGTGGCCTCAGTGAATTTATTTGTGCAAAAGAATTAATTTAATAAAGAAATTAAATATTAAAATGAATAAAACAGGCCACAAACAGCCGTTTGGGTTGACGGGACCTATCCCATTGGATTCGGAATATGGGTTATTGGCTAGGGTCACTTTCTGCTGGGCTGGAAATAGATTGTTTAAAAGTTACGGATTTATTTGTAAAATAGCAATTAAATATTATAAATAATTGAGAAAATTAAACCCTAAATTACTATTCCCTCTCGTTGTAGCTGCCACCCACCCAAATCCATGGCCACCGACCTCCGAACTTCCTCCACTTCGTTCTCCTTCATCACAACAAATTAGAACCCACTCTTCATACCAAATCAAAGCCCTTTCCTCCCTCTTTAATCTCATACGAATTGATCGACCTCTCGTCGCCTGAAATCCGAGAACCGAACCCCCAAGGCACCGCCTTTAGACCATCGCTGGGCCCACCAGGGTGCGCCGAGCTCCTCCCCCTTCTAGGCGCGGAGGCGCCTCCCTGAGCCGAACCACCCTGAACCCTCTGATCATCCCGAAGCCCCACGGTTTGTTCGATAATTCCTGACCTAGAATCGAACAGTAGGAAGAACACACGACCGATATTTGATTGGGGAAGAAAGTTTAAATTTTGAATAAAAAGTACATGCAAGGTGAGATTTCTAAATTTTGAATAATTAAATAATTCAATTATATTTGTTATGTGAATCATTGTATGTTATTATTTCTGATCTATGATGTTGTGATTGTTGTATGGGTATTAATATTTGTTGTGATGTCATGATATAGCCTTATTAGTTTAGATCTATAAAGTCTGATTTAATCTCTATTAACTTCTCATCTTTATTATTTTTGATTTTGTTTTTATTTTTATTCCTTTATAGAGATGAAAGATTTCATCTTTCTTTGTTTTACAAACAAAAAATGAAATTTTGAATCTTTATTTTATTTTACAAATTAAAATGATAAAAATTGAATCTTTATTCTGATTTACCAAAGAAAGTTTAAATCTTTATTTTTTCACAACATGAAACAAAAGTTGAATTTTTATTTTGATTTGCAAAATAGAAACAAAAGTTGAATTTTTATTTTGATTTGCAAAATAAGAACAAAAGTTGAATTTTTATTTTGATTGGCAAAATAAAAACAAAAGTTTGAATTTTTATTTTGATTTGCAAAATAAACAAAAAGACTGAATCTTTATTTTGTTTATGATTTATAAAATAAAGAAAGTTTAAATCTTTTAAATTTTAATTAAAAGATAAATTAAGATTAGATATTTTATTTTGTTTTACAATATAAAGTAAAGATTAGATATTTAATTTGATTTACAAATAAAGATTAGATATTTTATTTGATTTACAAATAAAATAAAGATGAGACCTTTTATTGTGATTCATCAAATTTATACACCAAATCATATATTGTGTTGTATGAGTGGACAATGAAAATCACGACGTTGGTTAAATTATAGAAATAGTTAGACAAAAACTATATTATCATATGTTGACATTGAAAATCACAACGTTGGGTAAATAGAAATGGTTAGACAAAAACCATATTATCATATGTTGACATTGAAAATCACGAAGTTGGGTAAATAGAAATGGTTAGACAAAACCATTATTTTTTGTTATCATATTTTGACACCAAATTGACATGGGAGTTAGATAGGAAGATATCCCCTATAAAAAATGTGCATTAAGGAAAGAGATAGAAAATTTACATTTTTCTAATGTAATAAAGATAATTAGAGGATTTACATTTTTCTATGTAAAAATAAAAGATTTACATTTTTTATTGTAAAAGAAAAAGAGGTAAGAACTTACATTTTTTTCAATGTAAAAGAAAAAGAGATAAAATATTTACATTTTATAGAAACATAAGAAGTACATCTTTATGTTATAAAAATGAATTACAATAAAAAAAGTACATTTTTATGTATTTAAAACGAATAGGATAAAAAGTACATTTTTATGTATTTAAAACGAAATAGGATAAAAAGTACATTTTTATGTATTTAAAACGAATAGGATAAAAAGTACATTTTTATGTATTTAAAATGAGTAGGATAAAAAGTACATTTTTGTGTATATAAAACGAAATAGGATAAAAAGTACATTTTTGTGTATTTAAAACGAAATAGGATAAAAAGTACATTTTTATGTATTTAAAACGAATAAGATAAAAAGTACATTTTTTATGTATTTAAAACGAATAGGATAAAAAGTACATTTTTGTGTATTTAAAACGAATAGGATAAAAAGAACATTTTTATGTAATTAAAGGAAGAGTACATTTTTGCCGTCATTTTTATCGCATTAGAATTGGCGAACAAAAATGTTATTTTTATTGAATATAAAAATATACATTGTTGAAACCGTCATTTTGTCGCATTAGAATTGGCGAACAAAAATGTTATTTTTATTGAACATAAAAATATACATTGTTGAAACCGTCATTTTTGTCGCATTAGAATTGGCGAACAAAAATGTTATTTTATTGAATATAAAAATATACATTGTTGAAACCGTCATTTTTGTCGCATTAGAATTGGCGAACAGAAATATATTTTTTATTGAATAAAAAGAATGGATTTTAAATAGTGGAAATCGCCGAATGGTTTATATATATAAATATAAAATTAAACGAAACGAGAGCGGCAGTTCGCATATCGACAATCGTAACTTCAAACGATTATACCGAAAGATCCGACCGTTAGATTTCCCCAAAACTGGAACCGTTAGGACCGCTTTGGGAAGAGCTTTCTAACTATATAAATTTCATCAAAATCGGACGGTTAGATTTTAAGATATGTGTAAATCAAATTTTGGTAAAAACAGCGCTAGAGCCGCCCACTGACCCGAAGCACGTCTACTTAGTTTGAGCTATTTTCAAATAAATAAAAATAGCGATAAATAGTCATAAATATATATGAAATGTTTTAAATGATAATTATGCGATAATTATTTGAAAAGACCGAGTTTAACTCATTTCAAATAATTGCACGGCGATTAAATCAAAGATATAAGAAGACGATGGTTGAAGACCGGCGATCTTCACATCGAATGGACGACGACTACTGATGCCTTGGACTGACTTGCTCCCAAGACGGGGTTGAAGCAGTAGGTATCCGGACGTATGTGTTGGTCATGCGGATAAGCGAGAACCACTTTGGTGTCTCCGGTTTCGCTCAGACCTAGAACGGACTTGTAAATGGATGCGTGTCTGACGTTGGAGTTCATCCCATGTAATTAAATCGATTTGTATTAATATATGTCTTTTTGGTGGTGGAGAATTTATTCTCTACTTAACACCCTGGTATATAGTAATAGTTGTCGACCACATGGCGTGAATTGTCAAGGTGGCACGCCAAGATGCAATGATCAAGGCTTTGTTGAAAAGCAGGCCTTGTGGTTGATGATCAAAGCATAGCCTGTTTAGGCATAGCTTTGTGTATAGCGTGACTTCACGAGCCTCACACCCCGGTATGAGTCAAAAACGGGATATGGACCGTAGGGAGTGCATACGTTTCTTTCTAGCTAGAAGTGGTGTTTGGGCTTTAACATGGCCCGACATTTTACTTATGTGGATTATGGATTTGAGGTACCTCGTTTTTTTTATAGGCCGGAAGTGGTCATATTATAGGTCCAATGGGGCCGGGAAACGTATGTTCAGGAATTGCCAATCCACTACCATTAGGTGGGACCGGCCCTACCGCTCCAAGGGTTGCCCATAGGTGTGATCCTGAGGCATTTGCTAGAATTTCTCGAATCGGAAGAGGACGATCCCTAGCCTCGATTTCATGACAGAAAACCAATTTCCAATACGACATCACGGTCTTGATTGTAAACTTATATACGGCGACATAGTATATGGTACCTATGCCGTCTAGGATTGATACATTTATATTGAAGTATTTTAATACTGCTTAAACACTAATGATAATATAAAAATATTATTTTTCATGTATTAGGCATGTTTGATCATCATAAGGGAAAACTCTATCCTCCTGTGTGCGTTGCATTGTGTGATAGGACTTGAGTCTTATGATGATTTCATTTTTCAAAAGTCATTTCGTGGTTTTTGTATAAACTTTATGCAATTATGCACTGGCAATCCAATGGAGTAAACCCGTTCCGCGTTAGCGGCGTGGTCCTGAGATTTGCCACGTTGTTAGATAATTTAGTTAAGAATTCTCATACCAGTCCCATGATTGACTCGTAGTTTGTTTCACTTTTGCAAACTCGGGTGCCCTCTTTCCACACGGGCAGCCAATTGACAGGTTCAGGTGATACATTCTGATTGGAGCTTGCTTGGAAGGAAGATGAAGAAGACCTTTTCTCTAGTTTTTACTTCTGCTTTGAGACATTTTATCTTCTGTAGCTTTGATGTATGTAATGGAGTTTGAGACTTGTTTCTTTTCCATTGAAACTTATTTCCCTTTTTTTGAGACTCTTTATTTGGCTAAGTTGTATCCTGTACTGCGTACTCTGATGTATTGGATATTATGATGCTGATGACATTTATTTCCTCTGCAACAGTTTATGTGTTATGATAATTATCTGAGATATGTTTTTGTTGTAAATATGTTGTATTCCAAAATGATTATCCTTACTTTCGAACCTCGGAAGTTTGGGGTCATCACAGTTGGTATCAGTGCCTAAGGTTAACCTTAGCTTCGAAATATAAAATATTTAGAACAATTCGTCTAGATAGAACCCACATTATTCTAAGGCGAGTAGCTCATTAGAGATAGGACTAGTAATGTCCTAGAATGAGAACAGCAGAATAACAAATATTTATCAGTCATTACATCATCATCTTTTCATCTTGTCCTTATCTTATCTTTTCTTGAAAATTCTCATTTTTGTTGGTCTGACTCTTTCCTTGATGGTACAGACTGATTTAAATGGATACTAGAGCAAGAACAGCCCGGGGCGGAGCCCGAGGTGGAGCTCGAGGCGGGGCTAGAGGAGGAGCCCGAGTAGGAGATAGAGGGCAAGCAAGAGATGAGATCCCCATCACTCAGGAACAACATACTTCAGAGGTCGTAGCACAACCACCTCCACCTCCACAGCCCTTCGATTTGGAGAGAATGTCAAAGAAATTCAAAAACCTAGGAGGTGTACCTTTCACGGGGCGAGAGTCTGCGATTCAGGCAGAAGCATGGCTTAAAGATTGTGAAAAGATCCTAGAGGGCTTAGAACTGGAAGATCAGCGAAAGCGTTACCTGGCAGTATGGCAATTAAAGGATGAAGCCGGGCATTGGTGGGATACGGTCAAGATCTGCAATGACGTGGCCAATATGTCTTGGGCCAAATTTAAGGAACTTTTCAATGAGAAGTATATACCCCCACAAGCTAGAGAGCGCCTGCACGAGAAGTTCGTTAACCTATAGCAAGGAAATATGACCATTTCTGGGTATGTGAAGAAGTTTGATGAGCTTTCCCGATATGCTCCTGGTTTGATTCAAGATCCAGTAGAGAAGAATAAAAAATTTATGAAGGGTCTGTCAAAGAAATATTTGAACCGAGTCACTGCTCATATCAAGCTTCCTTTCAATGAAGTAGTGGAGATGGCGTGCCGCTACGAGGAAAATGACGAGTCTGGACCGCAGGATAGATGGAAAAGTCAAGGCAACAACCAGAAGGAACAGGCTAACAAGAAACCGGAGGCGAGCAATTCTTCTACCGCTAAGCCCCAAGGGTAGAAGAGGGACAGGAGCAAGGTGACATGCTATAACTGCGGCAAGATTGGACATTTTGATTACGAGTGTAGAGCACCTAAAAAGGTTAAGAGAAATGATTCGGGCCCTAGTCCGAACCGTGGTCAGAGTTCCCAGAATCGTGGCCAGAATTCTCAGGATCGTGGTCAGAACCCCAGGAACACTCGGGATTGCTATAACTACCATAAGCCGGGGCACTTTGCCAAAAACTGTCCCCTGTTGAAGAAAACAGAAGTGGCACATGTTTATGAGGGAGCAGATGCACCAGCTTCTGCCGAGGGGCCAGGTAAACTCGATGTCTTAGGAGGTACGCTTAATATTAAGAACATCCCTATTACTATCTTATTTGATACTGGTGCTGCATGAAGATTTATTTCTAATGATGCAATTAAAAAGTTGAAACTAAAACCAAGGAAACTCAAAATTTTGATTAGAGCTAATAGCCTGATAGGAGGTTCTCTTACTCTTGATCAGTATTGTAGAGTACCTGTTTCTTATTCTCGCTGCCAGTTTCCCTTTGACTTGATCGTTATGAGTTTCTCCGGTTATGACGTTATTCTTGGGATAGATTGGCTGACAAAATATGAGGCTGAAGTCAAATGTGCCGAAAGAATTGTCAAATTTAAAACTAATCTCAGGAATGTATGTATCCCATGCCACGGCTCAGCCATCGACAGGTAAACATTCTGGTCTTCTCTAGAAGTTACCCCTACTTCTACTGAGGATATCCCTGTCGTCAAAGATTACGCTGATGTATTCAAAGAAGTTGAGGGCTTACCTCCGCATAGAGAAATCAGCTTCCGAATTGATTTAGCCCTGAATGCAAGGCCTGTCGTACATCCCATTCGGAGAATGTCGCCAAAAGAAAATGAGGAGCTTAGAAATCAAACCAAGCAGCTTTTATGGAAGGGTCTGATCAGGGCCAGCTTCTCAGAATGGGGAGCAACAGTGGTGTTCATCCCAAAATCAGACCGTACTCTCAGGCTATGTGTAGATTACCGCCTTCTCAACAAGCAGACATTGAAAAATAAATACCCACTGCCTCGTATTGATCACTTACTTGACCGCTTGCATGGAGCACGAGTATTTTCTAGGATGGACCTAGCTACAGGCTTCCATCAACTTCGCATTGCAGAAGAGTGTGTGCCTTTAACTGCTTTCAGAGGACCGGATATCTTTTATGAATGGCTAGTAATGCCCTTCGGTCTATGTAATGCTCTAGCATATTTTGTTGATTTGATGAATAGAGTGTTCAGAGATGTTTTAAATAAATTTGTTCTCGTGTTCATCGATGACATCCTCATCTTTTCTAAATCCACTGCTGAGCACGAACAACATTTGAGAGAAGTCTTGGAGATTTTGCGAAGAAATGTGTTGAAAGCCAAATTTTCCAAATGCATATTCTGGCAAGAAGAGGTGAAATTCCTCGGCCATGTTGTATCAAAGGAAGGCATCTCAGTAGATCCAGGAAAGATCTCAGCCATCCAAGAGTGGAAACAGCCTAGAACTCCCACAGAGGTCAGAAGTTTCTTAGGACTGGCTGGCTATTATCGGAAATTTGTCAAAGATTTCTCGAAGGTAGCTTGCCCTTTGACAAACCTGACCAAAAAGCATAAGAAATTCAATTGGACACCGGAATGCGAGACAGCTTTCCAAGAGCTAAAGAAAAGGTTGACCAATGCTCCTGTGTTGACCATAATAGATGGCAATCAGGATTTGAAGGTCTGGACCGGCGCTTCTAAGCAAGGTTGTTTCTTTTATAAATTAACATATCAGAGATAACATTTTCCTTTAATGTCAAATCTCATTTTAATATGTTATCCCTTATTTATTTAAGGTATTGGTGCGGTGCTGATGCAAAGAGGCAGAGTAGTCGCATATGCTAGCCGCCAGCTGAAACCGCATGAGAAGAATTACGTCACGCATGATCTTGAGCTAATGGCCATTGTGTTTGCTCTTAAAATATGGAGGCATTATCTCTTGGGTGAGAAGTTTGAAATTTACACGGATCACAAATCCTTGAAACATCTTTTTACCCAAAAAGATTTGAATATGAGGCAGCAACGTTGGGTCGAATTTCTTGCATCATATGATCTGGATATCCTATATACTCCACGGAAAGCCAACGTTGTGGCTGATGCGCTCAGTAGAAAGAATGCAGATGATGACAAGCTTATTCTCGCCAATCTCATTATCACTCCTACTCTAATTGATAAAGTCTCTGCTCTTCAGAAGGATGATAAATTAATTCAGAGGATTATCAAAAGAATTCAGGATGGCGAAACCACGAGTTTCCAAATTGATGACAAAGGGGTTCTAAGGCTATTAGGCTTAATCTGTGTCCCATACGACTCTAAGCTCAGAAGGGAGGTTATGGATGAATGTCATAAATCTAAGCTTAGTGTTCACCCTGGGGTGAGCAAGATGTATCACGACCTCAAGCGCACATTTTGGTGGAGGTCCATGAAGAGAGATATTTCTATTTACGTTGCTAGATGTCCCACTTGTCAGCAAGTTAAAAGTGATCAACAGAAGTTGGCTGGTTTGTTGCAACCACTGGGAGTTCCAGGTTGGAAGTGGGAGGAAATTTCTATGGACTTTATAGATGGCTTGCCCCGCACCAGAAAAGGGAATGATAGCATATGGGTGATTGTGGATCGCTTAACAAAATCTGCCCATTTCATCCCTGTTAGGTCCAATAGAACAGCTCGAAGTTTGGCGCAACTTTATCTTAAAGAGATAGTCAGGCTACATGGGGTTCCCAAAAGCATTGTCAGTGATCGGGATCCATTATTTACCAGCAAATTCTGGGAAGCTTTCCAAGAAGAGCTTGGGACCAAGTTGAATCTGAGCTCTGCCTATCACCCTCAGACGGATGGCCAGACTGAGAGGGTGAGCCGTGTTTTGGAAGACTTGTTGCGAGCTTGCATTCTTGATTATGGTGGTTCATGGGAGGACACTTGCACTTGGTGGAATTCTCCTATAATAATGGCTACCAAGCAAGCTTGAAGATGTCACCGTTTGAATTACTATATGGCAGGCCATGCAGATCTCCGACATGTTGGGTGGAGACAGGCAATCGACTAGTCTTGGGCCCCGACATGGTTCGTGAAGCATCGGATAAGGTTGACTTGATTAAGAAACGCTTGTTGACTGCTCAGAGCCGACAGAAGAGCTATGCAGACCAGTGAAGAAGAAATCTAGAATTCTCTGTGGGTGATCGAGTGTACTTGAAGGTTTCTCCTTTGAGAGGCGTGATTCGTTTAGGGAAGACGGGAAAGTTGGCACCGAGGTTCATTGGTCCATTCCCTATCCTAGGAAGGATTGATACTCTCGCTTATAGAGTGCAGCTACCTGACTGGTTGCCAGGGGTGCATGATGTATTTCATGTGTCTCAACTCCGCAAGCATGTGCATGATCCAGCTCAGATAGAGGATGAACTAAATCAACAGGTCCTAGATATTGCTCCGAATCTAACGGTGAGAAAAGACCCGATTAAGATCATTGGCAAAGAAACCAAAATTTTGAGGAACAAGAGGGTCAACCTAGTCAAGGTTCGATGGAGTGGGGATCCTAGAGACTGTACTTGGGAGACAGAGGATGGCATCAAAAAGGCTTACCCCAAGTGCAGAGTGGATATCTCCGAATAACTCTCGTGTTAAGGTACATTTACCACAATTTACATTTTCCGTCTTGTTTCCTACTTTACTTTGTTTCCTTTTCGAGGACGAAAAACTCTTAAGTGGGGGAGATTGTAACGACTCGGAAAATCCGAACAAATTTAAAATTTTTATTTTAAATAATTTGGTGGAAAAATGTGGCAGAAATTAAAATTTTTATTTTTAAATAATATTAAAGCCAATGAAAATAGTCAATTTTCAAACAATCTCTGTTTTCAACGAAACCACTTTTGTTGGAACCGGAATGTCAAATTATTGCTAGGTTTCAATTTTTAGAATTTTCCGAGTTAGTATGTGAGTGTGGCGAAGGAAAATGTGTTTTGTTGGTTTTAGTCAAATTTATTTGACTGAAAAATAGCCATTTTTCAGACGATCTCAGAATTCGACGAAATTAATTTTATTAGGACTGTATCGTCATAACAAAGCCAAATATATTTTTTCTGAATTTTTCTGAGTCCGTATGTGCCCTCAGTGAATTTATTTGTGCGAAAGAATTAATTTAATAAAGAAATTAAATATTAAAATGAATAAAACAGGCCACAGACAGCCATTTGGGCTGACGAGACCTGTCCCATTGGATCTGGAATATGGGTTATTGGCTAGGGTCACTTTCTGCTGGACTGGAAATAAATTGGTTTAAAAGTTACGGATTTATTTGTAAAATAGCAATTAAATATTATAAATAATTGAGAAAATTAAACCCTAAATTACTATTCCCTCTCGTTGTAGCCGCCACCCACCCAAATCCATGGCCACTGACCTCTGAACTTCCTCCACTTCGTTCTCCTTCATCCCAGCAAATTAGAACCCACTCTTCATACCAAATCGAAGCCCTTTCCTCCCTCTTTAATCTCATACGAATTGATCGACCTCTCGTCACCTAAAATCCGAGAACCGAACCCCCAAAGGCACCGCCTTTAGACCGTCGCCGGGCCCACCAGGTTGCGCTGAGCTCATCCCCCTTCCAGGCATGGAGCCGCCTCCCTGAGCCGAACCACCCTGAACCCTCTGATCATCCCGAAGCCCCACGGTTTGTTCGATAATTCCTGACCTAGAATCGAACAATAGGAAGAACACACAGCCGATATTTGATTGGGGAAGAAAGGTTTATTTCCTAAGTAATTAATTAATTAATTTAAATTGTTTTAAAGCTTGATTTATCCATAACCAATTCGTTTCAACTCAGAATTTGACGATTTCGGAAACATTGGAATCGTAACAGCGAATAGAACGTGTTGAGACTGATTGGAACATTTTCTGGACTGTTTGAATTTTTAGATCTAAATCCACGCAAGGTGAGATTTCTAAATGTTGAAATTAAATAATTCAATTATATTTGTTATGTGAATCATTGTATGTTATTATTTCTGATCTGCGATGTCGTGATTGTTGTATGGGTATTAATATTCGTTGTGATATCATGATATAGCCATGTTAGTTTAGATCTATAAAGTCTGATGTAATCTCTATAAAGTTCTCGTCTTTATTAGTTTTATTTTTATTCCTTTATAGAGATGAAAGATTTCATCTTTGTTTGTTTTACAAACAAAAAATAAAATTTTGAATCTTTATTTTGTTTTACAAATTAAAATGATAAAAATTGAATCTTTATTCTGATTTACCAAAGAAAGTTTAAATCTTTATTTTTTCACAACATGAAACAAAAGTTGAATTTTTATTTTGATTCGCAAAATAGAAACAAAAGTTGAATTTTTATTTTGATTTGCAAAATAAGAACAAAATTTGAATTTTTATTTTGATTGGCAAAATAAAAACAGAAGTTTGAATTTTTATTTTGATTTGCAAAATAAACAAAAAGACTGAATCTTTATTTTGTTTATGATTTATAAAATAAAGAAAGTTTAAATCTTTTAAATTCTAATTAAAAGATAAATTAAGATTAGATATTTTATTTTGTTTTACAATATAAAGTAAAGATTAGATATTTTATTTGATTTACAAATAAAGATTAGATATTTTATTTGATTTACAAATAAAATAAAGATGAGACCTTTTATTGTGATTCATCAAATTTATACACCAAATCATATATTGTGTTGTATGTGTGGACATTGAAAATCACGACGTTGGATAAATTATAGAAATGGTTAGACAAAATCATATTATCATATGTTGACATTGAAAATCACGACGTTGGGTAAATAGAAATGGTTAGACAAAAACCATATTATCATATGTTGACATTGAAAATCACGACGTTGGGTAAATAGAAATGGTTAGACAAAACCATTATTTTTGGTTATCATATTTTGACACCAAATTGACAAGGGAGTTAGATAGGAAGATATCCCCTATAAAAAAATGTGCATTAAGGAAAAAGATAGAAAATTTACATTTTTCTAATGTAATAAAGATAATTAGAGGATTTACATTTTTCTATGTAAAAATAAAAGATTTACATTTTTCATTGTAAAAGAAAAAGAGGTAATAACTTACTTTTTTTTTCAATGTAAAAGAAAAAGAGATAAAATATTTACATTTTATAGAAACATAAGAAGTACATCTTTATGTTATAAAAATGAATTACAATAAAAAAGTACATTTTTATGTATTTAAAACGAATAGGATAAAAAGTACATTTTTATGTATTTAAAACGAAATAGGATAAAAAGTACATTTTTATGTATTTAAAACGAATAGGATAAAAAGTACATTTTTATGTATTTAAAACGAATAGGATAAAAAGTACATTTTTGTGTATTTAAAACGAAATAGTATAAAAAGTACATTTTTGTGTATTTAAAACGAAATAGGATAAAAAATTACATTTTTATGTATTTAAAACGAATAAGATAAAAAGTACATTTTTATGTATTTAAAACGAATAGGATAAAAAGTACATTTTGTGTATTTAAAAGGAATAGGATAAAAAGAACATTTTTATGTAATTAAAGGAAGAGTACATTTTTACCGTCATTTTTGTTGCATTAGAATTGGCGAACAAAAATGTTATTTTTATTGAATATAAAAATATACATTGCTGAAACCATCATTTTTGTCGCATTAGAATTGGCGAACAAAAATGTCATTTTTATTGAATATAAAAATATACATTGTTGAAACCGTCATTTTTGTCGTATTAGAATTGGCGAACAAAAATGTTATTTTATTGAATATAAAAATATACATTGTTGAAACTGTCATTTTGTCACATTAGAATTGGCAAAAAAAAATATTGTTTTTATAGAATAAAAAGAATGGATTTTAAATAGTGGAAATCGCCAAATGGTTTATATATATAAATATAAATATAAAATTAAACGGAACGAGAGCGGTAGTTCGCGTATCGACAATCGTAACTTCAAATGATTATACCGAAAGATCAGATCGTTGGATTTTCCCAAAACTGGAACCATTAGGACCGCTTTGGGAAGAGCTTTCTAACGATATAAATTTCATCAAAATCCGACGGTTAGATTTTAAGATATGTGTAAATCAAATTTTGGTAAAAACAGCGCTAGGGCCGCCCATTGACCCGAAGCGTCGTCTACTTAGTTTGAGCTATTTTCAAATAAATAAAAATAGCGATAAATAGTCATAAATATATATGAAATGTTTTAAATGATAATTATGCGACAATTATTTGAAAAGACCGAGTTTAACTCATTACAAATAATTGCACGACGATTAAATCAAAGATATAAGAAGATGATGGTTGAAAACCGGCGATCTTCACATCGAATGGACGACGACTACTGATGCCTTGGACTGACTTGCTCCCAGGACGGGGTTGAAGCAGTAGTTGTCCGGACGTATGTGTTGGTCGTGCGGATAAGCGAGAACCTCTTTGGTGTCTCCGGTTTCGTTCAGACCCAGAACAGTCTTGTAAATGGATGCGTGTCTGACGTTGGAGTTCATCCCATGTAATTAAATCGATTTGTATTAATGTATGTCTGTTTGGTGGTGGAGAATTTATTCTCTACTTAACACCCTGCTATATAGTAATAGTTGTCGACCACATGGCGTGAATTGTCAAGGTGGCACGCCAAGATGCAATGATCAAGGCTTTGTTGAAAAGCAGGCCTTGTGGCTGATGATCAAAGCATTGCCTGTTTAGGCATAGCTTTGTGTATAGCGTGACTTCGCGAGCCTCACACCCCGGTATGAGTCAAAAACGGGATATGGACCGTAGGGAGTGCATACATTTCTTTCTAGCTAGAAGTGGTGTTTGGGCTTTAACACGGCCCGACATTTTACTTATGTGGATTATGGATTTGAGGTACCTCGTTTTTTTTATAGGCCGGAAGTGGTCATATTATAGGTTCAAAGGGGCCGGGAAACGTATGTTCTGGAATTGCCAATCCACTACAGTTAGGTGGGGACCGGCCCTACCGCTCCAAGGGTTGCCCATAGGTGTGATCTTGAGGCATTTGCTAGAGTGTCTCGAATCGGAAGAGGACGATCCCTAGCCTTGATTTCATGAGAGAAAACCAATTTCCAATACGACATCACGGTCTTGATTGTAAACTTATATACGGCGACATAGTATATGGTACCTAGGCCATTTAGGATTGATACATTTATATTGAAGTATTTTAATACTGCTTAAACACTAATGATAATATAAAAATATTATTTTTCACGTATTAAGCATGTTTGATCATCATAAGGGAAACTCTATCCTCCTGTGTGTGTTGCATTGTGTGATAGGACTTGAGTCTTATGATGATTTCATTTTTCAAAAGTCATTTCGTGGTTTTTGTATAAACTTTATTCAATTATGCACTGGCAATCCAATGGAGTAAACCCGTTCGGCGTTAGCGGCGTGGTCCTGAGATTTGCCACGTTGTTAGATAATTTTGTTAAGAATTCTGTTTGTTTCACTTTTGCAAACTCGGGTGCCCTCTTTCCACACAGGCAGCCAATTGACAGGTTCAGGTGATACATTCTGATTGGAGCTTGCTTGGAAGGAAGAAGAAGACCTTTTCTCTAGTTTTTACTTCTGCTTTGAGACATTTTATCTTCTGTAGCTTTGATGTATGTAATGGAGTTTGAGACTTGTTTCTTTTCCATTGAAACTTATTTCCCTTTTGTTGAGACTCTTTATTTGGCTAAGTTGTATCCTGTACTACGTACTCTGATGTATTGGATATTATGATGTTGATGACATTATTTCCGCTGCAATGGTTTATGTGTTATGATAATTATCTGAGATATGTTTTTGTTGTAAATATGTTGTATTCCAAAATGATTATCCTTACTTTCGAACCTCGGAAGTTTGGGGTCATCACAGTACTACCCGCGCCCGGCTCGCCCCATTGTCATCCCTAACCGTGTGGCCTTATTTGCTTTACCCTTTTACACAACTTTTGACTTTTGAAGTAATGTTTGTTGTACTCGGTCCATCTTCCCTAGATTTTTTTTTATTTTTTATTTTTTTAAGTTAGGCACATTGAACTCTCGACCTCTTACTTGGTAGCTAAGTACCATACCACTACACCACACTCTCTTGGCATCTTTCCTAGACTTTGTTTTTAACATCTATGTTTTGATATGTGCTTGACATGATATGCTTCTTTTGTGGAACATCCTACTGGAATTTTATATGACTGTGATATCGGTTTGTGCATATACAAAAAAAACTACATATGAGCATGTTTTTTAAAAAATAGTTCGAGTCATCTTATGTCCCCACACGACCTATGATAAAGTAATAGTTATTGAATTAAGCAAAGGTTTGAGATGTTTCAGTGTGGCTAAATATCTTTTTTCTGGATTGTACCTAAAGATACTCTTGGATATACATGCCCTATCTTGTTGTGTACTCCCTATTACATTTCTCTTAGAGCACAGCTAGGATGGAACCTTTTGTCTTGCACTACTATGAGCTACTTCCTTCACCTGAAATATGTACTTCGTGTAGATTTTTAACACATGGCCAATCGCAATAATTTTAATGGTTCAATAGAGCCTATCGTATTTGATGAATGGTTGACGATATATAATGAATACGTAGGATAAACGTAAGTTACGTAACACGAGGAACATGTAAGATCAGTACAAAGGAATTGAACTCTCATTTCGATAACCACGAAACAAAAAAGAGCGGCAATCAATATTCATTTTCTTGTGCTTTAGCATTACTAGTACAAACACTGATTTATGACAATTGTCCTTCTAGACTCCGTTTTCTTATATCAGAAATCTGAACCGTGTCACTCCATACATTCTATCATTTTGATCGAGTTAATACATTGCAGTAGTGCATTTCAAACTAACAATATACAGAAACACAAATTCCATTTGCATATAACCTCTAACTAGAGCATTTCAATTCAGGGAGGTGTTAAGAAGCTCAGAGATTTCATTTCTAGTAGCTATTTTCGATCCATGTTCAACTTCTACATTATGCACAACATTATCGATGGCCATGATAAGAGTAACATGGTGTGACATAGGCGATCAATGTTCATTTTCAATTTATACTAGTAAAATCAACCTCAGGGAATAGAATAAAAAATACACTTCTGGTACCATGATAAGAGTAAAGGCATGGTTGCACTGTGCTAATCCCGAAAGGCGCATACTGTATTGTAATAAGAATACGGGGCGTACCACGTGGTAATAGGTAATCTTAAAAACTCTTGGCCAACAATGGTAATTTTATAGATAATTTCCCTTAAAATGATCATTTTCACACTTCCGCAACTCTCCATTCAGGTGAGACTGTTAATACACAAAATGCCAATTTCACCAGGAAGAACAAGGCATCAGTTTTATTCTCTATGTTGCCTCTCAATGCAATGCAGTGCTTCTTTCCTCCCTACTTCTTAACCATTTTAGCAGCTATTCTCTTATGTGTTTGTTATTTTCTAATTATAGATTTTTGACTTATTTTATAGTAATCGAGTTTCGGTATCGCCTGAATGAAAACCAGGGCGCCATTTAAAAGAAAATGTTCAAATGAATGCAGATTACATACAACTTTTATATCATTTGACAATATATGTAGGGATTTTGACGATGTGTGAACGTGGACTCCAAAGGAAATGTTTTAGTTGACAATGTACACAGTAATTTTCACAATTAACGCTCATGTATCGACTTCGTTAAAAACACGTGTACTTTCATTGAAAATGGTAACAAAGTAGCAGTGAACTTATGATCGCTTCGTTGTCAAGGTACCAGAAGACAGCGACGGATTGAACAAATAAATTAACACGAAGAAAGTTGCATACTAGTAGGTGGGTAATCCTCTTCTGAACAATGAAGATATACGTAGCAGTAACAAAGGAAATTAAAGAAGGGCGTGAAAATTTAAGGTGGCTTTTGCAAGAAAAAATGTTTGTGGGAGCTTCAAAGAAACAGTCTTGAGAAGACCATCATTGCCCATATTTATGTTCCTTCTTCCTGTCTGTAAGCCATTGTCTTGCCTGTGGAGTTATAAACTATCCAATGTTCGGAACATGTGTTTCTTCTTTTTTAATACAATGCAGCATGCATGAACTTACAGGAAAAGAATGCAGTACTGCTTCTTCCCATGTTGGTCAAGATATATGCTTTTTCCCTGTTATTTTAACTCTATTTTTATTTGTCGCTACAGATATTTGTTTAATTCTATTTTTTTTTCCATCCAAGTTGCTTACTTTCATTGCTTTTGTACATTTATTGGCATTATATGTTGGATTGAGAGGCATGGAGGAAGACTTCGAGACAATGAAATATGTACCGATTAAAGATGGATCTCTACATTGTACTATGTACTTAGTATGCTTGCTGAACTATGTGTAGATTAATATGCTTGTAAACTATGTATTGTATTCTATAATATTTTTAATGCTATTGCTGCTGAACTTTGGAGTGTAACATGTCGTTGTTGAACGTTGTAAATTCAAAACTTGTTAAGTTTGGTCTTTATGTTGAATCTATAGAAATAAAAAATTGGTTTAATGGTATTTCTTTTGTGATGTTATGTTAAATTTGTAAATGTTAGTATTGAGTATGAAAATTAAATGAATTTGGTACTGTAGGAGAGCCCCAAAAAGTTTAAAAAAAATTATAAAAGGAAATATGCGAATTCGCAACGACTATAAACCGTTGCTAAATCAAAAAATAGCAACGGCTCTGAGCCGTTGTAAAACCAGATTTTGCAACGGTTTTGAGCCGTTGCAAAATATAACTTAGCAACGGCTCGATGCTAATTTTTTGCAATCCTTGATTTTGCAACGACTCATAGCTGTTGCTTAATGATTTTGCAACGGCTCAAAGCGATTGCGAAATAGCATTTCTAGTGTAGTAGAACTCCATGCAATCTTACTATTTCTTTCATGAATAATTGAGCTAGTTTAGGTACACTTCTTTATGATTTAATGGGTACAAAATGTGCTACTTTAGTCAATCTATCAACCACTACCCAAATGCTATCATTTCCTATTTTTGATCTTGGTAAGCCATCTATGAAATCCATGGAGATTTCTTCCCACTTCCGTTCAGGAACACTCAGAGGCTGTAATAATCCAGAAGGTTCTGATATATTGCCTTAACTTACTGACAAACTATGCATTTAGCCACATATTTACCTACATCCCCCTTTAATCCTTTCCACCAAAAGTCCCTCTTTAAATTGTGATACATTTTTGTGCCACCGGGATGAATAGTATATTTACTTCTATGGTATACATACAGTATTTCTTTCTTTAATTCTGTATTCATTGGAACACATAACCTTCTCTTATTTCTTAAATACCCTTTATCATCAATCTGAAAATTTTCCACCTCTTCTCCCTTAGCCAAAAGCATTTTCTTTTCCCTTAAAAATGGATACTGATTTTGTAGTTCTTCCACCTTTTTAACCAAATCAGACTGTATAATAATAATACTCAACTTCCCTTGATCTACTGGTCCATTGGCTATATCCATTGGAATTCCTTCACTGACACATTTAATGTCCACATCAGCAAGCAAGGATAAAACCCTAAATTCTTCTAACATCAATGTGGCTACTCTGGCATGTTGTTTACTTAAGGCATCAACAACTTTATTAGCTCTTCCAGGGGTATACAATATATCCAAATCATAGGCTGCCAAGAACTCGACCCACCTATGTTGTCTCATATTCAAGTCCTTTTGGGAGAATACACATTTTAATGATTTATGATTAGTGTATAATTCAAATTTTTCTCCTAATAAATAGTGTCTCCATAACTTTAAGGCATAAACCACTGTAGCTAATTCTAAATCATGTGTAGCATATCTTACTTCATTAGCTTTCAACTGTCTAGAGGCATAGACTATCACTTGCTCATTTTACATTAAAATAGCTCCTAACCCACTTCCACTAGCATCAGTATAAACTATGAGCCCTTCATTACCCTCTGGAACTTTTATTACTGGTGCTTCTATTAAAGCCTCCTTCAACTTTATAAATGCCCTTTCACACTTTTCTGTCCAAACAAATGGATGGTCTTTCCCTATTAACTATGCGAAGGGAATAACATTTTTTTGTGAAATCCTTTATAAACCTTCTATTGTAACCTGCCATACCCATGAAATATCTTACATCACTCACTGTTCTAGGCCTTTTCCAAGTTTGTACTCCATGACTTTGCTTAGGTCAACTGAAATACCTCTTCTAGAGACAATGTGACCTAGAAAACTAACCACATTTTTTCAAAAGGTACAATTAGAGAATTTTTCTTTAAGGTCATACTTTCTTAATCTGTTCAGTACCAAGTGCAAATGTTGTTTACGCTCTTCTTCTGTTTTAGGATATACTAGTTTATCATCTACAAAAATTAGCATAAATATGTCTAGGTAATCTCTAAACATTATGTTCATTAAATCCACAAAGTGTGATGGAGCATGTGTAAGGCCAAATGACATAACTAAGAATTCATACAGTCCATACCTGGTAATGAAGGCTATATACTTAATGTTTTCCTCTTCTACTTTCATTTGATGGAAGCTAGATGCTAAGTCTAATCTAGAAAACACTTTAGCACCACTCAACTGATCAAAAAGATCATCTATTCTTGGCAATGGGTATTTATTTTTTATTGTGACTTTGTTAAGATCCCTATAATCTATACACATTCTAAGTGTACCATCATGCTTCTTAGCAAAGACCACTAGTGATCCCCAACCAGAACAACTTGGCCTTATGAAACCCTTTTCTTCTAGCTCTTGTAACTGCTTTTTCAATTTAGTTAATTCCTTAGGCCTTATCTTTGTTGGTTTCTTTACTATGGGACTTGCACCAGGAATCAGTCTTATTTGAAACTCAACTGGCCTATTGTGAGGTACCCCTTCACTTCATTAAAAACATATGGGTATTGGTTTACTACTGGAACTTGTTCCAGTGTTAATTCTTGTTCCTTAACTTCCAGGTTAAAATATCCAGACCTCTTTTCTTTATTTGTTTCACACCATATTAATACCCTTTTGCCCCTAGTTGTTTTCAAAGAAATTATAGAATATTCTAAATTAATGACAGCCTTATACTTTTTCAACCAATCAACCCCAATTATAACCCCTATACCCGGGTAGTTCAACACAAATAAATTCGAGATAAAAAGTCTAGCACCAATATTTAATTCTATCTGATAACACATCATTCCTAGCTCACATGAGCTACCTACTGGACTGGTTATATATAAGGGTTTATCAACTAACATACAAGTTAAATTTAGCTGTTGCACTATGTCAAAGGAAATTAGAGAGTGTGTAGCTCCAGTATCATATGTCACATTTATAGGAATTTGTCTAATAAGTAGTATACCTTCCAGTTGTCCTTGCACTTCATTATTAGAGCTAACACTGACTTTCCTTTCCCTTCTATAGCTCCAAATTTTCCTTGTTTATATTCAGGGCAATTTCTCTTCAGAAGTCCTTCTTTCCTACAATTAAAGCATTTGAAAGTGGCAACTTGCCTAGCTTGACACCTGGATTTTATATGACCTTCCTTGCCACTATTATAACATATGACTTTCTTCTTGCCATTTGATGTAGCAGAAACTTCTGAGCCTTTCTTATCTGCAGCATCAGTTTTGTTCTTATATGGGTGAAATTTGTTCTTAACCTTCTTGTTGTTGTTGGTCTTCATATTCCAAAATTTCTCTCTTGTGTTATCATGTTGTTCAAAGATCAAGCTTAAGTTCAATATTTGATCAAAGGTCTTCTCAATATATGGCAACATTGCTCTACTCAAGCCTGCATTTAATCCTTGCATATATCTGCCTTTCTTTTAAGTTTCATCAGCAACCAACATTTGTCCATATTTGGACAAGCTCTCAAACTTTTGAGTGTACTCAGTAACACTCATACCTCCTTGCCTTAGCCTGGTGAACTCTTCCAGCAAAGATGCTTTGGCTGATGCTGGTACAAACCTAGCCTCCAGTATTTCCTTGAATTGAGATCATGTAATTTCGTTTTCTGGTCTTCTTGCTATAATTACCTCCTACCAATGCAGTGTGCTTCTCTCAATTGCCTAGAAGCAATTTGCCTCTTCCTTTGCTCATCAACTTGCGTGTCACTGAAAATTCTTTCCATTGTTCTTAATCAAGTTTGAACTCCCATAACCCCTTCAGTTCCTTCAAAACTCTTGCCTCCTAAGTGTGTGTAGGTTTTTAATAGCTTAGAGAGCTCCTCATGAGGGTTGCTATGTCCAGGGTTCACTCCTTCCCTTAAGTCCCTTACAAAATCTTGCTTGTTCACCATTTGTGGTGCATTTGATGCTCCAACAGCTGATTTAGGTCTTGGTCCTACCATGGTTGTCTATGAACAATTATTGCCAAATTTGCCAAAATTTTCCCTTACATTTGGTAATTTTATTAATTTCTGCAATATAACCAGTACATAAGCCTATTCAGATAATTTACCTCAGCTCCTTAAATTATTATAGAGGTATTTGTAGCCGTTCATTTTATAACACAGCTCTGATACCAACTGAAAGAACCCCTCTCTTAATTTTACAATTATTTAGTTAATTAATAGGGTTTGATATTATTTCATAGGTTCTTCTCTTTCTAAGGTTTCATTTTTTTTCAAAATAATTCCAAGATCAAATTCTACTAGTATATACACACTATTATGCTTTGTGTTAATCCGTCTTATGTTTAAGATTATACATAAGACATTCTATTTAAAGACAATCAGAGTTTTGGCACACAAGGTAAAGGTGATTAAAAAGGCGTTTAATCCCTTTTTCACACAACATAAGGATATAATATGTTAACATGACCTTAACTATAACACACATATATTGGTCAATTAGGTGTATATAGTTTGAAGGCCACAAAACGGAGAATATGCAAGTGGCAAAGAAACTCAAACTGGGTTCAATCATGGTTATTTCCATGTATACTTGTCATCTGAAATATGATCATAATTCTACTTAATTTCAATCTATACTCTGTAAAATTTATGAATTACTTCTGCCATATTACTGGGTCATTCAAGTATGCAGATCACATGTCTAAACATTTAAAACTTGAAATAGGTAGTTGTTTTCTTACTGAATTTGATTAGCAAAAACAAGGCATATTCGTTGTCCATTTCTAAGTGTTGCCTTATGCAAAAGAGATCTTTAACATGTCTGGTTCATGATATAAATCATGTTCAATATTGCACATCCACATGTAGCATTAGCATATAAAATATGTCTTTACAATTTACATGCTTCAGCAAATATAACATGGTTCATATACTCATATTTTTTTAGGCTTTTATCTCTTTTGAACAAGTGCACAAGTCAGGGTTTATACTTGCCTTATTTGGTCATTCAAATCCAGTAACATAATTCACAGCTAAATACATTCACATTCATGCCCAGATTTAATTAACATCATCTAACAAACATAAGCCAAATAACATAATCTCCGAATAAGGTTTAAATCTGAATCCACTTTTTTTGAATGTGCAATGAATATATTGCATATCAATAAAATGACTAATGAGAGTCCAAATGGTAGAGTTATAGAGGACCATAATCCTGCCATTCCCTCCCATCAAATTATTGTTGATAATATTCCAATTTGAAAATAGCCTATTATGCAACTCTTCTATTTTTAGGTCACTGAGTTTATGTTCAACCAAACCCATTATGCAGGGTTTGTAATAAGCTAAGAAGTTAGCTAAGTCTAACTGCCTTTCTGGAGAGTTTAGTCCCCTGATATTCCAAGTGATAATATCCATAAAAAAGAAATAAGAAGGATATAGAAAAAAAGATAAAGGATACACATCACCTAAGATGATCCCCTGAGCTTTTTACCATCCACCTTTACCCCCAACTGCTTGCCACTTCTCTTATAACTACTTTTATCAGTAGGCTTTAATTGCTTTTCCCATTTAGCATTTTTGCTAATATATTTCTTTCTGAAGTCATGATCCTTTTCATCTTCAGTATCCTCCACAGTTACAATATCTGTTAGGCTTTTGGTCCTACCTTTTTTCTTTTTTATTATAGGTGAGACAGGCCTTGAAGTCTTTGCTGCTGCTATGGTTTGGTTGACAGCATCCTGGATATTTTCGAGAGTAATGGCTGATTTAGTTGGTGCTAGGCCACTTGCAAGCAGAGAAGCATTAGTATAAATGGGATCAGCAGCGAGAAAGTCTTCACAAGAATCCCCTAAATTTATTGTTGAATTGTTTGTAGAATTTGTAATAATGCTTGGGTCCTTCAAGGGGGGGGGGGGGAAGGACTCAATGACCTGTTTAGTGTAGGATCCCTCCTTTGTGATGATATTATTTTCTTTTATATAGTTGGGCTCCTTTGAATTTGTGGAAGCCCCTGATGGAGTTTCCACAATCTCAGCCGAAGCATAACGAGTCTGCATATCCTCTTTAGGACCAGCAGTACTCTGAGAATCTTGAGTTGTTTGAGGTTGAGCTTTCTTGGCTGAATCTGAATGAAGATTGAATGCGTCTATGTTCATATCTTCTGCATTTGTTTCCATGTAAACTTGCTCTGAATTAGGTTAGATATCTTCAATAACTGCTGGGTTAATTCCAGAACAGTCTGCTTCGATGTTATTGATATCTTTATGAGCATCTTCTTTGTTAATATCAGAGCAGTTATTTGTAATTGCAGCGTGTTTTGGCTGTTCACCCTGATTCTCATTATTCAAGCATGCTTCAGTGGAATGACCAAAGCATTTGCAGAATTTGCAACTATCTGGAATTAACTCATACGTAATCTGTTGTGTAATAATCTCCCCGTCATGTGTATAGATGGATACTTCATTAAGTAGCTTAGAATCCGCTTTAATTTCAACAAGCAAGCGAGCGTAACTTAATCGCGTTTCCTTCGTTGTTTGTTCATCCATTTTTAATGGATTACCAACAAGACTTCCTATGGCACTAAAGATTTCCTTGTCCCATAATCGAAGTTTCAGTTCTGGAAGTCGAATCCATATGGGCATAGTGTTTAAGATATCCCGGTCAAGAACTGTTTTCTTGGACCAATTCTTTAATATAATCAATTTCCCATTAATGAAATAGGGTCCCCCTTTTAGAAGTTTCTCTTTATCTTCAACATTCGAAAACCTTATTATGAAGAACCCATTTTCTCTTGTAAAGATTTCGAAAGAGCCACTAGGGTTCCAAGTGCGCACCACATAATTTCTGAAATAGTGATAGGCAGGCCTTTTCCCAAAGACATATGCAACAATGGAAAGACACCATTTACCTTCTGTGCGATTGCATGCCTCTTCAGAGGCCACAACTATCTTCTCATCTCCAGGTGTAACCACCGGGGGGATGAAGCTCAAATCAAAGCCTGAATCTTGATTGCCCTTCTTAATCAACTCTGCCCACGATGAAGCTTTCTGATTTATACCCGTAGGGATGTTAGACATCTGCCCGGGTTCCTTTATCGAAGGAATTGGGTTTCTTGATGAATCTAGAGCAGGACTGTTCTGATTTTGGTTTCTTGATTGAAAACGCCCTCCACTTGAGGCTGGATAAGGTTTTTGCTGCGCTTTAGATGGGTATTCATTAGAGGAATCGGCCGCCGTTCTAAAAAGCGCAGAAGTTTTAGAATTCAAGAAGGATTTAGGTCCTTTTTTGCGGTTAAAGACCTTAGTAAACCCATCCTCATCCAATTTAGGGTCAGGGGGAGGGTTGGGAGGTCGATTAGAAGGAGGAGGGGAGGAGGAAGAACCCTCTTTAGGTGGAGGGTTGTTGTCGAAGATCGGGTTATTATGTGAACATAAGGCAGCCATGGCCACAAGCTTTTAGAAGAACTCAGTTTAACCGTAGGTAAGTTTTTTCCTATGTTATAATCTGAATCCACTTAATTCTGCCAATACATGCAGTCAATACTTTAATAAAACATATAAGCTTCCTACTTAACATTAGCAGTCTAACTCTTTCTTAAACATGACTTCATAGATAAACAGCAAACAATAACACTTCATTTTCCAAACAAAATTTCACACTTCCTCTAATTAACTTCAGTATTACCTGCAGGAGCATTAGAAGCTGCATCATTTGAATTGAGATGCCACATGCCATTAGCAAATAGGGTCAAATAAATTTTTTGGTGTGAGCATTACTAAACTTACATAAATCTGCTTATTTACATGTCCTTAAGTACCATCCCATGGCACTATCTTTGATTATTAAATCACATCATATTTTTAGGTCTTATTTACAAAATTATTTATAAACAACTTCCAGTATTCATCTCATATGTATATCATACTCAGATGCGCACATATATATCAATCAAGAATATAAACAACTGAACTCAAATATTCATTTTCATGCCAAATCTTTTTCTCGGAATAAACATGGCTTTATTACTTTTCCTAACCTTCTCCACCATTCAGGTTATCAAGTTTCACTTTTCTTAAGCATATACCCTTACATTGAACACCAATGTTCAATTTGTGTGGGATCCCCCTATCTGTTAACCCATCACACAAAGGCCTCAGGGTATTAACATGTCATGTGCATGCTTGGTTTACCATTTGAAATTCTGACAGATCAATGTAAGCTGTGGTCATTCTAACCTCACTGACCCCATCATTTCATTGATTATTTGTAAGCTACTGTTTATAAAATTGTACTGTGATTTATCATACACACAAACAGGCATTCAGCTCACCAAACAACCATGCCTAAAATATTTAGGAATTCATACATTCATATCAAAAATAAAACACATCAACCAAATGGGTACTTAAATCGGTTTTTGACCGTCTATGTTTCCTTTTATTTCCTTAGAAATCTGCATAGATTAATCATTATTGAGAGCATACGATTAGAGGCATAGGGTGCCTCCTAATCCCATGGTTTTCTCATTAACCTCCTTATAAAAAGATAATCTATCAGAAAACATTTGGTGAAGAAGATCAGCACACATATATAATATTTCTCTTTTCACTCTGTAGATATATTGTAATAGGCATAAGCATGTGACCTCTTGTCCATGCTGCCATATATCCACACCAAATCGCACCAATCAATAATTTATGTTCAAGTTATGATACATGCAGATGCAATATAACACTTGCCATATTATACGGATTTCATAAGCAAGTTAATACTTGGCATAATAAATTATTCCTAGAGAAAAACATAACATGTAAGCAATCAAAATGGCTTCCTTGAAGGACTTACTGCCTATAAGAATCGTATATACTCACAATAGTGTTTTCTCCTTTAAATATTGGATGATAGCTCGAACTCCTAGGTGCTGCAGCTACTATTTACTTATTTTAAATTTGTATCTCGAAGAAATAGCTTAACTCATAAGCTCAGCATTCTTATATTGGGTAGACTAGGGTTTTAAGACAACCTAATGTCATAGTTTTCCATTCATAGAAACAATTTTGTTGATCATGTAAAAAAGCACTTAAAACCGTACCTATTTCCCCTTTTTATCTTTTTAAAGAAATACAATATACCCTACCAGGCTATGTCATTTTCATTTTAACTTGTACCAGGTATTTAGTTTCCCATTCTTACCTGCATGATCATGCTAGCCACGAATTATGAATATCATACAAATATTTCCATAGCCCATACATGTGAAATGCCATAAGTCTTCCTTTTGGAATTTATTTGTAACTATGTGCAAAAATGTTCATTATCATATACATGAACTTCACAAAATATTAAATGTCTATATATATATATATATATGTATGTATGTATACATGCACTTTATTAAATGTAGTGTCCCGAATTTCCGGTACAATTTCAGCTGACCAAATAACAAAAGTCCAACTCACATTGCACTGGAAACCAGAAAACTAAAAGAAAGAAAACAGAGGGTGAGAATAGATAAGATAGAAACTTAGAATAGAAGAAGAAGAAGAACATACAACATCAGAGTAACACGAATCTCACAGCGGAACGAACAATATATAATAGATACATAACTTTGAAATAAAATAAGTATATGTATACAGTAACATTATTAGAGTATAACACTTACAACACAGCGGAAATAACTATAGCTATATAATCCTGAAGCCTCCTGCTCCAATATCTCCAAGTATATCTGTAAATCCTGACTACTTGACTGCCCATACAAAATTAGGCACCCAAGAGTTTAGGGAAAACAAAACAAAAACAAACTCTGGGTCAGCCATGGGACTGGTGTGATTAGAACAATTTAAAATAGTTTGAGCAATAAAACGATATCTCATAAGACCACGCCGTATAACGGAACGGGTTTTTCCCTTATGAGAATCCAAATCAATTTGATTTAACTTTCAAATCATTTTGAAAGAAACGATAATCTTTATATCAAAACTCATTGATATTATAATAGTGTCTATCAACCACAATATAATAATCATCTTGCAGAACGCTTTCATCTCACGTTCCACATATATAGTATACAATCAAAACCGCAAGCACCTATTGGGTAATGAATTTCCAACTATGAAAAGGTATGGAACCACCTTCCGATAGTGTACCTCTAGAGAGGAATACATTGGGTTCAACAAGAACATCTTGCAACCCGGCCACACATGACCGACCACTCATTTCGCTTGAGTGTATCGAACGTATATCACCAACGGTTGGGATCAGCAACCGTTTCCCGAATGGGACAGCATCGAATCGATTAAGGAAGTAAATGAAACTCTAGATCAGGTGACAATACACCCTAATTGGCACCCAACCACTTAGCCATGCTGCCTGCCCGATTTTTGTCATTTCCCAGTTGTGAGGCTAGAGGCCACGCTTATCTCTGACAGATCACACATTTATTCACTTTGAATGTCACATCGTCATACCCGCCAAATCACAAATTGATTTCCCCAAAAATACAACGGGCATACAGCTAAGAGAAACAAATTCCTCCGCCACCGAACGTAAATACGTTTGAAGAGATCAACTTACGCGATCTGTTAAATATATTCTGTCAGACATTTTTCCATACAGGTCGTCCTGGGACTGGACAAACCGAAGGCACTATTCTATAAACAGGACAGCCCTTGCATAACTCCGTCTTCAATTATCTTCATCATATTTGATTCGCAACGCTAACGCCCATATAGAGTGTTTTTCAGATAATGAATCTGATCCCGGTCTCTCCGTATTGACGACGGGAAAAGGGTCAAAGACTTCGATAGTCGGTGAGTTAACCATCAAAGAAAAACACGTGTGCAAATAAAGATATTATTTCCAGATGGAAATTCTATCGATTAATCATCAATCAACATTTATTCATTTCCCCATTTCTCGTTTCCATATATTCATCAAATCCTTATTTCCTAATTTTAGAAAATATACGTTATTAACTTTGGAAAACGTTTCCATTTCTTATTTTTTATATTAGAAAATATTCCTGATCCTTATTTGGAAAACATTTCCAAAACTTCTACATTGGATTTAAATAGATGTTTAAATCAAACATCGCCATGACAACTCAAACCATTATACTCGTTAACTAAATTCACTTAACCAATCTTCACTGTCAACCTTAACCATTCCTTAGTTAAAAACGAAGCCAATCAAGTTGGGTTATAACTACCTCTCAGACCTTAACTGAACAACATTTCTAACTTCGAAACATACAAGGTTCACATTTTAAACCTTTAACAAACTTCCTTACGTAACTCTCTTTCGAATAAATATCTATTCGGTAACTCTTTCCTTCGAATAAACTATATTCGATAATCTCTCTTTCGAATAACAATATTCGATAACCTTTCTTCGAATAAACTATATTCGGTTAACTTTATTCGAATAACTAATATTCGATTAACTCTAATCGATTAACTCTATTGGATTAACTCTATTCAATTAACTCTATTCGATTAACTCCTTCTGATTAACTCTAATCAATTAACTCTATTGTCTTAACTCCTTTTGAATAAACTATATTCGATAACTCCTTTCGAATAAACAATATTTGATTAACTCCTTTAACGCTATTCGAATAAACTATATTTGATAACTCCTTTCGAATAACTAATATTCGGTAACTCCTTTCGAATAACTAATATTCGATAATCTCTCTTCAAATAACTAATATTCTATAACCTCTTTTCGAATAACTAATATTCGATTAATTCTCCTCTTCGAATAACTAATATTCGATAACTCCTTTCGAATAACTAATATTCGATAATCTCTCTTCGAATAACTAATATTCAATAATCTCTCTTCGAATAACTAATATTCGATAATCACTCTTCGAATAACTAATATTCGATAAACTCTTTTCGAATAAACTAATATTCGATAATCTCTTTTCGAATAACTAATATTCGATAATCACTCTTCGAATAACTAATATTCGATAACCTCTTTTCGAATAACTAATATTCGATAATCACTCTTCGAATAACTAATATTCGATAACCTCTTTTCGAATAAACTATATTCGATTAATCTCTTTTCGAATAACTAATATTTGATAATCACTCTTCGAATAACTAATATTCGATAACCTCTTTTCGAATAAACTATATTCTATTAATTCTCTTCTTCGAATAACCTTATTCGATAACTCTTTCTTCGAATAAACTATATTCGAATAACTCTAATCCGACTAACCCTAATTCAATTAGCTTTATTCGAATAACTAATATTCGACTAACTCTTGTTCGATTAACTCTATTGGATTAACTCTATTTCGATTAACTCTAATCGATTAACTCCTATTTATTAACTCTAATTCCTTTTATAATCCTACTTACTTTCCAAATATTTCCTTTTATGATATCTTATTTATTTTCTAAATAAATATTCCTTTTATCTTTCTATTTATTTTCCCAAATATTTCCTTTTCAATTCTATTTATTTAACAAATAAATATTTTCCTTCTATAATCTATTTATAAATGTTTTACAATTATTTCCCTTTCAATTCTATTTTTAAATGTTTTACAAATATTTCCTTTCCAATTTGTTTTCACAAAATATTTCCTTTTCTATTTGTTTTCACGAATATTTCCTTTTCTATTTATTTTCACAAATATTTTCCTTTTCTATTTGTTTTCACCAAAATTTCCTTTTCTATTTGTTTTCACAAATATTTTCTTTTCTATTTGTTTTCACAAATATTTCCTTTTCTATTTATCCTTTGATTTTATAATTATTTTCTTTTATAAAATCCTTTTCCTTTTATATATAAAACCCATTGATTTTATATAAATAATTTATTTTCAAAATACACTTGAAAAATCCCCTTTTCTACATCCCAGTATTTCTTACGGTATTTAAAATACCAAATAACAATGATCTATATCATTCAACACACGTAATCAACACATATTATATATCACATCATATATTACAATATATGAAAAACAGTAAAATAAATGTTGAGGAATCCAGTTGGATTTCTCCGACCTATTTCCCTGCATCCACAGATGTTACACAATATAATTATCATCAATTTCAGTTCAATGTCAAATATTCTGATAAACAGAATCAATATTTGCAAAACGACTTATATATATATATTGTTATCTATAATTTCAACAAATAAATCAGCAGTTCAACCGAACAGTCAACACACAACAATCAATCATCATTTATCAGTTCTAAATATACATTATAAAAATATGAACTGGTAAAGTTGGTGAGTTTTATTCACATTGGACGATCATCGTTAATAACGATAACCATCGCTTGACTCAGACGGACAATTTATTTTGCTATAAACTGTAACAAGCTTCAATTCACTCCCAATCAGTCCCATTGTGTAGCCACCGTCCCTACGATCCCAACGTGACTGACCGTTCAAAATTCTGATATATTATGGGATAGTTATACAGTTTATAAGTTTGTACAAATTTAAATTAGAAATAATTAAATTCCCTTTTATAATCAATTGGGCCTCACCCATTTAAACTTTGGCCCGACACCCTGTTTCATCCCAGACCCGCAACCCATCTTCTCCGTTCCATAGCAAACAACCCGCTCCTCACTTCAATGGCCATATACGAACTTTAAAGCACCCACTGCTCCTCCTTCACACCGTCGTTCACCGAGCAGAAACCAGCGTCGGCCTCCCCTTCCACTCCTCTTTCCAACCATGCCTCTCACAACCATCTCGACGCCTTCATTGAAACCGCGCCGACAACGTATCTGCTCCGTGCCTAGGGTTCTGATCGACACAAAAAAACATCGGATCCTCCACAATTTCTCAATCTAGTGCGGTTTACTTCGCTGATCCCAAATCCCAAGTCGATTTCCCTTCTCGAGAACCATAGCCGAAGATTTCCACAGCCCTAGCTAATGCTGCTCGTTTTCGCCAAACCCAGATGTTGATCGCCCCTTACCTATCTCACATCAGAATGGAGACAAACACCCCAGCATCTCGATTTTATATGTTATTGGATTTATAGGAATTTATTTCCATTTGTTTTGAATTTTTCAAACTTGCGTTTTCTGAAAATAAGAGGATAGAAGCGGCGGTAGAAAGCTTGTTGACTGAGAATGAAGAAGTCTAGGTTTGAGTTGTTTAAGGGTGTTTATATATATACGTAAGTTTAAATATTTAAATATTCGAATTTTATATTAATTTTAACCAATCGCTATATGTATTTGTTGTTTAAAAATCATACGATCACATATATTACCCAATTTCAACGAAAATGGACATACAACTACAGTTTGACATTACGGACCCAACGAAACTGGTTTCGTAGAATTCCGACTCTGTTTGCTTACACAGCGTATTTTTAACGGTCAAAATACTGACTGTTTTTCACATTAAAAATTGGTACGGCCACATACTGACTTCAAAAATCACGAAAATTGAAATCTAACAATAATTTAATATTGCGGATCCAAAAAAATTAGTTTCATCGAAAACGGAGGTCGTTTGAAAACTGGATATTTTTAAAGCTCTAAATAAACCCTTTTAAATATTAATATATTTAAAAATAATTTAATTTAATATTTATAAATAAATATTATCGTATATATTCACAGTGGGATACCATACAGCTTCAGAATATTCCTATCTGAATTTCTAACTCGACATTTCAAATCCAGATTTAACCAGTATTCAATTTATATTAAAAATCCTTTTGTAATATAAATAAATCGTTATAAATTATAAAGGAATTCCATAGCGACTTTTTTAAAATTGGATTTGGACATAAATCAAAATCTACACGACGAAATCCTGATTTTTCTCTACCATTAGAACGATATACTTCACCAACTCCGAACGTTTCTTGTTTCACTAGAAAACTGATTTAAAACGGATTCTGTATATTCATTTAAAGTTCAAATTGCCAAATTACGAACTGCCGCGCCATTCCAAGCTCGATTATAATTATAATATAATTTAAACATTCAACCATCGTTAATTAAATATATTCGTTAATATAATTCAACTCTGAACTGAATTATATATTTGAATTGTCCAGTTCACACAATATCGTCAATTCACTATTTCTGACTATTTCAGAAATAAATATATTATTTTATTATTTATATTAATTAAATATTCACTATTATTTAATTCAATGACCATTTCAATCTCTCAATCCCTATTTATATAATTAAATTAATTAATTATTATACCGTAAAATACGGGACGTTACATTCTTACCCCCTTAAAATAATTTCGTCCTCGAAATTGATAAGGTAGAAAACAAACCCTATTGACTGGTTAGAACTTATTTTTTCACTTCTTAATTTCAGTTTCAACTGAACCAATTTAATTTCAATTAAATATTTATTCATTTCTAACATTTTCAAAAATCATTACAATTTTCTAACACCTTAAGTTTTTGAAAAATTTCGCCAGCACCTCCTTTGTACTGGTCAATAGCTCAAACTCTGACTCGCCTCTCTGGGCCATCTCCAGCCTAAAAGAAAATCAAACAGCCAAGCGGCTTGCCAATTCGGCTTATCAAAATCTCAAACCCATACATAATATAAACTGGTACCTTTTTGTCGGGCATATCATCATATCCTTTCACCTATTATCAATTCAACATATACCAATGTCATCTCAACCAATTTCCAATCAATATCTGTTCAACACAGCTATTCGCTTATATCCAAACCAAATTTCATTTCAACCTCGAGTTTCATTTTTGATTCTCGAGTTCCAAATCAAATTCATATCTCCCAATACAATTGTATTCGATATCATTCTAACCTAATTCAATTTCAGTTACCACTTAACTGATTTCAATTCAATTCCAGCTCGGTTTCACCAATTTCTATTTAAATTTGTTTTTAATTCGAACAATCTCTTCTTGGGAGTTTTAAACAACTTACCTTTTCCAAAACAAAAACCAAATATTTGCTTTTTGAAATCAAAACAACTTATTTTCTCAAAACAATTCAAAAACAATATCTTTGGTAGTAATCCGTCACTTACAACTCGAAAATGAATACCGATGATGTCATGATCATCATCGGAATCTATTTCCAGCTATCGAAGTGAGTTTAATACTATATCACTTTCAAAACCATACCTAAACACTTCCATTTTGAAATTCATTTCAAAATACCATTTACAATGCTTGTAACAAATTTAAAATCTCCTAGGATTTTAAAATTCACATATATTTAATCCAAATCCACTTACAAACACTTATCTATCTTTCAGGAATTTTAATTCCAATTCTGATTTTAAATTCATATTTAATTCATCTGATTTCACGTATTTCACTTATATGAATTCTGATTGGCTATTTACATAACCATTTCACATTTTATAATCTTACTCGATTATAATAACAACCAATATATCCAATACATTATAATTCCAATATATATATTTTCTCTATATCAAAATATACTTTGGGTAAAATTATTTTCATTTACCCTCTTTTCAAAACATATCGTGTCGACCCATCGTATTCGAGTGTTTAGAAACTCCTACCGATACAGTGGGTCAAGCTGATCGATCAGAACCCATAAACAACTCAACCAATAAATCTACTCAATATAAAACCATTTTTATATCAATTAACAAATACGTTCACTCGTATATATACACTCAACTCAATTTAGGGTATTACTAACCCCATCTCTACTGAGTCACGCCACAGAGCCAAGGTAATTACATAACCTTAAGCTCTGATAGCAACTGTAGTGTCCTGAATTTCCGGTACAATATGAGCTGATTAAATAACACAAGTCCAAGCCACATTGCACTGGAAACCAGAAAACTAATAGAAAGAAAACAGAGCATGATAATAGATAAGATAGAAACTTAGAATAGAAGAAGAAGAAGAAGAACATACAACATCAGAGTAACACGAATCTCACAGTGGTACGAACAATATATAATAGATACATAACTTTGAAATAAAATCAGTATATGTATACAGTAACATTATCAGAGTATAACACTTACAACACAGCGGAAATAACTATAGCTATATAATCCTGAAGCCTCCTGCTCCAAGCTCTCCAAGTATATCTGTAAATCCTGACAACTTGACTGCCCGTACAAAATTAGGCACCCAAGAGTTTAGGGAAAACAAAACAAAAACAAACTCTGGGTCAGTCATGGGACTGGTGTAAGTAGAACAATTTAAAACAATTTGAGCAATAAAACGATATCTCATAAGACCACGCCGTATAACAGAATGGGTTTTTCCCTTATGAGAATCCAAATCAATTTGATTTAACTTTCAAATCATTTTGAAAGAAACGATAATCTTTATATCAAAACTCAATGATATTATAATAGTGTCTATCAACCATAATATAATAATCATCATGCGGAATGCTTTCATCTCACGTTCCACACATATAGTATACAATCAAAACCACGAGCACTTTTGGGTAATGAATTTCCTACTATGACAAGGTATGGAACCACCTTCCGATAGTGTACCTCTAGAGAGGAATACACTGGGTTCAACAAGAACATCTTGCAACCCGGCCACATATGACCGACCACTCAATTCGCTTGAGGGTATCGAATGTATATCACCAACGGTTGGCACCAGCAACCGTTTCCCGAATGGGACAGCATCGAATAGATTAAAGAAGTAAATGAAACTCTAGATCAGGTGACAATACACCCTAATTGGCAGCCAACCACTTAGCCATGCTGCCTGCCCGATTTTTGTCATTTCCCGGTTGTGAGGCTAGAGGCCACGCTTATCTCTGACAGATCACACATTTATTCACTTTGAAGTCACATCGTCATACCCGCCAAATCACAAATTGATTTCCCCAAAAATACAACGGGCATACAGCTAAGAGAAACGAATTCCTCCGCCACCAAACGTAAATACGTTTGAAGAGATCAACTTACGCGATCTGTTAAATATACTCTGTCAGACATTTTTCCATACAGGTCGTCCTGGGACTGGACAAACCGAAGGCACTATTCTGTAAACAGGACAGCCCTTGCATAACTCCGTCTTCATTTATCTTCAACATATTTGATTCGCAACGCTAACGCCCATACAAAATGGTTTTCAGATAATGAATCTGATCCCGGTCTCTCCGTATTGACAACGGGAAAAGGGTCAAAGACTTCGATAGTCGGTGAGTTAACCATCAAAGAAAAACACGTGTGCAAACAACGATATTATTTCCAGATGGAAATTCTATCGATCAATCATCAATCGACATTTATTCATTTCCCCATTTCTCGTTTCTATATATTCATCAAATCCTTATTTTCTAATTTTAGAAAATATACATTATTAACTTTGGAAAACGTTTCCATTTCTTATTTTTTATATTAGAAAATATTCCTGATTCTTATTTGGAAAACATTTCCAAAACTTCTACATTGGATTTAAACAAATGTTTGAATCAAACATCGCCATGCCAACTCAAATCATTATACTCGTTAACTAAATTCACTTAACCAATCTTCACTGTCGAACCTTAACCAATCTTTAGTTAAAAACGAAGCCAATCAAGTTGGGGTATAACTACCTCTCAGACCTTAACTGAACAACATTTCTAACTTCGAAACAGACAAGGTTCACATTTTAAACCTTTAATAAACTTCCTTACATAACTCTCTTTTGAATAAATCTCTATTCGATAACTCTTTCCTTCGAATAAACTATATTCGATAATCTCTCTTTCGAATAACTATATTCGATAACCTTTCTTCGAATAAACTATATTTGATTAACTTTATTACAATAACTAATATTCGATTAACTCTAATCGATTAGCTCTATTGGATTAACTTTATTGAATTAACTCTATTCAATTAACTCTATTCGATTAACTCCTTCTGATTAACCCTAATCCATTAACTCTATTGGCTTAACTCCTTTTGAATAAACTATATTTGACAACTCCTTTCGAATAAACTATATTTGATTAACTCCTTTAATGCTATTCGAATAAACTATATTTGATAACTCCTTTCGAATAACTATTATTCGATAACTCCTTTCGAATAACTAATATTCGATAATCTCTCTTCAAATAACTAATATTCTACAACCTCTTTTCGAATAACTAATATTCGATTAATTCTCCTCTTCGAATAACTAATATTCGATAACTCCTTTCGAATAACTAATATTCGATAATCTCTCTTCGAATAACTAATATTCGATAATCTCTCTTCGAATAACTAATATTCGATAATCACTCTTCGAATAACTAATATTCGATAACCTCTTTTCGAATAAACTAATATTCGATAATCTCTTTTCGAATAACTAATATTTGATAATCACTCTTCGAATAACTAATATTCGATAACCTCTTTTCGAGTAAACTATATTCGATTAATCTCTTTTCGAATAACTAATATTCGATAATCACTCTTCGAATAACTAATATTCGATAACCTCTTTTTGAATAAACTATATTCGATTAATTCTCTTCTTCGAATAACCTTATTCGATAACTCTTTCTTCAAATAAACTATATACGAATAACACTAATCCGACTAACCCTAATTCAATAAACTTTATTCGAATAACTAATATCCGACTAACTCTTGTTCGATTAACTCTATTGGATTAACTCTAATTCGATTAACTCTTATCGATTAACTCCTATTTATTAACTCTAATTCCTTTTATAATCCTACTTACTTTCCAAATATTTCCTTTTATGATATCTTATTTATTTTCTAAATAAATATTCCTTTTATCTTTCTATTTATTTTCCCAAATATTTCCTTTTCAATTCTATTTATTTAACAAATAAATATTTCCTTTTCAATTCTATTTATTTAACAAATAAATATTTTCCTTATATAATCTATTTATAAATGTTTTACAATTATTTCCCTTTCAATTCTATTTGTAAATGTTTTACAAACATTTCCTTTCCAATTTGTTTTCACAAAATATTTCCTTTTCTATTTGTTTTCACAAATATTTTCCTTTTCTATTTGTTTTCACAAATATTTCCTTTTCTATTTGTTTTCACAAATATTTCCTTTTCTATTTATCCTTTGATGTTATAATTATTTTCTTTTATAAAATCCTTTTCCTTTTATATATAAAATCCATTGATTTTATATAAATAATTTATTTTCAAAATACACTTTGAAAATCCCCTTTTCTACATCCCAGTATTTCTTACGGTATTTAAAATGCCAAATAATAATGATCTATATCATTTAACACGCGTAATCAACATAGATTATATATCACATCATATATTACAATATATGAAAAACAGTAAAATAAATGTTGAGGAATCCAGTTGGATTCCTCCGACCTGTTTCCCTGCATCCACAGATGTTACACAATAAAATTATCATCAATTTCAGTTCAATATGAAATATTCTGATAAACAGAATCAATATTTTCTTAACAACTTATATATCTATATCGTTGTCTATAATTTCAACAAATAAATCAGCAGATCAACCAAACCGTCAACACACAGCAATCAATCATCATTTATCAGTTCTAAATATACGTTATAAAAATATGAACTGGTAGAGTTGGTGAGTTTTACTCATATTGGATGATCATCGTTAATAACGATAACCATCGCTTAATTCAGACGGACAATTTATTTTGCTATAAATTGTAACGAGCTTCAATTCACTCCCAGTCAGTCCCATTGTGTAGCCACCGTCCCTACGATCCCAATGCGACTGACCTTTCGAAATTCTGATATAGCATGGGATAGTTATACAGTTTATAAGTTCGTACAAATTTAAATTAGAAATAATTAAATTCCCTTTTATAATCAATTGGGCCTTACCCATTTAAACTTTGGCCCGACACCCTGTTTCAGCCCAGACCCGCAACCCATCTTCTTCGTTCCATCGCAGACAACCCGCTCCTCACTTCAATGGCCATATACGAACTTTAAAGCAGCCACCGCTCCTCCTTCACACTGTCGTTCACCGAGCAGAAACCGGCGTCGGCCTCCCCTTCCACTCCTCTTTGCAACCATGCCTCTCACAACCAGCATGACGCCTTCATTGAAACCGCGTTGACAATGTATCTGCTCCGTGCCCAGGGTTCTGATCGACACAAAAAAACATCGGATCCTCCACAATTTCGCAATCTGGTGAAGTTTACTTCGCTGACCCCAAATCCTAAGTTGATTTCCCTTCTCGAGGACCATAGCCGGAGATATCCACAACCCTAGCTAATGCTGCTCGTTTTCGCCAAACCCAGATGCTGATCGCCCCTTACCTATCTCACATCAAAATGGAGACAAACACCCCAGCATCTCGATTTTATATGTTATTGGATTTATAGGAATTTATTTCCATTTGTTTTGAATTTTTCAAACTTGCGTTTTCTGAAAATAAGAGGATAGAAGCGACGGTAGAAAGCTTGTTGACTGAGAATGAAGAAGTCTAGGTTTGAGGTGTTAAGGTGTGTTTATATATATAGGTAAGTTTTAATATTTAAGTAGTCGAATTTTATATTAATTTTAACCAATCGTTATATGTATTTGTTGTTTAGAAATCATACGATCACATATATTACCCAATTTCAACGAAAATGGACATACAACTACAGTTTGACATTACGGACCCAACGAAACTGGTTTTGTCAAATTCCGACTCCGTTTGCTCACACAGCGTATTTTTAACTGTCAAAATACTGACTGTTTTTCACATTAAAAATTGGTACGACCACATACTGACTTCAAAAATCACGAAAATTGAAATCTAACAATAATTTAATATTGTGGATCAAACAAAACTAGTTTTGTCGAAAAAGGAGGTCATTTGCAAAACTGGCTATTTTTATATCTCTAAATAAACCTTTTTAAATATTAATAAATTTAAAAATAATTTAATTTAATATTTATAAATAAATAATATCGTATATATTCACAGTGGAATACCATACAACTTCAGAATATTCCTATCTGAATTTCTAACTCGACATTTCAAATCCAGATTTAACTAGCATTCAATTTATAATGAAAATCCTTTTATAATATAAATAAATCATTATAAATTATAAAGGAATTCCATAGCAACTTTTCTAAAATTTGATTTGGACATTAATCAAAATCTACACGACGAAATCCTGAATTTTCTCTTCCATTAGAAAGATATACTTCACCAGCTCCGAACGTTTCTTGTTTCACAGAAATCCGATTTAAAATGGATTATGTATATTCATTTAAAGTTCGAATCGCCAAATTACGAACTTCCGCGCCATTTCAAGCTCGATTATAGTTATAATATAATTTAAACGTTCAACCATCGTTAATTAAATATATTCGTTAATATAATTCAACTCTGAACTAAATTATATATTTGAATTGTCCAGTTCACACAATATCGTCAATTCACTATTTTCGACTATTTCAGAAATAAATATATTATCCTATTATTTATATTAATTAAATATTCACTATTATTTAATTCAACGACCATTTCAATCTCGCAATCCCTATTTATATAATTAAATTAATTAATTATTATACCGTAAAATACGGGACGTTACATTAAATTTCTAGAGATGATAAAACAAATTCAAACAAATTTGATATCCTACTTTTTCATGTACACTGAATACTCTTGTGCACCCTGCACCATATTCACGCACACTTACTTCCATATATGCATAGGTCACATACACATATATAGCAATCATCATTATCTGTTTTAAACATTAAAACAATTCAGGGTTACCACATTATACCATATTAGTAGGGAGGTTATTAATTGGCTATGTATATATCATAATATATCTTCTTATATAGTGGTTGTAGTTGGAAATCCTGCCTCTTAGTTTTAGTTGTAGTTGAGTGATGGTTTAGAAGGCTTAATAGTTATGCGCAAAAGTTCCATCTTAGTATTACGATATCGTTTATCATTGGAAAGCATTTGGTTGATTGTCGTGCGTAAGTGTTTATAAGGTTAGGTTAGAATTACTAGCCTCGTTAGACAATGTCTCTAATTGAACCAAATAGGATACATCTATGTATTGGAGACAATGTTATACTCTTTCAGCTTACCAGAACTTATTGTTCTGACCCCTCCTCATTACAACTCCCAGGTTAACTCGAGAAGGTCAATTCTTTGTCATTTTATCGTACTCTAACTATGCTCATGTTTATTTATTTGCAGGTACCAGATTTACAAGCTCCATGCTTGGATGGGTTTGACTTTTGATTTTTGTCGAAATTCAGGCTCAAACGAGTGTGGGGCGTTACATGCTATGACAACATAAACCTTTTCATTTATACGCATATCAATCATCTTATTTTTTGTGTTAACATGAAAAGAAAATATCTCCATATGTTAGATGGACGTATGTGTGTTCTATACTAGTACATATTAATGAAATTGATACAGTAAGTCTTGCAAGTTCTGCACTCTTTGGTATATAGTATTATTACTTAAAATGTTATGTTTTACATACATTATAAAGAATGCATACTTTTTCAATGACTTAGGGCCGTCGGTGGCCTTTAGAACCTATTGCGAAACCATTGGAATAGCGTCCGTATGTACAATTTATGCTCCGCTATTACCCCGTCATACCCCGCTATATCATGTAGCGGATTTCTACTGCTATGCTATTTCCAATTAGCCATTGAAATATCCTTTCCGCTTTAAGCCCCGCTATATTCCGATATTCCCGATATATCCCATTATTTCGGTTATACTCCGTGATTTTCGCTATATCTTGTATAAAAGAAATGAATTGAAAATTGGCATTTATACATTATCAAATTTATGAAATTAGTAGAATTTTTCAACTCATATTTTTTAGAATAGAAAAACTATGATATTATATTAAATTTAATTAAACTAAATAAAAGATTACATTTATTTACGTATATTTGCACATGCTTTTATTAAAATTAAGAATGTACAAATTAAAATTAATGTTAATTTTCCATTTATTTACCATTTATATATTGGTAAAAGCATTAAATATGAGTTTTATATGTTAATTTGGACTCATCCGTTATATCCTGCCGTTTCCTCGCTTTATCCCCACTGCAACTTTTTGCATCTCCGTCGCATTGGATCCGCCAACCGCTTTAATTACACAGGCATCCACGATTTCTTATGATTTCCAATGAAATCAACGACCAATTTACGATGACTTTACCAACGGCCTCTAACGGCATTTAGAAATGGCTTTCCACACATGTTATATACCTATAAGCCATTGAGAGCTATTGAGAAAACATGACCAAACAACTGTTGGTATCTATTGGTATCCGTTGGTAATCTAGGCATATTTTTTATATATTCCACCAAGTCATTTATCTTCAACCTAACCTACATATATCAATATACATTCCACTCCATTTCACACTTATATATAACACATTATAACAACAATATAAACAATATAAACATCCCACATCAACCAAATCTACACTAATATATACAAAATCAAACATCCAAACATTCTCAAGCTAAACTCACAAACGTAACACACTGTAACGACCCATATTTTTGACCGTTCAAATCGACAATAAACCACCCATGTCGACCCAAACAAATCGCAAATGCAGGTAGTTATTGGAAAAAGAAGAAAAGAAAGAAAGAAGAGAAAAACCAATCACAGAACCTCACAGCGGAAGGACAACATATAATAAACAAATAGCAGTTTAAAAGCAGTTGAAATGTATACATCGGTTATAACATTCAATGATTATCAGAGTTACATATACATGCAGCTGTACATAATAAGCAGCGGAAATAATGCAGCAGATATACATATGTATAGATAATAGATATACCAAATCTTCGTCTTCGATCTCCTAGTCACAGTCATCCCTGTTAACTGCAAACGCCTGCTGACCCGAGAGTATTGCATAAAAAGAAAACACAACAAACACTTGGGTCAGCACTAAATCATCTCATATTAGTCAAATCAAAATACGAAATAACATCAGTGTCATGGGTACAGTAACTCAAGAGATGTTATGGGATTTTCCATCTCTCAAGGATCCGTTAAACTAATACATATATAATATAGTACGCTATTATGGTAGTGTCTATCCAGTAAGGTATAAATACTGAAAATAGCGTAAGCGGGATTACCATATTACCCTTACGCCGTTTATAGGCATCAACAGTTTATACAGTACCGTAAACTCACCGTACTGGTGTTATCAGAGGGCACTCCATAGAAGGCAATGCTAAATCAAAATCGTATGGGGCTCGATAAGGATATATATGACAAGGCACTCGAGGCAATGCCCAGGGTAGGATTCTACCAATTACACTCCCGGACCGGTGGTAACGCATAGCAAACACTACCGCCCACCTCGGAACACACTCCCAAAGTCATAAATGGGCCCAAATCATCATCATCAATCATAGTCATAGAAATATTATCGAAGGAGTGCGCCCGATCAAAGGTGCTACCTCAATTAGTCACGGTATAGCTCCTGTTTTAGTCATTTCAATTCTGACCCGAAGGTCAGGGCTATTTCGTCATCGTTCGCCTTCTTCGATTCGATAATCGCCTCCAAGTCATCATACTCAGTCTGGATACGTCATAACGTTCACAGTTGTCAAAGTGGTATCGACACTGACAGAGAGTATGCCTTATGTCGACTCCGGTCTCTTTAACAACCAACGCTTACATCTTTCACATCGGTCGGTTCTTTTACATTTGATAAAGTTTCACTTTCATATCAAAATATCATCTTCTGTTTCGAACCCAGTTTATATTCAAATGAATAAATTTTCATATCGACATATCATAATCATACCCAACCGATTATATTCTAAAACTAGAATATATTTCATATCATTATATTATAATCATATAATATTTCAAAACGACTTATATTCAAATAGAATATATTTTATCTCAAAGATTTCAAATTATCACGAATCGATTTAAAATTCGAAATCCATTCATATTCAACTAGAATATATATTTCATAATTACTCAATTTAAATCTCTTAGGAGATCTATTATATTCGAGAAGAATGTAATTCATACTTCCATATAAAGTCGTTTTAAATCGGTTCATATATATATATTCAAATAGGATGATTTTTTTTTCAACTCCATTTGAACCAGCGGTTCAATTTCAAACATCGCCATTCGGAAGAAATTTATAAATTCAAAAATACTCATAAACTAAATGTTAAAATAATAATAATAATAATAATAAAAAATTTATATAAATAAATATATAGATATATTGGATATAATAATTAAAATAAATAAGTAATTTAAATATTATATATATATATACTTAAAAATAAAGGTTTACTAGAAATTTTAAAAAAATGAATTATAAGGAAAATTTATTTATAATACAATAGTTATAAGTAGAGGTAAATAAAAAATTTAAAGAAAGAATAATTATTTGGAATCAAATGTATAAATATATATATAATAAATTTCTCTAACCATAATCGTTCCTTTCTTCCAAATTTTAAATACTTGAATCTATCCTCCGGTCTCATTGGAGTTCATTAAATTCCATAATTCATTTCAACATCGTTCAAAACAACCATTTGATTTCAAGAGTTCAACTATATATATTCAAACTGAGTTAAAAACAACTCAGAATACCCTCGATTTCCATTTTCCCCAAAAAATTAGATTCCATAAGAATTTATTCCTTTCTAATCCAAACTATTAATTTGAAAAGATTTTTAAATCATATTCAAATTCCAATTTAAAAATTTCCACTTTGTTTTGGAAAATTCCTTTAACCCTTTTTAATCAACATCCCAGTTCAGAATCTTTAAAGAATTGAATTATCGAGTATCGGCACATTCTTTTAAATGAAAAATTCTATCAAATAAAATTTCAAATATTTAAAATCATTTAACCAACCGATGTCTGTATATAATTATCTATCCAATGGCCATGTGATTTTTAAATTTATTTCTCGATATTTCAGGGATGGATCTATCATTTCAATCCAAATTAGGGTCACAGAGATTTATCATTTCAATCCGTGTTCTTAATTTATTTTATCGATAAACCCCGGGTTCATTAGATGCCCGTAACATCAAGGGTAAATGGGATTTATTGCTAAAATCAACATGCAATAAAATATACTGAAATAAAGAGCATAAGCAACGCCAATATAAACTCAGTAATAAATTTCAACCAACATCCATCTCAATCCATTTCATTCAACTGATCAGCATTAACTGTTTCAGGGTTTGGCAAGGGTTCGAAATTCACTAGAATTTAAATTAAATTAAATAACTAATTATTGACTAAATTTGAATATTAACACACTTGCATGTCAAATTTAGCAACCCATCAACAATCCAACACAGCCATGCAACCAAACTTATTTCATAATTTAATTCAATAAATATGGGAATAATTCAGTAATTCGTGAGTGGAAAAATCACTCACCTTTTGTCCTCTAATTAGTCGAACGCCCAACTACAGCTAAAAAATTCACAGTCTCTAAACACAGCCAGATTAGTGCCAAAACGTCCGCAATTCCGCCACGATCCCAACACAACAAACCGCGTCCAAATCCGAGTTAATATGAAGAAGTTATCAGTGTTTTACCAATTTGATTTTTAAATATATATAAATCAATGAAATAAACTCCCACCCAACCACACCTTGCCACGTCAGCGCGTTCATAGGCCTTCTCCCGCTCCTTTCTTCTTCTCTACAGTGAACACGATGGAAAAAACCCATAGCTCGCGACTTTGACTGACCCAAGCTCATCCCTCCGGCCACGATTCCAACCAAGGCCACCGGCGTTCAAAAGATCTCCTCCAGGCGCGTCCAACCCCCTCGAGAACGACAACTCCGGTCAACCAAAACGTCCCCCATCGTCAGCCCTAGGTCACGGAAAACGAGCCTTATAACGCCAAATTGAACCTCCTCCGACCACGATATGACCGACGATCACCACCTATGAACTCCCCAGGACATCCTCTACAAGACCCATATCTCCAATTCCACGATTTCAGCTTAAATCAAAAACCCCTAATTTCAACCCTAAGGTTTCGATTCCAGCAAACTTTGACCAAGGATTTCGGTTGATTCAGTCGCTGCATGTCAAAACAAATTGCACCAGAAGCTTCACACCGTCGAGAGCTTCGAATTGACATATAATACTCTAGGGTTTGCAGAAATTTGAATTTCAAGCTTGTATTTTTATTTTCAGGTAGGTTTAGAACTTTGTTTCAGCCATTAGAGGAAGAGAAATAGATGGAGGAAGTATACGTGTTGTTGAAAATGGCTGATGTAGTGGTAAATGGGTTTTAATTATATATATAATTATAAGGCCCAAATATGAGGAATACCCAATCATCCATTTACAATGATCTCGTTCACATTTTCTCTCTTACGATCAAACGGTAAGTCGGATTGTAACGCAAATTGAAATCCTATAATAATTCACCGTTCCGGTCCCAATGGCGCCAGTTTCGTCGAATTCCGAGACAGTCGCCAAAACCGCTAAATTTCACTGTTAATTAATTAATAAAATATTCAAAATTCATTTAACTGTTTTAAATTCAATCTAAATATTCATTAAATTCAAATTTAAGTCAAATTATAACTTATATAAATTTTATAAACAAATTTCTCCCATTTCAAATCTAAATTTGAATTTAAATTTGAATTACAGTTATTATTACCCAACTTAGAATTCTCCATTTCAAGTTAAATTCGAATTTCCATTTTAACTGAATAACTCCAATTATTTAAATAAATAAAATATGAATTTCCAAATTTCACAAATTCTAAGTATAAACTAAATTAAAAATCTATTTATACTCCATTAAAATAATCATCACCATTATAATCAACGAAAATTTGATTTTTATCTAGTATCTTCCCATTTTATTCTTTTTAACTTGAATATTAAATATACAGAAATTGTGGGATGTTACATTCTCCCCCACTTAAAATCTTTTCGTCCTCGAAAAGAGAACGAGATAAGGTATTAAACAACTCATACTTTCAAACCCCTACTTATAAAATAATATTTATAAAATAAGTCATATAGTTGTAAAATATCATAAAATTTTCCTAACTCCCAAAATCACGAAAAATTTCGGCAACATCTCCTTTGTACGGAGAGCCCCGGGAAAAATCCCGATACATATATTAACCCAAAATATACATCTCATCAACGATGAGGCATCCCTGAACCAGGGGAAAAACAAAACAAAACTCCAAAACCAATGAAATCCCAAATACGTACCTTTTAGCGTTTTATATGCAGTTTCATTTACCTTAGCATTCTAATATTTAGCGCAAGCGAGCTCCAAAGCGTAGCAACATTCCTTGTACCTACTAGAAACACTCAAACATGCATAAGAATCAAACATATAACAATCCATGGCAAATTTATATAGCTTACACAACATGTACAAAACAATAAAATCGCAACCAAGATTTTCATAACAGGCCAGCAACAAATCAACGATTATCACCCCTTAGATGATGGAATTTGAATAAAACATACTAGGCAAAAGTTGTAGCTTTCGTTTCATGGTCCTTTTTAGCTTTAGCTTATCGAATATTTTAGATTTCGTATAACCATCGATTGATTTTATTTGAAGTTTCAAACCTTTACTTAAAAACTTTGCAAATCTCTAACACTTCAATTTGCTATCCCTACATTGTTCAACAAAAAAAAAAGATTCGCATTCGATTGCTTATCCTATCCCGATAAATTTTCTATCCAATTTCTCATTCCGTTTCAAGCACTGATTTTTAGTTAGAACTTAAATTTATTCTAACTTCTACTACTAACCCAACTATATTAAATCCTTAACTCATAACCTTGGTCGATTCACCAACTTTCATTCCTTATACCGATTTACTTCATCCATGTTACACCAAGCATAGTTTCATCTATCATTACATTCCATTATTATTCATACACCCTTTTCTTGGTTTTTCTTTTTCAACACCTTATTTCATATTTCAAATTTCAAGTTTATTTTCATTTCCTCGTTCCGATTCTAGTTAACCTTGAATCCATAATGGGAGATAAGTTATGGTCTTTATTATATGATTTTCTAAATCAAATTTATTTAATTCAATCCTTTACTCAACTTAACCTTTATCTCCTTCGACCAAATATTTACGTTCCATTCACTTCCCAAGGTTTTCTTATACATATTTTCCCTCGGCACATCTTCATTCTCTTATCTCAAACTTAAAGTTTCGAGTTTAGATTTTCCCAAATTCAATTCATTTAGGACAACTCAAGCAAATTTTCATTTCTCATACCTATAAATTCACCATTTGATTCCTTCGCTCAAATTTATCGACCATTCATCCTTTATTAGCCACATGCATTCCTATCCACTCCTTCTCGACAAATTTACTTAAACTTACTAATTAGCCAAGTCGTGGGTTATCCCCTTTTTCACGACTAAATCTTCCAATTTACTTTAGTTAAATTTTTTTTTTTTTTAGTCGACTACAATTAAGTCTGCTTCAATAAAATATATTTTTATCTGTTCAAGTATGGAATTTTTTTCATACTAATTCTTTTTGAATCACTTATTATGATTTTTCATCAATTATCAATATTTTTAAAAATTTTATTATCGATATTTCAGTCGGTTTCCAATAACGGCCACCTAACTACGGCCATAGCGACCTTCTCCAAATTTGATTTGGACATATTTCCAAATCTAACCGTTAGATTTCAAATCTCTCATATTCATTAGAAAGCCCCTTTCGATACGAACCCAACGGTTCCGGTTTTAGGAGAATCCGACGATCGGATCTCCCGCTACGCCCATTCAAAGTCAATGGTCGAAATTCGCGAACAGTCGTTGCGCGGCACGTTCGATTTAAACCATTTATATATATTTTTCCTCGGCAAAAATTTCCTTATTATCGCTCTGCTTAAGAATTTCAACGACCACTTCTTTCGCTCAATACTCAAGTCCTTTTCCTCTTTTCAACATCTAAATTCCAACGGGTCGAGTTTCTTAAGGGATTAAACCAATATTATTAGTTAAGACAACTTAAGTATCTTGATTCCGGGTTTAAACTGAGTTCAAAAGTAACATACATGTTTATAAACTTTATTGAAACCATACCGTAATAAAAAATTTAAATCCAATTTTTTTTCTTTATTTACCGAAACATATAATTCTTTTTCAACATATGCTTAATTTAAATTTCTACTTTAAATAACATATTCTAATACCTATATATATATATATATATATATATATATATATATATATAAGTTGATATCATATGAAATCAAATTCAAAATTCCTTTCAAACCAGAAATGAAAGTATGAAGTGGTCTCCCCCTCTTAAACGCTTCAGAATAAACGTCGATAATGCGTGCACTCATTACCGAAATCATTTCTGATGTCCGAGAAGGGATTACACACTTTAAGCCTTAAAATCCTTTAGAAAACTACTTATAATATCGAGATTATTTCGAAATTCGACAAAACTATTTCAAGGGTACCCCAGGATCAGATTTCAAGTTCATTTCTATTTCAATCTCAAACTTTTCTCCCCCAATTAAACTTAATGGTATCATCTCATTTTTCGAATTGTTCTCATAGACCATTTGAATTTCCTTATTAGATTATTATCGAATCGACCATACTAGGTAATAACTAAATATTACCACCTACTAAAAAGATTTCACATATACTTAAATCAATAATATATTCCTAAATTCATTACCTTTTCCTTATTAGATTTATTATCTAATTAACCATAACAAGTGATAAATTAATATCGTCGCCCACTAAAACAGATGTATATATATATGAACCAATAATATATTTGAAATATTTAAAAAAATATAATCCAAAATCATATTATGTCGATTATCCTGATTGATTATTTAGGAATCCCTATCGATTCTATGGCGTCCCATACATCGATAAGAATCCATAAATAATCAACAGAACAAGCCAACACCATATAAACTAATTTATATCAACAATACAAGTACGCTCTCTCATATCACTCAAACTCATTCTAGGGCACTACCGACCCTATCTATAATGAGTAAATTCCCAAACAGAGCCAAGGTTGTCGCCAACCATCGCTCTGATACCAACTGTAACGACCCATATTTTTGACCGTTCAAATCGACAATAAACCACCCATGTCGACCCAAACAAATCGCAAATGCAGGTAGTTATTGGAAAAAGAAGAAAAGAAAGAAAGAAGAGAAAAACCAATCACAGAACCTCACAGCGGAAGGACAACATATAATAAACAAATAGCAGTTTAAAAGCAGTTGAAATGTATACATCGGTTATAACATTCAATGATTATCAGAGTTACATATACATGCAGCTGTACATAATAAGCAGCGGAAATAATGCAGCGGATATACATATGTATAGATAATAGATATACCAAATCTTCGTCTTCGATCTCCTAGTCACAGTCATCCCTGTTAACTGCAAACGCCTGCTGACCCGAGAGTATTGCATAAAAAGAAAACACAACAAACACTCGGGTCAGCACTAAATCATCTCATATTAGTCAAATCAAAATACGAAATAACATCAGTGTCATGGGTACAGTAACTCAAGAGATGTTATGGGATTTTCCATCTCTCAAGGATCCGTTAAACTAATACATATATAATATAGTACGCTATTATGGTAGTGTCTATCCAGTAAGGTATAAATACTGAAAATAGCGTAAGCGGGATTACCATATTACCCTTACGCCGTTTATAGGCATCAACAGTTTATACAGTACCGTAAACTCACCGTACTGGTGTTATCAGAGGGCACTCCATAGAAGGCAATGCTAAATCAAAATCGTATGGGGCTCGATATGGATATATATGACAAGGCACTCGAGGCAATGCCCAAGGTAGGATTCTACCAATTACACTCCCGGACCGGTGGTAACGTATAGCAAACACTACTGCCCACCTCGGAACACACTCCCAAAGTCATAAATTGGCCCAAATCATCATCATCAATCATAGTCATAGAAATATTATCGAAGGAGTGCGCCCGATCAAAGGTGCTACCTCAATTAGTCACGGTATAGCTCCTGTTTTAGTCATTTCAATTCTGACCCGAAGGTCAGGGCTATTTCGTCATCGTTCGCCTTCTTCGATTCGATAATCGCCTCCAAGTCATCATACTCAATCTGGATACGTCATAACGTTCACAGTTGTCAAAGTGGTATCGACACTGACAGAGAGTATGCCTTATGTCGACTCCGGTCTCTTTAACAACCAACGCTTACATCTTTCACATCGGTCGGTTCTTTTACATTTGATAAAGTTTCACTTTCATATCAAAATATCATCTTCTGTTTCGAACCAAGTTTACATTCAAATGAATAAATTTTCATATCGACATATCATAATCATACCCAACCGATTATATTCTAAAACTAGAATATATTTCATATCATTATATTATAATCATATAATATTTCAAAACGACTTATATTCAAATAGAATATATTTTATCTCAAAGATTTCAAATTATCACGAATCGATTTAAAATTCGAAATCCATTCATATTCAACTAGAATATATATTTCATAATTACTCAATTTAAATCTCTTAGGAGATCTATTATATTCGAGAAGAATGTAATTCATACTTCCATATAAATTCGTTTTAAATCGGTTCAAATATATATTCAAATGGGATGATTTTTTTTTCAACTCCATTTGAACCAGCGGTTCAATTTCAAACATCGCCATTCGGAAGAAATTTATAAATTCAAAAATACTCATAAACTAAATGTTAAAATAATAATAATAATAATAAATTTTTTATATAAATAAATATATAGATATATAGGATATAATAATTAAAATAAATAAGTAATTTAAATATTATATATATATACACTTAAAAATAAAGGTTTACTAGAAATTTTGAAAAAATGAATTATAAGGAAAATTTATTTATAATACAATAGTTATAAGTAGAGGTAAATAACAAATTTAAAGAAAGAATAATTATTTGGAATCAAATGTATAAATATATATATAATAAATTTCTCTAACCATAATCGTTCCTTTCTTCCAAATTTCAAATACTTGAATCTATCCTCCGGTCTCATTGGAGTTCATTAAATTCCATAACTCATTTCAACATCGTTCAAAACAACCATTTGATTTCAAGAGTTCAATTATATATATTGAAACTGAGTTAAAAACAACTCAGAATACCCTCGATTTCCATTTTCCCCAAAAAATTAGATTCCATAAGAATTTATTCCTTTCTAATCCAAACTATTAATTTGAAAAGATTTTTAAATCATATTCAAATTCCAATTTAAAAATTTCCACTTTGTTATGGAAAATTCCTTTAACCCTTTTTAATCAACATCCCAGTTCAGAATCTTTAAAGAATTGAATTATCGAGTATCGGCACATTCTTTTAAATGAAAAATTCTATCAAATAAAATTTCAAATATTTAAAATCATTTAACCAACCGATGTCTGTATATAATTATCTATCCAATGGCCAAGTGATTTTTAAATTTATTTCTCGATATTTCAGGGATGGATCTATCATTTCAATCCAAATCAGGGTCACAGAGATTTATCATTTCACTCTGTGTTCTTAATTTATTTTATCGATAAACCCCGGGTTCATTAGATGCCCGTAACATCAAGGGTAAATGGGATTTATCGCTAAAATCAACATGCAATAAAATATACTGAAATAAAGAGCATAAGCAACGCCAATATAAACTTAGTAATAAATTTCAACCAACATCCATCTCAATCCATTTCATTCAACTGATCAGCATTAACTGTTTCAGGGTTTGGCAAGGGTTCGAAATTCACTAGAATTTAAATTAAATTAAATAACTAATTATTGACTAAATTTGAATATTAACACACTTGCATGTCAAATTTAGCAACCCATCAACAATCCAACACAGCCATGCAACCAAACTTATTTCATAATTTAATTCAATAAATATGGGAATAATCCAGTAATTCGTGAGTGGAAAAATCACTCACCTTTTGTCCTCTAATTAGTCGAACGCCCAACTACAGCTCAAAAATTCACAGTCTCTAAACACAGCCAGATTAGTGCCAAAACGTCCGCAATTCTGCCACGATCCCAACACAACAAACCGCGTCCAAATCCGAGTTAGTATGAAGAAGTTATCAGTGTTTTACCAATTTGATTTTTAAATATATATAAATCAATGAAATAAACTCCCACCCAACCACACCTTGCCACGTCAGCGCGTTCACAGGCCTTCTCCCGCTCCTTTCTTCTTCTCTACAGTGAACACGATGGAAAAAACCCATAGCTCGCGACTTTGACTGACCCAAGCTCATCCCTCCGGCCACGATTCCAACCAAGGCCACCGGCGTTCAAAAGATCTCCTCCAGGCGTGTCCAACCCCCTCGAGAACGACAACTCCGGTCAACCAAAACGTCCCCCATCGTCAGCCCTAGGTCACGGAAAACGAGCCTTATAACGCCAAATTGAACCTCCTCTGACCACGATATGACCGACGATCACCACCTATGAACTCCCCAGGACATCCTCTACAAGACCCATATCTCCAATTCCACGATTTCAGCTTAAATCAAAAACCCCTAATTTCAACCCTAAGGTTTCGATTCCAGCAAACTTTGACCAAGGATTTCGGTTGATTCAGTCGCTGCATGTCAAAACAAATTGCACCAGAAGCTTCGCACCGTCGAGAGCTTCGAATTGACATATAATACTCTAGGGTTTGCAGAAATTTGAATTTCAAGCTTGTATTTTTATTTTCAGGTAGGTTTAGAACTTTGTTTCAGCCATTAGAGGAAGAGAAATAGATGGAGGAAGTATACGTGTTGTTGAAAATGGCCGATGTAGTGGTAAATGGGTTTTAATTATATATATAATTATAAGGCCCAAATATGAGGAATACCCAATCATCCATTTACAATGATCTCGTTCACATTTTCTCTCTTACGATCAAACGGTAAGTCGGATTGTAACGCAAATTGAAATCCTATAATAATTCACCGTTTCGGTCCCAATGGCGCCAGTTTCGTCGAATTCCGAGACAGTCGCCAAAACCGCTAATTTTCACTGTTAATTAATTAATAAAATATTCAAAATTCATTTAACTGTTTTAAATTCAATCTAAATATTCATTAAATTCAAATTTAAGTCAAATTATAACTTATATAAATTTTATAAACAAATTTCTCCCATTTCAAATCTAAATTTGAATTTAAATTTGAATTACAGTTATTATTACCCAACTTAGAATTCTCCATTTCAAGTTAAATTCGAATTTCCATTTTAACTGAATAACTCCAATTATTTAAATAAATAAAATATGAATTTCCAAATTTCACAAATTCTAAGTATAAACTAAATTAAAAATCTATTTATACTCCATTCAAATAATCATCACCATTATAATCAACGAAATTTTGATTTTTATCTAGTATCTTCCCATTTTATTCTTTTTAACTTGAAAATTAAATATACAGAAATTGTGGGATGTTACACACACCATCAAACCAAGCGTATACCGTCAACATACATCCAAACATAACATTTTCACCAACTCCAAGTCAGTATATACAAGATCAAAACACAATCCTCACCAACTCCAAGTCAATATGTACGTCATCCAAATACAAACAAATAAAGCGTAACTTTCAAGTATCATCTTCGCCTCCGGAAGCACCAAACAATAAAGGGAAGGAACCATGATGCTGCATATACTTTGCTAAATGTTGATTCAGCTGCTCTATTTATATAGCTCGAAGACAAACCTGCTCATGCAGTTCTTCAACCATGGCTCCAAGGTCTTAATTTCATCTTTGTCCTGCTTTTTTTCGTATGCCTTTTGAACTTCCCTAACCTGCAAATAGAATGGAAGATGTTAACATTTAAATTATAATTATATTCTTACTAAGCAATGCATAGTTCAAAGTATAGAAACATAAATGCCTTTAGAGTATATATAATCTAAACTACTTAAAAAAATTAACATCTAAATGCGAGCAACAAATTAAAAAGTCATCCAAGATATATTAAAAAAATACAAAGGCTAAAACATTAAAATACAAAGGCATCTAAACTACCGATGTAATGTCTTTGGAGTAATTATCGTCTTTAATAAGATTTTGCCCTTATGAAATAATAATGTTTCCTATTATAACTACAATCAATGATGACTATAACGTGATGTGAGTATAGATATAAAACTAAAGCTAGTGAAATAAGTTCAAGGAAAATTCTAGTGTGTACAGTAACTATGTCCTTGGACTAATTCTAGTGAGACTATGATGTAATGTAAGCATAAATAAAACTACAGCATTATGTCCTTGGACTAATCATAGTGTGTACAACCATTAAGAAAAAAAGTTCAAGGAAAATTAAATATACGCCATAGACAAACAACAATGCAACTTAGCAATTACATCTAGATGTTAATTTTTATAAATATTTACATAGTTCTAATGATTTGACAACCTACCATTTTTATTTTCTACATATTTACATAGGAAAAATAAGATGCAAATTATTGGTTTCATATTTAAAGAACATTAAATAGTTGCATGATAATCAATTTTGAACATATTTACCTTATATATAATGTTGCAGCGTTTATGAGATTACCGCTTGGTTCCCCATAGCCGTAATGTCTATTCCATTGTCTCAAATTAATAATAGAGTCTAAAATAGTATCTTCCTCATCGCACATCAACTCATCGTGAATTAATACCTCAAGCAGATGTTCCCATGTCTCTTGAAACTTTGCCTACAATGCAAAAAAACTACACTTATAAACTAGCAAAACAATAATTTTATTTTACATAGCTAATTACTAAGCTTATCAGTATTAATAAATTATTTATAAAATATGTATGCATATGCAGTCGTCACCTAATCCTCGTCTCCCATCGATACGTGAGGTTGGCAGCATCATCGGTTTGCATTAATGCATGGGTGTGAGAAATACGCTCATTAGAGATATAGGATGTTCACACGCTCTTTCCTATAGTAAATAATTTACTATCGGAAAGAGCGCGTGAATATCCAAACGTCGATTCTGACTTTAGATCGGCTTATCCTCCCGATTTATCTTCATCTCTTCAGTGTGGAAGCCGAGATAATCAATATCTTCAAGTAAATCTTCGATCTTTGGATATAGATTCGAAAGTTGACTTCCCAGATATAGTCACAAATGCGAAGACAACTTCGGTCAAAGCTAGTGCTATTCACTCAAATCATGGATGGAGGCTATTATGGAGAACAAGTGGCATCAAAATTCAAGACAACTCAAGTACTACGAACCAGACATTAATGATAGTGTTGAAGTTGCATTGATTAGCAAAGATTTGGTCAATAAAGCCAGAGTTAATGTAAGGACACGTAACTTCCCCGTGAAGGAAAGAGCGGATTACCTTGAGAACAACACACAAATGAACGCAGACGGAAGAACATTTCATTGCTATTTCAACAATACCATCAGATACAAGAATATACAGAGTACAATTGAATAAATTACATTCGATAAATATCAGAGATTACAATAAATTACATAGCAGCGGAAAATAATACAAAGCACAACTGAAGGTGATATACGAATACAGAGCTTTCCGGATACCATTCCAGCTGTAAATCAGGATCCTGTGAATATAAATCTGCAAAACCAAAACTACTAGCTGCCCGTGCGGAAAATAGGGGCACCCAGAGTTTAGGTTAAAACAATAAACTCTAGGTCAGTCATGTGACTGGTGTGAGAACTAAAACAGTTATTTAAAACTTTTACTTTAAAAGAGAGTAATTCAAGGGACCACGCCGTATAACACGGAACGGGTTTCCTCCTAAAAATATCGGTGCATAGAATAAACAACGCAATGCTTTTTCGAAAAATGAAGCTATTATAAGACCCAGGTCCCATCACACAATGCAACGCAAGCCGGAGGATGGGTTTTCCCTTATAATAGCCAAACATGCTTGGTACGTTTAAAACAAATCATTTGATACTATAATAAGTGTATAGTGTCAAAACAATTTCAATCATAAATATCAATCATAGGCGGCATAGCTACCATCTACTATGTCGCCATACTAGTTCTACAATTAAAACCGCAATACACGTATTGGAAATTGGATTTCCGTCATGAGTCGAGGCAAGGGGCAAGCTCCTCTCTGCTTCGAGACACTCTAGCAAATGCTCAGGACTACGCACTCTGGGCAGCCACTTGGATCGGTTGGGCCGGTCCTCACTTACGTTAGAGGATTGGCAATTCCTGAACACACGTTTCCCGGTCCTTACAGACCTATAATCGAGGCGCCTCATTCCAACAACCACAAAGGTGAAAAGTATATAAATGACAGGGCTGGTAAGTCACTGACACTACCAAAGCTAGAAAGAAACGTCGTGCTCTCCCAACGGCCCGTATCCCGTTTTTAACTCATACCAAGGTGTGAGGCTCGCGAATTCACGTTATACACAAAGCTGCCACGTAGGCGTGCTTTGATCATCGACCACAAGACTTTGCTTTTCAACAGAAGCCTTGATCTATGCAACTCAGCATGCCACACAGGCAATTCATGCTATGCGATTGATATCTATCGATATATAACCTCTAAGCTCGTACGTCTCAGAGAAGGGCGTTAAGCAAGAGAATAAATTCTCCGCCTCCAAACAGATATATATTTAATAGAAATCAATCAACACAGAATAAAATCCAATGTCAGACACACAATCCATTTACAAGTCCGTTCTGGGTCTGAACGAAACCGGAGGCACTTTCCTCGCATATCCATCGATCTCCAAGTACGTCTGGACGATCACCAACTATTTCCATCCTCTTGGGTGTACAGCCCAATCAGGATCGTCAGTGATTACCCAAACGATGTGAAGACTTCCGGTCTTCGACCACCGTCTTCATCTTCGACATATCGTCGAATCGGTTATTCAGAATGGGTGTAAACCCGGTCTTTCCGAACAACCCGCGTATATTAAAAACAAATGTTACACAAACATAACATACGCCTCATTCCAATTCATTAGTCACTAACAGCAAATTAGCAAGAGAACAATTTCCCAAACATTAACCCCGAAGGCCGAAACCAACATCAGATCAATACCCAGGAAACCATTCTTCTTAGCCAACCTACAGCTAGTTTCTAAATTCCACATTCTTAGGGAAAGGTTCCCATTAATTTTATCCAAGATAAATTCTTTAAAATTTATCCTGTAATCTTCCTTTGGATGTCGTTTCAAACCAAATTATGGTTTTTCTAAACTAGTCGAGATTAGCGAACCACACCAAAGTAATTATTTATTTTATTTCCCAATCCCAACCTATTCATCCCATGAAGCAAAACTGGTAATACTCCATATCTAATACTATGGTGTTATCGGTAAAATTAATTACCATTTCACGTTCAAATCTAATTAAAGATTTAACTATCGCTTTGGAGCAAAACTGGCGATACTCCATTCTCGCTCATTTTTAAATTTGATAATTTAGATTATAGATTCACATTTCAACCTAATTGCAGATTCGTTAAAACTCCCTTTTACTGGGTTAAAGAACTAGGTGTTATTTAGAACACAGTTCACGACAAACCCAAATCACATTCTATTTATTATCGGGTTAAAGAACTAGTGTTATTTAAAACACAGTTCACGATAAACCCATTTCAAATCCAATCAAATATATTAGAAATGCCGATTATTTAAATCCCTTTTTTAAATCTAATTTATTTATTTAAAAATAATTGGGTTTTAAATTTAGTTCAAACCTAGTTCATTTCGATAAAAATCTATTTTTATCTTTTCAAATATGGGGTTTTTCACCCCAATTTTTCTCAAATCACTTCTTATGATTTTACACAAATTATTACTATTTTTAATAATTTTATCAAGGTCCGTACAGTCGATTTCCAACAATGGCCATCGAACTGCACTTACAGCGACCTTTTTCAAATTTGATTTGGACGTATCTCCAAATCCAACCGTTAGATTTTGAATTTCTAATATTCATTAGAAAGCTATTTTCGATACGAACCCAACGGTTCCGGTTTTAGGAGAATCCGACGGTCGGATCTCCCGTAATGTCCGTTTGAAATAAATGGTCGAAATTTACGAACTGCCGCGGCGCGGCGCGTTCTATTCAGGCCATTATATTATATATATAATATATATAATATATTTTTCATCGATTTCTATTTAAAACGAATTTTATAAATAGTTTTTAAATTCATTTCAAAATTCATTTCAACTTCCATTTCAATTCAAATCAAAATTGAATTCTTCTTTATAAATTCGTTTTAAAATTCATTTCTATTCAATTCAAATTTCAATTCAATTTGAATTCATTTCAATTCAATTTGAATTCATTTCAATTCGCTTTCAATTCAATTTGAATTCGTTTTCAATTCAATTCATTTCCAAAGTCGTTTTCTATTCGATTCAATTCAAATTGGTTTTCTATTCGATTCAATTCAAATTGGTTTTCTATTCGATTCAATTCAAATTGGTTTTCTATTCGATTCAATTCAAATTGGTTTTCTATTCGATTCAATTCAAATTGGTTTTCTATTCGATTCAATTCAAATTGGTTTTCTATTCGATTCAATTCAAATTGGTTTTCTATTCGATTCAATTCAAATTGGTTTTCTATTCGAATCAAATTCATTATATATTCCATTGAAATCAAATTCGTTATATATTCAAATCAAATTCGTTTTCTATTCAATTCATTTCGAAATCATTTTCAATTCAATTCATTTCGAAATGAAATAAAATCGATATAGATATCGTTCATGTCAAAATGGCGTCAATCCAATTAACACGGCTTCATATATTCCTATTTTCAAATATTCTATTTCGAATATTTCCTATTATCAAAATATTTCAAATATTTCTTATTTCAAATATCCTATTTCAAATATTTTTTATTATCAAAATATTTCGTTCAACACATGACTAATCTCAACGGATGAGTACAGTCAACACATGAACCTTTATTTTATATTGATAAAGATGTAAATTTTATTATTAAAATATTTCGTTCAACACATGACTAATCTCAACGGATGAGTACAGTCAACACATGAACCTTTATTTTATATTGATAAAGATGTAAATTTTATTATTAAAATATTTCGTTCAACACATGACTAATCTCAACGGATGAGTACAGTCAACACATGAACCTTTATTTTATAATATTCTTTATTTTTCAAATTGGAATGAGGCCCAATCAACTACCATATAAAGTTAATTATATGGATTCCATACAACACATGTATATAATAGCATTGAAACATAATCAACCATCAACCAAAGTGCACTACACTGTATAAGCATCAAATATAGATATCTAACGCTTATAACAGCCTGTCAATCAATCGATCGACATATTTAATCAATCAGGATGAGTGAACTTCAAATTTCATCCCAACACCCGTGTGGGGTTTCAAACAATCGAACACAGATTTTTATTTGTGCAGTTGGGCGATGTGTAAAATTTATCGTCCCAATCAATGTCAGTCAAATCAGTGTACATAAATAAACCGTCCGGTTTGTAAATGAATATTTATTTATTCACATTCACTATATTTATATTCACGTTAAAAATTATATTTTTAACGATAAAACATTTTATTTTAACAAATGAATTTCTATTCGGTTCATTCTTTAAATAAAATGATATTTTTATTTTTCTAACTTATCTTAGAAAATTTTAGCGGCATAACGGCACGATACTAGAAACAGGACAAGGCCTAGCCTTATCCCCGGTCTAGTGAAGGCCCACGCCATTCACACATCAATCAAATTCACCAAACAACCAAATTCAAATCAAAATCATCTAACTAATTTATGCAACCAAACAAACAAGTCCATGATCTGTGGACGATTGTGTCGGGTGCTACTAAGCACCGTCTGCATCCTAGTATATATATATATAACTAGAAAATGAAATTGAAGAGTGAGAAATTCTCACCAAAAGCTATCCAACTCCACGACACTTCATTTATAGAAATCTTCGTTGCTATCGCATTTTTGTCATCTTCCTTGCTGTAGCCACTACATATGTAAAAATCGAATTTTTACTTGGTTGTTCTATATATAAAAAATCGAATTTTTACTTCGCTATTCAATATATAAAAATCAAATTTTTACTTCGCTGTTCAATATATAAAAATCGAATTTTTACTTCGCTGTTCAATATATAAAAATCGAATTTTTACTTCGCTGTTCATATATAAAAATCGAATTTTTACTTCGCTGTTCAATATATAAAAATCGAATTTTTACTTTGCTGTTATATAAAAAGATTTCGCCTTTATAAAAATAAAGATTTCAACTTTTCAATTCCATCAATATAAAAATCACATTTTTATTTTGCTACACATATGAAAGATTATATTTTTACGCCTTCTATATAGTAAAAATTATATTTCTAATCCTCTACATAAACAAAATCATATTTTTATAGTCGCTATATACTAAAGACTATATTTTTAATACTTTAAAAAAATATAAAAATCATATTTTTTTTAAAAACAATTTTATTTAAATAAATTTCAGATTTAAAACAGAAGGATTTAAATAAATTGAAGAATAAAGAGACGCTCACCTTTCTTCTATATCGTGTTCGAACCGAGCTCCAGAACTAGGGCTCAACCTTGCTCGAAAATGGCGGCATCGGGATCAGATCGGAGACGTCCCCCAGAAGCACCGTCGGACCCTCCACCATCTCCAGGAGTTCTGGCGAGCTCGAGTTCGTCGTCGGCCCTGGAATCGCTCGAAACACCTGGACTTTGGTGCGCTCGGGGAGAGAAGGAAGGAGAATGGAGGGCGTGGGGGAGCGGGGCGATGGCGTCGGCCTTGGGAGGCTCGCGGTGGACGGAAAAAGGAGGCAATGGCATCGCGTCGCCATTTTTTTTATTTGCAGAGGGGGGCGCTTTGATTGGAGAAACTGAACGGGGGAGGAGGTATTTGCAAAGGGAATTATATTTTATAATTATATATATATATATATATATATATATATTTCTTCAAAAATGTTGAATTTCTTTCGAACTCTAAATCAACTTCAACGACTGTCGCCCCTAGCTAATTACGCCCATTCCGAACACAATGGGATATGTATCATAAGCCAGTTCGGCTATTTCGATCAGTTTTTATCAAAATCAAAATATAACTCTATATATTGAATTTGAACGCGCATTTCAATTTACCGGGGTCACATACTAACTAGAAAAATTCCAGAAAAATATTTTCTAGCTTCGTATTGACGATACGGTCCTAACAAAACTAGTTTCGTCGAATTCTGTGACCGTTAGAAAAATGGCCATTTTCCAGTCGATTAAAACCAACTGAAACTGGTCAAACACGTTTTCCTTCGCCACGCTCGCATATTAATTCGAAAAATTATGAAATTTGGAATCTAGCAATTATTCGACACTGCGGATCCAACAAAAGTGGTTTCGTCGAAATCTGAGGTCGTTTGCAAAATCTCCATTTTTAAGGGCCTGAATTCCATAGCGACTATTCAGAATTTTCAACTGGACATATCTTTTGATTCCCGCTATGAAATCTCGATTTTTCGGATTCGTTGGAAAGATATCATCATTTAGATCCTATCATTTTTGGTTTCACTAAAATCCGGATTGTTTTGCACCCGGTACATTCAATTGAAGTTTGAAATCGAATTATCGAACTACCGCGCCATTTTCAATTCTATTTATAATTATATATAAATATTTATATTCTAACGACGACGCGTATAATATATACGTCGAATTCTATTCAAAATAAATTTCTCGTCGATATTATTTAAAATAATTCATTTTAAATATTCAAAGTTCGCTAAAATTGCCAAAATAAAAATTTTAAACTGGTTCAGAATTTCCGGGTTATTACAATCTCCCCCACTTAAAACTTTTCGTCCCCGAAAAGGAACAAAGTCGAAAGTGGTTTGATCAATCAACTCTACGTTCGATCTGGCTTCCATTCTCTAACTTTTCAGTTTCTGAGAATTTTCAAATTTTCAAAAATTTGGCTAACACCCTAAGTTTTCGAAAAATTTCGCCATAACCTCCCCTGCACCGGGAGCCACGGGAAAATCCCGAAATTGCCATATAGGCCTTCTGATCTCAAAAAGAAAAAGAAAAAGCCAAGCGGCTAGCCAATAGGCTCATAAAATCATCATCACCCAAACAAAACAGTAAATTATGATAAACATGTACCTATTTGTCGGGCAAACAAATTTTACTCTTCGGCTCTAGCCTCTTTGCTATGACCTGTTCAATGTAAGACAATATATATGCATGCATGTGCGACCAATTTTCAATACAGTTCAATATTTGATTCAATTAGGCTAAACGGTTCAAAAATTATCAAACAAATAAACAACCAACACAAACATCAATCAATTAGTGAATTAGAGTTTCAAATTCATAATTTGATACATATATACAAAAATCATGTTTTTGATGCCAATTCACAACAATGTGTTCTAACTATATTAGTTTTGGTTCTCACACCAGTCTAATGGAAATATATAGAAAATCACACCTTCGAAACTCGAACATAAGTTCTGATGATGATCGATCAATCATCAGAACCATCTCCGGGTGTCTAGAATGTGATTCTATATCTATCCAATATATTAAAATTTCGAATATACGTTCATGACGCGTATATACAAAACCTTTATATATTAGATTGTCCATATTCAAAATAAATAGATAATCAAATACGTATAAAGCGATTTGAATTTTAAAACAAAATTGTTTTCATTTGAAAAATATACTCTTCACACTCATTCTAGGATACTACTGATCCTATCTCTAACGAGTCATTCTAATTGGATATTACTAATCCAATATCTGATGAATTCTTTCGTATGGTTCTAATGTGTCTTGTTCTCGAGCTCTGTAAACCAAAGCACTGATACCACTGTAAGGACCCGTAACTTCCCCGTGAAGGAAAGAGCGGATTACCTTGAGAACAGCACACAAATGAACGCAGACGGAAGAACATTTCATTGCTATTTCAACAATACCATCAGATACAAGAATATACAGAGTACAATTGAATAAATTACATTCGATAAATATCAGAGATTACAATAAATTACATAGCAGCGGAAAATAATACAAAGCACAACTGAAGGTGATATACGAATACAGAGCTTTACGGATACCATTCCAGCTGTAAATCAGGATCCTGTGAATATAAATCTGCAAAACCAAAACTACTAGCTGCCCGTGCGGAAAATAGGGGCACCCAGAGTTTAGGTTAAAACAATAAACTCCAGGTCAGTCATGTGACTGGTGTGAGAACTAAAACAGTTATTTAAAACTTTTACTTTAAAAGAGAGTAATTCGAGGGACCACGCCGTATAACACGGAACGGGTTTCCTCCCAATAATATCAGTGCATAGAATAAACAACGCAATGCTTTTTCGAAAAATGAAGCTATTATAAGACCAAGGTCCCATCACACAATGCAACGCAAGCCGGAGGATAGGGTTTTCCCTTATAATAGCCAAACATGCTTGGTACGTTTAAAACAAATCATTTGATACTATAATAAGTGTATAGTGTCAAAACAATTTCAATCATAAATATCAATCATAGGCGGCATAGCTACCATCTACTATGTCGCCATACTAGTTCTACAATTAAAACCGCAATACACGTATTGGAAATTGGATTTCCGTTATGAGTCGAGGCAAGGGGCAAGCTCCTCTCCGCTTCGAGACACTCTAGCAAATGCTTAGGACTACGCACTCTGGGCAGCCACTTGGATCAGTTGGGCCGGTCCTCACTTACGTTAGAGGATTGGCAATTCATGAACACACGTTTCCCGGTCCTTACAGACCTATATTCGAGGTGCCTCATTCCAACAACCACAAAGGTGAAAAGTATATAAATGTCAGGGCTGGTAAGTCACTGACACCACCAAAGCTAGAAAGAAACGTCGTGCTCTCCCAACGGCCCGTATTCCGTTTTTAACTCATACCGAGGTGTGAGGCTCGAGAATTCACGTTATACACAAAGCTGCCACGTAGGCGTGCTTTGATCATCGACCACAAGACTTTGCTTTTCAACAGAAGCCTTGATCTATGCAACTCAGCATGCCACACAGGCTATTCATGCTATGCGATTGATATCTATCGATATATAACCTCTAAGCTCGTACGTCTCAGAGAAGGGCGTTAAGCAAGAGAATAAATTCTCCGCCGCCAAACAGATATATATTTAATAGAAATCAATCAACACAGAATAAAATCCAATGTCAGACACACAATCCATTTACAAGTCCGTTCTGGGTCTGAATGAAACCGGAGGCACTTTCCTCGCATATCCATCGATCTCCAAGTACGTCTGGACGATCACCAACTATTTCCATCCTCTTGGGTGTACAGCCCAATCAGGATCGTCAGTGATTACCCAAACAATGTGAAGACTTCCGGTCTTCGACCACCGTCTTCATCTTCGACATATCGTCGAATCGGTTATTCAGAATGGGTGTAATCCCGGTCTTTCCGAACAACCCGCGTATATTAAAAACAAATGTTACACAAACACAACATACGCCTCATTCCAATTCATTAGTCACTAACCGCAAATTAGCAAGAGAACAATTTCCCAAACATTAACCCCGAAGGCCGAAACCAACATCAGATCAATACCCAGGAAACCATTCTTCTTAGCCAACCTAGAACTAGTTTCTAAATTCCACATTCTTAGGGAAAGGTTCCCATTAATTTTATCCAAGATAAATTCTTTAAAATTTATCCTGTAATCTTCCTTTGGATGTCGTTTCAAACCAAATTATGGTTTTTCTAAACTAGTCGAGATTAGCGAACCACACCGAAGTAATTATTTATTTTATTTCCCAATCCCAACCTATTCATCCCATGAAGCAAAACTGGTAATACTCCATATCTAATACTATGGTGTTATCGGTAAAATTAATTACCATTTCACGTTCAAATCTAATTAAAGATTTAACTATCGCTTTGGAGCAAAACTGGCGATACTCCATTCTCGCTCATTTCTAAATTTGATAATTTAGATTATAGATTCACATTTCAACCTAATTGCAGATTCGTTAAAACTCCCTTTTACTGGGTTAAAGAACTAGGTGTTATTTAGAACACAGTTCACGACAAACCCAAATCACATTCTATTTATTATCGGGTTAAAGAACTAGTGTTATTTAAAACACAGTTCACGATAAACCCATTTCAAATCCAATCAAATATATTAGAAATTCCGATTATTTAAAACCCTTTTTTAAATCTAATTTATTTATTTAAAAATAATTGGGTTTTAAATTTAGTTCAAACCTAGTTCATTTCGATAAAAATCTATTTTTATCTTTTCAAATATGGGGTTTTTCACCCCCATTTTTCTCAAATCACTTCTTATGATTTTACACAAATTATTACTATTTTTAATAATTTTATCAAGGTCCGTACAGTCGATTTCCAACAATGGCCATCGAACTGCACTTACAGCGACCTTTTTCAAATTTGATTTGGACGTATCTCCAAATCCAACCGTTAGATTTTGAATTTCTAATATTCATTAGAAAGCTATTTTCGATACGAACCCATCGGTTCCGGTTTTAGGAGAATCCGACGGTCGGATCTCCCGTAATGTCCGTTTGAAATAAATGGTCGAAATTTACGAACTGCCGCGGCGCGGCGCGTTCTATTCAGGCCATTATATTATATATATAATATATATAATATATATTTCATCGATTTCTATTTAAAACGAATTTGATAAATAGTTTTTAATTCGTTTCAAAATTCATTTCAACTTCCATTTCAATTCAAATCAAAATTGAATTCTTCTTTATAAATTCGTTTTAAAATTCATTTCTATTCAATTCAAATTTCAATTCAATTTGAATTCATTTCAATTCGCTTTCAATTCAATTTGAATTCGTTTTCAATTCAATTCATTTCCAAAGTCGTTTTCTATTCGATTCAATTCAAATTGGTTTTCTAATTCAATTCAAATTGGTTTTCTATTCGATTCAATTCAAATTGGTTTTCTATTCGATTAAATTCAAATTGGTTTTCTATTCGATTCAATTCAAATTGGTTTTCTATTCGAATCAAATTCATTATATATTCCATTGAAATCAAATTCGTTATATATTCAAATCAAATTCGTTTTCTATTCAATTCATTTCGAAATCGTTTTCAATTCAATTCATTTCGAAATGAAATAAAATCGATATAGATATCGTTCACGTCAAAATGGCGTCAATCCAATTAACACGGCTTCATATATTCCTATTTTCAAATATTCTATTTCGAATATTTCCTATTATCAAAATATTTCAAATATTTCTTATTTCAAATATCCTATTTCAAATATTTTTTATTATCAAAATATTTCGTTCAACACATGACTAATCTCAACGGATGAGTACAGTCAACACATGAACCTTTATTTTATATTGATAAAGATGTAAATTTTATTATTAAAATATTTCGTTCAACACATGACTAATCTCAACGGATGAGTACAGTCAACACATGAACCTTTATTTTATATTGATAAAGATGTAAATTTTATTATTAAAATATTTCGTTCAACACATGACTAATCTCAACGGATGAGTACATTCAACACATGAACCTTTATTTTATAATATTCTTTATTTTTCAAATTGGAATGAGGCCCAATCAATTACCATATAAAGTTAATTATATGGATTCCATACAACACATGTATATAATAGCATTGAAAAATAATCAACCATCAACCATAGTGCACTACACTGCATAAGCATCAAATATAGATATCTAACGCTTATAACAGCCTGTCAATCAATTCGATCAACATATTTAATCAATCAGGATGAGTGAACTTCAAATTTCATCCCAACACCCGTGTGGGGTTTCAAACAATCGAACACGGATTTTTATTTGTGCAGTTGGGCGATGTGTAAAATTTATCGTCCCAATCAATGTCAGTCAAATCAGTGTACATAAACAAACCGTCCGGTTTGTAAATGAATATTTATTTATTCACATTCACTATATTTATATTCACGTTAAAAATTATATTTTTAACGATAAAACATTTTATTTTAACATATGAATTTCTATTCAGTTCATTCTTTAAATAAAATGATATTTTTATTTTTCTAACTTATCTTAGAAAATTTCAGCGGCATAACGGCACGATACTAGAAACAGGACAAGGCCTAGCCTTATCCCCGGTCTAGTGAAGGCCCACGCCATTCACACATCAATCAAATTCACCAAACAACCAAATTCAAATCAAAATCATCTAACTAATTTATGCAACCAAACAAACAAGTCCATGGTCTGTGGACGATTGTGTCGGGTGCTACTAAGCATCGTCTGCATCCTAGTATATATATATAACTAGAAAATGAAATTGAAGAGTGAGAAATTCTCACCGAAAGCTATCCAACTCCACGGCACTTCATTTATAGAAATCTTCGTTGCTATCGCATTTTTGTCATCTTCCTTGCTGTAGCCACTACATATGTAAAAATAGAATTTTTACTTGGTTGTTCTATATATAAAAAATCGAATTTTTACTTCGCTGTTCAATATATAAAAATCGAATTTTTACTTCGCTGTTCAATATATAAAAATCGAATTTTTACTTCGCTGTTCAATATATAAAAATCGAATTTTTACTTCGCTGTTCAATATATAAAAATCGAATTTTTACTTCGCTGTTCAATATATAAAAATCGAATTTTTACTTCGCTGTTATATAAAAAGATTTCGCCTTTATAAAAATAAAGATTTCAACTTTTCAATTCCATCACTATAAAAATCACATTTTTATTTTGCTACACATATGAAAGATTATATTTTTACGCCTTCTATATAGTAAAAATTATATTTCTAATCCTCTACATAAACAAAATCATATTTTTATAGTCGCTATATACTAAAGACTATATTTTTAATACTTTAAAAAAATATAAAAATCATTTTTTTTTTAAAAACAATTTTATTTAAATAAATTTCAGATTTAAAATAAAAGGATTTAAATAAATTGAAGAATAAAGAGACGCTCACCTTTCTTCTGTATCGTGTTCGAACCGAGCTCCAGAACTAGGGCTCAACCTTGCTCGAAAATGGCGGCGTCGGGATCAGATCGGAGACGTCCCCCAGAAGCACCGTCGGACCCTCCACCATCTCCAGGAGTTCTGGCGAGCTCGAGTTCGTCGTCGGCCCTGGAATCGCTCGAAACACCTGGACTTTGGTGCGCTCGGGGAGAGAAGGAAGGAGAACGGAGGGCATGGGGGAGCGGGGCGATGGCGTCGGCCTTGGGAGGCTCGCGGTGGACGGAAAAAGGAGGCGATGGCATCGCATCGCCATTTTTTTTATTTGCAAAGGGGGGCGCTTTGATTGGAGAAACTGAACGGGGGAGGGGGTATTTGCAAAGGGAATTATATTTTATAATTATATATATATATTTCTTCAAAAATGTTGAATTTCTTTCGAACTCTAAATCAACTTCAACGACTATTGCCCCTAGCTAATTACCCCCATTCCGAACACAATGGGATATGTATCATAAGCCAGTTCGGCTATTTCGATCAGTTTTTATCAAAATCAAAATATAACTCTATATATTGAATTTGAACGCGCATTTCAATTTACCGGGGTCACATACTAATTAGAAAAATTCCTGAAAAATATTTTCTAGCTTCGTATTGATGATACGGTTCTAACAAAACTAGTTTCGTCGAATTCTGTGACCATTAGAAAAATGGTCATTTTCCAGTCGATTAAAACCAACTGAAACTGGTCAAACACGTTTTCCTTCGCCACGCTCGCATATTGATTCGAAAAATTATGAAATTTGGAATCTAGCAATTATTCGACACTGCGGATCCAACAAAAGTGGTTTCGTCGAAATCCGAGGTCGTTTGCAAAATCTCCATTTTTAAGGGCCTGAATTCCATAGCGACTATTCAGAATTTTCAACTGGACATATCTTTTGATTCCCGCTATGAAATCTCGATTTTTCGGATTCGTTGGAAAGATATCATCATTTAGATCCTATCATTTTTAGTTTCACTAAAATCCGGATTGTTTTGCACCCGGTACATTCAATTGAAGTTTGAAATCGAATTATCGAACTACCACGCCATTTTCAATTCTATTTATAATTATATATAAATATTTATATTCTATCGACGATGCGTATAATATATACGTCGAATTCTATTCAAAATAAATTTCTCGTCGATATTATTTAAAATAATTCATTTTAAATATTCAAAGTTCGCTAAAATTGCCAAAATAAAATTTTTAAACTGGTTCAGAATTTCCGGGTTATTACAGTTAACTAGACTAATTCAATTTTGTTCAATGTTTACAGAGGAATAGGGGTGGCAATTAGACCCAACCCGATGGACCCGGGCCCGACCCAGCGGGTCTCGGTTCTAGGCGGGTCGGGTTTTGTCGGGTCTAAACTATACATTTCAAAAATCTGGACCCGACCCGAGCTTCGGCTCGGGTCGGGTCGGGTTGAAGCTCGTGTCGGGTCTGATCGGGTCGGGTCGTGTCCGATTGAATAATAACGCTAAAAATACATATATTTCAATGTTTTTTGGTCAGGTCTTTCGAGTCGGGTCTATGCGGGGCGGGTTTGATTGGGTGTTGCTGGTATTTTTCATCGCCTAGACCCAACCCGAGACCCATCGGGTTCGGTTCGGGTTCGGGTCTTTTCGGGTCGGGTCGGGTCGGTTCAGTTCGGGTTCTCGGTTCTAATTGCCAGCCCTACAAAGGAAAGCCATTTTACATTTATCTAAAAAATTATGTAGATGGTAACTAGAAATTGAAAGGTAATTATCATTTTTTTTAAAGAGAAAATGATCTCTACATTCGTAAATGTGATTTACCAGAGGATGCGATAGAATCTTAGCTAAGGGTCCATATTTCTACCAAAAGAAAAAACAATTTTTATTTAGAAATGGAAGCCAAGTATGAAATTAACACGAGAACTTTTGAATTCTGTTCCTATTTGGATTAGATTACCAAAATTGGAGTTAGAATTTTGGTCAGTAGAAGCCATTAGTAGGATTGCTTCCTTATTAGGTCACCTTATATGACTAGATAACATTACTTAAGGGGTATTTCGTATAGCTTATAAGAGAATTTTGGTGGAAGTTAGTATAGATTTTAAATTTCCTGAATATGTCCCCATATTATCTTAGTAGTTTGGCAAAAAAATTATTATGAGCGGAAGCCTTCATTATGTTCAAACTGTAGAGTCTTTGGCCATTTTACTAACTCATGTAAATCTATCAAAGTATGGATTCCTAAGGATAACGTGAATAAGAATTCTGGGATAGAAATAGATAGAAACGGGTTGGATCTGAACGTGGTAAGGGATGTTGTTGTAGAAAGAAAAATGTTAATTGGTGATCTTAAAAACTCAGTTATGGATACTTGTGATAGTGGTGCTCAAAATGTTATTCAGGTTAACACAAATGATGAGGAAATACATAATGAATTAAATAGTCTTCCTACAGGTGATATTGGTATAAGTGAGCATGCTAATGTATGTGTAAAAGATTACGGAAATTCTATTATTAAAATAAATGGGGATAGAGTGGTAATCAGTGAAGTTGTTGGTGTTCAAGCTAACAATGAGAAGAATGAAAAGACGCAAGTTATTTCAGATAGATATTATGATTCTACACTTCCGACCAAAGATGTTTTGATGGAAGAATCTGACAGCTCTTCGTGTAGTAGTAAAAGGAGGAGAAGTAAGCGTAAGGTTAATAAGTTTAAGAGTGTAAATAGCATGATAAGTGATAATCCTTTTGTTGAAGTAAATTCAGAATGGACTAAGTTAATTTCTCAGTTACAAACGCGATCAAGAACAAAGAAAGAAAGATAAAATGGAGGATCTCCCGGTGTTGTTCAAAATGGAGGGATAGCCAAGAAGTGATTCCTTGTTGATTCAGATTTTCTTCTTGGTTGTTTGTTCCTCTTGCGAATTTTTGGTGTATTATTGATGTTGTATACTGGAGCTTATCTAGTTGGTGCTTGTGTATTGGTTACTGTTGACTGATGTTGGGTTGGTAACTTAGTTGAAGGGGATCAGTTTTGTTTCTGTTAGGATTTGGTTCGGGAGTATTATTCTTCTCTTTGATCGGTTATTTCGGCAAGTTATAGTGTTTTCTCTGGTGGCTGAATGATGGTTGGCTCATGCTATCAGTATGTGTTTTTTGACTTAGCTTGTTGGTTGATAGCTGTTTTGTTAACATTTTGGCGGTTCAGGTAGGGAGTTCGTGGCTTAATTCTGATGGGCCAGTGGGCTTCTTCTTTGTGTTGGCCTTTTGGGCATCATTTGTTTGTATTTTTTATCTTAGTTTGGTCTAGGTTGTATGACGTGCGTCTTTTTGTTCTTGTTTGAGCTGGCTTGTGTTCTATGTTGTAAATTATTTGTTGTTTCTTTTTTGTAATTTTGTGGTCAGCTCAAACTTCTTGTACTTTCTTTTAATGTAATTAAATACCCCTTTCTTTCAAGATAAAATAATTCATATTTTTTAATTCTATATGGCTATTTACTGAAATGATACATATACAAATATAATAATGGTTTAGAATCATAATAATATATTTACCAAGTCCTCACGATGACTTTGGAAAGACTTGGATCTGCCATGATATGTTATCAGTTTCTTACTTCTATTTGCAGAGTTCCTCTCTGATTGCGCCTACAAATTTAAATTGAGTAATATATTTAATAATTGTAAAACAACTAATGCGATATTTAGTAGATTTACCTTGAGCTCATCGATGTTTCACCACCTAACCCAAGAATCATATATAGTCATGCCCATCCAGTTTAGTTTCTTCCCTGATTTTTTAAGGCCTGAATTTACCTCCTTGTAATTCTATGCAATCTTCGCATTCCAGTGGCGCTGGACTAAGCAAACTTCAACCTCCTGCAGATCTTCTACCACTAGTACAGTATGAAAATATTACTAATTGTTCATTTATACTTAATCATATTGTAAAGAAAAATAAACTCATAAGAAAATCCTACTGGATGGTCTCACTGGTGGGATCATAAATCTTACTCCACTTGGGACATCAATTTGACATCCTATACATGTTTGCTTGCTTGGAAATGCCAAAAACTAATCCTGATGGTTCCAGCTTGAATCGCCTGTGTTAGACATATACAAAGCTTTAGACAATTATATATATATATATATATATATATATATATTATGTACAAAAAAATTCTACTGCTATACTACTAATTTTTATACTTGCAATCCATCAGCCTTAGGCTGCAAATATACAACTGCACTGGGTGGTGGCTCCGAAGTACCATCGCTTTCACCTTCCAAGTGGGAAGAGCAACGTCGTCAAGAACCAGACATAATGATTGTCATATATATATATATATATATATGTCATCTTGATATGTTGAGACATATATACAATTCATAATAAATATGATATAATGAATCATTAATAAGTATATTGCATGTTATAATTCATATAATACATATATATCATCGTTTGTGTGTTGTTTGTATTTGTGAGTCGTTGTGTAAATGCATTGTCGTGTTTATGTGTATGTGCGTGCGTGTGCATGATTGTATATTGTATGTATAAACCTAAGAATGTGAGTTCTTTGTATGTATATTTTATTTTGTATGTGTATGATATGTGTAAGTTGTTGCATGTGTTACGTCTCGTTATATGCATATTTATTATATGTGATAGATGCATATGCATTGTTTGTGTCATGTTGTGTATTTTGTATTATAAAACTATAAATGTGAGTACTGATTATGTAATAAACAAGAATGTATAAGTTTAAACTGGAACTTATAGGTGGGAGAATCTCATTTAAGCAAATGAGTTATTGCTGGTAAATTTGGTGTAAGCAGTTCAGTTTACATCGTTCATGAATGAATAATGGTATGACTATGTTTAATCTTATTATTTCTTTGGTTGCAGCATGCAGTCTGAATGACCTATTCTTGATGTCATCAAAATGGTATAACTTGGATAAGTGCAATACAATGGTAAAAAGATGTTTAAGAATAATATTAATGTGAAAAATTGAAATGTGAATAATTGCATAAATTATCGGATTTTACTTGTTCCTTGTCGTTTTCTGATTCAGATTCGGTCTCGTGTTTTATATCGTTTTACTCTACACTCTCAAATGTTTCGACTAATACATACGCCTCATCATTTAAAGGTCCAAAACAGTTTGATCGTCGGCAATTTTTCTTTCAACATTTTCCTTAATATCTGCTTGATAGGCTTGTTCTTTTGAAATATTTTTCCCACCAAATGTAAATATGATCTTGGTTTTAAAAACTACTGGCCAATCTACTTATCTCTTTTTAGAGATGGATAAGGGGTGTAATGAACTTGTAAAGCTTGTTTGGCTAGTACAAAAGGATCGTAACGCAAGGTATGTTTTATTTCTATAAGAATTTGGATGCACGATAATATCGGAACCTGAAACATTGCTAAACCATTGCATTTAAACAAATAAAACTTTCTCCGTAGATCTTGTAAAATATATCTATTGCAAAAACTAGGCTAATGCACCATAAAAATCATTTATATAATTATTAGTATCATCACTGGCTTCAAGAAATACACTTGTGTTGTTTGTTAAACTTTCACCATATTCTTTGTTGTTAAATTTATATCCATTAACAAAAAAAATTGGATATGTTTTAACTTTCCTTTTCAGTCCTAATGCTAAATGTTTTAGCCCTTCATTGGCCACACAATTGTGGGATCATAAACGTAGATCGAAAACCAAATAGTGAAATCTTTGCTTAAATCGCCATTTGGATTTTATGATTCATAAACACTGCAAGCGTAACCAAAATATATTGCATTATTATTAATTTTCACGTGAAGTATTATATAAAATTTATCAAATCTTGTAATTTGATAATTATCTAATAATGGTGCAAGTTTAGAACAATTAAAAGGATGTATGTGTGTGCTACATGGTAATCTTTATCATCTCACCATACTTCCATACATTTTCCAACATATCAACCGTTTTTTTTAAAACAGAAAACATTACTTCAAAAGAAGAATCTTATTCAATGGTCTCATTATTACGCATAACACTTTCAGAAGATAAGTTCATATGATCATTGAAATGATGTGAGAAAGCAAAGCTTCCTTTTCAATATATGATTTGCAAATCAAACCCTCAACTCGAGTTTTTTGTCTCACATTTTTCTTTAAAGGATTTATACCTAATATAAAATATTTCAATTCAAAATTAATTTATATTTATAATTAAATTAATATTTCCATACTCGGTATTAATAACATGACTCTCGAATGGATACATCCATCCCTACTGCACATCACCTCGAAGACGTGTTTCAATGGTAGATGAAGAGGGAAATGCTCCATTATATTAAAGAAATCTAAAGGAAATTTTCTCTAGTTTGCAGAGAAGTATAGGGATTTCTTCCTCAATTTTATGTAAATGGTGAACTTTTGACATAGTTGAACAAAGTTCCTTATAAAATAAAGTAAGTTCCATTACAACCTTTCAAACTTTAACGGGAAACAACAGTCTGAAAGCGATGAATAACAAATTTGGCATCATTATATGATAATCATGGCTTTACGTCCCACTCAGTATTCCATTCTTATAGTCGACACATCTTTGAAGACTAGAGGAAATTCCATCGAGAAATCATAATTCTACCACCTATTCTAACAATACTTTAACTTTGTTGTTGTCTAGTTCATAAGTTGCTTTGGGTTTTTTTTTTTTTTTTACTATCGTTTGGCTAGATATGTAGCACAGGACTAATACATATTTCTTCTATATCACGTCTTGATTTCAAATTCAAAAAAATGTCTTGATTTCAGATCGTCCTTAGTTTTTCCCTTAACATCTAAAACTGTATTAAACAGATTATCAAATACGTTTTTCTTTTTTTGCATCATATCAATGTGATGACGGATTAGGAAATTTTTCCAATAAGACAACTCCCAAAATATATTTTTTGCATACATTGTACCGTTGGTTTACCTTGGATTTTAGTTTGTTGTCTGGTTTCATGTTTTTTGGACAATCTTTTACAAGTTCATATATATATATATATATATATATATATATTCACTTGACCAAATCGTTAGTGGTCGTAAAGTCTCATGTCTATTAGTTGTGAATTTTTTTTCTCTTATAAAAGGATGATAAAATTAAGAAAACATAAATGGCAATCAAACCATGAAATTTTCTTTTCATGCAGTAAAGAAATTGCTCGTGTTTCTTTCATACAATAAGGACAAGCAAAACGTCCAGCCGTTCTCTAACCCGAAAGTATAGTATATGTAGGAAAATTGCTAATAGACCATAACAAAGAAGGGAACATCTGATTTTTTTTTGATATGTTGTATGTTTCAACTCTTTCATACCACAATGTTTTAAACTACTCGATCAACAGTTTTAAGTAAACATCGATGTCTTGTGTTGGACCAGTGATAATAATCATGAGTAACATTTATGGAGATTTCATAAACATCCATTAAGGTAGATTGTAAGATGAATGATTATAGTCCAAGATGAATGTGACGATCCCAAAACCCCATGACACGGTGTTAAGGATAATCATTGGAATATAACACATTAATCAACATTAGCAGATCACAGATAATAGCATAAACAGAAAATAGAATAATTTACACACATATGACAGCGGAATCATATAGATATCATCACATCAGAGAAGCACAGTACAGGATACAACTTAGTGCATAATGATACAAAATCAGTCACCATCGCCTGAGGCGGAATCATACATAAAGAGTACACAAAAGGAATATCAGTCTACATCGCCAATGGCAGAATCATAATATAGATACAATAATGGCGGAGAAAATCCAAGTCAGCACGGTGTAGTCAAGCCTCGCCATGAGCCAAAAGGTGCGTCAGAAACCTGTAACTAGGCTGCCCATGTGAAAATGAGGGCACCCGAGTTTGCAAGGTGAAACAAACTACGAGTCAGTCATGGGACTGGTATGAGAGATCTACTCAACTTATTAACAACAATAATAAGGCAAAACAAAGGACCACGCCACTTTCGCGGAACGGGTTTACTCCAATGAGTGCTAGTGCATGAAATAAAATAAATAATTAAATCAACGCCATGCTTTTTATAAAATGAAACCATTATAAGACTCAGGTCCCATCACACAATGCAACGCAAGCCGGAGGATAGAGTTTTTACCTTATAATGGCCAAAGATGCTTCATACGAATAAAACAAAGGTGTTCGATATTATTACTAGTGCATATATGTTTCAAAAGCAATTCAATCATAAATATCAATCCTAGGCGGCATAGCTACCATCTACTATGTCGCCATACTAGTAATACGATCACATCCGCATATTTCGTATTGGAAATTGGATTCCTTCATGAGTCGGGGCAAGGGGCAAGCTCCTCTCCGTTCGAGACACTCTAGCAAATGTCCCAGGACCCCACTATGATCCTTGGAATCGGCTGGGCCGGTCCTCTCTTACTTTTGAGGATTGGCAATTCCTGAACACACGTTTCCCGGTCCTTACACACCTATAATCGAGGCGCCTCGCATTCCAACAACCACACAGGTGAAAAGTATATATAATGTCAGGGCTGGTAGGTCACTGACACCACCATAGCTAGAAAGAAACGTCGTGCACTCCCAGCGGTCCGTCTCCCGTTTTTGACTCATACCGGGGTGTGAGGCTCGCGAATTCACGTTACACACAAAGCTACGTCACACAGACCATGCTTTGATCATCAACCACAAGACTTTGCGTTGCAATAGAAGCCTTGATCATATGCCACTTAGGCGTGCCACACAGGCAATCCACTCCGTGCGACTGATTTCTATCAATACATAACCTCTGAGCTCGTACGTCTCAGAGAAGGGCGTTAAGCAAGAGAATAAATTCTCCGCCGCCAAACAGATATATATTTAACAGAGATCAATCAACACAGAACAAAATCCAATGTCAGACACACAGTCCATTTACAAGTCCGTTCTGGGTCTGAACGAAACCGGAGGCACCAATTCCTCGCATATCCGTACAATCAACAATATGTGTGGACGGCTACTACTTCAATTCCTTCATGGTAGCTACTCCAATCACGAGCATCAGTAGCGCCCATCCATCCAATGTGGAGATCGTCGGTCTTCAGTCGTCTTCGACTCTTCGACTTCTCAACGTCAATCGATTATTTGAAATGAGTTAAACTCGGCCTTTTCAAATAACCCACGTATATTTAGATTTTCAAATCAATTAATCACGTGGTTGGACTATTCCACATTCACATTTCAGTTATTTAGTTATAATTTTCATGTCAAATACATTCAACCATCACATATCAAGCAAACACAACAAAATTGGTTTATTTTCACTCTATATCGTCTATAGTACTTTATAACGATATATCGCCATTTTTATTTGATTTAAAACGGCCATATTTAATTAAACGACGTTTCAGGTCGTGTCGAGGCACTGGCGCTGCTTTTCACTAATTTTGTTTTACACATATATGAAAATCTAACAGTTGGATCTTCACAAATTTTACATCATTAGGAAGGTCATTTCAAAACGAATCCAACGGTTTCAGTTTTGGGAAAATCCGACGGTCGGATCTTCCACACTAACCATTTGAAGTTACAATTTCAATTTACGAACTGCAGCGTCGTTATTCGATTTAATTTAATTATATATATATATACATATATATATAAATATATATAAATATAAATATATATATATAATCGTTTCTGGCGCTGTTTTTCTACAGTTTTGAATTAAACATTCCAGACAATCCAACCGTCGGATCTTCACAAAGTTGGTGCCGTTGGAAAGATATTTCCAAGGCGAACCCAGCGGTTGCGGTTTCGGGAAAATCCAATGGTCGGATTTCCCGCACTAGTCGTTTGAAATCACGGTTTCAAAATATGAACTGCACGGCCACGTTTCGTTTTAATTCTATTTATATTTATATATTTATATAAATATAGTTCATTCAAAAGTTCCTATATCGTTTCCACTTCAATTATTTCACTAACGCCTTTAAATTTTGGAAAATTTCGCCATAACCTCCTTTGTACGGGAGGGTCTGGGAAAATTCCCAAATAGCCACTCGGGCGTCTCATATCAAAAAGAAAAAGAAAAAGCAAAGCGGCTAGCCAACAGGCTCATAAAATCATCACCCAAACAAAGCGGTAAATGTGTACCTATTTGTCGGGCACAAAATTCTATTTCTCTTCTCTAGCCCCTTTTGCTTTAACCTGTTCAATAGATATGCATGTACATATATACGATTTCTAACATTTATCCTTTTCCGTTCAATTTCATATTTGATTTGCTTTGGTTTAAAAACACCATTCATTCTAATGTTGCATGCATAGGCTAAAATCATATCATTAGCTAGTTAATGTATATTTCAACTCATGCACGTTTATTTGAACAAGTGGCTATTTTTAACACTTCACATTTCAAAGATGATAATTTTGGCGAATTAAAATAGATTTCAACACATGACTATTTTATTTAGTTCCTATGCATGTTAAAAATAATATTTCTATCACAAATATTTATTTCAAAGTCCGCATATCTTTAGCATATCACACATATGATAAAAATTATATTTTTATCATTTAAAATATTTATTCAACCAATGGATGGTTTCAACACTTCATAGTTTCAATAAAAATGTAATTTTTATCGTTCGATCTTTTTATTCAACACATGAACTTTTCCACTACACACACTTCTCAACAAATGAGTATTTCCACACATGGACATTTTATTTATGTTGTTCATATTAGAAAGATGGGATTTTTATGGTTGAAATTATTTATATAAGGCGAATATTTTTCATACTTCATATATATAAAAAAAATGTGATTTTTATTGTTTAAACACTTCATTCATTCACAAATGAATTTAATTTTCATACAACACTTTTCAACACATGAATATTTCCACACATGGATATAGTTTCAATATATGACTTTGATTTCAATGCATGAAAATAATTTCAACATATGAAAATAATTCTAACACACAAAGATTATTCAAAATTTCGGCAGCATAACGGCAGGGTAGTTAAAACCGGCACCGTCCCTAGTACGACTCCTCGCTCTACCTTAAAACCTCGCGGTTTTTGACAATGGGGATTCATGCATCTAATTCGCACGCAGGCGGCATGTTTATTTTTATTTCCACAAATATTTCCAATTCATTTCAATCACCAATTGGTTTTTTTCAACCACAACCAAACAATATCAACCACAAACAAATATTCAACCATTCGTATTTTTCATCCAATATTTCACACCAATTCACCACAATAAATATCGTCCATGGTTTGTGGACGAGGGGAGTATATATATATATATATATATATATAATTGCTATATTTCACTTGCATTTCAACACATATATCAATTATTCTATGCATGTAAAATTCATACTTCGCTTATATAGCTTACACTACGCATGTACATGAGGTATACAACACGTATGTAATTTATATTCCGCTTATAAAAATTATACACGACATTTTCCATTCAATTTCACGTTAATTTAGATTTCTCACCTTGGTTTTCTGAGCGCTAAAAATCGATACGATGTCAGAAAAATCCGCGGCTTCTTCTATTGGGTAGAGAGCTTCCTTGCGGTCTCGATGTTTCCTGTTTCATCGAATTTCGTCAACACACCAAAAAGATATAATTTTTCAAAGTGTAAAGATCAAAGAAAACTCACTTCCACGAAGCTTCGAAACTAGGTTTACAGTTTTCGCGAAATCAGTGGCACGTGGGGACGATCGGGGAGTTGGACGTGGAAGAGGGAAGAGAGGGCTTTAAATCGGTGGTGGTTTGGTGGCGTTCGGTGGTCGGTGGCGTTCAGGGCGGCGGCGGGAAGTGCTCGACTTCCTGGCGTCGATACGGGCGGAGGAGGCGACTGCAGGGGCGGCGGTGGGGTCGGATTTGAAGAGGAGGAGGAGACGCGTCGAGGTAGGGGGTGGCGAAGGCTGGAAGTGGCTGTAGCGGCGGCGGTGGAGGAGAGAAGGTAGGGAGCGGTTTTCGCCGTTGAACGGGGGTTTTTTTTTAATTTATGAAAGGAAAATTCTGATTGGCCGAGGATTATATTAAAATTTTTAAATTGTGTTTTATCAAACGAACTCCTTTTTAAACCCAACGACTGTCGCCCCTAGCTAAATACCCCCATTCCGGACACAATGGGATATGTTTCGTAGGCCAATTCGACTGTTACAGTCAGTTATTTTTCAAATTAAAGTATAAAACATTTAATTTTTAACTCTGAACGCACATTTCAATTTGCCAGGGCCACAAACTAATTCGAAAAATTCCAGAAAATTAAATCTAGCTATGTTTTGACGCTACGGTCCCAACAAAACTAGTTTCATCGAATTCTGAGGTCGTTAGAAAAATGGCCATTTTCTGGTCGATCCAATTTAACAGAAATCGACCAAACACATTTTCTTTTTCCACGCTCACATACTAGCTTCAAAAATTATGAAATTTGAAACCTAGCAATAGTTTGACATCCCGGACCCAACAAAAGTGGTTTCGTCGAATTCCGAGCTCGTATGCAAAATATCAATTTTCCAGGGCTATATATTCTATATACCGACCCTTCTGAAAATTCATTCGGCCATAACTTTTGATTCCCGTTATGAAACTTCAATTTTTCAGATTCGTTAGAAAGGTATTGACTAACAGATTTAAATATTTTTGGTTTCGCTAAAATCCGTTATATTTTCCACCCTGCATAGTCGGTCAAAGTTTGAATTCAAATTTTCAAACCGACTCACTATTTCTAATTCACTATTTTATTGAAATATTCTATTTTAATTGTTCAAATTCCTTTGAAATAATCAATTTAAAAATTTTAAATTGGCTCGTATTTTCCGGGTTATTACAATCTCCCCTACTTAAAACTTTTCGTCCTCGAAAAGGAAACAACAGTAAAGTAGGAAATAAAATGTAAATGCAAAGTATTGTAAAGGTACCTTGCACCGGAGTTAGTCAGAGATATCCACTCTGCATTTGGGGTAAGCTTGCTTAATGCTTTCCTCAGTTTCCCAAGTATAGTCTCTAGGATCACTGCTCCACTGCACTTTAACTAAATGAACCTTTTGCTTCTGAGTTCTATAGTTTCTTTGCCAACAATCTTTAATGGCTCCCTTCTGAGTGCTAATTCTGGAGTTATCTCCACATCCCGTTGCGCTGCTTCTTCTACAACAAGATCCGGATCATGCACATGTCTCCTAAGTTGAGATACGTGAAATACATTGTGCACTCCAGGCAACCAATCTGGTAATTGAACCCTATAAGCAAGAGTTCCAATTCGCTCAAGTATAGGAAAGGGACCAATAAATCTCGGTGCCAACTCCCCAGTCTTTCCAAATCTGATTACTCCTCTCATCGGAGAAACCTTTAAATAAACATGATCACCAACAGTAAATGTCAAATCTCTCCTTCTAGAGTCTGCATAACTTTTCTGTCGGCTTTGGGCGGTTTTCAATCGCTTTTTGATGAAGTCCACTTTATCAGATGCTTCTCTAATCATATCGGGTCCTAGTACAAGTCTGTTGCCAGGTTCTACCCAACGTGCAGGAGATCTGCAGGGTCTGCCATATAATGCTTCAAATGGTGAAATTCTCAAACTTGCTTGATAGCTATTGTTATATGAGAATTCTGCCAAATGCAAATGATCTTCCCATAACCCACCAAAATCGATTATACAAGCCCGCAATAAATCTTCTAGAATTCTATTCACCCGCTCAGTTTGGCCATCTGTTTGAGGGTGATAAGTGGTGCTCATATTCAGTTTTGTTCCCAGTTCTGTCTGGAAAGCCTCCCAGAATTTGCTAGTAAATAGGGGATCTCTATCACTGACTATGCTGATGGGAATTCCATGCAGCTTAACAATTTCTCTGAAATATATTTGTGCTAGACTTTGGGCAGTTCTATTGGACCTGACAGGTATAAAATGGGCAGTCTTCGTGAAGCGATCTACGATTACCCAAATGTTGTCATTACCTTTCTTGGTTCGCGGCAAACCATCTATAAAATCCATGGAAATCTGTTCCCATTTCCAGCCTGGGACTTCCAACGGTTGCAACAGTCCAGCTAGCTTCTGCTGGTCACTCTTGACCAATTGACAAGTAGGGCATCTGCTAACATACAAAGACATATCTCTTTTCATTGCCTTCCACCAGAAAGTGCGTTTGATATCGTTGTACATTTTACTCACCCCAGGATGGATGCAAAATTTGGATTTATGGCATTCGTCCAGCACTTCTCTTCGAAGGCCTGGAATATTTGGAATGCAAATCCTATTATTTAACCTGAGAACCCCCCTATTGTCAATACGGAAACTCGTGGTTTCACCTTCCTTGACTCTCCGACTGATTCTCTGAATGAATTCATCGTCTTTCTGAAGGGCTGAAATCCTATCAATCAATCCAGGTGTAATTATAAGATGGGCAACGATTGCGGTCTTTCTACTAAGCGCATCCGCTACTACGTTAGCTTTCCCCGGCGTATACAGGATATCCAGATCATACGCTGCAAGAAATTCTAGCCAACGCTGCTGTCTCAGATTCAGATCTTTCTGGGTATATAAATACTTCAATGATTGATGATCTGTGTACAGTATAAATTTCTCGCCCAACAAGTAATGCCTCCAGATTTTCAAAGCAAAAACGATAGCTAGCAGCTCAAGATCATGAGTTACATAATTCTTCTCATGCGGTTTCAGTTGGCGGCTTGCATAAGCGACTACTTGGCCTCTCTGCATTAACACTGCACCAAGACCTCTAATAGAAGCATCTGTCCAAACCGTTAAATCCTGATTGCCATCAACAATAGTTAACACTGGAGCAGTGGTCAGCTTCGATTTCAATTCCTGGAAAGCTTCTTCACAGTCGGAAGTCCACTTAAACTTCTCGTGTTTCTTTGTGAGCTTCGTTAACGGACCGAATATCTTCGAAAAATCCTTAACGAACTTTCGATAATAACTAGCCAACCCCATAAAACTTCTAACTTCTGTGGGAGTAGTGGGTTGTTTCCAGTCTTGAATCGCTGTTATTTTGCTTGGGTCAACAGAAATTCCTTTCTCTGACACGACATGGCCAAGAAATTTAACTTCTTCTTGCCAGAAGACACACTTAGAGAATTTGGCTTTGAAGACGTTCTTCCTTAGAATCTCCAATACTTGTTCTAAGTGTTTTTCATGCTCGGGTTTTGATTTGGAGTAGATTAAAATATCATCGATAAATACGAGGACAAATTTATTCAGAACTCCCCTGAACACTCTATTCATTAGATCGACAAAGTATGCTGGAGAATTGCATAGGCCAAACGGCATTACTAACCATTCATAAAATATGTCTGGACCTCTGAAAGCGGTCAAAGGAACACACTCTTCTGCTATTCTCAATTGATGAAAACCTGTAGCTAGGTCCATTCGGGAAAATACTTTCGCCCCATTCAATTGGTCTACCAAATCATCAATGCGGGGTAATGGATATTTATTTTTAAGCGTCTGTTTGTTGAGGTCTCGGTAATCAACGCATAATCGAAGAGTACCGTCTGACTTCGGGACAAACACAACAGCTACACCCCAATTAGAAAAACTCGGTCTGATTAGATCTTTCCGCAACAGTTGACGAGTTTGATCGCCTAATTCTTCTTTTTCTTTCGGAATCATTCTGCGAATTGGATGCACCACTGGTCTGGCATTAGGAATTAGATCGATTCGGAATTCTATTTCTCTTTGCGGAGGTAAGTTTTCAACTTCTTCAAACACATCCGCATAGTTTCTAACAATCGGAATCTTTTCCATGGAAGTGGGGATAAGTTCTAATGTTGACCAAAATTCTTCTCTATTCGGATTCGAACCATGACAGGGAACCGTAATATATCCAAGCTTCGTTCGAATTTTAACGATTCTTTCCGCACAATTCACTTCGGCTTCATATTTCGTTAACCAATCCAGCCCGAGAATAATATCGAATTCGGGAAAATCCATAACGATTAAATCAAAAGGAAACTTGTATCGAGAAAAACAAGTAGGAACTTTACAATATGAACCTAGAGTAATAGGACCCCCTATCGGGTTATGAACTTCAACCGATTCTTTGAGCTTTCGTTGTTTTAACTTTAACTTGTGCACTGTGTTTCTAGCAATAAAACTACGCAATGCACCTGTGTCAAACAATACAGAAACAGGAATATTTTTAATTGTAAGGGTACCTCCCAAAACATCGGGTTTACCTGCTCCATCGGAAGCAGCTGGCGGGCTAGACCCGTCATAGACGTGAGCTACTGTAGCTTTCTTCAGCAAAGGACAGTCTTTGACCAGATGATCGGTCTTGCGATAGTTGAAGCACGAGCGAAGGTTCTGAGAGCCTTGGCTCGAGCCTTGAGAATTTGTCTTCTGTCTCTTTGGAGCTGTGCAGACGTTTGAGTAGTGCCCCGGCTTACCACAGTTAAAGCAATTTCCTCTTGGCGGCTTGCCAGTCTGAGGTTTTGAAGATGCTGCTTGGCTTGACTCGCCTTGATTTACAGCAGGCTTGCGCTTGTTTCCGGCTTGGCTTCTAGCGCGATCCTGATCCAGATGCCTTTGATCAAGGTCTTCATAGTTGCATGTCATTTCCACTAGCTCGTTGTATTCCAGCTTGACACGGGCCAAGGCTCTATCATGATATTGTCGTCTTAGCCCAAGGATAAACCTCTTATTTTTGGATTTCGCGGTGGCGACGAGCTCTGGAGCATAGGGCGACAACATTGTAAATTTGTTCAGATAATCTTGCACGGAAAGATCCCCTTGCTGGAGATTGGCGAAGTCATCGTGCATTCTTTCTAAAGCTTGTTCTGGGACATATTTCTCCTTGAAGAGTTCTTTAATTCCATCCCATGTTCTTCCAGCTTCTCTATTCCCGGCGGTAAGAGATTCCCACCATAATTCAGCTTGTTCCAGCATAAGCCAGGCGCCCATAATAGCTTTGTCTTCGTCTCCAAGCCTTAGGCCTTCAAGAATTTTCTCGCATGTTTTGAGCCATGCAAGGGCCTCTATTACGGTGCCAGTTCCCGAGAAGGTCTTGCCTCCTAAGTTCTTATATCTCTTAGCTACACCGTCAAGCTCGAAGTATTGAGCTGCCGGAGGTTGTATCAAAGGTCCTTCTTGAGCTGGGATTTCTCCCATTCCTCGGCCTCGGCCGGCACGGCCTCCTCTAGCGGCGGCTGCTCTGGTAGCCATTTGTCAAATTCTGTATAAGCAACGGAAAAGTCAGCTAACAGAAATGATAGTCTATTGCATAGTTAAGCAGAAATTTCTACGGAAAGATAACGATGGACTGATCAATTGTTTTTGCTATTCTGCTCAGCTCATTCTAGGACCTTACTAGTCCTATCTCTAATGAGCGACTCGCCTTAGAATACTACTGATCCTATTTTGACGAAGTGTTTAATGTGTTAGACTCCAGAACTAAGGTTAACCAAAGCTCTAATACCAGCTGTGACGATCCCAAAACCCCGTGACATGGTGTTAAGGATAATCATTGGAATATAACACATTAATCAACATTAGCAGATCACAGATAATAGCATAAACAGAAAATAGAATAATTTACACACATATGACAGCGGAATCATATAGATATCATCACATCAGAGAAGCACAGTATAGGATACAACTTAGTGCATAATGATACATAATCAGTCACCATCGCCTGAGGCGGAATCATACATAAAGAGTACACAAAAGGAATATCAGTCTACATCGCCAATGGCGGAATCATAATATAGATACAATAATGGCGGAGAAAATCCAAGTCAGCACGGTGTAGTCAAGCCTCGCCATGAGCCAAAAGGTGCGTCAGAAACCTGTAACTAGGCTGCCCGTGTGAAAATGAGGGCACCCGAGTTTGCAAGGTGAAACAAACTACGGGTCAGTCATGGGACTGGTATGAGAGATCTACTCAACTTATTAACAACAATAATAAGGCAAAACAAAGGACCACGCCACTTTCGCGGAACGGGTTTACTCCAATGAGTGCTAGTGCATGAAATAAAATAAATAATTAAATCAACGCCATGCTTTTTATAAAATGAAGCCATTATAAGACTCAGGTCCCATCACACAATGCAACGCAAGCCAGAGGATAGAGTTTTTACCTTATAATGGCCAAAGATGCTTCATACGAATAAAACAAAGGTGTTCGATATTATTACTAGTGCATATATGTTTCAAAAGCAATTCAATCATAAATATCAATCCTAGGCGGCATAGCTACCATCTACTATGTCGCCATACTAGTAATACGATCACATCCGCATATTTCATATTGGAAATTGGATTCCTTCATGAGTCGAGGCAAGGGGCAAGCTCCTCTCCGTTCGAGACACTCTAGCAAATGTCCCAGGACCCCACTATGATCCTTGGAATCGGCTGGGCCGGTCCTCTCTTACTTTTGAGGATTGGCAATTCCTGAACACACGTTTCCCGGTCCTTACAGACCTATAATCGAGGCGCCTCGCATTCCAACAACCACACAGGTGAAAAGTATATATAATGTCAGGGCTGGTAGGTCACTGACACCACCATAGCTAGAAAGAAACGTCGTGCACTCCCAGCGGTCCGTCTCCCGTTTTTGACTCATCCCTGGGTGTGAGGCTCGCGAATTCACGTTACACACAAAGCTACGTCACACAGACCATGCTTTGATCATCAACCACATGACTTTGCTTTGCAACAGAAGCCTTGATCATATGCCACTTAGGCGTGCCACACAGGCAATCCACTCCGTGCGACTGATTTCTGTCAATACATAACCTCTGAGCTCGTACGTCTCAGAGAAGGGCGTTAAGCAAGAGAATAAATTCTCCGCCGCCAAACAGATATATATTTAACAGAGATCAATCAACATAGAACAAAATCCAATGTCAGACACATAGTCCATTTACAACTCCGATCTGGGTCTGAACGAAACCGGAGGCACCAATTCCTCGCATATCCGTACAATCAACAATATGTGTGGACGGCTACTACTTCAATTCCTTCATGGTAGCTACTCCAATCACGAGCATCAGTAGCGCCCATCCATCCAATGTGGAGATCGTCGGTCTTCAGTCGTCTTCGACTCTTCGACTTCTCAACGTCGATCGATTATTTGAAATGAGTTAAACTCGGCCTTTTCAAATAACCCACGTATATTTAGATTTTCAAATCAATTAATCACGTGGTTGGACTATTCCACAATCACATTTTAGTTATTTAGTTATAATTTTCATGTCAAATACATTCAACCATCACATATCAAGCAAACACAACAAAATTGGTTTATTTTCACTCTATATCGTCTATAGTACTTTATAACGATATATCGCCATTTTTATTTGATTTAAAACGGCCATATTTAATTAAACGACGTTTCAGGTCGTGTCGAGGCACTGGCGCTGCTTTTCACTAATTTTGTTTTACACATATATGAAAATCTAACCGTTGGATCTTCACAAATTTTACATCATTAGGAAGGTCATTTCAAAACGAATCCAACGGTTTCAGTTTTGGGAAAATCCGACGGTCGGATCTTCCACACTAACCATTTGAAGTTACGATTTCAATTTACGAACTGCAGCGTCGTTATTCGATTTAATTTAATTATATTTATATATATATAAATATAATCGTTTCTGGCGCTGTTTTTCTTCAGTTTTGAATTAAACATTCCAGACAATCCAACCGTCGGATCTTCACAAAGTTGGTGCCGTTGGAAAGATATTTCCAAGGCGAACCCAACGGTTGCGGTTTCGGGAAAATCCAATGGTCGGATTTCCCGCACTAGTCGTTTGAAATCACAGTTTCAAAACATGAACTGCACGGCCACGTTTCGTTTTAATTCTATTTATATTTATATATTTATATAAATATAGTTCATTCAAAAGTTCCTATATCGTTTCCACTTCAATTATTTCACTAACGCCTTTAAATTTTGGAAAATTTCGCCATAACCTCCTTTGTACGGGAGGGTCTGGGAAAATTCCCAAATAGCCACTCGGGCGTCTCATATCAAAAAGAAAAAGAAACAGCCAAGCGGCTAGCCAACAGGCTCACAAAATCATCACCCAAACAAAGCGGTAAATGTGTACCTATTTGTCGGGCACAAAATTCTATTTCTCTTCTCTAGCCCCTTTTGCTTTAACCTATTCAATAGATATGCATGTACATATATACGATTTCTAACATTTATCCTTTTCCGTTCAATTTCATATTTGATTTGCTTTGGTTTAAAAACACCATTCACTCTAATGTTGCATGCATAGGCTAAAATCATATCATTAGCTAGTTAATGTATATTTCAACTCATGCACGTTTATTTGAACAAGTGGCTATTTTTAACACTTCACATTTCAAAGATGATAATTTTGGCGAATTAAAATAGATTTCAACACATGACTATTTTATTTAGTTCCTATGCATGTTAAAAATAATATTTCTATCACAAATATTTATTTCAACGTCCGCATATCTTTAGCATATCACACATATGATAAAAATGATATTTTTATCATTTAAAATATTTATTCAACCAATGGATGGTTTCAACACTTCATAGTTTCAATAAAAATGTAATTTTTATCGTTTGATCTTTTTATTCAACACATGAACTTTTCCACTACACACACTTCTCAACAAATGAGTATTTCCACACATGGACATTTTATTTATGTTGTTCATATTAGAAAGATGGGATTTTGTTGGTTGAAATTATTTATATAAGGCGAATATTTTTCATACTTCATATATATAAAAAAATGTGATTTTTATTGTTTAAGCACTTCATTCATTCACAAATGAATTTAATTTTCATACAACACTTTTCAACACATGAATATTTCCACACATGGATATAGTTTCAATATATGACTTTGATTTCAACGCATGAAAATAATTTCAACATATGAAAATAATTCTAACACACAAAGATTATTCAAAATTTCGGCAGCATAACGGCAGGGTAGTTAAAACCGGCACCGTCCCTAGTACGGCTCCTCGCTCTACCTTAAAACCTCGCAGTTTTTGACAATGGGGATTCATGCATCTAATTCGCACGCAGGCGGCATGTTTATTTTTATTTCCACAAATATTTCCAATTCATTTCAATCACCAATGGGTATTTTTCAACCACAACCAAACAATATCAACCACAAAAAAATATTCAACCATTCGTATTTTTCATCCAATATTTCACACCAATTCACCACAATAAATATCGTCCATGGTTTGTGGACGAGGGGAGTATATATATATATATAATTGCTACATTTCACTTGCATTTCAACACATATATCAATTATTCTATGCATGTAAAATTCATACTTCGCTTATATAGCTTACACTACGCATGTACATGAGGTATACAACACGTATGTAATTTATATTTCGCTTATATAAATTATACACGACATTTTCCATTCAATTTCACGTTAATTTAGATTTCTCACCTTGGTTTTCTGAGCGCTAAAAATCGATACGATGTCAGAAAAATCCGCGGCTTCTTCTATTGGGTAGAGAGCTTCCTTGCGGTCTCGATGTTTCCTGTTTCATCGAATTTCGTCAACACACCAAAAAGATATGATTTTTCAAGGCGTAAAGATCAAAGAAAACTCACTTCCAAGAAGCTTCGAAACTAGGTTTACAGTTTTCGCGAAATCAGTGGCACGTGGGGACGATCGGGGATTTGGACGTGGAAGAGGGAAGAGAGGGCTTTAAATCGGTGGTGGTTTGGTGGCGTTCGGTGGTCGGTGGCGTTCAGGGCGGCGGCGGGAAGTGCTCGACTTCCTGGCGTCGATACGGGCGGAGGAGGCGACTGTAGGGGCGGCGGTGGGGTCGGATTTGAAGAGGAGGAGGAGACGCGTCGAGGTAGGGGGTGGCGAATGTAACGGATGGAAATTTCCGACTCCTCGAGAGTCGGAAATTCCGAGACGTTAGTGAAAGAATTTAGAAGGTGAGAAAGAAAAGATAGAACTAATAGAATAGAAGAAGAAGAAGAACATCAGAATCATCAGAGTAACACAAATCTCACAGCGGAACGAATAACATATAATATATAACATAGCTTTGAAGTAAACAGTTATATATATACAATAGCACTTATCAGAGTACAACACTTACAACACAGCGGAAATAACTATAGCTATAAAATCTTGCAGCCTCCTGCTCCAAGCTCTCCAAGTATATCTGTAAATCCCGACTACTTGACTGCCCGTACAAATTTAGGCACCCAAGAGTTTAGGGAAAACAACAAAGTAAACTCCGGGTCAGTCATGGGACTGGTATGAGTAAAATAGTTTAAAACAGGTATAGGATATCTCATAAGACCACGCCGTGAATACGGAACGGGTTTTTCCCTTATGAGTATCTGAACAACTTTGACAAGCAATATCATTGTGATATTATAATAATGTCTAAGTACAAATAGGTATCAATCTAGCAGAAACGCTTGCATCTCACGTTCTACGTACATAGTATAAAATCATAAACCGCAGGGCGCTTATCAGAGAATGGATTCCAACAGACAAGGTATGGGAGCACCTTCTGAATAGTGTACTCTAGAGGTGATACACTCAGGGTTCAACAAGAACGTCTTGCAACCCGGCCACACATGACCGCTCACTCATTTAGCTTGAGTGTCGCGAATATATTGCCACCACGGTTATAGGCCATCAAACCGTCATCCGAAGGTACAGAATCAAAAAGAAGTATAAATATGAATATTCTCTAGATCGGTGACAATACACCCTGCTTGGGGATGACCCAACTAGCCATGCTGCCTAGCCCAACTTTTGTTACTTCCCGGTGTGAGGCTAGAAGCTACGTCTATCTTCAGAACATCTGATCACCATTCACTTTGAATGCCACATCGTCATACCCGCCAAATCACAAATTGACTTATCCAAAAATAACACGGGTATATAGCTAAGAGAAACGAATTCCTCCGCCACCAAACGTGAATACGTTTGAACAGATCAACCTACGCGATCCATTGGACATACTCTGTCAGACCTTCTTCCATATACGTTGTCCTGGGACTGGACAAACCGAAGGCACTATTCAGTATATCCATCTTAGTCACTGTTATCTAAGACTTATACAACTGCCCTTGCACTTTACTCCGTCTTCAATTTATCTTTGGCAGATATTGCTCGCAACGCTTATGCCAATACAGAGTGGTTCTTTGGATAATAATTCAACCGGTCTCTCCATATTAACAACGTTAAAATGGTAAAAACTTTGATAGTCTGTGATTCAACTATCAAATGAAAACATGTCAGTGTACAAACAACGATCTTATTTCCAAATGGAAATTCGATCGATCAATCATCATATGTTCATATTTCCTTATTTCATATATTTAGAAAATATATGTTATTAATCATTGGAAAACATTTCCATAGCTTATTTTCACATCACTATTATTTCGCAACTATCAGTCCCTAACTGTAACTAGTATGAGAACAATTCTCCAAGTATCAATCCGGAAGGTCGAAACCAACATCAGATCGTCACTTAGAAAACCGTTCAACTTACCCTCTCCAGTTAGTTTCTGAATTTGCTTAACTCTATTTCTTAAATTCTTATCATGAAAACATTTCATTTTCTATGTTTAGAAAACATATCTGACTATATTTGGAAAACGTTTCCAAAACTCATTTACGGATTTCCAATGAACGTTGTATAAAACATCGTTACGCTTAATCCATTAATCGCTTATTACTTAACTATATTTCAAATCAACCTTTTCTATCGAACCACAACTATTCCTTTGTCAATTCTGAAGTCAATCAAGTTGGGGTATAACTACCTCTCAGACCTTAATTTAACAACGTCCTTTACTGTGAAATAGATGAAGCTCATCACTCACTTTTTACAATCATCTGTTTACGCAAATTCTCGGATTCAGGTTACGAATCCACTTCTTATATGACAACGTTTGATTATAACTATAACGTTATAATTCCTACTTCTACAATATCTAACCTAAATTATAACTTTATCTCCTAACTCGAATAATTAAACAGACACCTAATTTCTTATTCCATAACTAACCCTTGATTTAAACCCTGGAAAGTAAATAGTACTTTCCCGAATTCGCTATAATCGAATTCGACGTACAACTCTCTTTCGAGTAATCTCTATTTGATTAACTCTTCTTCGAATAACCTATATTCGATTATCTCTCTTCGAATAACTCATATTCGAAATCTCTCTCTTTCGGATAAACAATATTCGATCTCTTTCTTTCGAATATGCTATATTCGAAAATCTCCTTTCGATTTTCTAATCGATAACTCCTTTCGATCAAACTAAAATCGATAACTCCTTTAACTCTATTCGAATAACTAATATTCGACTAACTCTTTTGGATCGACTCATTTGATTAACTCCTTCGAATAACTAATTCGAATAACTTACCTTCGAATAACCAATATTCGATTTACTCTAACTCGATTAACTTAATTCTAATCGATTTACTCCATTTCGATTCAACTTAATTCAAATCGATTAACTTAACTCAAATTGATTAACTCCTTTCGAATAACTAAATTCGATTTAACTCTAATTGAATAACTAATATTCAATTAACTCTTACATGTTTAACTCTATTCGAATAACTAATTCGAATAACTCTAATGTGTTTAACTCTATTCAAATATCAAATTCGAATAACTCATTTCGAATAACTAAATTCGATTAACTCTTTTAACTTTACTCGAATAACTATATTCGATTAACACCTTCTTTCGAATAACTATATTCGATTAACTCTTCGACTAACTCCTTTGGATTAACTAACTTCGAATAACTCCTTTGGATTAACTAACTTCGAATAACTCCTTTGGATTAACTAACTTCGAATAACTCCTTTGGATTAGCTAACTTCGAATAACTCCTTTGGATTAGCTAACTTCGAATAACTCCTTTGGATTAGCTAACTTCGAATAACTCCTTTGGATTAGCTAACTTCGAATAACTCCTTTGGATTAGCTAACTTCGAATAACTCCTTTGGATTAACTAACTTCGAATAACTCCTTTGGATTAGCTAACTTCGAATAACTCCTTTGGATTAGCTAACTTCGAATAACTCCTTTGGATTAACTAACTTCGAATAACTCCTTTGGATTAACTAACTTCGAATAACTCCTTTGGATTAACTAACTTCGAATAACCAATATTCGATAACTACTCTTCGAATAAATAATATTCGGTAACTCTTCTCAAATGAATAACATTTGATTTCTCCACTCGAATAAACTATATTCGATTACTCTTCCCTCGAATACACTATATTCGATAACTCTACTTCGAATAAGTGATATTCGGCAATTCTACTCAATTAACTCTACTTGGATAACTCTAACTGGTCAACTCTAACTGGTCAACTCTAACTGGTCAACTCAACTGGTTTAACCTAACTGGTTAACTCTAACTGGTCACCTCTAATTAGTCAACTCTAACTGGTCAACTCTAACTGGTCAACTCTAACTGGTTAACTCAAATGGTTAACTCTAACTGGTTAACTCAAATGGTTTACCCTAACTTGATTTACTTGTCTCGATTAACTGAACTAATCCACTTAGTTTACTTAGTTAATTCACGTTGATTAACTCTAGCCGGTTCACTTAGTTTAACTCAACTAATTTACTTTGATTAACCACTTAGTTAACTTAACTAATTCACATCGATTAATCCTTTAGTTTAACTTAACTAATTCACATCGATTAATCCTTTAGTTTAACTTAACTAATTCACATCGATTAATCATTTAGTTTAACTTAACAAATTCACTTTGATTCACCGCTTAGTTTAACTTAACTAATTTACTTTGGTTAACTTAACCAATTACTTTGATTAACTCGACTAACTCGCTTTAGTTAACCTAACCAATTACTTTGTTTAACTCGACTAACTTGCTTTGGTCAACCTAACCAATTACTTTGTTTAATCCTTTATACTCGATTAACAAATATTTCTCCTTTATACTCAAAATCCCCTTTTCTTTATAATATAAAATCCATCGATTTTATATAAATACATTATTTTCAAATTATAGTTTGAAAATCTCTTTCTATATCCTGGTATTTCTTATGGTTTTTAACACATCATCTAACAACGATGAATATCGTCCAACCACACATAATCACAATAGATTATATATCGCATTTATATATCACAATACATAAATTACAGTAAAAATAACTGTTGAGGAATCCAGTTGGATTCCTCCAACCTGTTTCCCTGCACCATAGATGTTAGACAACAACAGTATAATATTCTGATAAACAGAATCAACATATAACTATTTGACGGTTTATATATATATATATATAATCTCTACTAACTGACTAGCAGTTCAATCAAACAGTCAACATACAGTCAAACTGACAATAATTAACAGTCCTAAGAATACACTGTAAAAATAGAACTATTCAGAGTTGGTGAGTTTTACTCACATTGTTCATTAACTGTTAAATAACAGTCAACATCGATCGTTTCCATCTGCGTGTTATTTCGCCCAATTTTAAATGAACTCCAAACGATTTCAGACTAGTTTTGATTGCCCAACCTTCTTTCATATAATTCCAACGGGACGAATGGCATTCAATTCTGGTATCGTATCGTCAAGAGATTTTATAAAATAAACATGATTTTAGACGTTGGGCCTCACCCATTATTGCCGACCCCTTTTTCTTTTTCATGTCTGGGCTCCCCGTTTACATTGTCGGCCAAACTCTTCTTCTGAAATTACTACAGACCCGCTTCAACAAAATTCCATCTTCCCCTTACTTCACCAATGTCAATGACCATTTCCTCCTTAAGAACATCTCCGCTCCAACATGATTACCGCACCCATCATTTGTCGCACCTTCCTCCATCTTCTCCTCACCTCAAACCTTCCACGTCCATCTTCCTGCTCATCCCACTTTCATCTACTTCAAACACCCAAATGCAACTGCGTCTCCACCGAGTTCTCCACGCCCCCTGTAATTCGACCGACATCAATCCTCACCGAATCCGCCCCACTGTTGCAGGAGGGTGCGGTTTTATCCCCTAAACCCAAAACTATCATTAATTCGATGCATTGATGTTCATCTCTCTCTTGAAACCCAAGCCTGGCCGACGTCACAATTGAACCAGCGAACAGAAGCGAGTTCGAACAACCCAAAAACTACATAAAATCGAAGCTTTATCAATGCTGAGTCTAAATATATTTATCTCTAGATTTATGGATATTGTTTTGATTTCCTTTTGATTTTAGAAGAAGAGTTTGCCTTGCGTTTTTATTTCTTGGTGGCGGCCGATGAAATGTTTTCCAGAAGAGGGAAGACTAATTAGGTCATAAGGGAAAGGGTATATATGTATGTATATAGAATAGGACGTGGACAATTCTTTTCCAAGCAAAATGGTTAGTCGTGGGACACCAACAAGTGAAATAAAAACGTGGATAGTTCCAGGACCTTATAAAGTTTCGTACACCCTATTACACAAAATTATGTTTACGTCCGAGATGCTAGCGACAGAAATAAAAATACCAGTGAGACGAGCAATGTCCCACGATCCCAAAAATATAATAACACCGGTAGGTGGACTCATATTTTGAAACTTCAAAATATTGTTTTCAGGGTGCAAAATACTCCAAATAAAAAGTCGTGTATTTAATTAATTAAAAATTACAGTAAAATTCTAAAAATTAAATTATCGCTATTTCCCAAAAGAACCTTGTTTAAATTCAAACCCGATATCTAGTTATATCGAATAAACTGTTACGGTCGATAAACGATTCTATAACGACTATTTTAAAATTTGATTTGGGCATAAATCAAAATCTACACGACGAAATCCCGATTTTTCTCTTCCACTAGAAAGATATACTCCACCAGCTCCACACGTTTCTTGTTTTACAGAAATCCGGCTTAAAACGAATCCTGTACATCCACTTGAAGTCTAAATCGCCAAATAACGAACTGTCGCGTTGTTACGCGCTCTATTTTAATTATAATATAATTAATACGTTTTAACGTCGATTATTAAATCGATTCGTTATTCAAATTCAATTCTAAACTGAATTAAATATTTTAGCTGATCCAATTCACACAGTATTGTGAATTCGGTGATTTCCGATTATTTCGACATTATAATATATTATTATATTATTTATTTTAATTAAATATTCAATATTATTTAATTCAAGTCATCGATATCGCCCAATCGATATTTAATAATTAAATAAATTAATTATTCGACAGCTAACAAAACGCGCCATTACAGCGAAGGCTGGAAGTGGCTGTAGCGGCGGCGGTGGAGGAGAGAAGGTAGGGAGCGGTTTTCGCCGTTGAACGGGGGGAGGGGTTTCTTTTTTTATTTATTTTTAAATTTTATGAAAGGAAAATTCTGATTGGCCGAGGATTATATTAAAAAAATTAAATAGTGTTTTCTCAAACGAACTCCTTTTTAAACCCAACGACTGTCGCCCCCAGCTAAATACCCCCATTCCGGACACAATGGGATATGTTTCGTAGGCCAATTCGACTGTTACAGTCAGTTATTTTTCAAATTAAAGTATAAAACATTTAATTTTTAACTCTGAACGCACATTTCAATTTGCCAGGGCCACAAACTAATTCGAAAAATTCCAGAAAAATAAATCTAGCTATGTTTTGACACTACGGTCCCAACAAAACTAGTTTCGTCGAATTCTGAGGTCGTTTGAAAAATGGTCATTTTCTGGTCGATCCAATTTAACAGAAATCGACCAAACACATTTTCTTTTGCCACGCTCACATATTAGCTTCAAAAATTATGAAATTTGAAACCTAGCAATAGTTTGACATTCCGGACCCAACAAAAGTGGTTTCGTCGAATTCCGAGCTCGTATGCAAAATATCAATTTTCCAGGGCTATATATTCTATATACCGACCCTTCTGAAAATTCATTCGGCCATAACTTTTGATTCCCGTTATGAAACTTCGATTTTTCAGATTCGTTAGAAAGGTATTGAATAACAGATTTAAATATTTTTGGTTTCGCTAAAATCCGTTATATTTTCCACCCTGCATAGTCGGTCAAAGTTTGAATTCAAATTTTCAAACCGACTCGCTATTTCTAATTCACTATTTTATTGAAATATTCTATTTTAATTGTTCAAATTCCTTTGAAATAATCAATTTAAAAATTTTAAATTGGCTCGTATTTTCCGGGTTATTATAATGAATATTTAGAACTAAACCGTGAAAATTGTGAAAATCCATCCATATGTAAACCTAATCTAACATTATGGCTCTACGCTGCGAAATCGAGATATTTCTAATCAAGATGCTTTTATGCTCCTCCATTGGTTGAGTGTGTTAACATACCTTCTTCAAGTATTCTCACACTATGCCATCTCATATGATGCGCTGTCACAAACAAAGCATATTATCATTGAAGTCAAGGAGTTATAATTTAATACCGCGTGCGCTACACAGATCCTTTTTCCCTTTTATTTTTACTTGGTTTGTATCTTTTCTTCATACAAATTTTATAATTTCTAAGATTGATATCTTCTTTCCAAAACGGTATGCTACTATTTATACATGTATCTATTTTTTGATATAGTAAACCGAAAGAGGACATAAGTTTTTTCACTTCATAATAATTCTCGCCTATTAAATTAACATATAGCATATGACATTTAGCAGCTTGTACACATAAGTAAATCCAACATTTGTGAGGTTGTATTTTGATTCCATTGCAATGTACTTTGCAGTTACCAATAATTGAGTGTCGCTTGTACATACATTCCAAAGAGGTTTCTTAGCAGCATCCAATACATCATATATTTTTTCCTCTAACATTTGATTCCTCTTCGACATTAACAACATCGTTATCAAATTCAATAGTACCAAACATTGATCATGCTTTATCTTCAATCATATGTTCTATAAGATTCGTTATGCTAACTTCATCTCTAACGACCACCTCTGACTATTCTTGATTAGGTGCTATAATTTCTTCAGATGATCATACACACCAAATAATTGGGTAGGAAACTGTATTAGCACGGATAAGCCCTAACTATATATGGTATCAAGTGCTTAAACAATCTGCATCCACTACATGGACAATGAATTCCTACATCATTTCCATTATTACTTAAAGCAAATTTGATAAACACATGTACACCATTATGAAAAGGTTTACTTATTGAGTCTTCCTTTTCCCTTCGCTGATACATCCTACTTCGATCAATTAAATAATTGACCATTTTTCCTACTTTAAAACATATGATAAATATTAAAAAAAATTAATCATTTGTTTTATATTTTTCTATTTTAATAAATATGGACTAAATTATACATGATTTTTGCTATTTTGCAAAATTTATAATTTATGTTTATTTATATAATAAATTATGTATTAAATTTATTTATATTATAAAAAATTTATAGCATGTGACATACCAAAACTTGATTTAAATAAATAGTTAAGGGTTCATTGACATTTTTATGCCTTCTGTGATGGTCGACCACCCTACTTTCTATTACAAACACAGTAGTAATTACATTCCATAAATCATATCATTTTGAATGATTTTCCAAAATTTCGGCAGCCCTTCCCCCCTTGATCCTTGTATCATACACAAATGCATGTCCACGTGGAACGAAAAGGAAGTACCATCGAAATTTTGTGAACCGTATAAAATAATATGATTTACAAAATGTAATTTCCTTTTAGTGCTTGTAACTTATCCAGTACAGAAACAAATCCAACAAAAATTGTTTCAGATGAATATGAGTAACTGTTTTGTAATAAAAACAAATATCCGTATAAGGATCATACACAACACTTGTCAGACGGGGTCCAAAATTCTCTAAGGGATTAAGATTTGTTATATTTTAATATTTTATTAAATATAAAAAATGACCAAATTATATACTATATTTTGTGATTTATTCTATTTCGTATAATATACATGATTTATACTAAATTATCGATTTATGCTATTTCACATATTATATATTCATGTTTGTTTATATATTAAATTAAATATATGATTTGTTTACATATGAAATTATAGTATTTGGAAAGACTAATTTATGTGCCATACAATATTGTACCAAACTTGATTTTAAATAAATGATTAAGGGAATCTAATGCCCTATATTTACAAAACATATACATCAGATCCTTCAAATCAATCCTAACAACTCTAATAATAATTACAATGCAAGACTAATACACCTACTCACTCATAACAAACTAATCCAAAACATACATCAAATCAATTCTAATAATTAATTTGGACATTTTGATGATGATAATAATAATTAGCATGCAATAGGATATAACAAACATTCAATAGCTATTATAAACAAGTATAATGCATAATTAGGCCTAAATTAGAAAACCTAGATAAGTAGGATTAAAAACTTGATTTGGAAAGGCTTTAGTGATGGACAGAGGTAGAACGCGTTGGCTACTAGTGTCGAAGGTGATCTGCAGTGTGAAATAGTGGTTGGTGGCATTTGGAGAGAAGGAGAGAAAGGTAGGAGGTGGATTTTTACGTTTTTTGGTGGTGGTTTGATAATAAAAAGCTCATGGGTTGTAAGATGAGTATACAGGCGATTTTCAATGGCTAACAATGACCGACAATGGCTATCAATGGCTTTAGATGATTAGTTTACTAAAATAAATTTTTACCACATAAACAATGAGTGATGTCTAGCCTTTGACAACCGTCAGAATCTGGGCGTGGCTGTATACTATTGTTCTTGTAGCAATAAATCGACATTATAAATTAGTGAAATTGACATAGTACATTTGGCACTCTTGAAAATGACTTTGGTGTATTTGACATTTTGAATTTTGCATTAAAATTGAATATGGTATCTAATATCCACATAATGTTCGATGATATACACAATGGTACGATAGGGTGTATTTTAAATTATTTCTAATTTCTGTTTTCATTGTAATATTATTCATGAATCCTCTTAGACATTTAATTGACTAGTCTTACAAGTATCGTATTTGATCGTTATTAAGTAAGATAGAAATCGGTCTTTATTTGATATGATATTTATCAAAATTTTCTAGCTATTGTACAAGTTATATATGAAATATATATGTTTCATAAGTCATTTCAACTTTTTTATGTGATGCATTTAAATCGAGTAAAGCCCCAAAGAAAAATGGCGACTCCTTTTTTCACTACTGTAATGACCCGTATTTTAACATATCAAAGGATCGTATAATAACTATTTTTATTCCCTAGCGGTCGGAACATTCTCAATTTTTAATACATTGTTCATGGGGATGTGAGACATGTCCATGATTTTTACCGAAGTTAAGTATGACTATTTTATCCCTTAGTTTACTGTTTGGGCTATGACTTCTGATAGAGATTGAATAAGGTGCTGAAATCGGTCTTATTAGATCGGGATGGTGGTTTATGATTTCGTAGAGTTGTCACATGAAGAATTTGTTTAGTAGTTTAGGACTAGTTGCTGTTTTATGTTTCAACTTCTGCTAAACAGAATAAATAGCTGCTAATAGGCTGATTAGCCAAACTATTAGGCTAATGAACTATATCTATAAATAAGGGGACTTGGGGAGAGAATAAAGGTTTCTCTCTTCATTCAAACATTAGGTTGGGTGTCTGTGATTTTCCGATTCAACCTAAAATGCTAATTCTCCATTTTTCAAATTGGTTGCATATAAAGATAGATCATCATTAAGGGATATCAGATCACATCAAATTGAATCAAATCTAAAGGTTTTCCGCACTATCCAGATTTGTTCTTATTAGATTTACATTGAATTTGGGTTTAGATGAGTGATAGATATCCCTCACACAAAAGCAAAGGGTTTTATGGGTTAGATCTATGTTAATTTAATTCACATATGTCAAATTCACCCTAAATCTATTCATGTAGGTTCATTTCACATCTAGGTATGCTCATATGCTCTAAATTAACCTATTAAATTGGAAATTCATATGTTAATCATGATTTAAGGTATGTTTAGATCTACAATTATTATTGGTTCATTGTTATATGATGTTTTGATGATTTGGGTTTGTTTGTATGCACATGTATTGATGTGTCAATGTTTTTTTGGTGAAATTGGACGTATTTCTTGAGTTTCTTGTTAGAATTAGTTGTCGTATATCTCAGGATTGAAGAATAGAGCAAATCGAAGGTTCAGATGATCGGATTTAGATGAAATTTTGGCCCAGGCGCTCTGGAATACAAAAGGAAGGAATCCAATAATTTTAGGCTCAAGAAAAGCTAACTATGAGGACCGGTGCCGGTCCATATGGTCAGTATCGATCCATCATGGTGTGATGGATAACAATGAAACTTGGGGTGAGACATCATGATGGTAAATCGAGACTGCTTGTAAATTTTCAAGTCATCCGGAATTGATTTGGTATAGGTCGATGTTTCATTATTCGAGTGTAGTGATGGACCAATAGGAGTTTTAGCATGCCTAGAATTTGGTGATGAAATTGGACGGATACGAAGCACTCAAAAAGAATTTTTAAGAGGTCGAATTACTTAGCCAAAACTGGCTAAGTATTTGGACCGGTACCAGTCCATCATGGATCGATACTGATCCATTAAAAAACTGGATATAGTTCGATACTTTTGGGTTTTGATGGTGATCGCTTCTATGGGTTTCAAGTGGAGTTTTGTAATGAATGGACTTCGGATAGTTGATGTGCAACTCAATAATGAATGGTGCTTCGATTGTGAACTGAAGTTGGCGTGGTTGGAGCTGGACTGATATGTGACTTGTCGTAAGATGATGTACGATCCAGTCATATGATAAACTGACTCTAGTGGGAGTTAATCGAGGATGATGATGGAATGATTTGAAAAATGAATAGAGTCGCCAAGAAGAAAGGCATGACAGTTTTGATGTGCCAAGGAATAATAAGTAATTGGAGTGTTCTTGCGGACTCAAAGTAGGGGTATCATAGGGGCGTCCGTCAGGATCAGAATGGATATAACGCTACCTTAGGCAAGTTATGATCGACCTATTTGTCTTAGTCCATTAAGGAAAGCATATGTAGTCACAATTGCGTATGGTAGTTTGGCTAGAACCAGGGTTTTCCATCAGCCCTTTAGATCATTTAAGCGGATTCGATTATCGACGGATTCAAGGCTATAGTCGGTGATAGCAAGGATATTGGATGCTATGGTTGATTGTATGCTTGCTTCTCTATCTTCTTTAGGTAGGCTATCACCACAGGATATCGAAGAGAATCAGGATTATGGTTGTCCTTTCCTATTCTGTAATGTCATGTGATAGATGGTTTTTCATGTTCTAACTCAATAGTTGCAAGATTGGATGATTGAATTGTCTATACTCATATTACCCTGTGTAACTATTGTTAGTTATTTTATCGCTCACTAATACTGTTGTCTAACTCAAGGTTTTATGTTTCCCTCTTATTACCTTGGGTTGTTCATCAATGTTGTTGACGAACCGATTGAGATAACAAGTAGCAGATTTGGTGATAATGCTGATGTTGTGCGAGGATGAACCAGAGGCTTTCATATTATATGCTACCTACTATATTACTATTGCTTTATTTTCACTAGTTATTGATTACTATTGTTACTTTGAAGGATGTAGTGAGACATATTGTATTCAGAGACTCATGTACTAAGGTGTATCGTACTTGAAATTCTATGATTTTATGAAGATTTGATTTTCTATTCAATTATGCTTCACTAGTGAATCCTATTGTATATTTTTTATTATATATTATCCATGCGCTGTGAGTTATTCAACAAGTTTCTTTTCAAGTTATTCTTCTTTATGATCATCCCATATCGTCCTGACATGTCATACAACATACATTTTCCATAGTTTGATGCAGGCGGTATGGGGAAATCATCACATTTGGTATCAGAGCCAGGTTAACCGATTTTACCCAAAGTTCGCGAGCGTAAAAGCGTATGAGAGACGTACTTATAATTTTCAATGGATGATTACTTTCTTACAATATATAGTTTAGTAGGTTGGTAAGCACTTGAACACCAATGTCGCCTTTCTTTAGTGTGAATTGATCATTCTTGGTTTAGATAGAGATTGAGTCGACGAACTTCGAGACATGTTGTTACTGATGAGCCTTCTATTAAAAGGGTAGGTGAGGGTAGCCAGTCGAGAGCTACAACTTCTATACCCGATTATCCTGTAATGTTCAATGCCATGATGTCAGAGATCATGAGAAGGATGCCCACTCCAAAAGAGGCTTTAGAATGTGGTGTTCCTGTGCTGGTGCCTAGGGCTATCGATTTTGCGAAGCTCTACCAGAACTATGCTTCTTTAGGTGACAAGCATTTTTTTAGCACAGAACCTCCTATTGAGTTTCATAATTCCTTGGATACTTGTGTTCGTATAGATTTGGGAGATGACGTTGAGACTAAAAGGAAGTTTGCATCGAGGCAGCTGCAAGGTCGAGCGATGGATTGGTGGAACACTAATACTTTGGAGACTTCGGAGGAGCAAATCACTTGGGATCAATTTAGCACTAAATTCGAAGGGAAGTTCATTTCTACAGTCCAAAAATGATACTTTAAAATGAATATTAAGCTCAAGCAAGGAGGTAGACCGGTGTTTGAGTATGCGGTTGAGTTCGAAGCTGTATCTAAGTATGACCGTTCATATATTGAGACTCCTTACCGGAAGAACGAAAATTTTATATTAGATCTGGATGGGGGACTTGGGAAACAATTGATCGACCATGTAGATGATTCTTATGGGAAGCTGGTCGAGAAGGCTTTGAGGAAGGAGAGTTTGTTCCCTCAGAAGGTTAAGACTATTGTTAAGAGTAAGGAGGAATTGAAGCCATAACAAGGTGGCAATAATAAAAAAAGTGGAATGGTAAACGAAAACCGCAACAACAAGGGAAGAATGGCCAGAAGAAGCTGAAGGGTGAAGTTACTTGCCATAACTATCAACAGAAGGGCCATCTTTCTAAGGATTGTAAGAATTATAAGGTGGAAAGGAAGTGCTTTAATTGTGATAAGCCTGGGCATAAGAAGAAATATTGTCTGAAGCCACCGAAGGATAAGCAGGTTGTGAGAGCGAATGCTTTGGATGTTGTACCATCTTCTTTGAGGGGTCTGACTGTTGAGGAAGAATATTGTTGTATAAGGAACACTTTCTAACAGAGATGTTTCAGTTTGAGTTTTATTTGATACCGGAGCATTGCATTCTCTTATCTGTAATGAGCTTGTTTGCAAGTTAGGTTTAGAACCTGAGATTATTGATAGACCGTTGGTTGTGACTAATCCAGTAGGTGGTTTGTTTAGTCTTTGTATGCTTTTTTGTGGTCAAGTTTTATCGAGTCATGGTTGCTCTTTTGTATGTAATTATTTTGTTTTGAACTTCGCTGGGTTTGGGATTATTTTGGGTGTGGACTTCCTCAAGTGGTGTGCGACTATTGTGGATTGCGAGAGGATTGAGGTGATAATCAAGAATACGGAAAGGCACATGATAGTGATACATTATCTACCAAAGGATGGAGTAATGGTTAGCATTTTATATTCGATTGTGATTCCATGAGATGGGTTGTCATGTGCACCAATCGTTCGAGGGTTTTCTGATGTTTTTGATGAGGACAGAGGATTGCCGCCACAACGAGAGATTGAGTTTCCGATTGATCTAGTGGGTGAAGCCACCTATACTTATGCCTCTTAAGCGGATGGCGCCTAAGGAACAACAAGAGTTAGAGATGCAAGTGAGAAATTCATTCTGAGGAGCGTATCCAAGTGTGGTGCACTATTGTGTTTGCGACCAAGGCTGACATATCGTTGTGATTGTGTTTGGATTATCATGAGCTGAATAAGGTGACCAAGAAGAACAAGTATCATTTGCTGAGAATCGATGACTTGTTTGATCATCTTCGCGAAGTCGATGTGTTTCCCCAAATGGATTTGGTGACATGATTTCACCAGCTGAGAGTGGCTAGCTATAGTGTGCGGAATACTGCTTTTAGGACACCATCCCAAGGATGGTGATGTCGTTTGGATTGACTAGTGCATGAGCATATTCTGTGGATCTTATGAATAAAGTTTTCAGAGATCAGTTGAATAGTTTGTGCTTATGTTCTTGGATGATATATTAGTCTATTCCAAGACTAAGGAAGAACACAAAACGCACTTGAGGACTGTTTTAGAAATCTTACGAAAACATTAGCTGAGGGCTAAGTTTTCGAAGTGTCATTTCTAGAAGGAAGAAGTGAGGTTCTTGGGTTACATCGTATTACGACAAGGAACAACGGTGGATCCCGCTAACGTGGCACCAATTCATGATTGGGATTGACCCAAGAATGCGATAGGCATTAGGAGTTTCCTTATTTTAGCTGGATATTATCAACAATTTACCAAGGATTTCTCTAAGATAGTTGCACCATTAACCGTATTAACGAAGAAGTATTAAGTCCTAGCGTGGAATATGAAGTGTGAGCAGACCTTCAGAATTTTGAAAGAGAGACTGACAAGTGCTCTTGTGTTGACTATTCCTAGTGGGAATAAAGAGCTTGTGGTGTATACCAATGCATGTGGAACTAGACTTGGATCAGTGCTAATGCAGAAGGATTGGGTTATGGCTTATGCGAGTCGACAACTGAAGCCGCATGAAAGGAATTACCCGACTCACTATTTGGATTTAGCTTAAATAGTGTTTACTATGAAGATTTAGAGGAAATAATTGTTGAGAGTCAGATATGAGTTGTCTACGGATCATAAGTCGTTGAAGTATCTTTTCTCCTAGAAAGATTGAATCTTCGGTAGTAGCGATGGTTAGAGTTTCTGGCGTCATATGACTTTGGAATAGAATATACTCTGGGGAAAGGTAACGCATTGGCCAATGCACAAAGTAGAAGACATTCTAATTTAGGAGCCATGTTTTAGAATGGAAGAATCTCAAGTATTTGATTGGATTTGATTTTAGACCTCATTACGAGTTAGAGCCGGAGATGTTTGCAAGCTTATCAATTAAACTGACACTCATGAAAAGGATTGGAAAAGGCCCGAATCGAGACGAGAATATTTTGAAAATTATTCAAAAATTAGAGATAAGAGTTGACCCCGTGGAAATTAAGGGTTTTGAAGTACATCGAGGTGGTTGGCTTCGTAAGAATGGGCGACTGGTTGTTCCTTGTTTGGATGGATTAAGGGATGAAGTTTTAAGGGAATGTCATCACTCTAGATTGACAATTCATCCTGGTGGTAATAAGATGTATCGAAATATGAACCAAGTTTACTACTGGGATGAATGAAAAGGGATGTCGGGAAATTTATCTCAAAGTGCATGAATTGTCAGTTAGTTAAAGATGAGCAAAAAAATTCGAGTGGATTATTACAGCCATTGGAATTTCTTACATGGAAATGGTAGCAAGTATTGATGGATTTCATTTATGGATTACCTAGGACAAGGGGAGGAAATAATGCTATTTGGGTTGTTGTGGATTGCTTGACTAAAAATGCAAGATTTAATCCTGTCGGATCGACTAGAACTGCATCAAAGTTGGCTGAGTTATACCTAAAGTGGATAATCCGATTCCATGGAATTCCGAAGAGTGTTGTTAGCGATCAAGCTTCATTGTTCACCAGTGAATTTTGGAAGAGTTTGCAAGAAATGTTGGGAACCGAGCTATGTATGAGTACGACTTATCATACCTAGACAGATGGTCAGACAGAAAGAGTTAACCAACTATTGGAAGATCTTCTTAGAGCTTGTGGGAAGACCATCTAAATTTGGTCGAGTTTGTTATAACAAAAGCTACTAGTCAAGTATTGAAATGGCACCGTATGAGGCGTTGTATGGTAGATCATGTAATTCTCCATCATGTTGGTTAGAAACCAGCGAGAAGTGGGTGCTTGGGCTTGAGATGATAATAGAAATGACATATAATATTGAGATCATTCAACAACGAATGAAGGCAGCCCAAGATTTTTAGAAAAGTTATGCCGACATGCGACGAAAAGACTTGGAATTCTCGGTTGGAGATTTAGTATTCGTTAAGGTTTCGTCTCTAAGGAATGTAGTCCATTTTGGAAGGAGTGGGAAGTTAGCGACAAGGTTTGTTGGTCCGTTTCCAATTTTTGAGTGTATTGGGAAGCTCTCTTATGGATTGGATTTACCTAAGAAGATGACGAGCGTGCATAATGTGCTTCATGTATCGTTTCTACGGAAGTTCGTGCACGACTCAAATGGTGTGGTATCTCCTGATCAGCTGGAGGATTTAGAGGTCGAGCCTGAAGTTTCTAGGCCTCGTAAGCTGCTTCACGTCATTGGGAGTGACATGAAATAGCTTAGGAGGAAGGTTATTAAGCTAGGCAAGGTACAACGGAGCAAGAACGATAACGATTGCAAGCGAGAAACAGAAGAGAGTATGAGGTTGACTCATCCCGAACACTTTGAGTGGTACTTCCCATATATTGTATCTTACTTGCATCACTGTAACTTGTACTATTAGAATTTCGCATGTTAGGATAGGGTTTTGATTGCATGGATTGTTGGATAATGGATTGGATGGTAGATTGGATACTCGTGGATGATATGCATGCAGGATGCTATGTTTGCTTGGAATTTCAGGGGAGAAATTACTAAAGGGGGAGAAAATGCAATGACCCGTATTTTATGTATTAGAAGACCATAGAATAATTATATTTTTTCCCCTAGTGGTTGGATGGTTCTCAAATTTTAGTATATTGTTCGTAGAGATATGAGACATGTCCATGAATTTTACTGAATTTAAGTATGATCATTTTTCCCTTTAGTTTATTGTTTGGGCTATAACTGTTGACAAAGATTGAATCAGGTGCTAAAATAGATCTGATTTGATCGGGATGGTGGTTGTGGTCACATGAAGAATTTACTTTCGTGATTTGGGAGAAATCACGGTTTTAAGTTTCATCTTCTGTTAAGTAGAATAATTAGCGGCTAATGGGATGATTAGCCAAGCTCATTAGGATAATGAGTTACAGCTATAAATATGGGGACTTAGGGAGAGAATAAGAGTTTCTCTCTTCATTCAAACATTAAGTTGGGCGTCTATGTTCTCCGGTTCAAGCTAAAACCCTAATTCTCCATTCTTTTCATTCAAATTCATCGTAGATTGCATCTAAAAGATACATCATCATCAAGGGAGATTAGATCACATCTAATTGCATCAAATCCAAATATTTTCACTGCTGTCCAGATCTGATCTCATTGAATTTACATTGAATTACGGTTAGGTGAGTGATAGATATCTTTCACACGGAAGTAAAGAGTTATATAGGTTAGATTTATGTTAATTTAATTCACGTAACTTAAATTCACCTTAAATCTATTTATGCAAATTTATTTTAGATCTAGATATGTTCATATGCTATAAATTAACCTATTAAACTGGAAATTCATATGTTAATCATGATTTTAGGTATGCTTAGATCTACAATTTTTGTTGATTCATTGTTATATGATGTTTTAATGATTAGGGTTTGTTTGTACGATCGTGTATTGTTGTGTCGATGTTTGTTTTGGTGAAATTTGATGTATTGCTTGAGCTGCATGTTAGAATTGGTTGTCGTAGATCTTAGGGTTGAAGAACAAAGCAAATCAGAGGTTCATATGACCAGATTTCAAAATATGGCGGAGGCACTCTAAAAGACGAAAGGAAGGAACCTAACATATCTGGGCTCGAGAAAAGCTAACTGTGAGGACCGGTATCGGTCCATATGGATAGGTACTGATCAGTCATAGTGTGATGGATAGCGACGAAACTTGGGGAGAGACACCATGATGGTTAATCAAGGTTACCTGTAAATTTTCAAGTCATTCGAATTTGATTTGTTATGGGTCGAAGGTTTATTATTCAAGTGCAGTGATGGACCGATAGGAGATTTAGCATGCTTTGAATTTGGTTATGAAATTGGATCAGCACGAAGCAGTCAAAGAGGATCTTTAGGAGTTTGAGTTACTTAGCCATAATTGGCTAAGTATTTGGACTAGTACTGGTCCATCATGGACCAGTACCGATCTATCAAGATGTCGAATGGAGGGTCGAGGCTTTTGGATTTTGATGGTGATGGCTTCTATGGGTTGTTGGTGGAGTTTAGTAATGAATGGTTTTCAGATGGTTGATGTGCAACACAATGGCGAATGGTGCTTCGATTGGGAACTCAAATTGGAGTGGTAAGAGCTAAATATATATGAGATAGGTTGTGGGATGATGTAAGATCCAATAAGATGATAGACTAATTTTGATGGGAATTGATCGAGAATGATAATGGATTGATTTGTGAAATGAATAGAGTCACCAAGAAGAAAGGCTTGAAAGTTTTGAAGCGCTAAGATATTTTTGGTAATTACAGTGTTCTAGCAGACTCAAAGCAGGGGTATCGTGGGGATGCCCGTTAGGTTTAGAATGGATAGATCGTGTACCCTAGCATTCATGATGGGTATAGTTGTCTTAGTCGATTAAGGAAAGCATATGTCATCACGATGTCTAATGGTAGCTTAGATAGAATTAGGGTTTTCCATTAGCCATTTTGATCGATGAAAGCAGATTCAATTATCGATGAATTCAAGGAAGTAGTCGGTGATAGCTAGGATGTTGGATGTTATGGATGTTATGGTTGACTACATGCTTTCTTCTCTATTTTCTTCAGGTAGGCAATTACCGTAGGATGTCGAAGAGAAGCAGGATTTAGGTTGTCCTTCTGTATTCTGTAATGGCATGTGATAGATGTTATTTCATGCGCTAACTCGGTGGTTGCTAGATTGGATGATTGAACTGTCTATACTCATGTTACCATGTGTAGCTATTGTTAGTTATTTTATCACTCATTAAGGATGTTGTTCGACTCAAGGTTTTATGTTTCCCTCTTTTTACCTTTGGCTATTCATCAATGTTGTTGATTAGCATACTGAGATAGCAGGTAGCAGGTTTGGTGATGATGCTGATGCTATGCGAGGACGAGTTGGAGGCTTTCGTATTATATGCTACCTACTATATTACTATTGCTTTACGTTCCACTGTTTATTGATGACTATTGCTACTCCGAGGAATGTAGTTTGGCATTTTTATTCAGAGATTCATGTATTGAGGTGTATTGTACTTGAGACTCTATTGTTTTATAGAGATTTGATTTTCTATTCAATTATGCTTCACTATTGTGTCCTAATGTATATTTTATTATTATATACTATCCATTCATTGTAACTTATATGACTAGTTTCTTTTCGAGTTATTCTTCTTGATGATCATCTTACATCGGTCTGGCACATCATACAATGCATCTTTTCAATAGTTTGGAGCAGGAGGTATGAGGCGATTGTCACATATAACTTTGGCGATTTGCTTTTATTTCCTTCGATTTGAGCCTGCTTCCTCTCCGCCGCTTCTCTTCTTCTCTAAGCCTCCTTTCATCGACGGTCATTTCCTATGAAGAATAGGATGCACTTTAAGGATTCAGCGCTTTCTTCAAATCTGGTTACTAGTGAGGGCACTTTATCATGCGCTGGCTGACGTTTTGTTGCTTATCAAGAATCCTCGTTAGTGCCTCCGCCGCCTTCAAAAAACGTTGCTCCTTTGGTTGTCACAGACTTGTCAGATATGGTTATGCTAGCTTCTAAGCTTCCTACATCTTCCAGGGTTTGTACTACTATTTCAGCTAAACAATGCCAATCTCCCCTTCTTGCTTTGTTTGATGTTTCAGAATGGTGGCCAAAAATGAATGGTTAGTTAGGTGAAATCAATTCCGCTTTCCCAGCTAGTAACATAGATGGGTTAGGTGATGACCAAGAAAATTTATCCATAGTTAATATTGGGATTATTGATAAAGTGTTGAGGAAGTTGTGTCATGTTACTGATAAAATATGTCAGAACGATGTTTTGGGGTGTGGAGACTGTGATTGCAATGACTAGTGAGAAAGTTGGGGTGGTGCCAGTTTATGGTGTTTGTGCCAATTGTAGTGTTACTGGTCATCTGAAGCACGTCGTGCCTATTTTTGTACCTCCCTCTGTTCATAATATGAAGGTTACTCCCCCTCTATCTTTTGGTAGCGGTGTGACTGAGGATAGAAAATGGGTTTCTCTGTTTGAAAAATCTCCTTGAAATATTGGAACTTATAAGCCCAGTTTTATTGAGCATACGGTATTTGATGGTGTTAGTGACCTTCCTTCTGAAGTGCTCTTTGCCAGGGTTGATTTCTTGTCTGCATTTTAGTAGGTTTTTTCCTTGACACTCCTCTTTCATATTTGGTTGTTAAGGAACATTGCAGCAAAGTGTGGCAACTGTGTGGTGATCTCCAGGTTCGCTTAGACAGATCTATGTTTTTCATAAAATTTTCTCTACTTGAGGACTGCCAATGGGTTCCCAGCACAGGGCCCGCTATTGTTAGGGGAAAGTCTTTTGTTGTTACTCGCTGGAGTCCAACAGTTGATAGAGCAAATACTCTCTATTCCGGTTTGGACATATTTCTCTCATATCCCCTCCGTATTGCAATCCCTGAATGGACTGAATTGGTTGTCAAATGCTATCAATAAGCTTAGGTACTTTGAGAGAACACTGTAGTTGGAGACAAATTGTTCTATATCAAAGCTCTGATTGAAATTTCCCTTGCCAAATCGCTTTCGGAGACGATTAAAGTTAGAGTAGATGTTGGTTATGTGTGACACCCCACCTTCGTTAATGTCACTCTTTATCATAATGCATTAAGTTTCGTGAAGCGTTATAGGTAAACAGTAACAGAAGCATTACAAGACAGATATAAAATAATAGCGGAATTAAAACTTTATTAAATAGAAAAGCTTGGTGGTTCAAACCCAATTACATAATAAGTCTGGAATACTGAAAACATAAAACTTCTGCCTTGTACAAAAATCATTGTTAGAGTACAATGATATAAAAAGAGCATAATCCCCAAAATATAGCCATAGTAGAGCAAATACGAAATTGAGCAATACTTCTAAGCAGCTCCAAGCAGAAAATAAGAATCCTGATCAAGCTTAAGTATTCCCACCCTGAGAACCTGAGGGGAAATGGAAGAGAAAGAAGAGGAAACAAAATGGGCCATACAAGAAGTCTGACGAGTCCAGTTACTTTTAGCATATAAATAAGTAAAAACATCATGAAAGGCATATAAGTTGGAGAGAGATAACAGTGTCATAAGGCAGGTATAACAAGGTAAACAGGATAAACAGAACAGAACATGCGTTGCGCTTCTACAGTACTTTTCTCTCTCTCTCTCTTTCTCTCTCTCTTTGCACCAATACTAGTATCACAAGAACATGATGTTCCCAACAAGTAGAAGATGGTAGACTTAGGTGTACTTCTAGTGAGAGGTTTTACCCCATACAATAACTGGTAGCCCAACAGAACTGACGGGTGTTACCCTCAACGATAATAACGGGCTCCTAAACAAGCAAGACTAGATGTACCCCAATTACTACCCTAATCGACCGGCTCCCTAACTCATAGATACTCTGTGCTGTCCCTACAGTAGGATGTTTCACTTCCTAAAGTGGCAACCTTTTGATTACAAGATGTACACAAACCAGATCTGCTGGTGTCACGGTGTCTTAACCTCCCTAGACCGGAACCATGCACGCACATGACCTCGTCGAAATACACCGCCCACACCGTCCCTCAAGTGACCTCTTATAATCAGCTCAGTAAGTGTGCCCAGACCCCGACCTAGTTTGGGGTTCCCCGTTTGATACCAAGATGGGTTACTGACTGAAACGGGTCCCACACACCAGATGATACAAGCTTCCCCTAGGCTTGCATCCCCACTACTAGGATTTCAACAGGTTATGCCTACTGGTTTAATAAGATTCATAACCCCACAGGTTAAGTTTGTCGGGTTTATATGTATAACCCATCCACACATACTTAACAAGATTAACTTAACCCTGCCACTAATTCAAGCAAGTTTACTTAACCCCTACTCAAGTTAACAGGTTCATGTAATCCTTATGGATTCAAACAGGTTAAGTATTACTAGTTCATCACCATTCATTCATTTATGGTTATAATGCGCTAGACCTCCCATATTAAGTCTGCAACTTGTGGATGTTGGATATGCCGGTTGGGTCTGGGCAGGCTTCTTCCACAAGTCGGACTTAACCTCATGTTTTAGTGTTGTCACGTGTATGTTTATGCACTTAGACCCCTCACATTAGATTTACCACTTGTGGACGCTGGTTTTGCCGGGTGGCTCCGGGCAGACTTCTACCACAAGTGTAATCTAATCTCGTGTCTAAGCGCGGTTGCAGTTTCTAATTACTGTAAATATAAGCACTTTCATTACTAACCAATTACCATGTTTATTATGCCCTATATCCCCGTCCGATTTACGATACAATTTATGCCCCAGATTAAAGTTTAGATCAAGATATATATTATGTCCCCAAATCTCAAGTTTTGGCTCAAGGTATAAATTATGCCCAAGTTTTCCAATCATGTTTACAATATGAATTATGTCCCAAATTAATCATTCCCAATAGTTCCCAAATTCGTGCGTTCGCGTATTTCAGCGATTGGCCTAGGCTCGAAGGTAGCCTGGCTGTAAAACAAAAAGGGTAGAAGGGAGAGGAGAGAACAAGAATAGGCATAGTAAATAAAAATGGCTTATGATAATAGAACTGGTCATGTTAACAGAAGAGGCATACAGTGACATGATTAGGCGAACTAACATAATAGACATATGGTGACAGGATTAGGAAAACTAACAGGATAGGAATATCATGAATAGACATATGAGATCTAAACAGTAAATTAGATATACAAGTAATGGAAGATCTGTTGTGATTCAGATTTCTAACATGCATAGGCTTAGATCCAATCTTATAAACATGTCAATATTACATTTTAGGTGTTCATATCTAAAAGCAACATAAAATCACTGTGATTGGATCTAAAGAACATAGAATTTGATTGCAGATGTTGTAGCACAGATCTCTGAATACGTATGACTTGTTATTGAAGAAGAATAAGCTATTTTACTCTAAGTGGGGGCAACACCTCATTGTCGCCATTGGTTTAGATGAACAAAACAATGGGATTAAGGTCTTATTTATAGCCTAGGATAAATGAATCTAGCTCATAACTATGTCCAGGTACAGAGCAGGAATCTTCCCAGATCTCGGGGGTGTCGACACCCATGTTGTGGTGTTGACCCATGGGTCGACACCCCTAGGGATGGGGTCGATCCCTAACAGGACGAGTTCCCACTATTTTTCCCGCCTCTGATTTTTAATTTTTGGAATAGTTTTATATATAAATGGCTTATATGTATATAAACTTCATACCTTAATATCTTCTTCATACGATGTCCGTATTACGCAAACTTGGAGTATATCTTAAACAGAATTCCGAGATGAACGCAATGGCGCGGTCCATTTTGCTTAATTCCAAATATTTAATTAAGTATTCTTTAATTTATCATTTTAATGTTCTTAGAATTACGGGGTGTTACATTCTCCCCTACTTAATGGATTTCGTCCCCGAAATCTCTAAGTTAAGAAGAATGTATATCCTAACATCCAACATCCATCTACTCATCCATCAATCACAGACATCCATTGTCTTAAAAGGTTTCTAATGCTTATATGAACATATGCAAAGATGTGTGTATATGTCCCTATACTAATGCGAAAGATCAGACAGTCCACTTATTTAGTTTACCTCCTTAATGCAATGTATACTAGTGCCATGAATCCAACATGTATGCAAATAATCCTATTATAACATGTAAGTTCTATACGTGTGCGCAATCACTCATCCAAATGTAATATCCATACGATGATACACCTACTTTCATCCACTAAAAGAAGAAAATGCACACACATTCATGTGCAGTATGAGAATGATTGAGCCAATCTAGTGCCGAATGTGTGTGTATATGCATCCACAAGCAACCACTAGCAAACACTTGCATCCAATTGCATCCATCAAACATAAAATGTCTCAAACACATGTTTACATCCATGGGTTCCCTACCTAAAGTTCGAAGATTCGATTGATAGGATATACTTAGATGATAGAAGCAAGTACGAATAAAAGCTTTGGAAAAAGAAGTTAAGAACATACCCTTAAAAAGAAAAGGGTACGAAGCGCGAATCTTGTCTTCAATCTCCCAAGTTGCATCCTCTTGGTCATTTCCCCACTGAACTTTCATCAACTTGACCTCTCGGTTTCGTAGCTTCTTAACCTCTGATCCAAGAATACGGGTAGGAACTTGTCTAACTGCCGCCTCTCGTTCCACCTCTACTTCCTCAAGCATACTCGGCTCAACTACTTCTGCGGTATCATGCATGCACTTCCTTAAATGAGACATGTGGAAAACATCATGAAGGCCATACAGTCTCTCTGGTAGTTTTACTCTATAGGCCATTTGGATAATCCTTTCTGTTATGGGAAATAGCCTTACAACCCTTGGTGCCAATTTTCCTATAGATCCAAAACGAACCACATTCCTCAAAGGTGATTCTTTGATGAAAACCATGTCTCCCACCTCAAACTCAATGTCAGTCCTTCTCCTATATGCGTAGGACTTCTATATGTCCTGAGCTGTCTTCATGCGCTTGTGGATAAGATAAATCTTTTCTGAAGTTTCTCTAACTATCTCAGGTCCAAGTAGAAGCCTTTATGTAGATTCCCACCAGCAAGTCAGTGATCTACAAGGTCGTCCGTACAATGCTTCGAAGGGTGCCATGCCAATACTAGCCTGGTAAATGTTGTTGTAGGCGAACTCTACTAAAGGAAGATGCTCTTCCCAAGTCCCTCCGAAGTCTAGGATACACGGTCTTAAAAGATCCTCAAGGACTCCATTCACCCTTTCTGTCTGTCCGTCGGTCTGAGGGTGATAAGTGGTGCTCAGACACAACTGTGTACCTAACACTTCTTGCAAACTCCTCCAAAACTCACTGGTAAATATGGGATCACGATCACTCATGACACTGGAAGATATTCCATGCAGACGGACTATCTCACGAAGATAAACTACTACCAACCATGTTGTTGTCCTCTTACTCTTAACAGGGATGAAATGAGCGCTCTTAGTAAGCGTGTCCAATATAACCCAAATGCTGGTGTTGCCTTTCCTTGATCTAGGCAAACCATCGATGAAATCCATAGAGACACTCTCCCACTTCCACTGTAGGACTTCCAAAGGATGAAGTAAACCACCGGGCTTGCTTTGCTCAGACTTGACTTGCTGACAAATCAAACATCGAGAAACAAACTCTGCCACATCTTTCTTCATCCTAGCCCAAAAGAAAACCCTCTTCATATCTCTATACATTTTATCACCGCCTGGATGAATAGTCATCTTAGAATGATGGGCTTCCTCAAGGACTGTCTTCAACAAACTCCCAACTCGGGGAACACAAAGCCTTCCATCTCGTCGCAACCACCCTCTATCATCTGTGGAATATCCACTGAGGTGACTACAAGTCTCCCCTCTACTGAGCCTATCCAAGAGTTCTGCTAGTTGTGGGTCCTCTCGCTGCAAAGTCCCTATCTGGTCCAACAGAGTAGGTCGCACATCTAATGATGCCAATAAACCAGGTGTGAACTCGGTGGAGGGTCTAAAATTAAAAGTCAATATAAACTCCAAGCTTTTCCTCTCCACAAACAGAGGTCTCAAGGTCATCCTTAGCCTACTCAATGCGTCTGCCACCACATAACCCTTTCCAGAGGTATAAGCAATCTCAAAATATAGGATGTTAGGAACTCCATCCATCTTTGTTGCCTTAATTTAAGATCCTTCTGCGAGAACACGTACTTGAGAGATTTATGATTAGTGTACAATTCGAACTTCTCTCTAAGTGGATAATGGCGTTAAGTCTTAAGCGCGAATACTATGGCAGCTAACTCTAAGTCATGGGTAGGGTAGTTCTTCTCATGAACTCTTAGCTGTCTACCTCCATAACATACTACCCTTCCCTTTTGCATCAGAACCGCACCAAGCCCTGTACCGCATGCACCAGTGCATACTATGAACACCTTGTTCCCATCAGGCAAAGTCAAGACTGGGGCTGTTATCAGAGCCCTCTTCAATCGCTGAAAAGCATCGTCACAATCTATTTGCTAAGAAAATGTCAGATTCTTCTTCGTTAGTCTGGTGAGTGGGGTTGATATCTTTGCGAAGTCCTTAATGAACTTCCCATAATAGCCCGCTAAACCAAGAAAACTCCTCACCTCCGTTGCATTCTTTGGGATCTGCCAATCTTGAACTGCAACTACCTTCGCGGGATCTACTGCTATCCCATCTTTACAGACCACATGCCCTAGAAATCTCACTTCTTTTCTCCAAAAATGTTGCAAAATTTTGCCTTAAGCTGGTGCGCACGGAGAGTTTTCAAAACCTCCCTTAAATGTCGGGAATATTCTTCCTTGCTTTTCGAGAAAATCAAAAAGACCACAACGAACTTATTTAGAAACTCTCGAAACACCCTACTCATCAGATCAACAAAATAGTAGGGTGAATTTGTCAACCCAAAAGGCATAACGAGCCACTCAAAGAAACCATCTGGAGTTCCAAAAGCGATCTTGCTTATACTGTCATCGGCCACCCCTAACTGATGAAACCCCATGGCCAAGTCTAATTGAGAGAAAACAGATGCACAACAAGTTGGTCAAACAGATCATATATCCTCAAAAGTGGGTGCCTATTCTTCTTAATGAGTTTATTCAACTCTCTATAGTCCACACATAAGCGAAGCGAACCATCTGCCTTAGTGGCGAATACTACTGGAGCACCACATTCAGATATGCTTCGACTAATAAACGCTTTCTCAAGTAGCTCCCCTACTTGCTTGCTGAGCTTCCTCCTTTCTCTTGGAGCCATATGGAGCACATGCAATGCAACTGGCTTTGCATTGTCCACCAAGTATATACGGAAATCAATCTCGTGCCTCGGAGGTAAGCCCCGAACCTCCTCAAAAACATCAATATACTCACAGACTACTGGTACAAATTGTAGATCATTGATAGATGCATCAAGCGACTCTAGGAAACTAAGCATGACAGACCCTTAAGGGTCACAAGAAATCTCGAGGGTCCTTCCATGGCAAGTCAAAAGTTTAATGACCCTCCTCTTGCAATCCAGAATGGCACCATACATGGCTAGCCAATCCATCCCTAGAATCCAAACACAGCCCATGAAACCAAACACGTATGCATCGCATTCAAAATCGACGCCTAACACAGATATTCTCAAACCCCAACCAACCATAAACAGATGAGTCGTACCCCCAATGGGGTTTGAGATAACAACGGGATCCAAAACCATACTAGTACTAAGGTGCAGAGACTCAACAATAGAATCAGATATAAAAGAATGTGAAGCGCCAGAATCAAAAAGAGTCCTAACTGAATGATTGGAAAGAGAAATCAAACCTTCAACGGAAACTTTCCTACCTCTATCTGATGCACTGGCCACGTGAGAATGCACCTGCCCTCCAGAAGAACCTGCCTTTTGACCCTGTCCTTGCTTCTTCGGGCAATCCTTAACAAGATGTCCGACGTCTTCACAATGAAAAAAAGCATTCTTTATTTTCTTGCAATCCTTGATCACGTGACCCTCGCGTCCACAATGATGACATTTCCTCTTATCTCGAGCTTTTCCTTTCTTACCGCCCTTCTTTTGTTGCGGTTGTTCTTTCTTGGGCCACACTTTCTTTTTTTTATGTTTCCTCAAACCTAGCCTCTTTCTTTTCACCTTTATCTTCCTCATGCATTAATTTCATATCAACGAAGTTCTCAAAAGTTGCTCCCACTAGAATATTAGACATAACCACCCCATGGAGGGGTTCATTCAATCCTCTAGCAAACCTCAAAGCTTTCTTGTGCGGGGTATCTACTAGTTCCAAACAAAACCTCGCCAACTGTAAACTTATTAACATACTCCCTAATAGGCATGCCTCCTTGCTTAAGCACCAAAAACCTTTCCATTTGCATACTTTGTTCGGCTTGAGAAAGAAACTTCATTTCGAATCTCTATCAAAAATCAACCCAAGTCCCCACCGGACGCCCTGTTTGCATCACTTTATAAAATAACGTTATAGGTAAACAGTAACAGAAGCATTACAAGATAGATATAAAATAACATCGGAATTAAAACTTTATTAAATATAAAAGCTTGGTGGTTCAAACTCAATTGCATAATAAGTCTGGAATACTGATACAAAAATCATCATCAGAGTACAATGATATAAAAAGAGCATAATCCCCAAAATATAGCCATAGTAGAGCAAATGGAAAATCGAGCAATACATCTAAGTAGCTCCAAGCAGAAAAGAAGAACCCTGATCAAGCTTGAGTATTCCCACCCTGAGAACCTGTGGGGAAACGTAAGAGAAAGAAGTGGAAACAAAATGGGTCAGACATAAAGTCTGGCAAGTTCAGTTACTTTTAGCATATAAATAAGTAAAAGCATCATAAAAGACATATAAGTTGGAGACAGATAACAGTGTCATAAGGCAGGTATAACAAGGTAAACATGATAAACAGAACAGAATATGTGTTGCGCTTCTATAATACTTCTCTCTCTCTCTCTCTCTCTCTCTCTGCACCAATACTAGTATCACAAGAACAAGATGATCCCAACATGTACAAGATGGTAGACTTAGGTGTACTTCTAGTGAGAGGTTTTACCCCCATACAATAAATGGTAGCCCAACAGAACTAATGAGTGTTAACCCCAACGATAATAACGGACTCCTAAACAAGAAAGACTAGATGTACCCTAATTACTACTCTAATCGATCGGTTCCCTAACTCGTAGATACCCTGTGTTGGCCCCACAGTAGGATGTATCACTTCCTAAAGTTGCAACTCTTTGTTTAAAAGTTGTGCACAAAACCATATCTATAGGTGTCACGACGTCTTAACCTCCCTGGACCGGACCCATGCACGCACATGACCCCATCGGAATACACCTCCCACACTGTCCCTCAAGTGACCTCTTATAATCAGCTAAGTAAGCATGCCCAGACCCCGAACTAGTTCGCGGTTCCTCGTTTGATACCAAGATGGGTTATTGACTGAAACAGGTCCCACACAACAGATGATACAAGCTTTCCCCTAGGCCTGCATCCTGACTACTAGGGTTTCAACAGAATATGTCTACTGGTTTAACAAGATTGCATAACCCCACAAGTTAATTTTGTCGGGTTTATATGTATAACCCATCCCCACATATTTAACAAGATTAACTTAACCCTCCTACTGATTCAAGCAAGTTTACTTAACCCGTACTCAAGTTAACAGGTTCATGTAATCCTTATGGATTCAAACAGGTTAAGTATTACTAGTTCATCACCATTTATTCATTTATAGTTATAATGTGCTAGACCTCCCACATTAAGTCTACAACTTGTGGATATTGGACATGCCGGTTGGGTTCGGGCCGGCTTCTTCCACAAGCCGAACTTAACCTCATGTCTTAGTGCCGTCACATGTATGTTTATACACTTAGACCCCTCACATTAGATTTACCACCTGTGGACACTGGATTTGTCAGGCGGTTTCGAACAGACTTCAACCACAAGTGTAATCTAACCTCATGTCTAAGCACGGTTACAGTTTCTAATTACTGTAAATATAGGCATTTTCATTACTAACCAATTATCATGTTTATTATGCCCCACTTTCCCGTCCGATCTACGATACAAGTTATGCCCCAAATTAAAGTTTAGATCAAGATATAGATTATGCCCCCAAATCTCAAGTTCTGGCTCAAGGTATAAATTATGCCCAAATTTCCCAATCATATTTACAATATGAATTTTTTCTCCAAATTAATCATTCCCAAATTTGCGTGTTCGCGTATTTCAGCGATTGACCTAGGCTCGAAGGTGGCCTGGCTATAAAAAAGGGAAGAAGGGAGAGGAGAGAACAAGAATAGGCATAGTAAATAAAACTGGCATATGATGATAGAACTAGTCATGCTAACAGAATAGGCATATAGTGACATGATTATGCGAACTAACATAATAGGCATATGGTGACATAATTAGGCAAACTAATAGGATATGAATATCATGAACAGACATATGAGATCTAAACAGTAAATTAGATATATAAGTAATGGCAGATCTGTTGTGATTCAGATTTATAACAGGCATAGGCTTAGATCCAATCTTATAAACATGTCAAGATTACATTTTAGGTGTTTATATCCAAAAGCAACCTAAGCTTACTATGAATGGATCTAAAGAATAGAGAATTTTATTGCAAATGTTGTAGCATAAATCTCTGAATACGTATGACTTGTTGTTGAAGAAGAATAGGCTATTTTAATATGAGTCGGGGCAGCACCTTGTTATTGCCATTGATTTAGATGAATAAAACAATGGGATTAAGGTACTATTTATAGACTAGGGTCAACGAATCTAGCTCAGAATTGTGTCCTGGTGTAGAGCAGGAATCTGCCCAGATCTTGGGGGTCGACATGGGTGTCGACACCCCTGTTGTGGTGTCGACCCATGGGTCGATACCCCTAGGGACGGGTTCGACCCTTAACGGGCTGATTACCACCCTATTTTTCCCGCCTTTGATTTTGGATTTCTGGAATAGTTATATATATATATATATATATATATATATGGCTCATATGTATATAAACTTCAGACCTTAATATCTTCTTCATACGATGTCCGTTTTATGCAAACTCGGAGTCTACCTTAAGCAGAATTCCGAGACGAACACAATGGCGCAGTCCATTTAACTTAGTTCTAAATATTTAATTAAGTATTCTTTAATTTATCATTTTAATGTTCTTAGAATTGTGGGGTGTTACATTATGTCATGGAGGTTCGAGTTCATTATGGATGGATTCCAGATATTTTCTCTTTGTGTCACTCCTTTGGACATCTACACGCCGACTGTTCTTGGAAACCCTCAGCCTCGACCCTTGTTCATGTTCCTCTATCTGAGCATGAGCCTCTTCCTTGTCCTATTGTTGTTAAGTGGGTTTCGAAGTTGCGCTCCACTGTTACTACTCCTCCTGTTATTTAGCCGGTTGTTTTAGAGTTATTTGTTCCTATTTTTAATGAAATTATGGCCGTTGAGGTTGAGTCTTTCGATGTGGATTCAAATTGTAATGGTATTTATTGGTACGGGAATGACCACTCTTGGGTCCATGAGTATTATGATATGAGATATAATCCATCTGAAGCTATTTTCTATAAGTATATCTATGATGATGATCATGATTACAGTAGACTTACTTACCAGGTTGTAGGTAATGGTTTTGAGCTTGTCCAATCGGGTGACCTTGGTGAGAAGAATAGTTCACTATTCCATGACACCTCATGGGATCATGTCAAAAAAATTCGCTGCCCTAATCCGTGTTTTGTTCCTAACCTTGTTGTACTCTTTTCAGAGTATATCAATGTTATAGGTTCTAGTGATGGTTCCAGTTGTTCATCCTTTGCTGGGGATTAACTACAACTACTATAGCAGTTGTGGTACTTTGCCACACTTTGATTCTTGAGTGTGAAGTCACTATAAGCAGCATTTCTGTGTCCTGGCACATCAAATTAGGTTTTAGTAGTTAGGCATTTTGTCTAACTCCTATACTTATGGTATTCATTATTATTTTTAATGAAAAGCGGTTTCAACAACTATAAAAACCGGCCAGCCTTGCCATTTTTTTTTTTGCAAGGCAAGCCAGGTTTTTATAATGGACCGTGCCACTTTTTATTACTAGATTGAATAACAGGTGTTCTGCACTGGAACAAAACAATTAAAACTAGATTTTTAAGTGTCCAAGCCACAAAACAAGGATAACAATAGTGAAGTAGAGTGCTTCAGCTACTAGATGCCATGATCTAATCACCCACAGCCGAGGAAAAATGGCTACGGGTGATTGGAGACCCAGGCCCAATGTCAAGCAAGAATTTGCAAAGAGAGCAAGAAGGTTAGGCACATACGCATAATAGCTCTGGTCATATATGCGTTTTCTATCCCAACTTTCATCTTCCATAATAGTCTTATTTGATTCCCCAAACTTCCCTTCCCTACATAAAGTAAGATAAGTCCCATCGACAAGGTCATGTAATCTCCTAGACTCACCAGCTTTTCCACTAACAGACATAAAGAAATCCTTATGTATAGGATCATAGTGCATGTCAGAATTTTCATAGTTCCACGCCCTTTCATGCTCACTCTATTGGCTTGCTTTGTGACCAAGCCACACAAAGCTTACATGTATACGATCAAGTGGAAAAAATAGCTCATATGCTCATCATTCCAAAAGAGAAGGTTAGGCTCGTAGTGCATGGTCATAAGTCTTTGGGTTGTGGTACCCGGCTCATGACCACAAGCTCACACATAAAGAAACCCACACAATGAAAGGGGTAGAACACCAGCTCGAGTCATGGGGGTGCGACCCGACCCCATCTTTTCAAGGCTAAAATGAAGAAGCAATTCTCCCATGATCTCCACTACCCGAAAAGCACGGATCATCTGCCAAGTGTCACGAACCGCCTCAGTAACTACCTCTCCACTCACTCATGAACCATTCCGAGATTTCCAGTATGAGCGCCACGTCATCCCATGACCCACCTGTAGAATTTGCCTATATATAGCCCAAGACTTGCCATTTTTTGGGATCTTTTAACACTTCAGTGATTCTTTCACTTCCATTACTACATCTTATTCAATCTATTCATATTTAACTCCAATTTGCTGCGTTTTGTTTGATCAATATTGAGAGACTCATCATTGTAATTGTGAGAGAGAGTGAATACACAGATTGTACTTGTGATTATCAATCAATCAGAATCATACAAAATGGACATAGGCTCTTTAACGTCGAACCACTATAAATTGTGTGTGTTCATAACTTTTTATTTTATTTCTAGTTATAATTCTCTATGAATTCTAGTTTGTTGGGTGTTAGAACCACTTTTTGGTCTAACATTTTGGTGCTTTCACTAAGAATTGAATTCTCAGCCTATCGGATTGTTATTCTACTATTTGGATTCCTAAGTCCAAAGAAGATAATCCGCATTTTTACCGTATTTAAAGATTTCATTGATTTCAATAAAATCAAAATTTTATGGCTCCAAGGATAGCTAAGGATCCACAAACTTCTGGAGCGAACGAAGCTAATGAAGAAAGTGTGTAGGAGCAGGTTGAAACAGGTTCGATGGCTCGTGACTCACAAGGGGAGACCTGACCCCATGGAGAGACCACGACCCGAAACAAAGATGGAATTTTGGTGGCGCCAGGAAACTAGGTCATGACCCGATCGGGGAAGGAGGTCACGACCCGACCGGGTAAGGAGGTCACGACCTAACCCCAGGTGGCGACTCAAATCGTTCCACTAATATCGATGCTCCTACTCAACCTAGTTCAAATGCTCCGAATCCAATTGTAACAACCAATCATCAACCTGCTGCCTCTGCACCAATTTTGTAGAGAGATTTTTCTCGTTTGCTCGATATGTTGGATAGGACTAATGATGCTTTAGAAGACCAAAGACGCGAGAGCTCTTTGATGGGAGAAAACAAGACTGCAATGAGAAGGCAGATAAATGAGCTTCAAAGGAAAATAACACCTTAAAAAACTCATCACCTTACTCCGGATTATTCATCCTCCGCAGAAGAACATGCAAGACCTCCATGACGGCCATTAGAAAGGCCTGAGAACTTAGAACAGTTTCGGTTTGGGTCACTCCCTTCCTGAGAAGAAGCAACACGTTGTGTGGGTCCCGACGACTCTAGTTTGGATGATCCCATCTTACTACTAATGAAGGATCCCGGGTGTTACCCAGGGATGAAAACGTTATTAATCCCACTTAGGGTCAACTACTCTAACCCTCTTGCCACATGACTGACTGTGGTCACATGGGGCATGGAAGCTCAGCCGAGCCTCAAACCGGGCGACGTTGCATGAAAGGGAAGTCGGAGGTTCCCGTAGAGCACGAAGCGCTAATCCTAAACCAGCTTTGACCAATGCAGAAGTTGAAGCGATGGTGAGGCAGATTATGACAGATAGTCGAGGTTATACCAATAAAGATTGGGGTATATATCGAAGCCATATGCCTTTCACCGACGATATTTTAGACATCCAATTCCCCCAATGATTTAATCTGCCCCAAATGGATCAATATGGAGGAAGAACCGATCCAAGGCAGTATTTGATGAGGTATTCGTGGTACATGAACGATGTGGTAGCTTCCGATGCCGTAAAATGCAAGGCTTTTCCCATTTATTTTGAGGACATCGCATTAATGTGGTTTACTCGACTCCCCCTCGATCAATTTCCAATTTCAAAGAGCTAGGTGTGAGCTTCATGAACCAATTTCGACTCCATGCACGGAAGTCCAAAAGCGTCATTGTACTATCCGAGATCAAGCAAGCTCCTGGTGAATCTTTGAAGTCATATTTAGATGGCTTTAACCTAGAAGTAATTTAATAAGAGACCCACATGAGCCAACCATCTTGATGGCACTAATAGATGGGGTTGGTAAGGACACCGAGTTCGGGGGATACTTGGATGGAAAACCACCATTAACCAGGGTGTTGTTCTATGTAAAGGAAAATATTCGTTTGCGATGAGAGGAGGTATATGCCCGTCGAAAGAGAAAGTCTAATGGAATCACCAGAGAAGACATTCAAAACAATGTCTCTATCAAGCAGTCTGCCGATAGCTCTGGGAAACTTAAGGTCAATGTCGGTAATCAAAACTAAGGAAATGGTCATCAAGGTGGAAACGACAATAAGAAGAAGAATCGGAGGAACGACTCTGAGAAGAGGCCTCGGTTCAGAGCTTTTGAGAATTACACCTCATTAAACGACACAATGGAGAACATCTATTTGGACATGTATAATGTCATTCAATACAAGAAACCTCCACTAAGGGATTCTACAAAGAAAGAGCACGAAAAAGGAAAATTCTGCCTCTTCCAAGAGAAGTATAGGAATACAATGAATGAATGCCATCACCTCAGAGACTTGGTGGAGAAACTGCTTAGAGAAGGAAATTTGGATGAATATAAAGCGACTCCGAGAGACGGAGGGCAAGGGGGTTCCGATAGGAATAAAGGGCAGCCACCTCCAAGCGCTACTGCTCAACAGAAAGGTAAAGGTATCGTCCTTAACACTGTGGTCAGAGGACCGCACCCAGCTGGACACAACATCCGGACAAAGGAGCAATATGTAAATGCAACCAAACACCCTGAAGTAGGAGAGTGCAACAATCTTGAAGATATTGCACTAGTAAAACAACAAAAGACAATGACGGACGATGTTATTTTCTATGATAGAGAAAGTGTTGGAGTTGAAGCGCCTAGTACTGACCCATTGGTGATTACTACCACCATCGTTCCTGCCCTAGTATGGAAAGTCTTGAATCCATGTAGAGGATGGATACATGGATTCAGTGGATCAGTAACGTCTCCAATCGAATTGGTCAATTTGTCAGTAGAGCTTGGAGAGGGAGACCGACGGAGAGTGAGGATTCTCCCGTTCATGTTCATGGATATTGATTCACCATACAATGGCTTTTTAGGCCGTCAAGCCCTTGCAGAATTCAGGGCTTACATTGCACCTTGATGCTTATTACTGAAATTCCCAACTAAAGTCAGAGTGGGAATGGTCTGCAGCGACCAAGTCACTGGACGAGCCTATTATATGTCAAAGATGTTGCGCAATGGAAAAGACATAGAGACCAAGAGTGCCTCCCCTCCTGCAAAGGAAGATTCAGCATAGCAACTAAAGATCGTGCCACCAAAGGAGTCGGCCAAAGACCTGCCTGAGGACATAGATCCCAGAGAGGATGAAGAACCTGGGGGCAGAAAGGCGATGCCTAATGAAGCGACTATGGACATCCTAATCGATGATAATGACCCAGCGAAGGTCTTAAAAAATCGGATCTCACTTGGATCCCCCATGGACGAGGGAACTAACTGAATTTTTAAAGGCTAATTCGGATGTGTTCGCTTGGACCCACGCCGATATGTATGGGATCTCCCCTTCGATCATGAGTCATTTACTGAGCATAGACCTGAAGCATCCAACTGTGAAACAAAAAAGGCATATGCTGGACCCAGAGAGGTCGGCTGCCTTAAAAGAGGAAGTAGAAAAGTTAAGAGACAATGGGTTCATTGGGGACTCAACTTATCCTAACTAGATTTCAAACCCCGTCTTGGTCAAGAAAGCCAATGGGAAGTGGCGAACTTGTATTGATTTTTCAGATCTAAATAAAGTTTACCCAAAGGACAGCTTTCCACTCCCCAAGATTGACCAATTGGTGGACACAATGGTGGGACATGAACTCCTCTCTTTTACGGATGCGTACTCAGGATATAATCAGATTCGCATGCACGTGCATGACCAGTAACACATCTTTCTCCCTTTCTTTCGGATCAAAGGCAGTAATTCTAGTGGAATTGGAAGTACCCTCTCACAGAACTACTTACTACGATCCAATGACTAACACGGCGTTGCTCCTAGAGTCCTTGGACATGATTAAGAAAAAAAGGGACGAAGCGGATCTACGTGCCTCGAGGCACATACACCAGGTTGCTCGATACTACAATAGGAAAATTCATTCTTGAACTTTTGAACCTGGAGACCTGGTCATGAAACATGTCTTCCTAGCCCCCGTCTTGTTTGTCCCGAAATGGGAAGGACTGTACGCCATCCGACGAAAGCTTGATAATGGAACCTTCAGGCTAGCAACCTAGATGGCAATGAAATCCCCAAAGCGTGGAGTGCCCAGCATCTGCGGCACTACATGACTTGAGTTGTCATGTTTATTCTTTTGTTTTTTAAACCACGTAAAAAGGCATGACTTGCCTAGAACAATCTGGTTATATAAACAAAAGATTATAAAGTGGACGTTGGCTATGATTTGGCTGAAACACTATAAAAATATCGTGTGTCATTTACTGTAATTAAATCTATCTTTTTTATATGTTCTGTTATATGCACGATTTTCATTGCAGATTCGACAATAATCCTAATGTGTGGTATAGGTTCGAGTTTGAAAACAAAACTCTAATTAGTGGAGTCCAGCTCTTGGAGACTGGGTATGGAAGTAGCATCGAATTAAATGACATGATTATTTACCCTCTAACTCTCAAGATTCGAGAAAGAGTATAAAGGACGAGAAGATAAGACGTCCACAAGGCATGAAGGTGCACCACGATTAAAAGACTACCTTGATTCCACTCTACCCTTGGCATCCGACGGGAGAGTATAAAGGTGCCAGGGACTATGCGCTACAAATGAACTCCTATCCTACTGAAGGATTAGGGACAAGACTGTAAGATGAGTTCGAACTCTATTCTGGGCATACGGCATAAGAGAATAAAGGCATTGCGATTAAGTGCCACGAAAGGGCTCCTACCCCACTGCAGGATTAGGGGCAAGAATGAAGCTGAGCCTGCACCCCTCAATTCCGGGCTGGGGGGCATTACGCTGCAAATCCTAATAAATCCCAAACAAGCCCTGGCTAGGCACTATGTTCACGATTGATTGGGGGCATACACATGCACATCGTATTCAAACAATAACTGCAACAAGATATGTTGTTTATTACTTAGCACTTAGTAGTAATTTTTATTGCAGGAATTTCTGATTTTCTTTGCAGAGATATTGCTATGATATCCGTGATGGATATGCAGTGCAATCTTTTATGTTTTGAGTGCCTGCATATATGGTTAAGTATGATAAATTTGCAGGTTTACAAAACAAAATTGGTCAAAAGGCGAGGGCCGCACTCGCAACTACAACAACATGCCAGTGGAAATCTAAAACAACTACAAGAAAACAATTTTACATAGACTTTGGCGGAGACTTGGATTTCTTGAGAGCCTTATGCTTTTCCTTCTCCTCCTTATCGGTGTTAGAGAGAATACACTTTCTCCTCATTCCTCCTCTTCGCCCAACGACACTGCAATTCCAGGCGATGCTGCCTCTTCATGAATATTTACCTCGAATTCTGAGCTTGAGTTCTCCCAGTCTGATTCTGAAGGAAGCACGTCAGGATTGTAATAACTAGAGAATCCTGGAAATATACTCTTCTCAGATAATCTCGTCGAGTATCTGCCAGACATATCTTCTATACTAATGGATAAATATTAAGAGTTAGAGTATATTTTCCCGCGACCCCCGTATGTGCAAGTGCTAGTGTGTGCCGATATGTGCAATACTGAAAGTAAAAAAAATGAGGTAAAACAAATGAGCATGTTGTTCATCGGTGTATATTGTTAAGTTATGTGCTTGCTCAGTCCAGAATGATTAATCCGAAGGCTCTAACCTAACTGTCTGTCAGTTCATGTGAGTTATAATTGGTCCCTATCGAGATATGTATTAGTATACTTGGTAGATCTACATTATAAGACAGATGGGATCGCAAACAAGAATTGACTTGTGTATATCAGGTCGACTCTTGAATGAAGTTCATTATATGTATACATGCTGGAATCGGGCAGTGAATATGTTTTCAACTCACGCTACGCAACGGCTCGCATGTTTTCCTCGCTACGCAATGGCTCTCATGTTTGCCTCGGTTCACGTAGTAGTCGGTTCGTGGTTGAAGCCTGCATCAAAGACCAGAAGAGATCGCCATATATATGGGGCTCACAATGATGGATCAACTCACACCCAAAGGTCCACTCATGGAAAAGGGCAGCTCACATATGGAGGGTGGGTCGTGTCTAAGTGCTGCCTCGCAGGTACAAGGGGCTCGCTCTATGTCAAGTATTCACGAACAAGTTTGGCTCGCATGTCAGGGAAGGATCACCTTGTATTCACGAATAAGGCTGGGATACAAGGGGGCTCGCACTACATAAACGTACACCTTGATTCGTTTAAAATTAGTCCACAGTCAAAGGTAAGACCGCTGTATACGAGCAGATCAGCTCGTAGATCTCCAAGGAATCACGCCCTCAGATCTAGTTACTGATCCACAACCTGACCCATTAACCATCCTCTGTCATATCATCCCCACGACCCGCTTCCACCAAGACATACAACTTCTCCAAATCGTCACCTCCAGCTCTACTTTCAAACACTAGATCCGCATGTGAACTCTCTTTCTCCCTTCCATTCTTCAAATCTGAAATTCTTCAACACCCTCGCTAGTGAAAAATGAAAGCAACCGACCTCTAAACCAAAGCCGGAAGGTGAAAATCATCACTAATGTCGATGGTTACTTCAAAGTTAGCGAGGCAAACACCATTAGCAAGAAACGATGGAGACTGATGCAAGATTTGCGCCTAATTACCTTGCAATTCAGAATTAGATGCGAAAATCAAAAGTTACAACAAGACTAATTGATAATACCGATTTGATAAGATACAAGATTCAGTGATTTAAGAAGAATTAGGGCTTACGATTTCAGATAATTTGAGATGAAATTATCACAGCAGAAAACGAATGAGATAGTGGGATAAAAATGTTTTATATGCGACGAGAGTTGGACCCTCCATATACCATGTGATTCGATGGAATGGTCTGACCCAATGGATCGATGGAACTCAGCCCAGACGTTCTATAGCTTACACAAGAACGGGCCCAATCAATCGCTCATAGCAACCGCTCGAAGATCCCCAGTCCAATCCGCAAAATGATCTTCAAAATTTATACAAAGATAGAAAGAAATCCCTAGAAATTACAATAGACTGTGTGTATATATGAGAAGAAAATCAACAAAGTAATGTACCTAATAATTGGGATTCTTTTACTTTAATCCTACAAATGTCAAAAGCATACTTGAGGAACTATTTGTTGGAGAATGGAGTTTTGATGACAATAACCATATTTCAATATTAATTGATTATAAGATATATACGAACACCTCTATCTATAACATTTATATACACATGTGCTGGATTTATATACAGGAATTATTACTGAAGATTGCACAGTTTAAAGATGTTAGAGATTCAAAATTCAGAGATACTTCAAGACTCATGAGTATTCAAGATTTCAATAGTTTAAGATAAATATAGTTATAGAGTCTAGATTATGTAAGACTCCGAATAACACTCCAGGTTCAAATTCAAAATAATTACAAATTCTGTTTTTCAAATTCTATCTTCAATCTCTTTCTTCTCTATTTTACTTTCTATTTTTATTTGATTTTAAATTTAAGTTTTATAGATTTGTACTTTATAAGTTTTATAGATTTATACTTTATAAGTTTTATAGATTTATATTTTATATACTTTATATTTATATAGTTTTAAACTCTATAATTTTTTAAATATGTTTATATAGTTTATATTTATGTTTTCATATGATTTTCTACTTTATAATATTTATTTATAACACTATAAAATTACAAGAATTTACAGAATTATATTTATATCAAAACACTTGAAAAAATGTTCAAATTTCAATTTTACACATATGTATGTCGACATACATATATATATATGTCGACATATAACTGTCACTTTTTCAAATTTGAAAGGAAGTGTCTTTTCACCATTTGTGACGGTTCTGAAGTGTTGCAACCTTTCACACTATACAAAAGGGGTTGATTTCGAATTTTTAATCACTTCTTCTCCGCTTTCACTCTCTTTCATTACATCATTATTTCTTATCATTTTTATGACTTCTACATCTATACTTTGCCAAATTCAATTCTGTTTTCTCAAATCTTCTTCTCTCTACACTCTCTACTCATTACTCTCTGAATCAAGTGCTATCAAAGAGTTATAGGGCTATTTGAAATTATTTGGGTTGAGTAAAGTAATCGGAGGTATCCCTTGTAGCCGTGAAATCAAGGAGGGTTGTAATTGGATATTGATATAGTAATAAAACTCTGCGCAATCCAGCGTTGCGTGGGACTGGACGTAGGAGAAATTCTTAACCAGTATAAAATTCGGTGTGTTCTTTCCTTTTCTGCACTTTATTTTTGTTTATCTTTGCATTTGTGTTTGATTTTGTGCCTATGATTTTTTCTGTGGTGTTTGTTTCATATAGTTTATCACGTAAGTTTTAGATTTTGTTTAAATTCTCAAAAACACTATTCTCGCCCCCTCTAGTGTTTGTTTTGCCTTAACGATCCATTCCGCAATCCCTAACAATTGGTATCAGAGCAAGGTCTTTCAAAAAGTTCATAATTTGATTTTTGAAAAAAAATGGCAAATTTTGGAATTTATGTTAACGTTAGTGTCAATTCATGCATTGTATCAGTGTTGAAAGAGTCTGCATATAATTATACTGAAAATTCGTGTGATCTACTGAAATATTGTTCAATTCAGGAAAAAATGTGTTTTATGACTTTTGAAAAGTCAAAATTTGAAAAATGGGTAAAGTGGTTGTTGGAAATTCAAATTCTGAAATGGTGGCTTTTGAAATTTCAAACTCTGAAAAGGTGGCTGTTGGAAATTCAAATCCAGAACTGGTGTGCTACATGGCAGTTGAGAATTCAAACTCTGGAAAGCAATTGGTGGAAATAAAAAGGACAAATGGATATTGGATAGTGGTTTGAGACATATGACTGGAAATCCAGAACTACTCAATAATCTGAAATATGAAGATGGTGCAATGGTGAACTTCAGAGATAACTCTAAAGGATACATTATTGGAATCGACAATGTCGGTTTCTGAAACTCCTACTATTTCTGATGTGTTACTAGTTAGAAATTTAAAACCCAACTTGCTAAGTATAAGGCAACTTTGCGATAAGGGTTATAAATTAAATTTTGAAAAGGATAAATGTTTTATAGAAGATAGGAATTCAAAAGTAATATTCGAAAGAGATAGAAAGAAAAATATCTATATATTGAGTATGAAAATTTCTAGTGATAACTTATGTCTTATGGCCAATACAAGTGACCCCTGGATCTGCATAAGAGATTTGGTTATATAAATTTCAAACACTTTTCTAGGATTTCTAAATTAGATTCAATTAGAGGATTACCCAAAATGAAATTTAAAGTTAATAACTTATGTGACGCTTGTCAACTAGAAAAATTAAAGTAAAGTTCATTTAAATCAAAAGAGGAAATTACTACCTCAAAACCATTAGAATTAATTCACATGGATTTATTTGGTCCATCTCAAGTTCAATCGATAAATCATAATAAATATGTTTACCTAATAGTCGACGATTTTTCTAGATTTACATGGACTTTTTTTCTTAAACATAAAAATGATGCTTTTGATCAATTTAAAACATTTTCTAAAATTATTCAAAATTTATTATCTGTAAAAATCAAAACAATACGAAGTGATCATGGCAGAGATTTGAAAACGAAAATTTTGAAAAATATTATAACAAAAAGGGAATAACCCATAATTTTTCAATTTCGAGAACTCCTCAACAAAATGGAGTATTTGAACGTAAAAATAGTACAATACAAGTATGTGCGAGAACTATGTTATGTGATAGTAATTTACCAAGAAATTTTCGGGCTGAGGTAGTAGCAGCAGGTTGCTATATTATAAATAGAATTTCAGTTAAACCTTTAACTCATAAATCCCCATATGAACTTTTGTATAATAAGAAACCAAAAGTACCATATTTCAAAATATTTGGAAGTAAATGTTTTATATTTAATACTAAAGACAATCTAGATAAATTCGACTCGAAATCCGATAAAGGAGTATTTATTGGGTTATTCAGAAAGAAGCAAAGCATATATAGTTTTCAATACCCGAACCCATACGATAGAAGAAACATTAAACGTATCATTCAATGAAAATTATAAAAATATAACTCAAAACAATGAAGATGAATGTGAAAATGAAATTAATGAGATAGACCATGAAGATAATCAACCAAATAATCGAACTACATTACTTAGAGATCATCCTGTTGAAAATATCCTAGGAGATATTGAATCTGTTGTTAGAACTCGTAATCAATTAAATAATATGAGTAATACTACATTTATTGCAACTATTGAACCTAAGAATCCAAAGGAAGCATCTTCCGATGATTCATGGATACTTGCTATGCAAGAAGAACTAAATCAGTTTACTAGGAATGATGTATGGGAACTTGTTCCAAGACCAGAGGATAAGACTACAATAGGAACCAAATAGGTTTATAAAAATAAAATGACTGAACACGGTGAGGTCGTAAGAAATAAGGCACGGCTAGTAGCACAAGATTATACTCAAGAAAAAGGAATAGATTACGATGAAACTTTTTCCCCTGTAGCAAGACTAGAAGCTATTAAGATTTTACTAGCCTTTGCAAACCATAATAATTTCAAATTATATCAAATGGATGTCAAAAGTGATTTTCTAAATGGATTTGTTAAAGAAGACGTATTTGTAGAGCAACCACCTCTATTTGAAGAAGAAAAATAACTAGATCACGTATATAAGTTAAAGAAAACGGTATATGGATTAAAACACGCTCCTAGGGCTTAGTATGATAGATTAAGAAATTATTTGTTACAATCAAATTTTGAAATAGGAAAATTAGACAATACTTTGTTCATTAATAAAAATAAAAAGGATATTCAACTAGTACAAATATATGCTGACGATATAATTTTCGGATCAACAAACGGTAAAATGAATAAAGAATTTTCAGACATTATGACCCAAGAATTTGAAATGAGTCATCTAGGAGAACTATCATTCATTTTAGGATTACAAATTCGTCAATTAAAGAATGGAATATTTATAATCAAGAAAAATACGCAAAAGATTTAATTAATAAATATAATTTAACAACAACAAATGGGAGACCAACTCTTATGGCAACTAATATAGCATTAAGTAAAGATGATACATCTAAAGATGTGGATCAAAAACTATATAATGATAGGGTCATTATTATATATAACTGCTAGTAGACCAAATATAATGCATATAGTATGTCTCTGTGCAAGATTTCAATCGCAACCTAAGGAAATACATTTAAAAGCCATAAAACGTATTCTAAGGTATGTAAAGCATACATCAGACTTTGGTTTATTTTACCCTAAGGATGATTCATTTGATTTAGTTTCTTACTGTGACGCTGACTACGCAAGATGTAAATCCGAACATAAAAGTACTACTGGAACATGTCACTTCTTAGGACATTCACTGGTCTCATGGTTTAGTAAAAAGAAAAATATTGTATCTCTGTCAACAACTGAAGTAGAATATATCTCTGCTGCTTTGGCTTGTTCACAAGTGATATATATGCAACAAACTCTAAATGACTGTGGATTAAAAATAAATAAATCACCGATATACTGCGATAATACGAGTGCTATAAATAATTCTAAACATCTAACTCATCATTCAAGAACTAAACATATCAATATAAGACATCATTTTCTAAAAGATAACGTAAGTAAAGAGAAAATTTCACTTGAATTTATAGAAACAGATAAACAAATAGCGGATATATTAACAAAACTATTAAACGAAGTAACATTCACTAAATTTAGAAGAGAATTAGGCATATGTTCATTAAGTGAGTTAGAATAATTAAATATACTATTATATATAAAAATAACATAAAAAATCAAAAAATAAATAAAATTTAAAACATAAGTATGTCGACATACATTTATGCATGTGTTGACATATAACTGCCAGAATTTTAAATTTAATTCCCACCAAAAGTTAGTTATATCAATTATTTAAACGTTCTACTTCGACTTTTCTTCTTCATTTTCATTTCTCTTCTCTGTAAAAACTCTAAATTAAAATATACAATGGCCTCCACTAATGTAAACACCCAAATCAACTCTAATTCGCTCGCTGGATCATCCGAGGGTCCTTTTCAACGGTCTACGCTCTCTCATGTCATCAAGATAGAAAAGATGGAGTATGCTCTGCAAATGATGGCTGAAATACAAGTACTTCAAATTAGAATGAGTCAAGAGCAAAAAGACAGGGGAAAGTAATGAGATATCTTCTTAAATTCATAATGGATAATCAGGCTAATCCGATTATCATTGACGATGATAATCAAGCCGTGGAAGAGGAGGAGGAACTAGAGGAAGAACCAGAAGAGGAAGAAGAAATGATGGAGGAAGAAGAACATCAAGAGACTCAACAAACGATTACGGAAGATGACAATAAAGTTGTATGTGTAGGAGAGGTCTTATTTGACCAAAATGGGAATGTGATTGAACAAAATGGGGATTTTTGTCTTCATTATCAAATTGTCCAATTCACAAATCTCCCATTGTCAAAAATAATTAGTATTTAAAAGTTTTTTGGTTTTCGTTCTTACGATGTATTGTGCTTGTATAAATATATGTACTATCGCTTGTACAAATTCAATTTGAATATAATAATTGTTTATGTTTATCATAAGTCTAAGATAAGTTATACATTTATAACTCTTATGGATATAAAATTAAATGGGAGTATAAGAATTATTAAAGGAATATTTTACTTTAAATAAGAAGATACTTAGGATTGTATCTTAGCATAAATATTATTATGAAAGCTATATGATTTAGGGGGAGTAGTTTTAAAATTTCTTTTTGATAATGCCAAAGGGGGAGAAATTATAAAATATAGACATAGTTTATAGGATTCATATAGACAGGGGGAGTATTTGAAGGATCATCATCAATAGGTATATACATGTACGATATTTTAGAAACTAAGGTTGTCATCATCAAAACGGGGGAGATTGTTGGAGAATGGAGTTTTGATGACAACAACCTAATTTCAGTATTAATTGATTATAAAATATATACTAACACTTCTATCTAGAATATATATATGCACATATGCAGGATTAATATACATGAATTATTACTGAAGACTGTACAGTTTAAAGATGTTAGAGATTCAGAATTCAGAGATATTTCAAGACTCATGAGTATTCAAGATTTCAAGAGTTCAAGATAAATATAGTTATAGAGTCTAAATTATGTAAGACTCTGAATAGCACTCCAGGTTCAAATTCAAAATAGTTTCAAATTTTGTTTTTAGAATTTTGTTTTCAAATTCTATCTTCAATCTCTTTCTTCTCTATTTTAGTTTCTATTTTTATTTGATTTTAAATTTAAGTTTTATAGATTTATACTTTATAAGTTTTATAGATTTATATTTTATATACTTTATATTTATATAGTTTTAAACTCTACAATTTTATAAATATGTTTATATAGTTTATATTTATGTTTTTATATGATTTTCTACTTTACAATATTTATTTATAACACTATATTTTAGTACAAGAATTTCCAGAATTATATTTACATCAAACACTTGAAAAATGTTCAAATTTCAATTTTACACACACACACATATACACACACACACACACACACACACACACACACACACACACATATATATATATATATATATATATATATATATATATATATGTCGACCTACATATATATACATGTCAACATATAACTGTCACTTTTTCAAATTTGAAAGGAAGTGTCTTTTCACCACTTGTGACGGTTCTAAAGCGTTGCAACCTTTCACACTCTATAAAAAGGGGTTGATTTCGAATTTTTAATCACTTATTCTTCTCCACTTTCACACTCTTTCATTACACCATTATTTCTTATCGTTTTTATGATTTCTACACCTATACTCTGCCAAATTCAATTCTGTTTTCACTAATCTTCTTCTCTCTACACTCTCTACTCATTACTCTCTGAATCAAGTGCTATCAAAGACTTATAGGTCTATTTGTAATTGTTGGGTTGAGTAAAATAATCGGTGGTATCCCTTGTAGCCGTGAAATCAAAGACGGGTAATCGGTAGCATCCCTTGTAGCCGTGAAATCAAAGAAGGTACACTCGATCAAGTGTGTGGGTGGAATCGGTGGTATCCCTTGTAGCCGTGAAATCAAGGAGGGTTGTAATTTGATATTGATATAGTAATAAAACTCTGCGCAATCCAGCGTTGCGTGGGACTGGACATAGGAGCAATTCCAAACCAGTATAAAATCCGGTGTGTTCTTTCCTTTTCTGCACTTTATTTTTGTTTATCTTTGTGTTTGATTCTTTGTCATTGATTATTTCTGTGGTGTTTGTTTCATATAGTTTATCACATAAGTTTTAGATTTTGTTTAAATTCTCAAAACACTATTCACCCCTCCCCCCTTTATTGTTTGTTTTGCCTTAACGATCCATTCCGCAATCCCTAACACTATTTGTAACTTAATATGAAGTTTGGGAATCGCCAAATATGGAAGAAATAATTGGAAATTTAATCCTGTATTTATACTCATCTCACGAATCAGGAGATATAATTCCGCGAAGTTACGTGACCATACGGACAGACACGACTGTCAGCTTTCACCGATTCAGAAATGGACGGGTTGATATTTTCAAAGCATGTTTCGTCTCCGATAAAACATACTTCGAAGGTGCAAAATGTTGGCTTGCTTTATGACTAAGCCACACAAAGCTTGGACGTATACGTTCAAGTGGGAAAAATAGCTCACATGCTCATCATTCCAGAAGAGAAGGTTAGGCTCGCAGTGCATGGTTAGAAGTCTACGGGCCACTACAACAAAAAGACCATATTACAACTGCAGTTTTGCAACGGTCACAAAATGACAGTTGTATTTAAGGTTTTTTACAACTTTTTTTTACCGACTGTTGAAATAAACCTATTTTCAACAACTTTTCTATTTTGCCTGTTGTAATAGATATCTATTACAACATTTCTTCTTGGCCAGTTGTAATAGATAAGTATAGTAGCAAATGATAATAATATTAATTATTAATTTATAAATAGTAATACTCCTTGAATTATAGTATTAATAATTAATAAGTATTATTATTTTTGAAATATGATATAATTATTAATTAGTATATAGATTTTTAATTTTAAATATTTAATAATCATTTATTAACAAATAATAATTTGGAATTAATAATTAAATATGCAAAGCATTAATAAATAAATAAATCATTAATAAAATGATTAATCAGTAAATAATTAGTAATTACCAATAATAACTTATTGCTATAATTAATAATTACCGCAAATAAATAATTAAGAATTATAAAGTAGTAACTAATAATCAATATTTAAAAAGTAATATTTAATAATTATGAAGTAATATTTAATATTTGAATAATTTTTCAAGCAATTTATATATTATTGTAATATAAGTTTTCAAACAAATACAATATATATTATTTAACTTATCATGTTGAATCACTTTCAAAACATTGATTGGTTGATAAAAGTAACAATCCTCTACCTTTTGTGTCAATTTTTTTCCCCTTGTATGTGTCAAAACAACGGTCTTTAGCTTATAGTATTATACAAGTTTTAAAAAAATTCAATTCATCCTCCAGATTTTCCCTCTGTCTCGAAATTTTGGCTCCAACACTGAAATTTTCCCTCCGTGCACTCTAATTTCATGGTTGTCTTCTCCTACACGGTTCCTTAAATCAAAATTGATCCCAAATATTCTGAACAAAACGTAGATCTTAAAAATGGCAACGTCTCTTTCGCCTCCTTTCTTCCTTCTGCATCTTCATCATTCGTCTCCCCCATTTCTTACCGTCCACCATTATTTCCTGCTTTCCACCTTTCCCACTTCCCACATCACCATTTTACCTAGCTTTCGTCTCCGTTTTTATTAGTACTCCCTGTTCGAATTCTTCCACCTCCTCCAAATCCTAAATCCACGATTTTATTTTTGGGGCTACTTCCTTATGTCGCTCTCACTTTTGATTGCTTCTCCCCTGCTATCCAACCCCCTCCTCTCCTTTTGAAGCTACCACTAGTCTCGCTGAGTAAATTCTCGCTCAATTTTTCAGCTCCTATCACGAAGCACTTTTGTTTGCCCTTGGAGCATCGATTCCTATCAAGAATCACTTGAAGGAGCATAGTGATAAAACATCTATTTTATTTAATTTTTCAGAAGGCACCAAATCTGGTTTTTCCTATACTTATCAATTGAAAAGGTCGCATGGCATACTAAACGTAATTGGATGGGGTGTGGTTCTACCAATATGAGTCATAATTGCAAGATATTGCAAACACTGCAGTCCATTGTGGTTCTATATCCATGGAATAATTCAGTTGATAGGATTTTTACTCGGGCTTGCTGGTGTTGTAGCCGGAGTTGCACTTAATGATAAAATACATGCAAATGTTTCAACCCACAGAGGACTCGGGATATTTATTTTGGTCTTGGGCATTCTTTAGGTGATTGCATTTTTTCTGAGACCTGATAAAGATTCGAAAACCCGAAGATATTGGAACTGGTATCACCATTGGGTGGGAAGGCTAACTCTCATCCTTAGTATAGTAAATATATTCATAGGCATTCGCGTTGGAGGTGCAGGAAATTATTGGAAAACTGGTTACACTATTAACTTTGTTATTCTTTTTATCACCACTATCATATTAGAAATTTCGCTGTGGACAAGATGGTCTCGGAAAAGTGTTGATATTCCAAAATATTAGGCCAGAGCCACGCATTCTATGGCTTGAACATTTTGAGGTATATTCATTTATTATATTTATTCTTGATTCAGTGTTGCTTGTAAAATTTAATGTAGATGTGGTTTGAGTTGTTTGTAATGAACATGTATAGTAATAAAAAAAGAAAGAGTTATTCACAGCAAAAGTAAGCAGTAAATGAGGTATATTTCTATAAACTACTGATTCCACTCAGCAATGCATTTATTGCATATTTTGATTTTAGGTACAATTTTTGTTTGCTTTACTTTGTTACCGTGTGTTTGCTTAACTTTGCTTAGATTTAGGAAGTATGGATGTCTAGGTTTATTCGTATGTCTATATTGAATGATTCTATTTGTGCATTCAGATTTACTTTGTTAGAGCGTGCTTGTGTATATAATATAGTTTTGGTTTCTCAGGCTTTGACAGTGGTATCATTCAAGCATCATCCTTCTGCACTTACCATACACCCCTTAATAAACGAGTAAAGGCATAATTGACTTCTAATTCATCTGTATAAGTTTCTATTCCCCCTGTGCATGACATAATTTTACTCCTGGCAGAGCGACTATGTGAACGCAATGAGAGCTGCGACGGATTTCAATTCGAAAGTTTCAAAATCTTTTAAGGTATATTCCTTTTCATGTATTTGTACCTTCATGGGGTGGCTTCCTTAGATTCAGTTAGTAATCTCTCAAACCATCTCTATACTTGTAAGATATCTGGTGGACAATTTTTTTATATGACTAAATTATAGGTTGTGTGTAATTAAACTAGATAATCTGGTTATATATATATACACACACACACACACACAATTAATAATAGAAGTTCAATCAATAAGATTCTATTGATATTATTGGTTATCATGGTCTTTTGCCTTAATTTTTATTCACAAGTTTTTTGCTTAATTTTTATTGATATTATTGGTTGAAGTTTCGGAGATGATTACGTATCTCATTCTACATGGTAGTATCATGCTTTTACCTTATCAAATTACCTATTAAAATTGATGACATATATTAAGAGAAATCTTATTAAAATTGATGACATATCTTTATCTCACTCGCCATGAGACTACTGTGTTAGCTTCTATCCTTTATCTCTTTTGTTATTATGGCGTCCAATAAGCAAGGTGACGGAAAAGCCTACTACGATTACCAAGAATACCAGTTAAGCCAAATTAAGCATGCCTTTTATAACCGTGAACTTATGTTATATGTATGAAGTATAAGAAATAACATCAATTTTGCCTGGCTTAGGTATCTGTTGGTAATAGCTGTGCTGGCGTGGTTGTACTACATGGTTCAGGTGGGGTGCCAAGTGTATGTATTGTTTTGTGATAAGTTTCTTTTACCCAAGAGAGTCATGGGTTTACTTAGCTTTGGTGACAATCAGGTGGGTTTATTTATATACATTTGATAGAGTTTTCTTTCCATGCATGTACATGATATTTAAGTCATAAGATATGTTAAGTACTGATACTCTTGCACTTGTGAATATTACAGGTTACTGCATATGCACTGTTGTCGGCTTTGTCGGCAGTAATTCCAAATGCAAACGCCATGCGGGAATCAACGGATGACGTGTTTACGGACATGGTGTTGGCTTCCATTAGCATGGCCTTTTCGCATTTGCTACAATGACTTCTTATGCACTTATCAAATTACAGTATCAAATTATTTATTGCTAATCATTTGCTTTATGTATGCTACCTCCATGACTCCTATGTGTATTTCTATGATCTATGTAACATTCGATTGCTGAAACCAAATGGCCGACATTGCTCATTTTCTATAGGCCCTTTTTAATTCAAGTCTTTTTAATGCAGGTGTGAAACCGAGTGACCGATTTGGGGCTGCAGGCATCGGACGTTTGATGGAGAGGCTCGTTTCTGAATTGAGATCCGGATCGAGATCTTGCGAGTAGTAGGGAATTATTTATGGATGGATGGTCGTCGGTCACGTTGATTCTTTTGGCTATCTCTTTCAGCATATTTCCAGTCTAATTTTCTCACTCGGTACTAGGGAAAACTATATGCTCGTTTATGGCTGGATGGTCATCAGCCACGTAGGGTATGTTTACGTATCTTTTATGGAAAAAAACTTCTATCTTTCTTGTGCATCTTTTGTGTTAGATCGATGTATGTATTTTGAAACGATTATTTTTTTGTGACGGGTTTAGTTTTTGATGTACTATGTGTATGTTGATCGAATATTATGTTAATTAATATATATGAATGATTCCGTATAGTTATATTTGTTGCAATGAAATATGAATCGTTATTAATATATATGAATTCTTTATATTAGTAAGGTGAATATAAGTTACAACAGCAAAAAAAAATGTAATAAAACAATTTACAACGGTGTGAAATAGTTGTAATATTCTGGAAGTCACAACGGTAATCACCAGTTGTCATACATATGCTCTGACGTTACAACAGAATATACAACAATGGGGAATAAAAGTTGTAATCAAAATTATTACAACGGTGAGTAACGGTTGTAAAATATCCTAATTCACAACAGTGTTGCAACGGTGCAGAAATATTGTAAAAGATATAAGTATATTACAACTTCTTAATACACGACGGTGGCTCCATCGTTGTAAAAACTTTTTACAACGTTTTTGCACCGTTGTAATATGGTATATTTGTTTAGTGGGTCATGGTACCCGACTCGTGACCACAAGCTCACACATAAAGAAACCCACACGATGAAAGGGGCAAAACACCAGCTCGGTTCATGAGGGTGCGACCCGACCCCAGGGGTGCGATCTGACCCCATCTTTTCAAGGCTGAAATGAAGACACAATTCTCCCACAATCTCCACTACCTGAAAAGCACGGATCCTTTGCCACGTGTCACGAATCGCCTCAGTAACTACCTCTCCACTCACTCACGAACCGCTCCGAGATTTCCGAGATGAGCGCCACATCATCCCACGACCCGCCTGTAGAACTTGCCTATATATAGCCCATGACTTGCCATTTCTTGGGATCTTTTGGCACTTGAGTGATTCTTCCTCCTCTATTACTACATCTTATTCAATCTATTTAGATTTAACTCCAATTTGCTGAGTTTTATTTGATCAATATTGAGAGACCCATCATTGTAATTGTGAGAGAGAGTGAATACACAGATTGTACTTGTGATTATCAATCAATCAGAATCATATAAAGTGGACGTAGGCTCTTTAACGCTGAACCACTATAAATTGCGTGTGTTCGCAGCTTTTTATTTTATTTCTAGTTATAATTCTCTACGAATTCTAGTTTGTTGGGTGTTAGAACCACTTTTTGGTCTAACACACTCCACTCAATGTAATGGTCGATAGTAGTAACTCGCTCCTTGGGAGTAACGTCTGCGGGGTCAGAAAGTCGTGTCTTTGGCTGGTCAAGATCAACCACTCTAACCTTAGGCTTTGGGACCCAAACGCCAATTGGCAGCCTAAGGAGGAATTTTTCTAGGATGACGTTGTTAGAAGATGGTTTGCATGTGACATGCAAATGGTCAAAAAATGGCAAGTTATGCAAATGTCAGGTTGCCAAGTATATTTGACATCAACAAACATGTCAACGCCATCGATGGAGACCTTAAACTTGTTTGGTAACAGGTTATTCGGGGTAATCTCAATCAACGCTTTAGCAAATACAAGATTTTTTTTCTTGCTTTCGTATTGGCATCAAGACATTTGAATTTACCGTCTTTGCTTCCAATCCAATTAGGCCTTATTGTGTCTGAAGAACATAGGGGATCCGCGTGAAAATAGTCCATACCAGAACAACATCTACCATTGGACTCCAAGATGTAATAATAAATGGCTTGCCTCCTATGATAGCCGGTTTGAATTCAAACGCTCTTCCCCTTTCCTCGGCATTCGAGGATTTGAAATAGAACATTCCGTTTACATAATTGACGTGTAACCCACCCTTCAGCTTCCAAGCACTATGAACGTTTTCGTGTACATCATAGTAGGATACATTGGTTTCTAGAAAGAAACCCATCAAGAAGTCTTTCAAGTAACACCCTCTAAACCAATGTCCGACGATGGGACAGGATCGCTCGAGGAAGAAACAAAATCCTAGGTGTATGCACATCGTGGCAATGTGGTCTATTTGGGATGACTGGAACTAGGACCTGGCGGTTTAGCAACAGGAATTGTCTCTGCATTAATACAAACAGTTTGCGCGCTTTTAGTGATAAGGGGGTTTTGAGTTTTCCTTAGCTTCCGAACTATCAAGCATAACTGAGACACATCCCACATCAACTATGTTCACATTTTCACCTTTTTCGAACCTATCGACATATTGTTTGAAAAGCATCCTATTTGATCAGTACTCTGTTCTCCAACGTTGCAAGGTGGTCAGCGAGGGTGGGCAAAGCTAGTGAACCTACATCAGCCGAACCCAAATCAGGTTCTTCACCGTCGCAATCCAGATCCAAGGACGATGGGGAGTAAACGTGTCCAGATCTGGTCGCGTTGTTTGTGACGTTAGCTTTTGATTTACCCTTTTATTCCATCAGTAGAGGTCGTGAGATTGAAGATGAGTGACGCGCGAGGGACGAGGGGAAGAAACGTTTGCTGATCATGTCTTCCGCATTTCAGGTCCATGTTTTAAGGCATCCCTATCCAGACAGTTTTGTTCACTGAGTTCATTGTAAAATAATTTTAAACTGATTATTCACCTTTTTGACCTTTTAAAGTCAATACTAATACATTCACAATATTCATGTACTGAACAATCAAGTGCCGGCAGATGGATGGTTAGGGAAAAAAGAACAATATGAAAAGCAGAATCTCACAATAGAACAAATAATCTATTATAGTACATGACCTTAAAATTGTTGATATATACATCATAACTATGCAACAGAAAATAATAGAAGTACGTGAGTATGTCCTAGACGTTCGGATTATCCACCAAAGCTCCAAATTATCCAAGCTAGATCTGTAAATGCACTCAGTTTGATCTGAGCATTATAACGAAATAACATCTGGACCAGTATGATAAACCAATATGAGAAAAGTCACCTCAATTTGATTTTAATGTTATGAAATATTTCAATAAAAGGTACTAAAGACCATGGCCCACATAAATGCGAATGAGCTTTTATCTTACAATAACCAAACCGTTTATATTAGAAAATCCAATGATATTACAACAATATCTACGGCGAATTTATATAATAATCAAGTAGATGTGATGCTCATGAGTGTACATTACAACTATGCTAGGTATATAATTAAAAGTCAACAAGGCACCCACATTGAATGAGTGGGATTTACATGGATGTTCCCTTAGCATGTCGAGAACTATCCTTCTGCACAAGGATCAGATGATCTTCTGAACCATTGTATCCCTTTAGTCATGGTATTATTGAAATATCATATGTTTTCTTTCTAAGACTGAGTGCATTGCTCCAAGCATTCTAAAATACCGAAGGTATTGCTAAAAAGGGGTCGAACACACCCGATGAGGTTGCGTCCGACATTCAGCTCATGGACTACATTCAAAAAAATCATAGAATCCTACGTGGATTCCCATAACTCAACAGGTTTTGAATAACAAATAGATTTCTCACATTTCAAAGATCTTGTAATCACATCTGGATTTGCATATTTAATGGGTCTCAGAATGTCACATGAATTCCAACTTTCAGAATAAATCCTGAATCTATTCCATATAACACATATACAATTTCAAGGTGGTTTCAATTCTTGTCATCTCTTATGAGTACACTCCCTCATTTACCTAGAACTCCGCAAACCAAATGATCGATATTGTGATGAGCTCAACTCTAATTCTATTGGAAGTAAACAAATAGTACAAAAGAGTGAAGATCACCCCTTACCCATTTAAGTAGACGAGTCTCCTTATCATTTGCCTTAGAAGAGGAACGAGTTTATATGTACAGTATATCGCCTCCGACGATAGTTGTACCATATAACACCCGTGTTTCTCCCAGATATTTCTTTAGTTAGACCCTTTTGCATTAGTATGGAAAACTTTCCACACCAACGGTCTAAAAGGATTTCTTTTTATGTCAAGATTTGACAGTTGGTTATTCAACCGTAGAACATAAAAGAATCAATCAAACATAGATTTAATTTCCCATCGAAATCGCTAAAATTCATTTACATAATCTCTTATTAATTATATCTCTTCATATACTTCGAAAATACTTATAACACCCCGTAATTCTGTAACACTAAGATTCACAAATCAAGGCAAAATCAAATTTTAAATTCAAAATCAAGGGGAACGGGCTACGCCATTGCGTTCGTCTCGGAATTCTACATGAGATAGAGTCCGAGTTTGCATTAATCGGACTCCGTATGAAGGAGTTATGGTCTTCAGAAGTTTCAGAATTTGATTTAAAATTCGAACAGTTCAGAAACGAGTTCAAATTTCAAAAAATCGGACCCAGATTGGGCTGGGCGGGAATTTTCCAGCCCAAGGCACCCAGGTCGACTGGGCAGTCGACCTGGGGGTCGACCTCCCCGCTTTTTCCAGTTTTCTGAACCTGATTCGTTCTGATGTATTTGATCACGTTTTCTGACCAGATTCGTCCGCCTAATCCTATATAAACAGCCTTAGTCTCCTTCTCCATTCACAATTCTTTTCTATCCTTATGCTGCCTCTGAGAAAATGTATAAATAAATAAAAATAAGAAAATAATACGAAAATCCAAGACAAGGTTATGCTGCTCAAGTTGTCAAGAAGAGATTCGAATCAAGATTAAAGCTTCAAGATAAGAATCAAAGGCTAACTCAAACGGTTTCGAGCAACGTCGCACGAATCATATCATCGCCATCTTTCTATTCTAAAAACCGATCAATGTAAGTCGGTTACTTTTTAGATTTGAACGTTTCTCTCTGTTCGTGACATGAAATTAAAGGAATAAAAGAATATGCCAAATCTTTCTACCAGTGCTTATATCCTTGGACCTAATTAAGAACTGTTATGATTCGATGACCAATTAGGCCTTGCCTATGACTATGAACATTGCCTATGACTATGAACATTGCCTATGACTGTGACTATGAGAATTATTTCCTTGACTATGAACACAAGCCTATGCCTTTGATTAGGAAACATAAACTATTGCCTATGACATAACAAGGACAACTGTGATTAAACACCTATGATTCATGACTAGGAAAGTGTTGCTTAAGTTTTGTGACTGTGAAATTGGGTCTAAACCTGATTATCTATTCTGTCTATTCTTGGTTTTCTTTGGTTTTAGACCTTGGGAATTTACCTATTAAATTAGGTCTACCCATGTTCTTGAACCTACGTCGTTATTCAACCCTTTTTTATGTCATAAGATTTTCAGACCTATAGGCCTTCGATGTTTTAGATCAATTTCAGTGAAATTCTTTAGGTTTGTAATTAGTAAATTATCATTTTATGCCAGTTATTATGTCTATCTTTTTCATAACATCTTTGGTTCATTCCCTATTTTCTACGAATCTGGATTTATCTATAATCTATATTGAATCACGATTATACGAACGGTGGGAATACGATTTGGGCAAAATATGAAATTTACTAAAGACGTAGTTATAAACTTGGAAATTGGCATAAATTGGGAACATGTATTATGGCATGTTCATAGAAATGAAAATTGGATAAATTTGACATGAATTATAGGATGTGTAATTTGAATCTAGTATTGACTTGTAAATCTAGCATTTACATGAACTGTGAACTAGAATAATAAGTCTAGTTTGACATGAACTGTAATTAGAATGTTAAATCAGAATTGGATTAGCTAATTTGGCATAATAAGTATATTGGCATAAATTTGAAATTTGCCATAATTGCGAGTAATTGTCATGTTTAGCAAAATCATGGTTAGTGACACTTAATTTGGTATAGTTTACATACCAAAAAGGCATAAATATGATATAGAGGGGAAAATGGGCCATAATAATAAATGTTGACAATTTACATTAAAAGAGTAATTAGGAGATAAGTAAATTAGGAATAATTTACTTATAGAATTTGTCCTAAATGAGAAAATGTAAATTTAGACAAATTAAAGGTTTGTTAACGACATCTCTTTTAATGACACACCAGAAAGTTCTAGGGTGACAGAGAGGATAGTGTCTAGGCTTGGGTTTGGAAAATACAAGTTTCCTGCTCTCCCTGGCTATCCCTAACTGATACGACGGACGGGATGGTTGCTTTCAAAACCTGATTTGAAAATTAATCAAAAACCCTTTGAACTTAGAAAATGCGAATATGCCTAACCCGAGGTTAGACTGAGTTGCGATGTAAACCTGCCCGGAACCAACCGGCACATCCAGTATTCGCAACAATATCTGTCTAATGTGAGTGGTCGCGGCTTTAATTTATTTAGTTAAAGCTAGAACAAGAATGGTAGGGTTAAGTTAACTAAGACATTTAACCAATTCAACATGGTAACCAAATCGATGGGTGGGGTTAGGTTCATACAGACACTTAACACAGTAAGCTAGAATGGGAGGGTTAAGTCCATAGGAACACTTAACCAACTTAACACAGTTAAGCTAGAATGGGAGGGCTAAGTCCATAGGGACACTTAACCAACTTAACATGGTAATAAGATAAGATTTGTAGGGGTTAAGTAACTAAGAAAAACACTTAGCCAAATTAACATGTTAACTAGACTAGACGGTGGGGTTAAGTAAAGTTAATACACTTAGCCAAATTAACACGTTAACTAGACTGGAGGTTGGGGTTAAGTAAAATTTAATACACTTAGACAATTTGATATGTTAGCTGGACTAGACCGTAGGGTTAAGTAAACCTGAGCACTTAACCATCAGATTGTGATAAAGGAATAGGGTTAAGTTTAAAACATGAAGGGATAGTACTTAACCATTAATAACATGTTAGTTAAAACAGACGGGCAATCTTAAGTTAAAAAGGAACACTTAACCAATACAGGATGAATGGGTAGGGTTAAGTAATAAGAAATACTTAACCAATATAACTTGGTTTGTGATAGGGTTAAGTCAACATGAATTACTGATAACACTTAACCAGCTTAACAGGATAAATGAAGAGGGTTAAGTTAACTTGAATTGACTAATGACACTTAACCAATCCAAATTGACGGGAAAGAGAACTAAGTAGTAAACCTTAGTTAAAAGGAGCTAAGTAGTAAACCTTAGTTAAGAAAACAACGATTCTGGAAACTAAGTGGTAAACCTTAGTTAGTAAAACTAAGTAGTAATTCTTAGTTTAACACGGGAAGGAGCGAATGTCCGTCTGAGTAAAAAGAAGGCTCCAACGAATTGGGTTACGAAGCCTGAGGCTTCGAGGGGACGTGAGGGTACTCTTGGTATCCCTCTGTGAGGCTGCAGATGATCCGCCTGGGCTCACAGAGGTTAAGGTCTGCGTTAGAAGAACCAGGGGTATGCCTTGGTTGCAATATATGGCAACCTAAAGACTAGGATGGACCAGCGTGATTCGGCGAGAAAACGGTAGCCCTGTGATAGCAACTCGTCATCTACCATCCATCTTGAGTCAATCGAGATACGTGAAGCGGAAAGGCGGAGAACTCCAAAAGACCATATACTTGCTATCTAGTTATGGGTTGAGGATGGCCATAGGTTAGTGGGGCATAGGGGGCCTGCGTATAGTTCTCATTTTTCAAGGTGTGCCTTTCATTAGTTGAGGGAGGGGTCGGGTGGGACCATAGCTACTGGAATAAAAACAGACCTTAGCATCTGCATCGGCAGATATCTGAAAGCTCTCGACCGAGTTCTGTGTTTCTTGATTTGCCCTGCCACATGACTCGGGCCGCACATTACAGGACATGTGCATCTAGACAAGCGATAACGATTCGCGATACATGCGTGGGGAAGTATAGGAACATATACCACTCTATGTAGTGTGTCCTAGACTTGGGGGCATCGTTCGACAGGTAGCATAATCCCTAGTTGGACTGCATAAACCCTGAATCCGAGAAGCGTTCAGTAGATAGTGTAAACTCTAGTTGAATCTAGAAAGCACTTGATAGAAAACCCTAGATTAGATCTAGGTAATAAATAATGTATGCCTGAAGGCAATGGAAACTACAGGGATTGGGATCACGTTATCGTTACTAGTTAGGTGGTGCAGAGATATAGGAACCAGTATAACAAGGAAATAGCGAAGCGGCGAAAGTATTAGAGCATATCCAGTTTATCTTAGCTTAGCATATCTTGTGTTAATCTTGTCTAATCTTGCCAACCCTATCATCATGGTGGTATCTTGTATTCAGTTAATTCATGTCGTTTTGTTTTTCCATGTTCACATGCTAGAAGTTACTGAACTTACTCAGGCTTTCTGTTTGACTCTGTTTTTCTTTCATCTTCTTTTCTTCCGTTCCCCCCCCCCCCCCCAGGTAGTAAAGGAGGGAATAGTATATCTCAGGTTAAGTTGTCCTGTTACTCTTTCCCAGCTTGAAGATTTGTCGAAGTTTTGCTTGGATTCTCTTTTCAGATGCTATGGCTGGCTCTTGCTAAAAATTGGGGAATATAAATGTTGTTTTATGCTTCTTTACTTTGTAACACAGATGATACTCTGATATTGTAAAGAAATCATTGTACAAACTATTTTATCAATAAAGCAAAGTTTTATTTTTCGATGTTTAATTTATGTCTGTCTTGTAATTTATTTGCATCTTTTACCTTAAATGCTCCACAGAACTTAGTGCATTCCCTTTGTGAGTGCCACTAATGGATGTGGGGTGTTACACGTGGTATCAGAGCTGAAGGTTGCCAGATCTGATAAAGGATTTGAAAAATTATTTTCAAAACGGTTTTAAAAGAAGCATTTTTAAAAGAAAAGATTTGTTTTAAAGGCATATTCCCCAAAAGCCATACGCACTATCTTCTTTTCTTCTGTTTGAATTCTTGTCTCCTTCTTTCTTAAGTCTCTGGGGCTCCTGGCTTTCTGGGAGGTAACCTCATCGATGGGCGAAGTAGTGCCCGACTTCCATCTATAACTGTAGTTGTTTCACCTACGGCCAGTTTTCTTTCAAGCTTATAGGGTCTTCTTTACGATGGAAGCAGCTTTCGAGAGATTTGTCAACATGACTACACACGGAAGGGGATGAGGAATTTGGCAAAGGAGCACAACCCTAGGATGAAGAATTCATGGATGTAGATTTAGCTCACAAAGGAGGAAGGAATTATAAAACCTAAGACAAGAGGAAGTAGCTTTACTAGGGTATGATAGGGCATATAATTAAGGACAAGGGCAAGAACGAGGAACAAGATTTTCAGAAGGGCAAGTACTGTGACGGCCGGGAATTTCGCTCGATCCGAATCAGTCGTTAAACCGATCTAGACCGTTCGAAACACCTGATCGTTTGAGAACAGGACAAAATAGAACGCAGACGGAAGAACATTTCATTGCTATTACAACAATTCCATCAGATACAAGAATATACAGAGTATAATTGAATTAATCACATTCGATAAATATCAGAGATTACAATAAATTACATAGCAGCGGAAAATAATACAAAGCACAACTGAAGGTGATATACGGATACAGAGCTTTCCGGATATCATTCCAGCTGTAAACCAGGATCCTGTGAATATAAATCTGCAAAACCAAAACTACTAGCTGCCCGTGTGGAAAATAGGGGCACCCAGAGTTTAGGTTAAAACAATAAACTCCAGGTCAGTCATGTGACTGGTGTGAGAACTAAAACAGTTATTAATATTGGTTTTAAAGTTAGGTAAATCAAGGGACCACGCCGTATAACACGGAACGGGGTTCCTCCCAAGAATACCAGTGCATAGAACAACAGCGCAATGCTAAATAAAGAAAAATGAAGCTGTTATAAGACCCAGGTCCCATCACACAATGCAATGCAAGCCGGAGGATAGGATTTTCCCTTATAACAGCCAAAGCATGCTTGATATGTTTAAAACACATTATTTGATACTATTATAGGTGTATAGTGTCAAAACAATTTCAATCATAAATATCAATCATAGGCGGCATAGCTACCATCTACTATGTCGCCATACTAGTTCTACAATTAAAACTGCAATATCACGTATTGGAAATTGGATTCCGTCATGAACCGAGGCAAGGGGCAAGCTCCTCTCCGCTTTCGAGACACTCTAGCAAATGTCTCAGGACTACACACTCTGGGTAACCCTGGATGCTTCAGGGCCGGTCCTCTCTTACGTTTGAGGATTGGCAATTCCTGAACACACGTTTCCCGGTCCTTACAGACCTAATATCGAGGCGCCTCATCCAACAACCACATAGGTGAAAAGTATATAAATGTCAGGGCTGGTAAGTCACTGACACCACCAAAGCTAGAAAGAAACGTCGTGCTCTCCCTGCAGTCCGTATCCCGTTTTTGACTCATACCGAGGTGTGAGGCTCGCGAATTCACGTTATACACAAAGCTGCCACGTAGGCCGTGCTTTGATCATCAACCACAAGACTTTGCTTTTCAACAAAAGCCTTTATCATTGCATCTTAGCGTGCCACACAGGCAATTCATGCCATGCGACTGATGTCCATCGATATACAACCTCTGAGCTCGTACGTCTCAGAGAAGGGCGTTAAGCAAAAGAATAAATTCTCCGCCGCCAAACAGATGTATATTTAATAGAGATCAATCAACATAGAATAAAATCCAATGTCAGACACACAATCCATTTACAAGTTCGTTCTGGGTCTGAACGAAACCGGAGGCACTTTCCTCACATATCCATCGATCTCCAAGTACGTCTGGACGACCACCAACTATTTCCATCCTCTTGGGTGTACAACCCAATCAGGATCATCAGTAATTATCCAAACGATGTGAAGACTTCCGGTCTTCAACCACCGTCTTCATCTTCGACATATCGTCGAATCGGTTATTCGGAATGGGTATAAACCCGGCCTTTCCGAACCACCCGCGTATATTAAAAACAAATATTACACAAACACAACATACGCCTCATTCCAATTCATCAGTCACTAATCGTAAATTAGCAAGAGAACAATTTCCCAAATATTAACCCCGAAGGACGAAACCAACATCAGATCAATACCCAGGAAACCATTCTTCTTAACTAACCTACATCTAGTTTCTAAATTCCACATTCTTAGGGAAAAGTTCCCATTAATTTTATCCAAGATAAATTCTTTAAAATTTATCCTTTAATCTTCCTTTGAATGTCGTTTCAAACCAAATTATGGTTTTCTAAACTAGTCGAGATTAGCGAACCACACCGAAGTAATTATTTGTTTTATTTCCCAATCCCAACCTATTCATCCCATGAAGCAAAACTGGTAATACTCCATATCTAACACCACGATGTTATCGGTAAAATTAATTATCATTTCACATTCAAATCTAATTAAAGATTTAACTATCGCTCTGGAGCAAAACTGGTGATACTCCATTCTCGCTCATTTGCCAAATTATCAATTCACGTTTCAATCTAATTGCACATTCATTAAAACTCCTTTTACTGGGTTACAGAACAAATGTCTTTTAAAACACAGTTCACGATAAACCCAAATCACATTCTATTTATTATCGGGTTAAAGAACTAGTGTTATTTAAAACACCGTTCATGATAAACCCAAATCACATTCTATTTAAAACTCGTTTCAAATCCAATTTATTTATTTAAAAATAAACGAGTTTATTTTTAGTTCAAAACTAGTTCATTTCGAAAAAAAATCTATTTTTACCTTTTCGAATATGGAGTTTTTCATCCCAATTTTTCCCAAATCATTTCTTATGATTTTACACAAATTATTACTATTTTTAATAATTTTATCAAGGCCCGTACAATCGATTTCCAACAACGGCCATCGAACTGCACTCATAGCGACCTTTTTCAAATTTGATTTGGACGTATCTCCAAATCCAACCATTAGATTTCAAATTTCTAATATTCGTTAGAAAGCTCTTTTCGATACGAACCCAACGGTTCCGGTTTTAGGAGAATCCGACGGTCGGATCTCCCGTAATGTCCGTTTGAAATAAATGGTCGAAGTTCACGAACTGCCGCGGCGCGGCGTGTTCTATTCAGGCCATTATATTATATATATAATATATATTTCGTCGATTTCTATTTAAAACGAATTATATAAATAGTTTTAAATTCGTTTCAAAAACAATTTCAACTTCCATTTCAATTCAAATCAAAATTGAATTTTTCCTTATAAATTCGTTTTAAAATTCATTCCTATTCAATTCAAATTTCAATTCAATTTGAATTCATTTCAATTCGTTTTCAATTCAATTCGAATTCGTTTTCAATTCAATTCGAATTCGTTTTATATTCGATTCAATTCAAATTGGTTTTTTATTCGATTCAATTCAAATTGGTTTTCTATTCGATTCAATTCAAATTGGTTTTCTATTTGATTCAATTCAAATTGGTTTTCTATTCGATTCAATTCAAATTCGTTTTCTATTCGATTCAATTCATTTTCTATTCGATTCAATTCATTTTCTATTCAAATCAAATTCAATTCATTTTCTATTCGATTCAATTTATTTTCTATTCAAATCAAATTCAATTCATTTTCTATTTAAATCAAATTCAATTCAATTTCTATTCGATTCGAATATAATCGATATAAATATCGTTCGCGTCAAAATAGCGCATCTCTAACCAACACGGCTTTATATTCAACAAATGGATCTATATTTCTTTCAATACACGACTCTATATCTTTGTCAATACACGACTAATCTCAACGAATGAGTACTGTCCACGTGTGACTATTTTTGTTATTTAATATATTTTATAAAAATTATGGTATATATCGTTTGATTTCAAATCAGACTCCAACCGTAAACTAGTAAGAGAACGATTCCCTGAATATTAACCCCGAAGGCCGAAACCAACATCAGATCAATATCCAGGAGACCACTCATCTTATCTACTTTCCAGTTAGTTTCTAATTTTATACCTAATAAAGATGTAGTTTTTATTGTTAAAATACTTCGTTCAACACATGACTAATCTCAACGGATGAGTACTGTCAACACATGAACCTTTATTTTATAATGATAAAGATGTAAATTTTATTATTAAAATATTTCATTCAACACATGACTAATCCCAACGGATGAGTACAGTCAACACATGAACCTTTATTTTATAATATTCTTTATTTTCTAAATTGGAATGAGGCCCAAACAATTACCATATAAAGTTAATTATATGGATTCCATACAACACATGCATATATAATAGCAACGATAAATAATCAACCATCATCCAAAGTGCACTACACTGTATAAGCATCAAATATAGATATCTAACGCTTATAACAGCCTGTCGATCCATCGATCGACATACAACTAATTATTGGGATTAGTGTATGCCGTATTTTATCCCAATACCCGTGTGGGGTTTCAAATCAACAAACACAGATTTTTCTATTTGTGCAGTTGGGCGATGTGTAAAATTTATCATCCCAATCAATGTCCTTCAAATAGGTGTACATAAACAAACCGTCCGGTTTGTAAATGAATATTTATTTATTCACATTCACGTTAAAAATTATATTTTTAACGATAAAACATTTTATTAAACCTATGAAAAATATTCTATTCGGTTCATTTATCAAATAAAATGATATTTTTATATTTCTAACTTATTTTAGAAAATTTCGGCGACATAACGGCACGATACTAGAAACGGGACGAGGCCTAGCCTTATCCCCAGTCTAGTGAAGGCCCATGCCATTCACACATCAATCAAATCCATTCCATTTCACCAAACAATTCAATTCAAACCAAATAATCTAACCAACTACACAACCAAACAATTAAACAAACAAGCCATCCATGGTCTGTGGATGACGGGTGTCGGGTGCTGCTAAGCACCGTCTGCATCCTATTATATATATAACTAGAAAAGGAAATTGAAGAGTGAGAAGTTCTCACCGATAGCTATCCCAATTCAACGACTCTTCTTATGTAGAAAATCTTGTCGTTCTTGCCTTTTGTCACCTTCGTTGCCCTACATATGTAAAAATCGAATTTTTACTTTACTATTCAATATATAAAAATCGAATTTTTACTTCGCTATTCAATATATAAAAATCGAATTTTTACTTTGTTATTCAATATATAAAAATCATATTTTTACTTCGCTATTCAATATATAAAAATCGAATTTTTACTTCGCTATTCAATATGTAAAAATCATATTTCTAACTCACCACTTGAATAAAAATTATATTTTTATCCTTTGTATAATATAAAAATTATATTTTTATTATCACCACTATATCAAAATCCGATCTTTCTACTTTCACATAAAAATACGATCTTTTCACCTTTAAAAATATCGTTTTTCATTCATTAAAAATCCGTCTTTTCCTTAATATAAAGATTTCGCCTTTTTAAGGTTAAAAATATCGCCTTTTCAATATGAAAAATATCGCCTTTTCAATATGAAAAATTCAACCTTTCTATTATTAGAAATTCTAACTTTCTATTTAAAAATCCTAACTTCCTAATTTAAAAATCCTATCTTTCTAATTTAAAAATCCTATCTTTTAAATCAAAACATATACAAAAACTGATTTTTTTTTCTGTTTGCTAATCATATACAAAAGAAATAAATAAATTAAATTAAAACAAATAAAAACTTACTGTTTTTCATCAAAGAAAAGGGGGGAAAGGATCTGCCGCGATTGGAGGGGGAGGAGGACATGCGGCAGAAGGACGGGAGCGGAGGGCGGTGGCGGTGGGGGTCGCAGCGTCGATGCGGGGTGGCGGGTTTGGGTGGCTCGCGGGTTTCAACGGGGAGGAGGAGAAGAAGGATCGAAAGGGGGGGGTTCGGGGATGAGGGCGGTGGATGGAGGGGGCGGCGGCGACCGCCAGGGCGCGGCTGCGGCTTCTCCTTTTTTTTTTCTATCTGATTCGATTTGATTTTGAAGAGGGGGGGGGGGGCATGTAACAACCCGTATTTTGAATAACAAGTTATAATATAAATCAAGGCAGAATTAAATGATAAAATCTGAATCAAGGGAAACGGGCTGTGCCATTGCGTTCGTCTCGGAAAAATACGCGAAATAGAGTCCGAGTTTTCGAAAATCGGAGTCCGTATGACCCAGTTATGGCCCATAGAAGTTTTCAGAAAATTCAAGTTTAAAAACAAATTTCAAACTCAGCAGGGCAGGGTAGGCGGGAAAAGATCCCGCCACTCCCCAAGTCGACTGGGGAGTCGACTTGGGAGTCGACACACCCCAGGCTGTGTCGACTGCCCAGTCGACACCCCTGTCGACTTGGGTGGTCGGCCAGTCTGGCCTGGGTGCACCTGACTTGTTTCTCAAGACATATTTGGAGGCTAGTGACGTTAATTGATGGCCCAGATCTGAATTAGGGGTTAATCCTATGGCCTAAACTAACCTAATCTTCTATAAAAGGACCCAAATACCTAGCTTAAATCATCATAAATCAATCCTACAACTAAACTATGCCAAAATGTTTAATCATGGCCTCCACCCTCTTGTCATAACCTCCATCTTCATTCATATGAGAGTTCCTAAGCTTGTTTGAGAGTTTCAAAGCTTGATTCAAGGCCAAAGTTCAATCTTTCTTCATTAAAACAAGGATCTTTCTTCATATAATCAAAGGAGCTTCTTGGAGCTTGTATTCATTTGGGGTTTTTAGAGTTACTAGTGGCTTCGTCTCAATCTTATTTTATTTTATAAGTCTTCATATCATTGTAAGCCCTATTCTACACTTAGATTCTAAATATGAAGTTAAATATGACATGTTGCAAGTTTGAGTTTGGGCCTAAGCATGATTTGTGCTTTGATTCTATCATGTTATGCATACACTTATTCTATGCATGTTTGTAAAGCTATCACCTTGACTTTGTGCATAGAAAGCTATGAGCTTTGATTCTATCATGTTATGCATAGACTTATTCTATGCATGTTTGTAAAGCTACCACCTTGACTTTGTGCATAAAAAGCTATGAGCTTTGGTTTGAAATGTTGCATAAAAGCAACATAGAAACTCTCATAACCCTTATGTTAACTTGCATATGATGTTATATGCGAATCACTTGCTATCATCCCATGTCATTTATGACCATGTTTCATCTATTTTGCTAAAGTTGATATCATGCATGTTTTGAGGCATATAATGTGATATGCAAGTTTATGAACACATTTGCCTCATATGCCACCATGTTTAACTTGTGGCCCAAACCTTATTAATTATGTCATGCTTCTAAGTTCCCCCTTTGAGATCTATTTTCGTTTATGCGAACTTACATGCGATGGGGTTACGTTATGGGTAAACTAAAATGACATAAAAACATGACTTGAAAAGATGACATGAAATATGACATGTGATTATGCTTGGAACATGAACATGAACTTGGACATGACTTCTAGAAAACATGAGAATGGCCAACTCGAGGTTGGGTTGAGTTTGTAGCATAAATCTACCCGGAACCGACCGGCTTAACTAGTGGCTACAAGCAATAGGACCCAATGTGAGTAGTTGGTCATGTCGCACTTGAAACCCGAGGTTAGACCAAGTTGTGGTGTAAAGCTACCCGGACCCGCCCGACTTAACTAGTAACCACAACAAGGTCTAATGTGAGAGGTTGGGTGCATTAAATTAATTAATGCCACATGATAGGGTTAAGTCATGGACCACTTGAATACTTAACCAATTAAACACGATGGGTTGATAGGATTAAGTCATGAACCTTGGGTACACTTAACCAACTTGATTGGGTAGGGTTAACCACTTTTAACCCGTTAGAAACCCTAGTTACGTGGTCCTTTTCACCAGTAACCCTCTTGATTGTATCATGATACCCTAGGGACTAGGCTAGGGTGGGACCCGATTACTGGGCTGACATGTAAGCGACCAAAACGACGGCTGAGTAGGTGCGCCGGTGTAGGTTCAGGCGGACTATGGTCGTGCACATAGTCCGGAGTTGAAAAAGCAGACACGGGCACCAGTAGGTTTAGACTGTGCGTGCTTGATTTGTGTCCGTGGTTGGCACCCTAGGGCCTGATACACCCTAGGGTGGACCTAGCACAGTTTGACTACACTTCGTGATTGGGCCGTATGACACCGACACTTGACGAGTTAGGCTTTTAGGGAGCCGATCGACTAGACCGAGTAGTTGGACCTTGATTTAGGTCACCTCATGATAGTGGGCCAGCTTTGGGCCAAGGGATCATTTCTTGTTTATACTTGACATGGATTACTAGTACACACTTGGTGCAACTTAACCTTGTATATGCGATGCCACACTTGATCTATCCTGTTAACTTTTCACCATGCCAGATATCACCCTATGTTTCATCTCTGCTTTACATGTCCAGTTAACTTTATTAGTTTTTATACTAATAGTAGGTAGGACTTACCAGTCTTTTTGACTGACCCGTTTTCTTTCGCCTCTTTTCTTCCGTTTCCCCCCCAGGTTTACAGGGTGGGAACACTGGTACCTAGCTGGATCTTTAGCTGCTTTTCTGGATAGATCATGTACGGTTTGGACTTGAGCATGCTATGGCTTTATTCTACTTTGGGGATAGTTACTTTATGTTTTTTTTCCAGTTTTCAGTTTATGTTATAGACTTTGTTTTGTGGGAAAATAATGACCAAGTACTTTGATGTAACTTGACTATGGTTTTGAAATGTTAGTTTTATCCGCTGCTTTACTTACTCTGTTTTACTTATATGTTCTGTCTTGTGATATATGCATGCATGTTTACCTCGTTTAACGCCCCTCCAAAGCCAGTGCACTTGCAAGAGTGGCATTGGCGGAGGTGGGGTGTTACATTTGGTATCAGAGCATAAGGTTTACAAGATTTGAGCAAAAGTATTTTTAAAACTTACCTTTTTGGAAAACTATGTTCAAAACCACTTAAGTATTTTCCAAGAAAAGTCTAGTTTATTTTAAAAGGCTATTCCCCAAAAGCCATTAGCACTATCCTTTGTTTCCTCGTTCTTAATCTATTTTTTCCTTTTTCAGCATGGCTGATCTTAACCTTCCCGAGGGAGTAACCATTCCCGGATGGTTCCGGAGGTACTTGGAAGCTAGGGCCAACGATGCGGGCCCAGCAAATACCCCCACCGTAATTGAGGTTCCCCCTCCTCCTCCTCCTCCTCCTCAGCATCCACAAGCAGATTTCGCAAAGGTTTGCAAAGACTTTAAGGCGATGGGTGGCAAGAATTTTATTGGGACGGAGACTTTTGTGGAGGCGAGAAATTGGTTGATAGAAACTGAAGATCTCTTTGCCATCTTTGATGTGGAAGACCGTAGAAAAGTTCTGTTGGCAGCATGGCTATTGAAAGAAGAAGCTGCTTATTGGTGGGAGGTCACCAATGCTACTAGGCCTATAGAGACTTGGGCCGACTTTAGGATGAGGTTTGGGCTTAAGTTTCTATCATCTGCTGAGGCAAATCTGCAATTGGAGAAGTTTATATCTTTGAAGCAAGGGGACATGACAGTGAGGGAGTATGTGAATAAGTTTAACCAGCTTGCTCGATTCGGTTTGGACATGGTTAATACTCCCCAGAAGAAGGCTTTGCGCTTTGCACGAGGGTTGAATGATCCATTACAAGGTTTAGCCCTGTCTCATATACCCATGGGGGCCACTTTTGAAGGCCTAGTGGACATGGCATTGCTTCAAGGAGACGATAAGAATGGTAAGAAAGAAGTCAAGACTAATGAGACTCAAACCAAGAAGACGGACTCCAAGTGGAGAGGGAATCAGAGCAATCAGAACAACAAGAACAACAAGAACAACAAGGGCAATAAGGCCAACAACAACAAGGCAAAGGACCCAAGAAAATGCAACTTCTGTGGTATTGTTGGGCACATAGCCAAAGATTGCAGAAAGAAGAAGAGGAAGTTGGGCGAATGCTTTCACTGTGGAGAGCCTGGACACCTTAGCAAGGATTGCCCCAAGAAGCAAGGACAAGGGCAAGGGAAGACTCAGCGTGCAGGACCTTCTGGAGGGCAAGTGCATGCTCTCAACACTGCTCCAGTTCAGGACCGAGGTAGTATTTCTGTAGAAAGCCTTGTTTATACTTCTGATTTTCCTGTTCGCACCTTATTTGATTCTGGCGCATCGCATACCTTTATTTCTGCTGACATTGTTGAAATTTTGCACCCAAGTACTAGTCTAGTTGAGGATCCCGTTAGTGTTTCAAATCCAATTGGGGGTTCCGCCCATCTATCTATGATTTGTGTGGATTTGAAGATTTCTATCTTGACCGTAGAATTCACGTGTAATGCTTATGTTCTCGGATTCACGGGATACAGGTTGATTTTGGGCATGGATTGGTTGTCCAGTTATGGAGCCATTCTCGATTGTGAGCATAGGGTGGTGAGGCTCATGACTCGCCTCGGTAATACCCTAGAAATTTCTTGTAACCCTAGAGATCCCGTCATGTTATGTTATCTTGAATCTCTTGACTCGTCCATCAATGATCTGCAATCTGTAAGGGTGGTCCGAGAATATCCTGATGTCTTTGAAGAGGTTAAGGGGTTACCCCCTAAACGAGAGATAGATTTCCACATTTATCTTGTTGATAATGCCAAGCCAGTTTCATTGCCCGTTAGGCACATGGCCCCACGAAAAAGAAGAGAGCTCAGTAAGCAAATCAAGGAGTTGCTTGAGAAGAATTTTATTAGGCGAAACATTTCTGAATGGGGTGCTCCTGTGGTATTCGCTACTAAGGCGGATGGTTCACTACGTCTATGTGTTGATTATCGAGAGTTGAACAAGCTGACAAAGAAGAATAGACACCCGTTACCGAGGATTGATGATCTCTTTGACCAGCTTGTTGGTGCTTCTGTTTTCTCTCAACTCGATCTAGCCACCGGATTCCATCAGCTTAGAGTGGCTGAGGATAGTATTGATAAGACTGCGTTTAGGACTCCAGATGGATTCTTTGAATGGCTTGTCATGTCGTTCGGTTTGACTAATGCACCCGCCTACTTCGTAGATTTGATGAGTAGGGTGTTCAGGGAGTTCCTTAACAAGTCTGTGGTTGTCTTCGTGGATGATATTCTGATCTTCTCAAAGGATGAGGAAGAACATGCTAGACATCTCAAGGAAGTGATGGACATGCTTAGAGCTCATCAGTTGAAAGCCAAGTTCTCCAAATGCCATTTCTGGAGAAGGGAAGTTCGGTTTCTTGGACATATAGTTTCTAAGCAAGGCATAGCGGTGGATCCCGCGAAAGTGGTTGCAGTTCAAGACTGGAAGACTCCTAGGAATGCAACCGAAGTAAGAAGCTTTCTCGGTCTGGCGGGCTACTATAGGAAGTTCATCAGGAACTTCGCTAAGATTTCAGCCCCTCTTACTAAGTTGACGAAGAAGAACTTAGTCTTTGCATGGGACTTAAAGTGTGAGCTTGCTTTTCAAAGGCTCAAGAGGGCCTTTACGACAGCTCCAGTTTTGGCATTACCTGATGGCGGTAAGATGTTTACCGTGTACACCGATGCATGTGGCACGGGTTTAGGTGCTGTTCTGATGCAGGAAGGAAGGGTGATATGTTATGGGGGTAGGCAACTTAAAGTTCATGAGAAGAACTATCCCACTCATGACTTGGAGTTGGCAGCGATCGTCTTTGCACTCAAATCCTGGCGCCACTATCTTCTAGGCGAAAGGTTTGAGTTATATACTGATCACAAGTCGCTCAAGTACCTCTTCTCGCAGAAGGATCTGAATCTAAGGCAGCAAAGGTGGATGGAATTCTTGGCATCTTATGACTTCGAGATAGCTTATACCCCGGGCAAGGGTAATGTTGTGGCATATGCGTTAAGCAGAAGTAGGTTGACTTTGAGTCCCTTGTTTGTTGAGATGAGGAGTCTAGAGTTCTTGGCAACCTTTGATTTCACAACAGCTGTTGAGTCGATGACTGGTTCTTTAGCATCCCTTGAGCTTAGACCTATACTTCTTGATCAAGTTGGGGCTTCACAGAAGGAAGACCCGCAGATAGTCGAGGTCATGGACAAGTTGATTCGTGGTGAGACGTCTAGTCACCTTGCTAGATATACTATTGATGACAAGGGTTGGCTAAGGCGTGATGGAAGGCTATGCGTTCCACAAGTAGGAGACTTGGTGCATAAAATTCTTGAAGAAGAGCATCACTCGAAGATGACTATACATCCTGGAGGAGATAAGATGTATAGGGATATGAAGCGCATTTTCTTTTGGACTGGAATGAAGAAGGATGTGGCAGAGTATGTTTCAAAGTGCATGGTGTGCCAACAAGTGAAAGCCGAGTCGAAGAAACCCGGTGAGCTATTACATCCATTGGAGGTCCCGCAATGGAAGTGGGAAAGTATTTCTATGGATTTTGTGGATGGATTGCCTAGGTCAAGAAAAGGGAATACGAGCATATGGGTCATAGTTGACAGACTTACGAAGAGTGCTCATTTCATTCCAGTAAAGAGCAAGAGGACCGCATCATGGCTAGCATCTGTTTATCTTCGAGAGATAGTGCGATTGCATGGAGTTCCTTCTAGCATAGTTAGCGATCGTGACCCAATCTTCACTAGCCAGTTCTGGAATAGTTTGCAAGAAGCGATGGGTACGCGATTGAATCTAAGTACAGCATATCACCCTCAGACGGATGGCCAAACTGAAAGGGTGAATAGAGTGCTAGAAGATCTTTTGAGGCTTTGTTTTCTTGACTTTGGTGGTACTTGGGAAGACCACCTCCCTCTTGTAGAGTTTGCTTATAATAATAGCTATCAAGCTAGCATAGGGATGGCACCAATTGAAGCTTTGTATGGGAGACCGTGTAGGTCACCATCTTGTTGGTGGGAGACTACGGATAGGCTTATACTTGGGCCCGATATGATACGGGACACATCCAAGAAAGTTGAATTGGTGAGAAGACGGATGAAAGCGGCCCAAGACAGACAAAAATCCTATGTTGACAAGCGAAGGACAGATTTGGAATTCGAAGTTGGAGATATGGTTTTCGTGAAGGTTTCTCCTTTGCGTAATGTGGTTCGTTTTGGAGCAGTTGGGAAGCTGGCACCAAGGTTCGTAGGACCCTTCCCTATCATAGAAAGAATTGGGAAGATGGCTTATAAGGTGGAATTGCCCGAGAAGCTGGCCGGAGTGCATAATGTCTTTCATGTCTCGCATCTCCGAAAGTGCCTACATGAGTCCACTGAGGTGGTTGAACCTAGTATTCTTGAAGACGTGGAGGTAGAGAAAGAGGCAACCCTGAGGAGAGCCCCGATTCGTATCTTGGGAACGAAGATCAAGAAGCTAAGGAATCGAGAAGTCAAATTGGTGAAAGTTCAGTGGAGTGAAGCCGAAGAGGATGCAACTTGGGAAACCGAGGAGAAGATGCATGGGCTTTATCCATTTCTTTTTTAGGGTACATTCTCGATCTCTCTTCCTTTTTAGCATATCTTCCTTTTTGCTATCCATGTTTATCCTGTTTATCTTGTTATCTCGTTAACCTTGTCATGAGAACCTTAGGTAGAAGCCCTTTGGATGAAACATGTATTTGAAACATGTTATGCTTGATGTTTGCAAGTGGTTGCAAGTGTTTGCAAGTTGATACTCGTGGATGCATGATACACATTAGGCACTAAGATCGGCTCACACACTTTCATATTGCATATGCATGAGTGCTTATACTTATTCATGAATGAAACTTGTTATGTTATCACGTGGATGCTGCATATGGATGAATGTTATATGCACTCATATAGAGATTATAAATTATGTTAGGAATTTGCATACATATGGACGCATTTCACTAACATACTTTGCATTAAGGAGGTTTACTGAATCAGTAACCGCCTGATTTTCGCATTAGATAAGTACATATACACACACCTTTGCATATAATCATACAGCATTTAGAATTTGTTAAGGATATTGACTGCACGTGGATGATGTTTTGAGTAGATGGATGATGGATGGTAGGATACGTTCTTCCTAACTTAGAGATTTCGGGGACGAAATCCTTTAAGGTGGGGAGGATGTAACAACCCGTATTTTGAATAACAAGTTATAACATAAATCAAGGCAGAATTAAATGATAAAATCTGAATCAAGGGAAACGGGCTGTGCCATTGCGTTCGTCTCGGAAAAATAAGCGAAATAGAGTCCGAGTTTTCGAAAATCGGAGTCCGTATGTCCCAGTTATGGCCCATAGAAGTTTTCAGAAAATTCAAGTTTAAAAACAGATTTCAAATTCAGCAGGGCAGGGTAGGCGGGAAAAGATCCCGCCACTCCCCAAGTCGACTGGGGAGTCGACTTGGGAGTCGACACACCCTAGGCTGTGTCGACTGCCCAGTCGACACCCCTGTCGACTTGGGTGGTCGGCCAGTCTGGCCTGGGTGCACCTGACTTGTTTCTCAAGACATATTTGGAGGCTAGTGACGTTAATTGATGGCCCAGATCTGAATTAGGGTTAATCCTATGGCCTAAACTAACCTAATCTTCTATAAAAGGACCCAAATACCTAGCCTAAATCATCATAAATCAATCCTACAACTAAACTATGCCAAAATGTTTAATCATGGCCTCCACCCTCTTGTCATAACCTCCATCTTCATTCATATGAGAGTTCCTAAGCTTGTTTGAGAGTTTCAAAGCTTGATTCAAGGCCAAAGTTCAATCTTTCTTCATTAAAACAAGGATCTTTCTTCATATAATCAAAGGAGCTTCTTGGAGCTTGTATTAATTTGGGGTTTTTAGAGTTGCTAGTGGCTTCGTCTCAATCTTATTTTATTTTATAAGTCTTCATAGCATTGTAAGCCCTATTCTACATTTAGATTCTAAATATGAAGTTAAATATGACATGTTGCAAGTTTGAGTTTGGGCCTAAGCATGATTTGTGCTTTGATTCTATCATGTTATGCATAGACTTATTCTATGCATGTTTGTAAAGCTATCACCTTGACTTTGTGCATAGAAAGCTATGAGCTTTGATTCTATCATGTTATGCATAGACTTATTCTATGCATGTTTGTAAAGCTACCACCTTGACTTTGTGCATAAAAAGCTATGAGCTTTGGTTTGAAATGTTGCATAAAAGCAACATAGAAACTCTCATAACCCTTATGTTAACTTGCATATGATGTTATATGCGAATCACTTGCTATCATCCCATGTCATTTATGACCATGTTTCATCTATTTTGCTAAAGTTGATATCATGCATGTTTTGAGGCCTATAATGTGATATGCAAGCTTATGAACACATTTGCCTCATATGCCACCATGTTTAACTTGTGGCCCAAACCTTATTAATTATGTCATGCTTCTAAGTTCCCCCTTTGAGATCTATTTTCGTTTATGCGAACTTACATGTGATGGGGTTACGTTATGGGTAAACTAAAATGACATAAAAACATGACTTGAAAAGATGACATGAAATATGACATGTGATTATGCTTGGAACATGAACATGAACTTGGACATGACTTCTAGAAAACATGAGAATGACCAACTCGAGGTTGGGTTGAGTTTGTAGCATAAATCTACCTGAAACCGACCGGCTTAACTAGTGGCTACAAGCAATAGGACCCAATGTGAGTAGTTGGTCATATCGCACTTGAAACCCGAGGTTAGAACAAGTTGTGGTGTAAAGCTACCCAGACCCGCCCGGCTTAACTAGTAACCACAACAAGGTCTAATGTGAGAGGTTGGGTGCATTAAATTAATTAATGCCACATGATAGGGTTAAGTCATGGACCACTTGAATACTTAACCAATTGAACACGATGGGTTGATAGGGTTAAGTCATGAACCTTGGGTACACTTAACCAACTTGATTGGGTAGGTTTAACCACGTTTAACCCGTTAGAAACCCTAGTTACGGGGTCCTTTTCACCAGTAACCCTCTTGATTGTATCATGATACCCTAGGGACTAGGCTAGGGTGGGGGACGATTACTGGGCTGACATGTAAGCGACCAAAACGACGGCTGAGTAGGTGCGCCGGTGTAGGTTCAGGCGGACTATGGTCGTGCACATAGTCCGGAGTTGAAAAAACAGACACGGGCACCAGTAGGTTTAGACTGTGCGTGCTTGATTTGTGTCCGTGGTTGGCACCCTAGGGCCTGATACACCCTAGGGTGGACCTAGCACAGTTTGACTACACTTCGTGATTGGGCCGTATGACACCGACACTTGACGAGTTAGGCTTTTAGGGAGCTGATCGACTAGACCGAGTAGTTGGACCTTGATTTAGGTCACCTCATGATAGTGGGCCAGCTTTGGGCCAAGGGATCATTTCTTGTTTATACTTGACATGGATTACTAGTACACACTTGGTGCAACTTAACCTTGTATATGCGATGCCACACTTGATCTATCCTGTTAACTTTTCACCATGCCAGATATCACCCTATGTTTCATCTCTGCTTTACATGTCTAGTTAACTTTATTAGTTTTTATACTAATAGTAGGTAGGACTTACCAGTCTTTTTGACTGACCCATTTTCTTTCGCCTCTTTTCTTCCGTTCTCCCCCCCCCCCAGGTTTACAGGGTGGGAACACTGGTACCTAGCTGGATCTTTAGCTGCTTTTCTGGATAGCTCATGTACGGTTTGGACTTGAGCATGCTATGGCTTTATTCTACTTTGGGGATAGTTACTTTATGTTTTTTTTTTCCAGTTTTTAGTTTATGTTCTAGACTTTGTTTTGTGGGAAAATAATGACCAAGTACTTTGATGTAACTTGACTATAGTTTTGAAATGTTAGTTTTATCCGCTGCTTTACTTACTCTGTTTTACTTATATGTTCTGTCTTGTGATATCTGCATGCATGTTTACCTCGTTTAATGCCCCTCCAAAGCCAGTGCACTTGCAAGAGTGGCATTGGCGGAGGTGGGGTGTTGCAGGCCAGAAGTTAAAGAGGAGAGGAGAGATTTTTTTTTATTTTTTTTTTATTTTTAATTTCAAAAAGTTGACTTTTACATACGACCTCTAAACGAGGCCCACCGCCTGTCGTCCACAGCGTTTTACCCCTATTCCGAACACAATGGGATATGTATCGCAGGCTGATTCGACCGTTTCGATCAGTTTCCGTTAAAATCAACATATAACTCTATATATTGAATTTGAACGCGCATTTCAATTTACCGGGGTCACATACTAACTCGAAAAATTTCAGAAAAATATTTTCTAGCTTCGTATTGACGATACGGTCCTAACAAAACTAGTTTCGTCGAATTCTGAGACCGTTGGAAAAATGGTCATTTTCCAGTTTCTCCAACTTTTCAGTTTCTGAGAATTTTCAAATTCTTCAAAAATTTGGCTAACACCCTAAATTTTCAAAAAAAATCGCCATAACCTCCCCTGCACCGGGAGCCACGGGAAAATCCCGAAATTGCCATACAGGCCTTCTGATCTCAAAAAGAAAAAGAAAAAGCCAAGCGGCTAGCCAATAGGCTCATAAAATCATCATCACCCAAACAAAACAGTAAATTATTAGTAAACATGTACCTATTTGTCGGGCAAACAAATTTTATTCTCTGCTCTAGCCTCCTTGCTATGACCTGTTCAATGTAAGTATATGTATATGCAAGCAAATGCGACCAAATTTTCAATACAGTTCAATATTTGATTCAATTAGGCTAAATGGTTCAAAAATTATCAAACAACTAAACAAACAACCCAAACATCAATCAATTAGTGGATTAACGTTTCAAATTCATAATTTTTGATACATATATACTGAAAATCTTGTTTTTGATGCCACTTCACAACAATGTATTCTAGCTATATAAGTTTTGGTTCTCACACCAGTCTAATGGAAATATATAGAAATCACACCTTCGTCACTCGAATATAAATTCTGATGACGAGTACTCAACCATCAGAATCATCTTCGGGCCACTAGAGTACGATTCTATATCTATCGAGTATATTAAAACCTCGAATATACGTTCATGACGCGTATATGCAAAATCTTTATATACTCAATTGTACAAATTCAAAATAAACAAATATTCAAATACGTATAAAATGGTTTAAATTTTCGAAACAAAATTGTTTTCATTTGAAAAATATGCTCTTCACACTCGTTCTAGGATACTACTGATCCTATCTCTAACGAGTCATTCTAATTGGATATTACTAATCCAATATCTGATGAATCCTTTCGTATGGTTCTAATGTGTCTTGTTCTCGAGCTCTGTAAACCAAAGCTCTGATACCAAATGTGACGGCCGGGAATTTCGCTCGATCCGAATCAATCGTTAAACCGATCTAGACCGTTCGAAACCCCTGATCGTTTGAGAATAGGACAAAATAGAACGTAGACGGAAGAACATTTCATTGTTATTACAACAATTCCATCAGATACAAGAATATACAGAGTATAATTGAATTAATCACATTCGATAAATATCAGAGATTACAATAAATTACATAGCAGCGGAAAATAATACAAAGCACAACTGAAGGTGATATACGGATACAGAGCTTTCCGGATATCATTCCAGCTGTAAACCAGAATCCTGTGAATATAAATCTGCAAAACCAAAACTACTAGCTGCCCGTGTGGAAAATAGGGGCACCCAGAGTTTAGGTTAAAACAATAAACTCCAGGTCAGTCATGTGACTGGTGTGAGAACTAAAACAGTTATTAATATTGGTTTTAAAGTTAGGTAAATCAAGGGACCACGCCGTATAACACGGAACGGGTTTCCTCCCAAGAATACCAGTGCATAGAACAACAGCGCAATGCTAAATAAAGAAAAATGAAGCTGTTATAAGACCCAGGTCCCATCACACAATGCAACGCAAGCTGGAGGATAGGGTTTTCCCTTATAACAGCCAAAGCATGCTTGATACGTTTAAAACACATTATTTGATACTATTATAGGTGTATAGTGTCAAAACAATTTCGATCATAAATATCAATCATAGGCGGCATAGCTACCATCTACTATGTCGCCATACTAGTTCTACAATTAAAACCGCAATATCACGTATTGGAAATTGGATTCTGTCATGAACCGAGGCAAGGGGCAAGCTCCTCTCCGCTTTCGAGACACTCTAGCAAATGTCTCAGGACTACACACTCTGGGTAACCCTGGATGCTTCAGGGCCGGTCCTCTCTTACGTTTGAGGATTGACAATTCCTGAACACACGTTTCCCGGTCCTTACAGACCTAAAATCGAGGCGCCTCATCCAACAACCACATAGGTGAAAAGTATATAAATGTCAGGGCTGGTAAGTCACTGACACCACCAAAGCTAGAAAGAAACGTCGTGCTCTCCCTGCAGTCCGTATCCCGTTTTTGACTCATACCGAGGTGTGAGGCTCGCGAATTCACGTTATACACAAAGCTGCCACGTAGGTCGTGCTTTGATCATCAACCACAAGACTTTGCTTTTCAACAAAAGCCTTGATCATTGCATCTTAGCGTGCCACACAGGCAATTCATGCCATGCGACTGATGTCCATCGATATACAACCTCTGAGCTCGTACGTCTCAGAGAAGGGCGTTAAGCAAAAGAATAAATTCTCCGCCGCCAAACAGATGTATATTTAATAAAGATCAATCAACATAGAATAAAATCCAATGTCAGACACACAATCCATTTACAAGTTCGTTCTGGGTCTGAACGAAACCGGAGGCACTTTCCTCGCATATCCATCGATCTCTAAGTACGTCTGGACGACCACCAACTATTTCCATCCTCTTGGGTGTACAGCCCAATCAGGATCATCAGTAATTATCCAAACGATGTGAAGACTTCCGATCTTCAACCACTGTCTTCATCTTCAACATATCGTCGAATCGGTTATTCCGAATGGATATAAACCCGGCCTTTCCGAACCACCCGCGTATATTAAAAACAAATGTTACACAAACACAACATACGCCTCATTCCAATTCATCAGTTACTAACCGTAAATTAGCAAGAGAACAATTTCCCAAATATTAACCCCGAAGGTCGAAACCAACATCAGATCAATACCCAGGAAACCATTCTTCTTAACTAACCTACAGCTAGTTTCTAAATTCCACATTCTTAGGGAAAGGTTCCCATTAATTTTATCCAAGATAAATTCTTTAAAATTTATCCTTTAATCTACCTTTGAATGTCGTTCCAAACCAAATTATGGTTTTCTAAACTAGTCGAGATTAGCGAACCACACCGAAGTAATTATTTGTTTTATTTCCCAATCCCAACCTATTCATCCCATGAAGCAAAACTGGTAATACTCCATTTCTAACATCACGATGTTATCGGTAAAATTAATTACCATTTCACATTCAAATCTAATTAAAGATTTAACTATCGCTCTGGAGAAAAACTGGTGATACTCCATTCTCGCTCATTTGCCAAATTATCAATTCACGTTTCAATCTAATTGCAGATTCATTAAAACTCCTTTTACTGGGTTACAAAACAAATGTCTTTTAAAACACAGTTCACGATAAACCCAAATCACGTTCTATTTATTATCGGGTTAAAGAACTAGTGTTATTTAAAACACCGTTCACGATAAACCCAAATCACATTCTATTTAAAACTCGTTTCAAATCCAATTTATTTATTTAAAAATAAACGAGTTTAATTTTAGTTCAAAACTAGTTCATTTCGATAAAAATCTATTTTTACCTTTTCGAATATGGAGTTTTTCATCCCAATTTTTCCCAAATCATTTCTTATGATTTTACACAAATTATTACTATTTTTAATAATTTTATCAAGGCCCGCACAGTTGATTTCCAACAACGGCCATCGAACTGCACTTATAGCGACCTTTTTCAAATTTGATTTGGACGTATCTCCAAATCCAACCGTTAGATTTCAAATTTCTAATATTCGTTAGAAATCTCTTTTCGATACGAACCCAATGGTTCCGGTTTTAGGAGAATCCGACGGTCGGATCTCCCGTAATGTCCGTTTGAAATAAATGGTCGAAGTTCACGAACTGCCGCGGCGCGGCGTGTTCTATTCAGGCCATTATATTATATATAATATATATAATATATATTTCGTCGATTTCTATTTAAAACGAATTATATAAATATTTTAAATTCGTTTCAAAAACAATTTCAACTTCCATTTCAATTCAAATCAAAATTGAATTTTTCCTTATAAATTCGTTTTAAAATTCATTCCTATTCAATTCAAATTTCAATTCAATTTGAATTCATTTCAATTCGTTTTCAATTCAATTCGAATTCGTTTTATATTCGATTCAATTCAAATTGGTTTTCTATTCGATTCAATTCAAATTGGTTTTCTATTCGATTCAATTCAAATTGGTTTTCTATTTGATTCAATTCAAATTGGTTTTCTATTCGATTCAATTCAAATTCGTTTTCTATTCGATTCAATTCATTTTCTATTCGATTCAATTCATTTTCTATTCAAATCAAATTCAATTCATTTTCTATTCGATTCAATTCATTTTCTATTCAAATCAAATTCAATTCATTTTCTATTTAAATCAAATTCAATTCATTTTCTATTCGATTCGAATATAATCGATATAAATATCGTTCGCGTCAAAATAGCGCATCTCTAACCAACACGGCTTTATATTCAACAAATGGATCTATATTTCTTTCAATACACAACTCTATATCTTTGTCAATACACGACTAATCTCAACGAATGAGTACTGTCCACGTGTGACTATTTTTGTTATTTAATATATTTTATAAAAATTATGGTATCTATCGTTTGATTTCAAGTCAGACTCCAACCGTAAACTAGTAAGAGAATGATTCCCTGAATATTAACCCCGAGGGCCGAAACCAACATCAGATCAATATCCAGGAGACCACTCATCTTATCTACTTTCCAGTTAGTTTCTAATTTTATACCTAATAAAGATGTAGTTTTTATTGTTAAAATACTTCGTTCAACACATGACTAATCTCAACGGATGAGTACTGTCAACACATGAACCTTTATTTTATAATGATAAAGATGTAAATTTTATTATTAAAATATTTCGTTCAACTCATGACTAATCTCAACGGATGAGTACAGTCAACACATGAACCTTTATTTTATAATATTCTTCATTTTCTAAATTGGAATGAGGCCCAAACAATTACCATATAAAGTTAATTATATGGATTCCATACAACACATGCATATATAATAGCAACGATAAATAATCAACCATCATCCAAAGTGCACTACACTGTATAAGCATCAAATATAGATATCTAACGCTTATAACAGCCTGTCGATCCATCGATCGACATACAACTAATTATTGGGATTAGTGTATGCCGTATTTTATCCCAATACCCGTGTGGGGTTTCAAATCAACAAACACAGATTTTTCTATTTGTGCAGTTGGACGATGTGTAAAATTTATCATCCCAATCAATGTCCTTCAAATAGGTGTACATAAACAAACCGTCCGGTTTGTAAATGAATATTTATTTATTCACATTCACGTTAAAAATTATATTTTTAACGATAAAACATTTTATTCAACCTATGAAAATATTCTATTCAGTTCATTTATCAAATAAAATGATATTTTTATATTTCTAACTTATTTTAGAAAATTTCGGCGGCATAACGGCACGATACTAGAAACGGGACGAGGCCTAGCCTTATCCCCGGTCTAGTGAAGGCCCATGCCATTCACACATCAATCAAATCCATTCCATTTCACCAAACAATTCAATTCAAACCAAATAATCTAACCAACTACACAACCAAACAATTGAACAAACAAGCCATCCATGGTCTGTGGATGACGGGTGTCGGGTGCTGCTAAGCACCGTCTACATCCTAGTATATATATAACTAGAAAAAGAAATTGAAGAGTGAGAAGTTCTCACCGATAGCTATCCCAATTCTACGACTCTTCTTATGTAGAAAATCTTGTCGTTCTTGCCTTTTGTCACCTTCGTTGCCCGTATTCTCTACATATGTAAAAATCGAATTTTTACTTTACTATTCAATATATAAAAATCAAATTTTTACTTCGCTATTCAATATATAAAAATCAAATTTTTACTTTGTTATTCAATATATAAAAATCATATTTTTACTTCGCTATTCAATATATAAAAATCGAATTTTTACTTCGCTATTCAATATATAAAAATCGTATTTCTAACTCACCACTTGAATAAAAATTATATTTTTATCCTTTGTATAATATAAAAAATATATTTTTATTATCACCACTATATCAAAATCCGATCTTTCTACTTTCACATAAAAATACGATCTTTTCACCTTTAAAAATATCGTCTTTCATTCATTAAAAATCCGCCTTTTCCTTAATATAAAGATTTCGCCTTTTTAAGGTTAAAAATATCACCTTTTCAATATGAAAAATATCGCCTTTTCAATATGAAAAATTCAACCTTTCTATTATTAAAAATTCTAACTTTCTATTTAAAAATCCTAACTTTCTAATTTAAAAATCCTATCTTTCTAATTTAAAAATCCTATCTTTTAAATCAAAACATATACAAAAACAGATTTTTTTTCTGTTTGCTAATCATATATAAAAGAAATAAGTAAATTAAATTAAAACAAATAAAAACTTACTGTTTTTCAGCAAAGAAAGGGGGGGGAGGATCTGCCGCGACTGGAGGGGGAGGAGGACACACGGCAGAAGGAGGGGAGCCGAGGGCGGTGGCGGTCGCAGCGTCGATGCAGGGTGGCGGGTTTGGGTGGCTCGCGGGTTTCAACGGGGAGGAGGAGAAGAAGGATCGAAAGGGGGGGGGGTTCGGGGATGAGGGCGGTGGATGGAGGGGGCGGCGGCGACCGCCAGGGCGCGGTTGCGGCTGCGCCTTCTCCTTTTTTTTTTCTATCTGATTCGATTTGATTTTGAAGAGGGAGGGGGGGCAGAAGTTAAAGAGGAGAGGAGAGATTTTATTTTTATTTTTTTATTATTTTTAATTTCAAAAAGTTGACTTTTACATACGACCTCTAAACGTGGCGCACCGCCTGTCGTCCACAGCGTTTTACCCCTATTCCGAACACAATGGGATATGTATCGCAGGATGATTCAATCGTTTCGATCAGTTTCCATTAAAATCAACATATAACTCTATATATTGAATTTGAACGCGCATTTCAATTTTCCGGGGTCACATACTAACTCGAAAAATTTCAGAAAAATATTTTCTTGCTTCGTATTGACGATACGGTCCTAACAAAACTAGTTTCGTCGAATTCTGAGACCGTTGGAAAAATGGTCATTTTCCAGTCGATTAAATTCAACTGAAATGGTCAAAACACGTTTTCCTTTGCCATGCTCACATATTGATTCGAAAAATTATGAAATTTGGAATCTAACAATAATTTGACATCACGGATCCAACAAAAGGGGTTTCGTCGAAATCCGAGGTCGTTTGCAAAATTTCCATTTTTAAGGGCCTGAATTCCATAGCGACTATTCAGAATTTTCAACTGGACATATCTTTTGATTCCCGTAATGAAATTTCGATTTTTCGAATTCATTGGAAAGATATTCTCAATTAGATCCTAATGTTTTTGGTTTCACTAAAATCCAGTTTATTTTGCACCCGGTACATTCAATTGAAGTTTGAAATCGAATTATCGAACTACCGCGCCATTTTCAATTCCTTTTATAATTATATATAATTATTTATATTCTAACGACGACGTATATAATATATACTTTCGAATTCTATTCAAAATAAATTTCTCGTCGATATTATTTAAAATAATCTATTTTAAATATTCAAAATTCGCTAAAATTGCCAAAATAAAAATTTTAAACTGGCCCAGAATTTCCGGGTTATTACAAGTACATACTTTCACCACCAAGCATACCTAGGAGAAAGGTAGTAAAGTTCTGTTGGGAGAGTCTAGTTTTGTTGTTCGTACTCTTTCCTTTGGTTTTAGCGCTTCGCATTTGTTCATATCCACTTCCATAGTTGAGTCTCTTCACCATAGTACTTGTATAGTAGAAAGATCCCACTAGAGTCTCAAATCCAATTGGTGGTCCGACCAGTTTATTTTTGGTTAGTAGGAATTTGAGAATAGCTATCGAGTTTGCTTATATCATCTCACGTAGATCGTCTAAATTCGGAGGTGATATTCCTTGGGTGCTTGTCTGATATTGGTTTAGGCCTTTGGGGCTTGTACTTGAGGAATGTCGAGTTCGACTAGGATGGTTTGCGTGAGAGATGAATAGTTGTGGCAGGCACTCTAAAAAGCACGTAGTAACCTTTCGACCCTTATAGTTATGGCATGGCGGATCAGAGGGAGACCTCTAATCATCTTAGTACATATACTTGGTACCGTGATGGACATCTGTTTATTTTGGAAATGGAGGTCAGAAGCTTCACAATCGTGAAGTTAAATTAGTTAAGATACAGTGGAGTAAAGCTCAAGAAGGCTAGATACTAGCGTCATACCCTTTTCCTTAAGGGTGCATCCTTGACTTCGCTTTTTGTAGGATCTTTACGCATAAATGTTTCTCTCTTTCCAAAGTATATCCTTTAGGTCGTATCTTCGATCCTTAGGTAGAAGACAATGGATGTAAACATGTATTTGAAACATGTTATGGTTGATGGTTGCAAGTGGTTGCTAATGGTTGCTCGTGAATGCATATACATACGTATTAGGCACTAGATCAGTTCGGACGCTTTCATATTGCATTTACAGATATGTATTTGTTTGTAAGTTGAACTTGATATGTTATCATATGGATGTTGCATATGGATGAATGGCTATGCACACATGTAGAATTTACATAACTAGGGATGCTCGCATACATGATTGGACGCATGGCACTGACATGATTTGCATTAAGGAGGTCAACTGAATCAGTAGACCGCCTGATTTTGCAATAGAGGAGGACATACACACACACTATGCATATGAACATGAAAGCATTAGAAATCTTTTAAGGACAATGAATGCCTGTGATTGGATGGTTGAGTAGATGGGTGACTGGATGGTAGGACACATTCTTCCTAACTTGAAGATTTTGTGGACGAAATCCTTTTAAGTGAGGGAGAATGTAACACCCCGTAATTCTGTAACACTAAGATTCACAAATCAAGGCAGAATAAAATTTTAAAATCAAAATCAAGGGGAATGGGCTACGCCATTGCGTTCGTCTCAGAATTCTTCATGAGATAGAGTCCGAGTTTGCGTTAATCGGACTCCGTATGAAGGAGTTATGGTCTTCAGAAGTTTCAGAATTCGATTTAAAATTCGAACAGTTCAGAAACGAGTTCAAATTTCAAAAAATCGGACCCAGATTGGGCTAGGCGGGAATTTTCTCGCCCAAGGCACCCAGGTCGACTGGGTAGTCGACCTGGGGCACCCATGTCGACTGGGTAGTCGACCTGGGTCACCCAGGTCGACTGGGTAGTCGACTTGGGGGTCGACCTCCCCGCTTTTTCCAATTTTCTGAACCTGGTTCGTTCTGATGTATTTGGTCACGTTTTCTGACCAGATTCGTCCGCCTAATCCTATATAAACAGCCTTAGTCTCCTTCTCCATTCACAATTCTTTTCTATCCTTATGCTGCCTCTGAGAAAATGTATAAATAAATAAAAATAAGAAAATAATACGAAAATCCAAGACAAGGTTATGCTGCTCAAGTTGTTAAGAAGAGATTCGAATCAAGATTAAAGCTTCAAGATAAGAATCAAAGGCTAACTCAAACGGTTTCGAGCAACGTCGCACGAATCATAGCATCGCCATCTTTCTATTCTAAAAACCGATCAATGTAAGTCGGTTACTTTTTAGATTTGAACGTTTCTCTCTGTTCGTGACATGAAATTAAAGGAATAAAAGAATATGCCAAATCTTTCTATCAGTGCTTATATCCTTGGACCTAATTAAGAACTGTTATGATTCGATGACCAATTAGGCCTTGCCTATGACTATGAACATTGCCTATGACTATGAACATTGCCTATGACTGTGACTGTGACTATGAGAATTATTTCCTTGACTATGAACACAAGCATATGCCTTTGATTAGGAAACATAAACTATTGCCTATGACATAACAAGGACAATTGTGATTAAACACCTATGATTCATGACTAGGAAAGTGTTGCTTAAGTTTTGTGACTGTGAAATTGGGTCTAAACCTGATTATCTATTCTGTCTGTTCTTGGTTTTCTTTGGTTTTAGACCTTGGGAATTTACCTATTAAGTTAGGTCTACCCATGTTCTTGAACCTACGTCGTTATTCAACCCTTTTTTATGTCATAAGATTTTCAGACCTATAGGCATTCGATGTTTTCGATCAATTTCAGTGAAATTCGTTAGGTCTGTAATTAGTAAATTATCATTTTATGCCAGTTATTATGTCTATCTTTTTCATAGCATCTTTGGTTCATTCACTATTTTCTACGAATTTGGATTTATCAATAATCTAGATTGAATCACGATTATACGAACGGTGGGAATACGATTTGGGCAAAATATGAAATTTACTAAAGACGTAGTTATAAACTTGGAAATTGGCATAAATTGGGAACATGTATTATGGCATGTTCATAGAAATGCAAATTGGATAAATTTGACATAAATTATAGGATGTGTAATTTGAATCTAGTATTGACTTGTAAATCTAGCATTTACATGAACTGTGAACTAGAATAATAAGTCTAGTTTGACATGAACTGTAATTAGAATGTTAAATCAGAATTGGATTAGCTAATTTGGCATAATAAGTATATTGGCATAAATTTGAAATTTGCCATAATTGCGAGTAATTGTCATGTTTAGCAAAATCATAGTTAGTGACACTTAATTTGGTATAGTTTACATACCAAAAAGGCATAAATATGATATAGAGGGGAAAATGGGCCATAATAATAAATGTTGACAATTTACATTAAAAGAGTAATTAGGGGATAAGTAAATTAGGAATAATTTACTTATAGAATTTGTCCTAAATGAGAAAATGTAAATTTAGACAAATTAAAGGTTTGTTAACGACATCTCTTTTAATGACACACCAGAAAGTTCTAGGGTGACAGAGAGGATAGTGTCTAGGCTTGGGTTTGGAAAATACAAGTTTTCTGCTCTCCCTGGCTATCCCTAACTGATCCGACGGACGGGATGGTTGCTTTCAAAACCTGATTTGAAAATTAATCAAAAACCCTTTGAACTTAGAAAATGCGAATATGCCTAACCCGAGGTTAGACTGAGTTGCGATGTAAACCTGCCCGGAACCAACCGACACATCCAGTATTCGCAACAATATCTGTCTAATGTGAGTGGTCGCGGCTTTAATTTATTTAGTTAAAGCTAGAAAAAGAATGGTAGGGTTAAGTTAACTAAGACACTTAACTAATTCAACATGGTAACCAAATCGATGGGTGGGGTTAGGTTCATACAGACACTTAACACAGTAAGCTAGAATGGGAGGGTTAAGTCCATAGGAACACTTAACCAACTTAACACAGTTAAGCTAGAATGGGAGGGCTAAGTCCATAGGGACACTTAACCAACTTAACATGGTAATAAGATAAGATTTGTAGGGGTTAAGTAACTAAGAAAAAAACTTAGCCAAATTAACATGTTAACTAGACTAGACGGTGGGGTTAAGTAAAGTTAATACACTTAGCCAAATTAACACGTTAACTAGACTGGAGGTTGGGGTTAAGTAAAATTTAATACACTTAGCCAATTTGACATGTAAGCTGGACTAGACCGTAGGGTTAAGTAAACCTGAGCACTTAACCATCAGATTGTGATAAAGGAATAAGGTTAAGTTTAAAACATGAAGGGATAGTACTTAACCATTAATAACATGTTAGTTAAAACAAACGGGCAAGGTTAAGTTAAAAAGGAACACTGAACCAATACGGGATGAATGGGTAGGGTTAAGTAATAAGAAATACTTAACCAATATAACTTGGTTTGTGATAGGGTTAAGTCAACATGAATTACTGATGACACTTAACCAGTTTAACAGGATAAATGAAGAGGGTTAAGTTAACTTGAATTGACTAATGACACTTAACCAATCCAAATTTACGGGAAAGAGAACTAAGTAGTAAACCTTAGTTAAAAGGAGCTAAGTAGTAAACCTTAGTTAAGAAAACAACGATTCTGGAAACTAAGTGGTAAACCTTAGTTAGTAAAACTAAGAAGTAATTCTTAGTTTAACACGGGAAGGAGCGAATGTCCGTCTGAGTAAAAAGAAGGCTCCAACAAATTGGGTTACGAAGCCCGAGGCTTCGAGGGGACATGAGGGTACTCTTGGTATCCCTCTGTGAGGCTGCGGATGATCCGCCTGGGCTCACAGAGGTTAAGGTCTGTGTTAGAAGAACCAGGGGTATGCCTTGGTTGCAATATATGGCAACCTAAAGACTAGGATGGACCAGCGTGATTCGACGAGAAAACGGTAGCCCTGTGATAGCAACTCGTCGTCTACCATCCATCTTGAGTCAATCGAGATACGTGAAGCGGAAAGGCGGAGAACTCCAAAAGACCATATACTTGCTATCTAGTTATGGGTGAGGATGGCCATAGGTTAGTGGGGCATAGGGGGCCTGCGTATAGTTCTCATTTTTCAAGGAGTGCCTTTCATTAGTTGAGGGAGGGGTCGGGTGGGACCATAGCCACTGGAATAAAAACAGACCTTAGCATCTGCATCGGCAGATATCTGAAAGCTCCCGACCGAGTTCTGTGTTTCTTGATTTGCCCTGCCACAGGACTCGGGCCGCACATTACAGGACATGTGCATCTAGACAAGCGATAACGATTTACGATACATGCGTGGGGAAGTATAGGAACATATACCACTCTAGGTAGTGTGTCCTAGACTTGGGGGCATCGTTCGACAGGTAGCATAATCCCTAGTTGGACTAGGTGGCATAAACCCTGAACCCGAGAAGCGTTTAGTAGATAGCGTAAACTCTAGTTGAATCTAGAAAGCACTTGATAGAAAACCCTAGATTAGATCTAGGTAATAAATAATGTATGCCTGAAGGCAATGGAAACTACAGGGATTGGGATCACGTTATCGTTACTAGTTGGGACACTAGTTAGGTGGTGCAGAGATATAGGAACCAGTATAACAAGGAAATAGCGAAGCGGCGAAAGTATTAGAGCATATCCAGTTTATCTTAGCTTAGCATATCTTGTGTTAATCTTGTCTAATCTTGCCAACCCTATCAACATGGTGTTATCTTGTATTCAGTTAATTCATGTCGTTTTGTTTTTCCATGTTCACATGCTAGAAGTTACTGAACTTACTCAGGCTTTATGTCTGACTCTGTTTTTCTTTCATCTTCTTTTCTTCCGCTTCCCCCCCTCCCCCCAGGTAGTAAAGGAGGGAATAGTATAGCTCAGGTTAAGTTGGACTGTTACTCTTTCCCAGCTTGAAGATTTGTCGAAGTTTTGCTTGGATTCTCTTTTCAGATGCTATGGCTGGCTCTTGCTAAAAATTGGGGAATATAAATGTTGTTTTATGCTTCTTTACTTTGTAAGACAGATGATACTCTGATATTGTAAAGAAATCATTGTACAAACTATTTTATCAATAAAGCAAAGTTTTATTTTCCGCTGTTTAATTTCTGTCTGTCTTGTAATTTATCTGCATCTTTTACCTTAAATGCTCCACAGAACTTAGTGCATTCCCTTTGTGAGTGACACTAATGGATGTGGGGTGTTACAATACTTCCATATACTTATTTCAATAGTATCATTATATTTTAATACTTTGATAATATTCATATATAAATATAATTCACAACATATTATTCTTATATAAAAATTGATTATAAATAAATTATTAAACAAAAATATTTAAGATTTAACATATATATATATATATATATATGTGTGTGTGTGTATTTTCACACACGCACATAATATAAAACTTTATAAAGATAAATAGCCTTGAAATATCAGTAATAAAGAATTATAAATAATCTTTTAAAACAAGTATTAATTATATGATAATCAATTAACCTTGAAATCTTATAAATTAAATCATTAATTTATACTATATAAACAATTATATTAAATGCAATAAAATAATTTTATTAAATCCTAAAACTTGAGTAAATACTCAATTATATTTAACGCATCATGAAACAATGATTTCAATTTTCAAACATTATAAATAAAATAATTAATAAATTACAAACATTTTTTCAAATGGGCTTAACGATTCTAGTTACTCAATTGTTACTTTACCATCTTAGAGTGTCCATAAGAAACTGTAGGTATCAATACTTTTTACACACACACACACACACACACACACACACATATATATATATATATATATAACTTGATAGATCAACCTACATAGTGGTTGTGTTTTTATCACAGCAAATCCATAGTAGATTGTAGGCAATCTCCGCCTTCCAAAGTACATCATCAAATTTCCCAATATATTATAATAATGTTTTGAAATAAATAGTAATAATTTATTATCTAAAACTATTTATTCGAATATGGCTTCAAATAAGCCACAATTAATTCAATTTATTTCTAGTCAAAAGACTGTTATTTACATAACCATGTATTTGTAAATAAACAATATGTAATCAACAATTAATACAACTTGAGAACATTAATATGGGAAATCAAAATTAATATTATAGCAAAATGGGAATTAATTTACTAAATAGCTATCAATTAGAATAATATCCTCCAATTTGTAGATAATGTTTATTTGGTGAAATAGATAACACCAAGCATGTCATTTAGCTAAGTACAGTATAAATGAACAACATAATTAAACTAGTACCATTTCTAAGTTCATACATGATTTAATATTGAAAATAAGTTTAAATATAAAATCAAATTTAAAAAAATTCTAATAGCATTTGATGATGTTATATCGTGATCCTAGATCAAGGTCAAATAATTTAATAGCATTTCAAGATGCTCAATTGCAACCAATAACTCAATTCTGACAATAGGTCAATTCAATCAACTCAAGCAGATATAAATAAATATAATCTATGTAAAAAAAACTGGTTGTTTTTTCTTTCTTAGGTCGTGCAGCCTCTCATCCGTGTAGACTAGGTCTTCCTCAATTTTTTCTTGGATAATTTTCATGATTAGGCTTATTAAGAAAAACAATTACACGTATAGCCCTGTTTTAATTTTAATTACAACTTAGACATGTGTTTATCTCTCTGGAAGCGAAGTTCAAAATTTGCACAAAGGCTAATTCTGAAAGTTCGCCTTCAGAATATAAAATCCAGAAACTCCATTGATATTCTAAAAATCCTCTCCATATGAAGATCGACAAAATTAAAAAAAAATTATGGGCTAAATATTCTCAGAACCCTCTCCAGATGAAGATCGGCGAAGAAAAATCATGGGCTGCAATGAATCAAAAAGCAACGAAAAGGATCTACATCAACTCTTTAAAACTCGAAAAAGATACATGGAGCAGGCGGTCGTATCCTACGAAGCTTTCTCCATGGCGTACCATTCCTACAGCTCATGCTTGAAGAACGTTGGCGTCGCCCTAAGCGATTACAGTCGCAAAATGTTCGGTCAAGTCCGATTCTTCGTGCAAAATTCATTGTCCAGTTTATTATTCAAACGCGGTATAATTATTCCTTCCAGCCCTCACTTTACCTGTTCCCCAATTTAAGAAAATCCTAACGAGGGCGAAGCAAGTCCCTTGCTTAGCACAAGCGATTGTGTCCATGAACCGAAAACACTATAATCAAGCCAAGATATCGTTAAGGTAACAACGAACGAGATCCATCAATTGTGAGTGAAAATTTGACAAAGAAAATGATATTGAGTGTTAGTGACGACTTGGAAGAGTTGCTTAGGCTCATGGTTGAGTTTTCGAGTAGGTGGTCGCAGATGTATAGCACGTTAGGAATGTTCACAAAGTTCTAAAGGCGAACTTTCGGAATTAGTCTTTTGTGCGAATTTTCGAACTTCGCCTTCAAAGAGACAAAAACAGGTCTAAACATGTAATTAAAACTAAAACAGGGCTATACGTGTATTTGTTTTTCATAACAAGCCTAATTATGAAAATTATCCTTTTTCTTAGCCGCCACCTTTATCAATCTCCCCTCTTCGTCAAATTTCATCGCCTCATTGATCTCTTCTCCCTCCCTGACTAGCTTTACTCGTAGATGTTAGGATGTGCTTCCTCTGAGCCTCTTTGGAAGCCATAATTTTTTCTTAATCCTTCATTTCTTCCTTCGCTTCCTCCCTACATCGCCTGTGTCAAAGTATCGTGCATCCTCCTCTAAATTGAGGTTCCCTGAAACCATTTTCCTCATCAACTCTAGTTGTGTTTAACCTGTGTCTCATCAAACTCCTTGCCTTCCACAGAAGCTAATCAAATCACCATTTGTTGTTGGATTCAGATCGATTTTGGATGAGCCAGGATGGACTAAAGCATTTTCTACTGGTTTGACGGCTTTACTCACTATCATTGCTGGCTCGGGAACTGTGTTGGATGCTCCGAAGTTGTGTTGAGATTTGGCTTCTTACTCCTGGTGTTTGGATGTGGTTGTTCATTTGAATTGGTTGGGTGTATTTTTTGGTTGCTAGATAGGATTTGGTTACTTATTGGGTATTTGTTGAGGTTTGCTTCAAGTATGTGTATGATGTCATAAAGCATTCGGGTATTTAGTTGTTGTGAAAGATTTAGTTGTTGCTTGTTTATGCTTGTGTAGCTTTGTGCAACTTGCAATAGTCAGTATTTGTCATTTGCAATCAAAGCTTGATGTACTTTGTGCATCCAAGAAAGAGATAGTCTGAATTGTTCTTAGCTACGAAGGTTTAGTCTAGCGTAGTATGGACTATTTTACGCATCATGTAGTGGTGGTTTGTGTGTATGCTTGTCAGTTTTTGTTGTCATTGTTGTTTTCTTTTTAGCTGTGTTGTATTGTCTCAGAGTCGCACCCCGTATGGTGTTATTTCTTCTGAAATAGTTGTAGCTAAAGCATCATAAAATGTCTATAGCAGATAGGCAAGCTACTTATCCTCTATGTTTTTATGTACTCATTATTTGTTGTAATGAAAAGTGAATGGTCCACTTTAAAAATCAGTTGGCCTTGCCTATATATATAGGGAAAGTCTATCTATACATAAATTGTTAGCATAATTGATGACACAATTGATCTTCATCATTGGATCGTCCCTCGAATTCCACTCATTCACATAGTGAAAAAAAGATCCAATGATCGAGGCTTTTTGTTTCTATGTTCGTGTCTAATTTTATGCCCAACTAGCCATCCCCATATATATATACATATATATATATATGTATGTACGTATGTATGTGTGTGTGTGTGTATATATATATATATATATACTGATTATCCAAAAATGCGATTTTAACTCACCATTAATTCAGTTGTCACCGATGTGTTTTAGTATCATGTTAATTTTAAACAAAGTTTGAAATTTGCTACAAATTCAGCAAGCTTCAAATCATATCAATTTGGTTCAAGAATGAAGATTTCGTAGATACAAGCGTAAAGCGACAGATCACGTTATGTTTGGACCAAAAATGATTTAGAAAATTAATTTACATATTTAATAAATTAAATTATATAATTAACTTCTTAACTATATAATTAATTAAAGTAATTACATCTAATATCGCAATTAACATCTCAAAACAACTAGGCGACCAAAAACAACCTCGACTCTTAACCTTCATTAATGCCTCATCGCCACCATTTGCCACTATTTCTAAACATCGCGACCATTCCGCAAGCACCCCTGTCTTCAACACACCACCTGACACTAGAGTTGCCTCCAATAATGAACTAACCAAGTGAAGACCCATAAAAATTGAAATTCGCCCATCATTTAATTACGGCCACCACGGATGATTCCCTGTCGATGCACCATCACAAGATGATAACTTACCTCTAAGCCGATATTTATCTTTCATAACGCACCCCCGAAATGCAACCACTATGTCACATGGGCCTAAAAATCTAAACCCCTCCAGCGATGTTCATCTTGATCTTGTTGCCACATTGCTGCTTTTTTCGATAATGAGCAACAAACAACAGATTCTCCAACCCTTTCACACATATTTCCACCCTTGATTTTGCCTATATAGGTTGGAAAATTGTGGGCCATTGGACTAAAAAAGTTTGTAGTGGCAGTTGAAAAAAATTATTTAGGATTTGAGAGTGAAAGGAATGGAAGGTGGTCCTTATATACAGAGAGACTATTCGACACTACTCACAGTTAATGTGATGACCCGCAGAACCTTGCCCTTTGAACCCACTATAAACTACACAAGTACAGTCCGAAAAGTAAGCATCCACTCAAAATAATGTGATAATCCGAATTTCTGATCTTCGATGGTTGATATTTAACACATCCATGTTGTTCGTGTACCACAAAATCAAACTTCACAAACTCAATCCGTTGGATTTTTATCAGATCAAACACAGTGGGACAGAACAGAAGAGAAGAACATAATCTCACAACGGAATATAACAAATATAATATTCAATATAACTTTACCGTGGAAATACCTTTAAGTAATCAGATGAACATACCATGGGTAGTTATAAACACTATCCTAACATAGTACTACCATGACATTCAAGTATAGATTGTAGAATACCCTCTGCCTTCTGACGAAGATCACCAGCTTCTATGGAATCGTCTGGGAACTCCTCAAATCCTGTATAAACTTGAATACACTCGGATCTGACCTGAGTGTCAAACACTCGAGTTAGGCTTGGATTAACCAACTTGAGAACTAGATAACAATCATACATTTCTCAAACAATCATCAAAAGTGTTTTCAAAACTTTGTGCATGCTTCTTGGAAAATGAAGCTACCATAAGACCCGCATCCCATCACACAATGCAAACACACACCATTAGGAGCAAGTTTTACCTTATGATAACCAGATATGCTTGGTACATGAAAATCATTTGATATTATCATTAATGTCTATCTTTGAAATCCTTTTCAAAACAAATGTATAAATCTTAGTAGACGTAGACACCGTATATTACGTTTACATATGTGACACCTCACGTCCCTTAATGTCACCCATATGAGGATGCATTAAGTTATGTGAAGCGCAATAATAATACAGAGACTAATTTCACATGACAGAATAAAGATTGCAGCAGAAAAAAAACTTTTCAAACTAAATACAACATTATATTTTCAAGTGTCATAAAGTCATAATCATCTGTCTCGTAAACCATCAGATTACAAAACGACAAAATAATATCCCTCGTATGCCATAACAATAAACATAGGAAAGTAACTGAAGTAATACATATAATGAGAAGTAATCGAAGTCCAAGCTGAATCAAGAAATCACGGTCATTACTATTGTCCACCGCTCTTAGAACCTTGGAAGGCAGAAGAAAGAGAGAAGGAAAAACAAAAGGTCAAACATAAAGTCTGGCGAGTTCCATATATTTTTAGCATAAGAATAAGGTAAGAAGTATCAAGATAGATCAACAATACTGGATAAGAAAATACAGTGAAGTATACACGTACAAAATAAACGAGATAAGGTAAGATAAAGTAAGTTTCTCATTCATATCCCAAGTACAAGCTTTTGCATTAACTATCAGAATAACATGATTAGGTTTTACCCTAATTACTACCCAGCGATCGACTCCCTACAGACATGAATAACCCGTGCTAGCCACGACAGTTCAGGATATCAGTCCTGAACCCGTCAACTTTAAAGACACAACCTATCCGCCGGTGTTACAACGTCTTAGTTTCCCCCATCGGACCCATGCACGCTCATGACTCCGACGAAACGCACCCATACCCACCTCCAAGATTTGAACCTCTTACAATCCAGATCAGTCAAGCGTGCCCTGGCCCCTACATAGTGCGAGGCCCCGATATGATACCAACATTGATACTTACTGATATAAGTTCCAAACAACAACAAAATTGACACAAGCCACCCATAGGCTTAGTCTCCAAAGTAACCTAGGATTTTAAGAGTCCTCCTGGATATAACAGCAGATATGGAATATCTTAGCTTATTAATTAAACAGCTTTAACTTAGCAGGTTTAAGTTCATTAATAAGTATGGTTGTAAATGACATTTTCTATTAAATGCAATTTTGTGTACAACCCATTCCCAAGACAGACATGCACCTGCTCAAATGCATATAGATTATAATAACATGTTTGCAAAATTTACATCTAATTCTCATATTTTTCATAACATGTCCTACTTGATATCAAATTAAGTTTAATTTATACAGATTAACATGTTTACATATTATCCCAATTATACAGTCAATGGTTCTCATGTTCCAGTATGTCCAAATCTCCCTTTTTATTGTTATTACAAGTTTTTCTAATTTATCTCAATTTTGTGCAATTCTAACGGAAATGGCCTATACTGTCGATGTCTTAGGCTCAGTGCTAAATAAAAAGGAAAAAGAAAAAAAACAGATCCAACTCAAAAGTAAATAAACTAAATAAAAAGGCATAAGACTGTTAATAAAACTAAGGCAGAAAGGGGATAAGAAAGATGTACAAGTAACATGCAATAACTGAAAATTGAAAAGATAAATGACAGTAAAGAGAACAATAACATATAATACATCAATACTGTTACTTTTCGGATCTAAATTAATTACTGTTAAAAATACTTTTTAAATTGCAGTTCTAAAAAAAACTAGAACTCACAATGATTTGAATTAGATCCATAAAAACCTTTGAAATAGTTATTATTGAGCAAAATCAAGAATTATCACTTCAATCTAAGTTCTGGAAGCACCTCGAGATTTTCTTATTTTTTTTTTCCAGAAATAGCTTAGAGGAGGAAGAAGATGAATAATGTTTGTGTGTAAGCAAATGATGAGGCTGCTAGCCTATTTATAGATATGTTAGGATAATTATAAACCATAGGATGTTAAGTTATCAAATCAAACCGTATACCTCATACTGAGTGAGTAAAGAATATAGTATATAAAATAGGCCAGGTTCAGGCGCAAGAATTCCTCCTGCATGCGGGTGGGTTGATCCACCTTCAGCATGGGTCGACACTAGTATCGACCGTGCGTAAACACAGGGCTCGACCCATGTAGGGTCAGGTTGACTCTATACCGTTGCATTCCTGAGTTTAATTATTTATGTAATTTTAGTTTAAACTTCTTTAGCTCATAACTTCTTCATACTTAATCCGGTTTACAAATCTCGTCTAAAAATGAATATATTGTAGGCGAAAACAAAATGTTCGGTGTATAAATCTTGGCAGAAAAAGTGGATCAAAATGTTTTTCGGTCCAAAAATATAAGTGTCTATAAGGCCCAAAGCCCAAGGTGGATCAGTCGGTCACGCATGTGTGGTGGTCTGCATGGTCTCCCTCCTCACAACAAAGCATGTACTGGGAGCCCCAAGGCCCCATAATAGCTTCTAAGAAACAAATATAAATACTTTGCTTCTTTCATATAGTCTCAAGATGTGGGACTATTCACATATAGAAACCATCTCACACTTAATTAATTTTTTTAATAATCCACCTTTTGTTTTCAAAGCCATTTCCAACATATTTTCAATGAAAGTAAACGACTACCAAATGATTAGTTATAGACTTACAGTACTGTATAATGAAATTCATCGATATCATATATATCAACCTTACACGCAGTCCCCAACTGACTTGACAAGGTTGAAAAAAAATCCATATACGTGCATTAAACAATGATTTTGAACCAGAGACTGATTGTATGCAAAGATTAACCAAAAATTTAAAAAAAAATTGTCTTTATAAGCTCATATATATATATATATATTATATATATATATAATTATATATATATTCAACAAACATTTATATACTTCATGCCAAACAGGGGCGGATGTAAAGGTATTTGAGTGGGGTCCCAGGACCCCATTGAACTTTATGAAAATATAAATTTACACCAAAGAAAAGTATCGGTTTTCACTTTAGCAACTTACAAATTAAAGATAACACACTATTTCTCAATCGCAATTCGCACCCAATTTCTCAATTACAAAATAAAAAAATCAAATCGCCGTCTCGGTTTTCAGATCAGCTCTGCACCTCCGCCGTCATCGCTTGCTCCGCTTTTGTGTCATCCAGCATTCACCTCCTTAGTTCCTATAGCCTGTAGCCTCCGCATAGTAATCGGTATGCCCTAATTCTTATGCTTTTCTTGTACAGATATAAAATTGACAAATTCTTATGCTATTTCCTGAATCCACCTAGCAGATATAAAATGGAAAATTTCTTTAAAAGAAAATATGTTTTTCAATCTAGTTTTGGTTCTTCAATGCCTAAACTAATTGATTTAAAAGAACTCCCTTCTAATCCATGTGAAAGAAAAAGAATTTCAGATTATCATCCTAATCAGAGAGATGAAATAAGATGGACATACTTGGTTAGAGGATCTTGTCAACCATGTGGGCATGAATTTCCATATACAATGATAGGGGGGTAAGTCGAGATGCTTTAACACTACATGGTTTAATCAATATGGTATTTGTTGAAGTATAATGTGAAAGCCGATAAAGTCTCTTGTTTATGTTGTTGCTTATTTAGCGATCACATTGGAAGACAAGGGGGAGGTAATGCATTTACAGTGGAAGGTTTTTGTTGTTGGAATAAAACGGATAGATCTAGAATTCATGTTGGTGAAGTTAGTAGTTTAAATAATACTTGTGTTAAGAAATTTGATGATCTAGTGGACAAGGCTAATCTATCGCGGTTGTATTACATAAGCAAAGTGATATTACAAAGAATGAGTATCGAATTCGATTAAATGTTTCGACTGATGTTTCTAGATATTTGCTGAACGACGCATTACCATTTCGTGGTCATGATGAGTCAGAAAACTCATTCATAGAGGACATTTATTGGAAATGGTAAAATTCTCCCAAAATCAAAATGAAAGTGTATGTATGGTTGCATTAAAAAATGCTCCAGGAAATAGCCAAATGGTGTCTCCAAGCATCCAGAAAGATATTTGTCATTACTTTGCACAAGAAATACTCAAGTCTATTCTTACAGAATTGGTGATGACGTGTTTGTTTTGTTAGTAGATGAGTCTAGTGGTGTATCTAAAAGGGAACAAATGGTTGTTGTTTTAAGATATTTTGATGATACACATGGAATGGTTGAGGAGAGATTTGTAGGTCTTATTCATGTAAAAGAGACATCTTGGTCTTGTTCATGTAAAAGAGACATCTTCTTTAACTCTTAAATCTGCTATTGATAGCTTATTTACTGAATTTGGTTTGAGTCTGAAACAGATTAGAGGCAAGGTTATGATGGTGCAAGCAATATGTTTGGTGAGTGTAATGACCAGGGATTTTGTCGACTTTGGTTATCGACATAAACTCAATGACGACTAACCAAACATCGAAAAATACCGATCACTAATGAAAGAAACAGAGGGTGAGGAAAGATAAGATAGAAAATCAGAATAGAAGAAGAAGAAGAACACAACATCAGAGTAACACGAACCTCGCAGCGGAACGAATAACATATAATATATGTAACATAACTTTGAAATAAACATTTGTATTTGAATATACAACATTATCAAAGTACAGCACTTACAACACAGCGGAAATAAACTATAGCTATATGATCCTGAAGCCTCCTGCTCCAGCTCTTCCAGTATATCTGTAAATCCTGACTACTTGACTGCCCGTACAAAATTAGGCACCCAAGAGTTTAGGGAAACAACAAATAAACTCCGGGTCAGTCATGGGACTGGTATGAGTAAAACAGTTTAAAATAGTTCAAGCAGGTAATCGATATCTCATAAGACCACGCCGTATAACGGAACGGGTTTTTCCCTTATGAGAATCCAAATTATCTTTATATCAAAAAAACCTTTTGATATTATAATAATGTCTATCAACCACAATAATAATAATAATCATCTAGCAGAACGCTTTCATCTCACGTTCTACATACATAACATACAATCAAAACCGCAAGCACGTATTGGGTAATGGATTTCCAACTATGACAAGGTATGGAACCACCTTTCGCTAGTGTACCTCTAGAAAGGAATACACTGGGTTCAACAAGAACATCTTGCAACCCGGCCACACATGACCGACCACTCATTTCGCTTGAGTGTATCGAATGTATATCACCAACGGTTGGGATCAGCAACCGTTTCCCGAATGGGACAGCATCAACAATAGATTTTTAGAAGTAAATGAAACTCTATATCAGGTGATTATACACCCTACTTCGGTGCGACCGACTTAGCCATGCTGCCTAACCGATTTCTATCATTTACCGGATGTGATGCCAGAAGCTACGCTTTATCATCATACCAGATTCACTTTGAATGCCACATCATCAAATCCATCAAATCACCAATTGACGTCCTCAACCATACATTATGTGTTAGCTAAAAGAAGTTTCCTTCTCCGCTTCCACTCTTGGTACGGTTGGAGAAATCAATATACATGATCGTCTGGAAATACTCTGTCAGACATCCGTCCATACAAGCCATCCAGGAACAGGATGAACCGAAGGCACTATTCTGTAAACAGGATAGCCCTTGCATAACTCCGTCTTCAATTTCCTTTGGCATATATGATTCGCAACGCTTATGCCAATACAGAGTGGTTCTTTGGATAATAATCCAACCGGTCTCTCCGTATTAACAATGTTAAAATGGTCAAAACTTCGATAGTCTGTGATTTAACTATCGAAGAAAAATAGGTGTGCAAACAACGATATTATTTCCAAATGGAAATTTATATCGATCAACATTATTCAACATTTATCTCTTTATTTCATTAATTTACTTATCTCTTGTTTCCCTATATTCAATATTTTTATTTTTCTAAATTTGGAAAATATACGTTATTAACAATGGAAAACATTTCCATTTCTTGTTTTCTTTATTAGAAAACATTTCTGGTTTCGTACTTGGAAAACATTTCCAAAGCTTCTTCATTGGACTTAAACAGATGTTTAAACAAACCATCGCGATGCCAACTCAAACCATTTCCTTTAATTACTAAATTCACTTAACCATCCTTTACTATCGAACCTTAACCATTCCTTAGTTAAAAATGAAGTCAATCAAGTTAGGGTAATACTACCTCTCAGACCTTAACTGAACAACGTTTCTAACCTTGAAATAGACAAAGTTCACCCTTCTAATTCTTTAACAAACTTCCTTACGTAACTGTCTTTCAAATCTTTTCTATTCGATAATTCTTTCCTTCGATAAGGTATATTCGATAACTCTATTCAATTTATTCTATTCACTTAACTCTTTTGATTTAACTCTAACTCTGTTTATTTAACTCCTATCGAATAAACTATATTCGATAACTCTTTTAATTCTATTTGAATAAACTATATATTCGATTAACTCCTTTATTCTATTCGAATAAACTATATATTCGATTAACTCCTTTTACTTTATTCCTTGCTTAACTCCTTAACTCCTTTCGAATAACTAATTCGATAACTCTTTTCGATTAAACTATAATCGATAACTCTTTTCGATTAAACTGTAATCGGTAACTCCTTTCGATTAAACTATAATCGATGACTCCTTTGTGTTTAACTCTATTCGAATAACTAATTCGAATAACTCTTATTTATTTAACTCTATTCGAATAAACTAAATTCGATTAACTCCATTTGAATAACTCTAGTTCGATTTAACTCTATCGATTTACTTTAACTGATTAACACTAACTGGTTAACTCTAATTGATTAACTCTAACTGGTTAACTCCTATTCGAATAAAAAATATTCGATTAACTCTATTCAACTAACTCGACTCGACTAACCCCTTTCGAATAACAAATTCGATTTACTAATCTTTTGAATACCATATTCGATTTAACTCCTTTATTCGCTTTAAAAAGATTTCCCTTTTAACAATGTTTATTCATTTTTAAAGATTTACATTTAGTAACGGTTCTCCACTTTAAAAATGATTTCTTTCTTATAACAGTTTCTTTTTTATAATGTTTTCCCTTTTTCTAAATATCTCCTATTTATAAATATTCCAATTTATAAATATTTCTTATTTATAACTATTCCATTTATAAATATTTTATTTTCAAATATCACTTTGACAAATTCCCCTTTATCAACATTTCGGTACGTTATGGTATTCAACATGTCAAATCACGATGATCAGTATCGTCCAAACACATATAATCAACAACAGATTATATATCACATCATATATCACAATATATGAAAAACAGTAAAATAAATGTTGAGGAATCCAGTTGGATTCCTCCAACCTGTCTCCCTGCATCCACAAATGTTATACAATATAAAATCAACATCACTTTCAGTTCCATATGATATTTTCTGTTAAACAGAATCAATATAGAAATTCAACTAACTGACTAGCAGTTCAATCAAACAGTCAACACACAGTCAATCAGCCAATATTTAATAGTTCTAAAAATATAACATGAAATTATAAACTGTTCAAAGTTAGTGAGGTTTACTCACTTTGGCAGTTCATCGTTAAAGAACGATAAACTGTTATTTGATTTGAATCAAACAATTTATTTTGCCATAAATTCAAATGAGCTTGAATCCACTCCCAGTCAGTTCCATGGTGTAGTCCTCGTCCATACAATCCCAATGCAACTTATGGTTCGTCAATCCGACCTCGTACGAAATAGTTATGGGTTTACGAAGTTAGCACGTGCTTTGAAATGCGGTTTATTTAACTTAACACTTTTAATTTAAAACAAAACTGACCCTCACCCATTATTCACGTGACCGGCACCTTCCCCCTTTTCTTCCTCAATTAGAAATCGCGCATCTCCTGTTGCACAGCACCATTCCACCGTGCACTTTCAAAGGCTGATACTCCATTCCGTCCGACGAAAGCTAAATCCGACTGCGCTATCGAATTTCTCACATCAAACTCGACTTTCCTGACACCATTCTGGCAACTCCGGCTCCCCTGTCGAATTCCGACCAGCAACCTCCACCCTGTAACATCCGCGAGCACCCCCAGTGTTGAAACCCACAACCGATTCACGAAACTTCATTTCGACTACACCATTACGAAGCTCGCCTTAAACCGCCTTTGCTCATAACCTCCCCGTCATTTCTGATGAACCCTACCAATTTCTGTTCAAGCTCCCACTCCGTCAGCTACAGGATTTTTCCGAACCCAATCAGAACCGAGCCCACCCAAACTTCCACCAAGGCTGCTACTTCATCTCCCAAACTCAAATCCAGCATTAGATTTTTTTAATCGATGATCCTACTTCCCTTAATCCCCAACGCTAGTCACGGCTGTTCAAAACGGAGCAACACAAAGAACGATCGAACCAAAGATGAAGCATGTGAAGTTGTAGCCCTTTGTTCGACGATTACAACAAACCCAAAAATGCTTGATTTCATGGAGAAATGAAAACGATTTAATTGTTTGAAGATTTGAGAAGTGGCGGCCTAATTTTCTCGTTTGCTGAAGATAGATTAGGTCTTAAGAAAGAATTGCTAAGGGCATTTTATAGACAACTAAATATCTAGATATTTTTAATATTATATTCTTTTATACTCAATCGTTATCTTTATTGCTGTTTTAAAAATCCCTGTGATTACCTGTGATACCCAAAAATCACAAAAATTGATATGTAGCTAGAGTTCGACATTACGGTCCCAACGAAACTGGTTTCATCAAATTCCGACTCCGTATGCTCACACAGCGTATTTTTAACCGTCAAAATACTGACTGTTTTTCACTCTAAAAATCCGTACGGCCACACACTGGCTTCAAAACTCACGGAAATTGAACTCTAGCAATAATTCAATATTGCAGATCCAACAAAATTAGTTTCGTCGAATTTCGACTTCGTTTGCAAAAGTGGCTATTTTTAAAGCTCTGGATGACCCATTTAAATATATAAATATATTTAAATGTAATTGAATTAAATATTTTAAAAATAAATATTATCGTCTATATTCACAGTGGAATACCATACAGCTCTAGAATATTCCTATATGAATTTCTAACTTGATATTTCAAATCTGGGTCAACCCGATATTCGATTTATATTGAAATTCCTTTTTAAAATATAAATAATTCCTTTATAAATTATAAAGGAATTCCACAGCGACTTTTCTAAAATTTGATTTGGACGTGAATCAAAATCTACACGACAAAATCCCGATTTTTCTCTTCCACTAGAAAGATATACTCCACCAGCTCCACACGTTTCTTGTTTCACAGAAATCCGGCTTAAAACGAATCATGTACATTCAGTTGAAGTTCAAATCGCCAAATGACGAACTGCAGCGCCATTTCGAGCTCGATTTTAATTATAATATAATTATACGTTCAAACTGTCGTTCAAATAATATATTCGTTATTCTAATTCAATTCTAAACTGAATTAAATATCACAGATGATCCAGTTCACATCATATCGCCATTTCAGCGAATTCTAATTATGTCAGAATTAAATATATTAGTTAATTTATTATTTTAATTAAATATTCATCATTATTTAATTCCACGATCATTTAATTCACTATACTACCATTTATATAATTAAATAAATTAATTATAATAGCTCTGCCAATGTGGGTCATTACAATCTTCCCCACTTAAAATAATTTCGTCCTCGAAATTGCTAAAAGGTAGAGGACGACCCTATCGACTAGTTAGAACATATTTGTTCACTTCTTAACTTCAGTTTCAACTGAACCAAGTTAATTTCAATTAAATATTAATTAATTCTTATCAACGAAAATTTTCAAAAATCCTGAAAATTTTCTAATGCCTTAACTTTTCGAAAAATTTCGCCAGCACCTCCTTTGTACTGGTCAATCGGTCAAACTCCAACTCGCCCCTCTGGGCCATCTCCAACCCAAAAGAAAATCAAACAGCCAAGCGGCTTGCCAATTCGGCTCATAAATCTTATATCCAATAGAAATATAAACTTGTACCTTTTGTCGGCATATCATTTTATCCTTTCCACCAGTTATCAATTCAGCGGATACAAGGGTCATCCCAATCAAATTCCAATCTGCTTTTATCCACAACACAACCATTCAATTATATCCGAGCCAAATATCATTTCAACTCGAGTTTCTTCTCGATTCCCAACTCTTAACTTGATTCTCACATCACACTTCAAATTTGAATCACACACTCCAATTTGTCTTGATATCATTCTAATTCAATCTCAGTTACCACTTTATTGGCTTTACTTTAATTCAATTTTGCTTTCACAAATTTCTGTTAAATTTGTTTTTAATTCAAACAGTCTCTTCCTGGGAGTTTTTAAACAGTTTACTCCTTTCAAAAATCAAAATTTCCTTTTGAACATGTCACTGAGCCCTTAATTAATATTCCATTAGTCAAATCACTTCTCTATTTCTTTATCAATATTTGTTAACCAAATATTTTCAATACCATATTGACCCTTTTATGTTATTTGGAAAACATTTCCGAATATCGCCTTCCTTTATTTTCTAAACTTTAGAAAATATATGCTATTTAAAATTGGAAAGTATTCCAATTATTATATTTCCAAGCTTACACTTATTTGGGTTAAAACGGATGCTGTGTAAAACATCGTTACGACAACCCAAATACTATATTCAACTAACTTTTATTCAACATTGATCTTCGAGCCTGAAATCTTACTATTTATTTGTTAATAATGAAATCAATCAAGTTGGGGTATAACTACCTCTCAGACCTTGACTGAATAACATTTATAACGTCAAAACAGATATGACTACTTATTCGAATAATCAATACCATACAACTACTTATTCACTTTTAAACACGTATATGCTTCCTCTTCCTATTCGTACTAGATTTATTCTTAGTCTTCCTTTTTGATTTTACTATTCTATTTCTAAGTTCGTTTCGTTATCGACTTCTATACATATCGATACGTTGATTTCTAACTATCAAATTAACTTAAAAATATTCTAACTCCTTAAATTCCCGGAAAAATTCGCCATAACCTCCTTTGTACCAGGAGCATCGGGATATTTCAAATAGCCTCCCATGGCCCTTACCAATCCAAAAGAAAAAGAAAAAGCCAAGCAGCTAGCCGATACGGCGCATAAAATCTCATATATGAATTAAATACATACCTTTCCGTCGAGCATTCTATTTATATACCTTCATACCTTATCCATACCTATCTCATGTATATTTATACCTGCTCAATCTATTTTAACTATACCTGATCGTTTTAACTCAATCCGTTAATTAATTTGTTAATTAACTCTTTAGTCTATTTCACTTTTATATTTGAACATGACATGTTCAAATATATTTTAACTTGCTTATTAACTAATTTGAATCCAAATTTCAAATTTAAATTCTATATTCGATTTCGAATATCCATTTACAAATCCAATTCACCTTTCAAAGTTCAACTTTAATTTCAAAACTCGATTAACTAATTTCTCTTCGACTTAGTTAATTCTATTCAATTTCTGTTCAAATTTCATATTCAAATCTATATTCAATTTCCATTATTTAAATCTTCTTTATTCGAATCTCATTTGAATTTCTATATTCAAATCCCCTTTGGATTTTAGATATTCAAATCCTCTTTGAATTTTCTATATTTAAATTCTATGGTTTAATTTCCTTTATTCAAATCCCATTTGAATTTCTATATTCAAATTCTATAGTTTGAATTCCTTTATATTTTCTCTATTCAAATTCTATATTTGAATTCCTTTTGAATTTCTATATTCAAATTCCATATTTGAATTCCTTTTGAATTTCTATATTCAAATTCCATTTGAATTTCTATATTCAAACTCTATATCACTTCCATTGAATTTCATATATTCAAACTTTATTTCAATTCCATTGAATTTCATATATTCAAACTCCCTTTGAATTTCTATATTCAATTCTATTTGAATTCTCTTTATTCAAATTCTATATTCAATACTATATTATAAATCCCATTTTGAATTTCAACACAACTTGTCTTTCCCAAAACAAATTCAAAACAGTATCTCTGGTAGTAATTCGTCACATACAACTGGAAAATGAATACTGATGATGCAGCTGTCATCATCGGAATCTATTTTCCAGCGATCGAAGTGAGTTCAATACTATAAAACCATTTCTAAACATTTCCATTTTGAAATTTATTTCAAAATATAATTCACACTGCTTGTAAAACAATTTAAAATCTCCCAGGATCTTAAATTTTCCTTATTTTTAATCCAAATCCATTTACAAACACTTACCCAATTTTCCAGAGTTTTAATTCAATTTCTGGTTTAAATTTCAGATTTAACTCATCTGATTTCACGTATTTTACTTATATGAATTCTGATTGGTTATTTACATAACAATTTAATTTACAATCTTACTTGATTATAATAACAACCTATATTAAAATTTTGATATATATATCTTCTATATATCAAGAAATACCTTGGGTAAACTTATTTTAATTTACCCTCTTTTCAAAACATATCATGATGACCCATCGTATTCGAGTGTTTAGTAACTCCTACCGATACAGTGGATCAAACTGATCGACCAGAACTCATAAATGACTCAACCAATAAATCTCCACAATATAAAACAAATTTTTATATCAATAACAAATACGTTCACTCGTATATATACACTCAAACTCAATCTAGGGTATTACTAACCCTATCTCTACCGAGTCACGCCACAGAGCCAAAGTAATAACTTAACTTAAGCTCTGATACCAACTGTAATGACCTGGGATTTTGTTGACTTTGGTTATCGACATAAACTCAATGACGACTAACCAAACATCGAAAAATACCGATCACTAATGAAAGAAACAGAGGGTGAGGAAAGATAAGATAGAAAATCAGAATAGAAGAAGAAGAACACAACATCAGAGTAACACGAACCTCGCAGCGGAACAAATAACATATAATATATGTAACATAACTTTGAAATATACATTTGTATTTGAATATACAACATTATCAAAGTACAGCACTTACAACATAGCGGAAATAAACTATAGCTATATGATCCTGAAGCCTCCTGCTCCAGCTCTTCCAGTATATCTGTAAATCCCGACTACTTGACAGCCCGTACAAAATTAGGCACCCAAGAGTTTAAGGAAACAACAAATAAACTCTGGGTCAATCATGGGACTGGTATGAGTAAAACAGTTTAAAACAATTCAAGCAGGTAATCGATATCTCATAAGACCACGCCGTATAACGGAACGGGTTTTTCCCTTATGAGAATCCAAATTATCTTTATATCAAAAAAACCTTTTGATATTATAATAATGTCTATCAACCACAATAATAATAATCATCTAGCAGAACGCTTTCATCTCACGTTCTACATACATAATATACAATCAAAACCGCAAGCACGTATTGGGTAATGGATTTCCAACTATGACAAGGTATGGAACCACCTTTCGCTAGTGTACCTCTAGAAAGGAATACACTGGGTTCAACAAGAACATCTTGCAACCCGGCACACATGACCGACCACTCATTTCGCTTGAGTGTATCGAATGTATATCACCAACGGTTGGGATCAGCAACCGTTTCCCGAATGGGACAACATCAACAATAGATTTTTAGAAGTAAATGAAACTCTAGATCAGGTGATTATACACCCTACTTCAGTGCGACCGACTTAGCCATGCTGCCTGCCCGATTTCTGTCATTTACCGGATGTGATGCTAGAAGCTACGCTTTATCATCATACCAGATTCACTTTGAATGCCACATCATCAAATCCATCAAATCACCGATTGACATCCTCAACCATACATTATGTGTTAGCTAAAAGAAATTTCCTTCTCCGCTTCCACTCTTGGTACGGTTGGAGAAATCAATATACGTGATCGTCTGGAAATACTCTGTCAGACATCCGTCCATACAAGCCATCCAGGAACAGGATGAACCGAAGGCACTATTCTGTAAACAGGATAGCCCTTGCATAACTCCGTCTTCAATTTCCTTTGGCATATATGATTCGCAACGCTTATGCCAATACAGAGTGGTTCTTTGGATAATAATCCAACCGGTCTCTCCATATTAACAACGTTAAAATGATCAAAACTTCGATAGTCTGTGATTTAACTATCGAAGAAAAATAGGTGTGCAAACAACGATATTATTTCCAAATGGAAATTTATATCGATCAACATTATTAAACATTTATCTCTTTATTTCATTAATTTACTTATCTCTTGTTTCCCTATATTCAATATTTCTATTTTTCTAAATTTGGAAAATATACGTTATTAACAATGGAAAACATTTCCATTTCTTGTTTTCTTTATTAGAAAACATTTCTGGTTTCTTACTTGGAAAACATTTCCAAAGCTTCTTCATTGGACTTAGACAGATGTTTAAACAAACCATCGCGATGCCAACTCAAACCATTTCCTTTAATTACTAAATTCACTTAACCATCCTTTACTATCGAACCATAACCATTCCTTAGTTAAAAATGAAGTCAATCAAGTTGGGGGTAATACTACCTCTCAGACCTTAACTGAACAACGTTTCTAACCTTGAAATAGACAAAGTTTACCCTTCTAATTCTTTAACAAACTTCCTTACGTAACTGTCTTTCAAATCTTTTCTATTCGATAATTCTTTCCTTCGATAAGGTATATTTGACAACTCTATTCAATTTATTCTATCCACTTAACTCTTTTGATTTAACTCTAACTCTATTCATTTAACTCCTATCGAATAAACTATATTCGATAACTCTTTTAATTTTATTTGAATAAATTATATATTCGATTAACTCCTTTATTCTATTCGAATAAACTATATATTCGATTAACTCCTTTTACTTTATTCCTTACTTAACTCCTTACTTAACTCCTTTCGAATAACTAATTCGATAACTCTTTTCGATTAAACTGTAATCGATAACTCCTTTCGATTAAACTATAATCGATGACTCCTTTGTGTTTAACTCTATTCGAATAACTAATTCGAATAACTCTTATTTATTTAACTCTATTCGAATAAACTAAATTCGATTAACTCCATTTGAATAACTCTAGTTCGATTTAACTCTATCGATTTACTTTAACTGATTAACACTAACTGGTTAACTCTAATTGATTAACTCTAACTGGTTAACTCCTATTCGAATAAAAAATATTCGATTAACTCTATTCAACTAACTCGACTCGACTAACCCCTTTCGAATAACAAATTCGATTTACTAATCTTTTGAATACCATATTCGATTTAACTCCTTTATTCGCTTTAAAAAGATTTCCCTTTTAACAATGTTTATTCATTTTTAAAGATTTACTTTTAGTAACGGTTCTCCACTTTAAAAATGATTTCTTTCTTATAACAGTTTCCTTTTTATAACGTTTTCCCTTTTTCTAAATATCTCCTATTTATAAATATTCCAATTTATAAATATTTCTTATTTATAAATATTCCATTTATAAATATTTTATTTTCAAATATCACTTTGACAAATTCCCCTTTATCAACATTTCGGTATGTTATGGTATTCAACATATCAAATCACGATGATCAGTATCGTCCAAACACATATAATCAACAACAGATTATATATCACAATATATGAAAAACAGTAAAATAAATGTTAAGGAATCCAGTTGGATTCCTCCAACCTGTCTCCCTGCATCCACAGATGTTATACAATATAAAATCAACATCACTTTCAGTTCCATATGATATATTCTGTTAAACAAAATCAATATAGAAATTCAACTAACTGACTAGCAGTTCAATCAAACAGTCAACACACAGTCAATCAGCCAATATTTAACATTTCTAAAAATACAACATGAAATTATAAACTGTTCAAAGTTAGTGAGGTTTACTCACTTTGGCAGTTCATCGTTAAAGAATGATAAACTGTTATTTGATTTGAATCAAGCAATTTATTTCGCCATAAATTCAAATGAGCTTGAATCCACTCCCAGTCAGTTCCATGGTGTAGTCCTGGTCCATATGATCCCAACGCAACTACGGTTCGTCAATCCGACCTCATACGAAATAGTTATGGGTTTACGAAGTTAGCACGTGCTTTGAAATACGGTTTATTTAACTTAACACTTTTAATTTAAAACAAAACTGACTCGCACCCATTATTCACGTGACCAGCACCTTCCCCCTTTTCTTCCTCAATTAGAAATCGCGCATCTCCTGTTGCACAACACCATTCCACCGTACACTTTCAAAGGCTGATACTCCATTCCGTCCGACGAAAGCTAAATCCGACTGCGCTATCGAATTTCTCACATCAAACTCGACTTTCCTGACACCATTCTGGCAACTCCGACTCCCCTGTCGAATTCCGACCAGCAACCTCCACCCTGTAACATCCGCGAGCACCCCTAGTATTGAAACCCACAACCGATTCACGAAACTTCATTTCGACTACACCATTACGAAGCTCGCCTTAAACCGCCCTTGCTCATCACCTCCCCGTCATTTCCGATGAACCCTACCAATTTCCGTTCAGGCTCCCACTCCGTCAGCTACAGGATTTTTCCAAACCCAATCAGAACCGAGCCCACCCAAACTTCCACCAAGGCTGCTACTTCATCTCCCAAACTCAAATCCAGCATTAGATTTTCTAATCGATGATCCTACTTCCCTTAATCCCCAACGCTAGTCACGGCTGTTCAAAACGGAGCAACACAAAGAACGATCGAACCAAAGATGAAGCATGTGAAGTTGTAGCCCTTTGTTCGATGATTACAACAAACCCAAAAATGCTTGATTTCATGGAGAAATGAAAACGATTTAATTGTTTGAAGATTTGAGAAGTGGCGGCCTAATTTTCTCGTTTGCTGAAGATAGATTAGGTCTTAAGAAAGAATTGCTAAGGGCATTTTATAGACAACTAAATATCTAGATATTTTTAATATTATATTCTTTTATACTCAATCGTTATTTTTATTGCTGTTTTAAAAATCCCTGTGATTACCTGTGATACCCAAAAATCACGAAAATTGATATGTAGCTAGAGTTCGACATTACGGTCCCAACGAAAATGGTTTCGTCAAATTCCGACTCCGTATGCTCACACAACGTATTTTTAACCGTCAAAATACTGACTGTTTTTCAGTCTAAAAATCCGTATGGCCACACACTGGCTTCAAAAATCACGGAAACTGAACTCTAGCAATAATTTAATATTGCAGATCCAACAAAATTAGTTTCGTCGAATTCCGACTTCGTTTGCAAAAGTGGCTATTTTTAAAGCTCTGGATGACCCATTTAAATATATAAATATATTTAAATATAATTAAATTAAATATTTTAAAAATAAATATTATCGTCTATATTCACAGTGGAATACCATACAGCTCTAGAATATTCCTATATGAATTTCTAACTTGATATTTCAAATCTGGGTCAACCCGATATTCGATTTATATTGAAATTCCTTTTTAAAATATAAATAATTCCTTTATAAATTATAAAGGAATTCCACAGCGACTTTTCTAAAATTTGATTTGGACGTGAATCAAAATCTACACGACGAAATCCCGATTTTTCTCTTCCACTAGAAAGATATATTCCACCAGCTCCACACGTTTCTTGTTTCACAGAAATCCGGCTTAAAACGAATCCTGTACATTTAGTTGAAGTTCAAATCGCCAAATGACGAACTGCAACGCCATTTCGAGCTCGATTTTAATTATAATATAATTATACGTTCAAACTGTCGTTCAAATAATATATTCGTTATTCTAATTCAATTCTAAACTGAATTAAATATCACAGATGATCCAGTTCACATCATATCGCCATTTCAGCCAATTCTAATTATGTCAGAATTAAATATATTATTTAATTTATTATTTTAATTAAATATTCATCATTATTTAATTCCACGACCATTTAATTCACTATACCACCATTTATATAATTAAATAAATTAATTATAATACCTCTGCCAATGCGGGTCAGTACAGTGAGTTAATGGGTTAAAAGCTTTAATCATGAGAGAAAATAGCTCGGCATATTATGTACATTGTTTCACCAACTTCAATTAGTTGTTATGGCGATTGCAAACTAAACACTTTGCTGTCGGAGATTTCTTTGACATGATATCGGTTTTAATAAATGTGGTTGGTGGTTCTTGTAAACGAACATATATGATTAGGGATAATAAAAAAAATGTTAAAAGAGATAGATCATGGTGAAATAGAAACTTGAAGTGGGTTGAATCGAGAGCTTTCTCTAATAAGAGCTGGAGATACACGTTGGAGTTCCCATTACAAAACCCTTATGTGTTTGGTCGACTTGTATCCAACTATTATGGATGTTCTTAACTTTGTTGAAAAGGAGGGTGAAAAAGATTTGCAACAACGTCAAGCAAACGGTCTTCAAATATATTTCACATCTTTTGATTTTGTTTTTTATTTGCACTTGATATTGCACATCTATGGGCTCACTAAATATCTAACAAAAGCTTTACAAAGAAAAGATCAAGATATTTTGAATGTTATGTCACCGGTGAAATCAACAAAGCGACAGTTGCAGAAGTTTAGACTTGATGGATGGGATCCTCTTTTAAAGAATATCTTTTCTTTTTGTGACAAGCATGACAGTGAAAAGTTGGACATGACAATGCCTTACATTAATCCAAAAAACCAACGACAAAAAACAAGAATCACATATGAGCATTATTACTCTTTTGATTGTTTCAGTGTTGTCGTGGATATATAAATTGCAGAGTTTAATGATCGTTTTAACGAGATGAACTCGAAGTTCACATTTGTATGGCTGCTTTGGACCCACGTGACTCATTTGGTGCATTTGACTCATTACAGTTGATGATGTTAGTTGAATTTTATCCGGATGATTTTAGCTCTATGGAGAGGATTGCTATTGAGTTTGAACTTATCATTTATTTTGATAATGTGAAAGAAGATGAAAGATTTGCCCATCTGAATGGTACTGGTGATCTTGCTCGAGTGATGGTGCAAACAAGAAAAAAATCTTTGTTATCCTTTAGTGCATAGGTTACTAGAGCTTGCATTGGTTTTACCGGTTGCAACCGCAACAGTAGAGATATGCTTTTCTAAAATGAAACTTGTGAAATCAGATTTGCACAACTGAATTGGTGATGAGTTTTTATGTCATTGTCTAATTTCGGCTACAGAAAAAGAAGCATCACCAATGTTACTAATGAAGTTATAATAAATCGTTTTCAAAAGATGAAAACTCGTAAGGAACAAATTTAGAATCTAAAACATTTCTACTTTGGGTTGAAATGATATTTTTTTGGATTATTGTCATACATAATTTTATTTTTATGTTTACGTAAGGACCCCACTAAAAATATTTTCAACATCTGCCAAACTAGGGATCATTGAATATCAATACCTTTATAGTTGAAACTCAATTCCCAATTTTAAAGGTAAAATTGGGAATAGAATTCTACTTGAAAAAATCATTTTCTTCAGTACGAACAGGATACCTGTATACTTACGACTAGAATTCTCAAGGAGAGCCACTTTAAATACTTGCTCACTTTACCCTCGGGCAAGTCTAATGGATGCCAAAACAGTCCAGAAGAGTTTTCGCAACATAAAGATAAAGTGAATCACTTTGGCAACCTTTCAAGTCCCAGATTTAAACCAGCAAGTCAGCACAAGTGTAGTAGGCTTCTCATTGACAACAAAATACTATCGATATCCCATCAAAATACAAGAACACCGTACATAAAAGAACACGGAAACCTTGTACATAGTTGTCAACCAGCATTCAGCAGTTACCAGGGCCACCACCTAACACAACTATATGTTTCTTTGTTAAATTATCTACATCTTCTCTATATAGTTATATCTATTTAGTTCAACTGTCAATCACCCACCACAATATGTTGTCCTCTGGAGGGGGTTGCGCGACAGTCTGCTTTGACTGCCCCTAGAGTCGGCCTTGCACACACGCACACACATAAGTGTACACGGATGTGTAACAAATGTGATAGATATTAGTATCATTAGCAAAATTTTGATTATTATTTTAGAAGCAAGTCTAAAGCAGTGCACCATCTGGTACAAAAATAAGAAACTTTTTATTGTATATCGAGTAAAATCTTATAATGAATAAAGAACATACAATTAAAAATGACATAGTTATTTCGACATGGAAAAAATAAAAATAAAAAAATTTGATACTTATTTGTTCAAAAAAGTAAAAAAATTTAGTCAATTCTTAATAATAGACATATGTTAGGAGGTTTATCACGATAAAACTTTATAGTTAATGTTGTTGATTTGATTTAATCGAATAAACTGATAAAATATTTATGCAGCAGGTATTAATGTCTTTACATATAGTTAAAAATGAGTTTTTTCTTAATTATTACATGGTTTCGATCTAAAAAAACTGTTGAAAACAATGGCTGAGTCACGTACTTCGTCGCTTTCTTGAAGACGATTCGGCGATCTGGCCGGTGGTGCAAAACCAGTTCGTACTTCCGCCGCCGCCTCTAGGATAAAACAGCCTCTCTCTGATTAATAACTGATCTGCTTTGCACAAACAAATCAGTGCAGATTTGCACTTTCTGATTTTACTGCTCGAAAATTTCTTAAGATTATTTTAATGGCGGAGAAAGAGAATGCAGAATTTTTTCTGTTGTAGATCTCGTCTAATCTAATGATAATATATAGACGGGGATCAGGGTATTCGAAAAATCTGGTCAGTGGAGGAAAATCGGATCTGCGAAAATACTTGGTCAAAGTTTTACCGCGTCATATAAAAATCGGTTCAGAAATTATTTTCATGATTTAAAAACTGGTTCGAAAATAGCAGTGTTTTCTGGACCAAAAATATAAGTGTCTACACCACATAGCCAGGGCCCAAAGCCCGAGCCCGAACCGAACCGAGCCGAGCCGGGTCGAGCCGGTCGGTCGGGCGCGCGTGTGTGGTGGTCATGATGCATGGGCTCCCTCCTCACAACAAAGCATGCATTGGGAGCCCAAGGCCCCATCAAAGCTTCTTAGAAACAAGTATATAAGCTTGCCTCTTCCATATGATCCCATGATGTGGGACTATTCACAAATAGGAGTCATCATACACTTATTTCATGTTTTAAATAATTCACAATATTTCCAACAAAAACATGTCCTGTTTTTATATAAAACAGGACCAGAGCTTAAATTTTAATTATTGTGTATTAGCAGTTTAGCACCCTTCTCACAAATTTCCATTTTATTTCATGCATGAATTCCATTCCAGAAAAGCACCAACACAAACACGTTTGACAACAAAATGCTCGATATTTCATTAAAACATAAGACCAAAGTACATAAAAAAGAACCCAAAGACCTTTGAAATTATACAAAGTTGTCAATTAGCAGTTACCAGGGCCACCATAAAAGAAACCATTGGCCGCTTTGTCCACAGTGTAGAGATTGGGGTTATCAGCAAGGATGTCTCCACTAAGCTCGTTACTGCTCCCGTTATCTTCCATAGAACGAGCATTTGCTTGGGCAGCTTTCCCATCCCCTTCTTTCGAAAAATGACCACTGCCCATCGGAGGCACACAATCCCCATTAGGCGACTGTACCACTCCTCCGATTATAACTTTGGTTGCATGGTCATTTAAATTATTGAATATCGACGTTGGATAGTGACCTATCGGTGTATTTTGGTCGCCTCCGAAGTATATCAACCACTTCCCAGCCGGATCCTGCTTGCAGTTTTGTATATCATCACTTTGAATTTTCAAAATTTTATCATTTACATATTGGTTGTTCATATTTAACAATATCTAGTACCTTCTTGATTCTGTATGTGTAATATTGTTGATTGCCTCCGTACTGAGATAAGGATTTCATGACGCTTCCTGGTTTGAGTTGAGATGCAGGATTTACTACAAACCCTCCACACATTGTATTGTAGCACCCAGTTTTTTGGTATCCATCAGACTTTGGTGTATCATGCAAAAAAAATGAAGAATAATGTATTATATTTTAGGCTGCTTACTTGATGATCTTAGTAAAATTGAGTTTTGGCCCTTTTGGGTGTGCTAGAACTTAGGGTCCAAGATACAAAGAAATGCATTTCTGAGTCGCCATATAGTTTTGGGTATACCTGAAGATTGTGGGAATGGAATGTTAGTAGTTCGACAATGCAAAACAAAAATTTGAAACTACGAGTGTAATCCAATATTTTTCAGTAAATTATTTATACAGGATTAACTTGAAGTATGCTTATATGCTTTAAGATTGAAGTAATGTGAAGTTTTTTATGAAGATATGACCATACTCACATGGCAACCAACTTGAATAACATTGTATGAATTCGCTGGACCTCCCATTCCAATAGAGAACCAGATCGCGTTTGCACTGACTTGATTTTCTTTTACCTTACTGACGGGAAATATATTCATCACTCCAGTTACATCTTTATAGTTCCCTTGAGAAGACATTGCCGCAAACTACACATGCAATATAACATTGTTATGTATTATAATAAATGAAGTATCCCTTAAAAAAAATGATTTTCATACAGTCCTACATATTAAGGATAATTGATTGGAAAAAAAAAAAAAATCTTCCTTTGAATATTGGTTATTGATGTCAAAAGCATTGGCTCTTACCAACCATTAATGTTGCTATGTACCTAATTAACCAAGTCTTCATCCCCTTTTCACTTTTAATCAAATATGCCAGTTTGAATATTCGGGTAAAATTAAATTGAAAATGATCAACTAAATATATTGCCTATGTATTACTTTCAGAAGTACTTTTTGCGCAATGAATTATGTATAGACGAAACATATAGCTAAACATATATTTCTTACATAATTGTTTGGAGGGGAACCATCAAATAATCTGTATTTTGAATCTTCAGGGCCAGAAAGAAACTTATCAATGGCTAAAATCGTACTATTATGGACATTATGGATGGTCATCAACCCATTTCGGAATGAACTTGAAGAATCCTGTAAACAAAAAAGAGATTTATATGGTTAGTAATGCAAAAATAAAAATGCAGGTCCTCAAAACGATCACAAATGTATGCATGCAGATATAGATTTTTATATTTGCTAACAAATTTAATTCTCTCTGTGAAATATATAATTAAATCCGCCACTCAATGTTTATAGGGGATAATCGAAAATATCAAAATATAATTACAATGCTCATTCAAAACTTCTGCAAAATACAACAAAGGACTGTTCTTCACCTAACAAAAAACAAAAATAAAATATCTGCTACAGAAATTAGAAGTATCAAACAAGTTTAACAGCATTCATTTATTTTTCATTACAACGATAATTTCAAACAATAATAGAATATATTCCAGAATACAAACCAGTAGGATTTCATTGGTAGGCAATTCTCTTCCTCTAGCAACATAAAAGAACAACCATATGAGAGTCACAGATTTAAAATTCAATGAATACATTGATGAAACATATCAACTAAATCTTTGGCAGGTCATATGTATATATAGGTGTGTGTTTTTTCCTGGTAACCAAGTGATTCTACTCACATAAAATACAACGTATTTGGCTTTTTGGTTAATGGTATTGCTTAAATGTTTGATTACTTTTAAAATACAATGGTATAATGTTTTAATAATTAATTATATGTTTATATTAGGCAATTGAATATTACAATATCAATCCTGGTGGATATACAAACTAATGTGTAGTAGTTTGTTCCCATAGCTTTTGGTGGTGTGAACAAAACACTACCAACTGGTGGAAATCAGGAGGTCCTGTATTCTGCCTGAGTGTCTTGTTCACACCACCAAAAGTGGTGTGAACAAACACGGACTCCAAACTAATGATATTCCTCAAATATTAGCTGCAATTAATGAAGTTCAAAAATCATTTAAATGGTAGGTCCAAAATTCATTATTTTATTGTGAGTTGTGATAACTATGAGTTCTTTTGTAAGATGGGACATGTAGTATTAGGATAGAGAAAATGAATTCCATTCATAAGAAATTGTAGACATTATTTAAATTATTTTATAACATTTTAACACTTAAAATTTTATTTTTACAACTAATTTTACATTATTACACAAAATATATCCATTTTGACATAATTTGTGTAAATTTTTGTACAACTTATTTGAAATTAACATCACAATAACTTTATAATAACAAATTAATCACCCAAATGACGCGAAAATTATATTTTCTATATTTCAATAATATTTTGCAACTAATTTTACATATATAGATATGTATTATTCTTATATAAATTCTCAAAAGTTTACTTGGCACACAAACTTATTGTAACATCTCGTAAAATTTGACCATTTAAGTTGTTAAATTAAATTAAATTGTTGAATTTAAAATGGTTTTTAAATAAAATTGTGATGTTATCAATGAAATTTATTAATTTCTGCTGAAAGATTGATTGAAAATAATGTGTGCATTCTAGATGAAATAAATTCGGCAATATACATGCATATATCTTCGGCTATTGTATTTAATACATTCCTTGTCTATTCAAAATGTAGCATTTAGGAATTTGGAATGTGGATTAGATGTTCTATTTTTCATTAATTTATTTATTTTGAAATGTGAATAGTGGCAGCACTTTTCAATGTCTTCCCTCTTCGTTGTTTCTTTGATACAACATGCATTTCTTTCCTTCATTCTATTAACTTTTCTTCCCCTCAATTTATTAATTTCTTTCCTTTTTTTAATTTTTCGTCCATCTTATATCATTTATGCACTTTCATTCCTTAAAAATTTAATTCTGAGTTTAATTCGGTATGCTTGTATTTACTTTAATTTAAGCAAATTAAATTGAACGTTGATAACAACAAAAAGTTTCCACGATTTTATTAATGCACAATAATTTAAATAGCATAGTTAACGAGAATTAACGTCAAAAAATTACAATCAAATTTAATTATATTTGGAATGTATCTAATTAAATACAGCGATGTGGAAGAATTTCCATAGTAATATAAGGAAGTTTGTTCTGTCAAAAGTGTAAATATATTTCTCCTCCTATTCTAATATCTATGTATTCTCAGCCTCTTTATTTTTGTACAATCAAAATTTGGCCTCACTCATTCAGTTTCCATTTGAAACCAAAGCGATTAATAAAAAAAAAGGAAATACAAAGTGTGAGGTAGTCGCTCATCTGAATCAGTCGCATTCCTTCAATAAAAAGAAAACATATGTCATTCTCCATTTATAACTTTTCACCTTTCACATTGCATGTCGTTTTGTTTATCCGTCCATGCGTGCATGCCATATTTTGTGGCTTTAAATTAAAAAAAGTAAGAAAGAAACAAACGCATGCTATTGTAGTGTAATTGTGTGAACATAAAACTATGTACAAAATTTATACTTGTCACTTTAGTAGCCACTTGAGCAACCTACGCATGAAACTTGCCACTTTTAATTCAAGAAAGGCATGGACTCACTACAAGAAAAACCGAGATTAGCGACAGATTTTTAGCAGTGGAAAATTCCGTCGCTAATTAGCGGCGGATTTCCATGTGATCTGCAAGGGATAGTTTTTTAAATTTTTAACTTTTTATTCTTTTATTTATTACCATCGTTTTCTGCCATCCCTCACTAAGCCGTTGCAAATTGCGTCAAATTACCGACAGAAAATTTCTGCCGCTATTTTCTGCTGCAAATCCAAGTAGAATACCGACGAATATTTATCGAAGCTATTTTGCAGTAGAATTCCAACAGATTTGCAAAAGATGTTTATATTATTTTTCTAAGATATACTTTAGTGTTATTTTTTAATAATTATTAACATGTTTAATAATTTCCATTGAATAATTAGAAAACAATAATTAACAATTAATATTTTTCTAAAATATGATTTCTATTACTAATTAATAATTAGAAAACAATAATTAATAATAAATAAATACTAAATATTTAATTAATGATTGATAATTAACAAATAATCATCAATAATTGTTGTTAAATAAAGAAATAGAAACTGAATTTATAAGCATCCCTTAAGTGCAGAAATAATTTTGTTTCGATGATGGTATCAGCGTTTCTTAGCTTCCCGCTTCTCTTTCCACTAAAATTTCATTTCCCGCGGGCCTCATTTCTTTTTAGTTTTCAACTCCCTCTAATCTCCTCTATACAAAACCTAAAGTCCCTTCTCGTTTCTTACGTCGCCATCTAATTTTAAACCCTAATTTCCTTTTCTCCTATTACGTCCTCTTCTCTCTCGCGACTGCTCCACCCTCTCATGTGAGTCCCCATTCCGCTATCCTTCCTCTTCGGCAGCAGCACAAATGATTTTTCTCCATTTCGCTTCCTTGTCGCTAGCTGAAAACTCACATAAGCTCCCCTTTTATGTACCCTCCTCCTTTCTAGTTCATGAATCCCAAGTACTCCTCTAAAGTAATCCATGCCCACTCATAGTGCTTATCCCGGAAATTGCAGGAAATCTCGAGTTTTTGTCTGGTTTTGGTGGAAGCCTGGGTCAACGTTTTAGTGGTATTTGGTTTCTGTGCTCAGGTTTGTCTTAAGCTTGAATTTCACGATAAAATAACTTTTAGTTTCAACTTGATCTGGTTTAGTTTATTTTTCGTTCGAATGGAGTAGTTTTCTTTTGGAATTTCTTTCCATGGTCGCTCCTTCTAGCTCCTTAGTATGAGTGGGTCGTTTATGGGAAGACCTGAACTTCTCCTCCTCTAGCTCCTCGAAATTAATTACATTAATCATTTCCTATGATTTGAGATGACTGCAGATTTTGATTCAAGTTATTATACATTTGAAGTTGCAGGTCTGAGTAGTGATTTATGTTGCATGGTTTTACAGGTGACGAAAGTTAATTATGGTCTTGGATTGGGTGACCATTGATTTTGACAACGTCCCTCAACTCCTATCCCTCCCCTCGACCATTCACTTCTTCTTCTAAAGTTAACTTATGAACAATTTCAGTTTCAATTGGAAAAAAAAAACTTTGATCAGCAAGCTTGAAACGACCCAGACTTCCGTACCCTTTGAGTCGACTAATCATACCACACGTCCAACCCAAATTGCATAGAAATACGAATCATTTTTAGAAAGAAGTTAGAGGATGAGAAATAGAAAGAAAGAAATATTAGAATAGAAGAAAACGAAGATCACCAACTCACAGCGGAACGAATAAAATATTAGATAACATAAACTTTGAAATATAATTCAGTAACTTTATATACATACCATCATCAAAGCACATCAACAATTTCTGGGACAGTTATAAACGCCTGTTTCCAGATATACACAGCGGAGAATATGATAGTCTATAGCTAACTGGTGAAGCCTCCTGCTTCCAGCTCTTCCAAGTGAATCTGGAAAATCCCGACTACTTGACTGCCCGTACAAATTTGGGTACCCAAGAGTTTAAGGAAAACAAACAAAATAAACTCTGGGTCAGTCATAGGACTGGTGTTAGTAAACTCCAACCATTTGTTTAACTTTCAAAATCCTTTCGAAAGAAATGATAATCGTAAGACCGATCCACACATAAACACGGATGGTTTTTACCTTACGATAATCAAAATATATTTTTGATATCAAATACGGTGATATTATAATAATATCTACAACAAATAAATAGAATCTAGCGGAACGCTTGCATCTCACGCTCCATATATAATATAAAATCAAAAAACCGCAGGACGCTTATTGGAGATTGGATTTCCAACATGACAAGGTATGGGACCACCCGCCGATAGTGTATCTCTAGAGACGAATACACTGGGGTTCAACAAGAACGTCTTGCAACCCGGCCCACACATGACCGACCACTCATTTCGCTTGAGTGTATCGAATGTATATCACTAACGGTTGGGATCGACAACCGTTTCCCGAAAGGGACAACATCGATAGATTCAAGAACAAATGGAATTCCTCTAGATAGGTGATTATACATCCTAATGGATGCGACCCACTTAGCCATGCTGCCTGCCCGATTTTTGTCAAATTCCGGGTTGTGAGGCTTGAGGTTTGAATTATCTTCCAGAACATCTGGCCACCATTCACTTTGAGTGCCACATCGTCAGTTCCATCGGAAATCACTAATTGATTCCCACAAAAATACTCAGTTTGTGAGGCTAAAGAAGTTTCCCTTCTATGCCACCAACTTCGTACGTTTGAAAGAATCAACGTACGTAATCCCTTTGGAAATACTCTGTCAGACACTTGTCCATACAAGTTGTCCTGGGTCTGGACAAACCGAAGGCACTGTTCTATAAATCCATCTTGGGCAATTTCTACCTAGGATTAACATAACAGCCCTTGCATTTTACTCCGTCTTCATTATTTTCCGCATAAGTTGATTCGCAACGCTTATGCCAGTACGGAGTGGTTTTCAGATAATGAATCTGATCCTGGTCTCTCCTTACTGACAACGGAGTATAAAATAAATCAAAACTTTGATAGTCGGTGATTTAACTATCAAAGAAACTTCCATACAATCAACGGTCCTATTTCCCATTGGAAATTTCTATCGATCAATCATCAACCAACACTGGCCCCTTTTAATTTAATTTCTTATTAAATTTTTATTTCCAATTCCTGTCTCTTAATTCCTTGTTTTATTTGGGGAAACATTACAAATTAACGTGATGTTATAAAACATCGTTATCATAACCCAACCCACTAAACATTCATTAGCTAACCATATTGCTTAACCAAGTTCCACCATCGAACCTTAACTATTCCTCCATCGATCATGAAGTCAATCAAGTTGGGGTACATTTACCTCTCAGACCTTAATTGAACCACATTCTCAACCTTGAAATAGTCAAAGCTCACAATTTTAAACAACCCATCGCTTACGCGACCCTCAGATTCGATCTAAGAACACACCTCCTTTACATAAAATATTTTGATTATAACGGTAGCGTTATAATCGCTGTCTCCAAATATTTGACTTATAAAACATTGCTTTAACAACAGCGTTACAACCGCTGTCTAAAATTATAGAACATTTATTATAGCAATAGCGTTAAGATCACTGTTAAGCTTTACAAAACATCTTTTATAACAGTAGCGTTAAAATCGCTGTCTAGAATTTACCAACACTTATTATAGCGGTAGCGTTAAAATCGCTATCTAGAATTTTCAAAACATTTATTACAATTTATATTCCAAATGTTGGAATAAAACTCATCATTTTCATTTTAAACGATTATCCATTTCCCTTATTCAATTTCCAATTCGATTTCATATTTCAAATCTAAATTTCTTTTAGATATCTCGTTTGCAACATATTTGCTTTAACCATTATCACTTTAACCGGTAATACATCAAATCCATTTGATTTTATCATTTCAAGTCCAATTTTATCTATAACTTCTATTAAAAATTGTCGATAGAAAATCTCATTTCTAGGTTCTAAATATTTATAATATCGTTAACAATTTCTTTTATAACTGCAAAGATTAAAAACTAATTTACAAATACCGGTATCAAAACCTTTACCACTTTTCAATTTATCCCAGTATAAATACTTCATTAAATTTTACAACGTTGAATCATAATTTGATCCTCTCGGTTAATTGGTAAAAACAAATTTCTATTTAAAATCTCTTCTTAAAATCTTATAGCGATTTTACATTCAATAAATAAATACCGATTTCATGTCAAATACTAGTTTCCAATAACAAATTTTTCCCTTCTTTCATAATTATTGTTCATAACTTTAACAAGTTTTCTACCTTCAAATCTATTTGAAATTCTATTTCTAATTTTGGAAATAAATTTTCCTTTTAAATTTCTTTCCTACATTTGAAAATACTTCATCGTATTAAACACCAAAATTATAGGGCCAGTGTAATTCATCACAACAACATCAATCACAGTGTACGTGTATCACAACATATATCATGATAAAGAATAAACAGTAATATAAATGTTGAGGAATCCAGTTGGATTCCTCCAACCTGTTTCCCTGCATCCACAGATGTTAATCACATCAATAATAATATTTCACATCAATATGAAATACCAGAACTAATAATCGATCAACGATGTAATCATATCAACCAATTTTATCGACTATTCAACCAAGCAACCATCACACAGAAAAATAAATTTAAAAACTCGTTTATATAAAAATATAAACGAAGCAGAGTTAGTGAGTTTACTCACCTTGTTTTGCAGTTGGCGGTTCTGCTATGGTTTCATTTAAAATCAAACAGACATGAAATTCCAGCAGCTCTGTCCTCAAGTAAATCGGCGCTATAATGTAGATTTCATCATTCCGATTCCAACGGATCCGATTGCGTTAAATTCTGTTTGCGAACGGACGGATTATCACAATTACAATAATTTATATAATTAATACCATGGGTTAATTCATTTGTTGGTTTTAATAAATAACTTAATCATTTGCTTTTTTCAATTTTAAATCCCTCCTCCAGTGGAAACATGGTTTCTTTTACCAATAATCATCTGCAAACTCCATATTCATTTCCAATAACACATATATGTTTCTTCTAGGTGGCACCCGGTTCACGGCCTCTTTCCTGAAACGTTTCCGAACCTATTACTCTTCATGACCGCACTTGTTTACTTCCCAGGCTTTGAATTGCACACCATCATTTTTTTTCAAAAATAAAATCACAGTTTTTCTCTTTCCGTCGATATACTAGTTCCTGTACACATGAACTAAGGCCGCTGCTTGCATCTTCCACTTCATACCCCTACTGTTGTTGAATTCAACTTCAACTCTCTGTGCTTCACAGAGTCCACAATTATACCATCAACTCCTTCCATCCCAACTACCCAATGTCCTCACAAATAGCTCCTCATAACAGAAATTACTACTTCATTATTTATTTCTCACGTCCCCTAAAAATCACGGTTTCTGCAAATAAACTTTTTCCTCCACAGGTAACGCATGCGCCTCCTTCCTAAAACAATACAGTGGCCTGATTCCTCCCTCTCCATTCCACGTCGTCCACACTTCATGATTTCCAAACCACAAAAATGGCATCAACCCCCTTTTTTTATTGGACACACCAACGCCCCGTACACCCCCGACGAACCCATGCTATAACCTGCGGTGAACACATTCCAAAGCCTGACACTCCTTTTATTGTCTAACATGGCCAACCGCCTCACTCCTCATGTCCATCCTCTCTCTTACTAACTTCCCTTTCACTTCTCTGTTCAACAAACATCCATCAGTACTACAGCCACCGTCCAATGCCCCTCCTTTTGGCCGGAACCGCACCATAGAAAAGGGTCCGCCCAGCCTCCAACTGACCACCGGAAAAGCAGCGCCTCCAGTCCAAGGCGGATCTCACCGATCCCTACATTTTCCATTCAGAACTCGTTGGCCACCATTGCAAAAGGAGAAACGAAGTGGATTTAGTTTGGAAGAGAGGGGCTGTTCAATGTTGGGTAAAAGTTGGTTCAGGAAAATAGAACGATGACTGAGGTGTTACTTATATAAAGTTTAGTTACTTGGCAAGCACGTACATAGGGAATAGGGTAGGATTTATTTTCAATGTATGTTTTACTTTGTCGGCAAGGCTCTTGTTTGCTGAAAAGAAATTTCACCAAGTAGCTTTGATAGGTCTGCTTGAGTTTTGTCATAGGCATGTGCGTGGAGCGGTCATTTTCAAATAGCTTCTATCGAACTATGCTTTAGGTATGAAAACTGACAGTATTTAGACTTAGTAGCCAACGGATTTGATTACAGTTCAAAATTATAAAATCAAAACTTGGTTAGATTTTGACAACCGTAACTGGAGCTATCAATAGATAAGCATATTTACATGCAGTAAACAATTCATACCTTAACTTGATTATATTTAACAATGGTAAGCATCAATTGTCTTATTCCGTTCTCAAATCAAAACCTTCTTGGTACGACAACCGTTCTAAGATATGAAGAATGATACAAACCGATTAACCGTAAACTATAGAATGTAAATTTGTATTTAAAGTTTTATGCGAAATATGTTATACAGAATTTCGTTTATCTACAGACTGCTACGGACAGAAATAAGAGCACGGTCTTGTCCAGCGGGGTACCACAATCCCAAAAATATAATAATATCGGTAGTTTAACTTATATTATGAAACCCCAAAATATTGATATAGGGTGTAAAATACTCCAAATATAAAGTTGCGTATTTAAATAATTAAAAATCACAGTAAAATTCTAAAAATTAAATTATAACTACGCCTCAAAAGAACCTTATCCAAATTTGTATCCAGTATGCAGTTATTTCAAATAAACTGTTACGGTCGATGAACGATTCAATAGCGACTATTTCTAAATTTGATTTGGACATAACTTTTTATTCCCGCTGTGAAATCTGGATTTTTCACATTCATTGGAAAGATATTGTCAAATAGATTCAAATATTTCTTGTTTCGCTAAAATCCGATTTATTTTGAATCCTGTACATTCATTTGAAATTTGAAATCGAATTTTCGAACTACCGCACCATTTTGCACTCATTTTAATTATATTATAAATTATACATTTAAATATTGTTTTATTAAATAAATTCCTTAAAAAAAATCCTTTTTAAATTATCGACACAACATTTAAAACTAATTTAAATGTTCAAAATAAAATGGCTAAAAATCCGGGTCGCTACATTCCTTCCCTCTTAAAATAATTTCGTCCTCGAAATTGCTAAGGTAGTAAAAGATGCTATATACCCTATTAACTAGGTCCAAAACCCCCCCTTTTTTTTCCTTCACTTCTTAACTTCAGTTTAACTGGACCAATTTATTTCGATTAAAATATTAATTTATGTTACTAACGAAAATTTTCAGAAATTCTGAAAATTTTCTAACACTTTAAATTCTGAAATTTTTTGGCAGCATCTCCTCTGCACGGCTTAATCGGTACAACCACAACTCGCCTTTCTAGGCCTTCTCCAATCCAAAAGAAAATCAAAAAGCCAAGCGGCTTGCCTCATAAGCTCATAAAATCATCAAACCCAAACAATATTGTAAACATGTACATTTTTGTCGGGCACAAATTCTATCTCCTGCACTTGCTTCCATTCAATATCTGCTCAGCATACATATATCCATCTCTGGTTGGTTTCAAATCAATCCGATTTCCAGTTTTTAACACTCTAATCAAATTCTGATTAGTTCCCTTCCATTCGATCAATACAAATCTGATTTCTATTTAAGTCAATCCACCTATTATACTTGAATCCAATTCAGTTCCAATCAACAACATCCAAAATATTCACTTGCTTCTTCATAAGTCGAATTCATATTAATAATTCGAATCTCAACATTTCTCTTTGTTAAATTTCAATTTGGATTATCCCTAATCCAGTTTGATTTCATTTAACTTAAGTTAAATTTCAATTCCCTTGATACATTTTGACCCATTTCAATCTATTCAACTTTTACAAGTTAAACAAATTTCAGAATTCAAATTCCCGGGTTTTATTTCAAATTAGTTTGAAATCATATATATTTATACACATATATTCATAATCAAATCAATTCAAAACATTTGAATTTCTAAATCATCATTTCCTTTTCAAACAAAATTTTTCATTCTCAAATTACTATGGTAGCAATCTGTCACTCAGAAACCTGAAAATGAATACTGATAATGTCGCGACCCATTATCAGAATCATTTTCTCGCCACTGAAGTGATTTCAGTGCTTAATCCCTTTCAAAAATCATTTAGATCGATTCTATTTCCAAAATCCCTTCAAAATAATGCTGTATTACATTTGAAAATAGTTTAGAACATATTTCTAAATATCCGGGATTTAAATTCCAATTCTGAACCGAATCCAATTGTAATTCAGTTTATTTGTATATTCCATTCTTATACAAATCTCATTTGATTATATACACGCTTATCTAAACATTATAATCTTATTTGATTATTATAATAATAACAACGAATAATTCTAGAAAATTATTTCTTTATATTAAAATAGTCTTTGGGCAAAATTATTTAATTTACCCTCTTTTAAAACAATACTGTATCGATTGCTTCGTTCGAGAGTTTAGAAACACCTATCGATATAGTTGTACATCCTGTATTGACTAGAATTCATAAACCACTCAACAAACCAGTCAACACAATACAAAACAATTTTTTATATTAAATCTACAAATACACTCACTCGTATATATATACTCAAACTCAATCCAGGGTATTACTAACCCCATCTCTATTGAGTCACGCCACAGAGCCAAGGTTACTTCTCAACCTTCAGCTCTGATACCAACTGAAACGACCCGGACTTCCGTACCCTTTGAGTCGACTAATCATACCACACGTCCAACCCAAATTGCATAGAAATATTAATCATTTTTAGAAAGAAGTTAGAGGATGAGAAATAGAAAGAAAGAAATATTAGAATAGCAGAAAACGAAGATCACCAACTCACAGCGGAACGAATAAAATATTAGATAACATAAACTTTGAAATATAATTCAGTAACTTTATATACATACCATCATCAAAGCACATCAACAATTTCTGGGACAGTTATAAACGCCTGTTTCCAGATAAACACAGCGGAAAATATGATAGTCTATAGCTAACTGGTGAAGCCTCCTGCTTCCAGCTCTTCCAAGTGAATCTGGAAAATCCCGACTACTTGACTGCCCGTACAAATTTGGGTACCCAAGAGTTTAAGGAAAACAAACAAAATAAACTCTGGGTCAGTCATGGGACTGGTGTGAGTAAACTCCAACCATTTGTTTAACTTTCAAAATCCTTTCGAAAGAAATGATAATCGTAAGACCGATCCACACATAAACACGGATGGTTTTTACCTTACGATAATCAAAATATATTTTTGATATCAAATCCGGTGATATTATAATAATGTCTACAACAAATAAATAGAATCTAGCGGAACGCTTGCATCTCACGCTCCATATATAATATAAAATCAAAAAACCGCAGGGCGCTTATTGGAGATTGGATTTCCAACATGACAAGGTATGGGACCACCCGCCGATAGTGTATCTCTAGAGACGAATACACTGGGGTTCAACAAGAACGTCTTGCAACCCGGCCCACACATGACCGACCACTCATTTCGCTTGAGTGTATCGAATGTATATCACCAACGGTTTGGATCGGCAACCGTTTCCCGAAAGGGACAACATCGATAGATTCAAGAACAAATGGAATTCCTCTAGATAGGTGATTATACATCCTAATGGGTGCGACCCACTTAGCCATGCTGCCTGCCCGATTTTTGTCAAATTCCGGGTTGTGAGGCTTGAGGTTTGAATTATCTTCCAGAACATCTGGCCACCATTCACTTTGAGTACCACATCGTCAGATCCATCGGAAATCACTAATTGATTCCCACAAAAATACTTAGTTTGTGAGGCTAAAGAAGTTTCCCTTCTATGCCACCAACTTCGTACGTTTGAAAGAATCAACGTACGTAATCCCTTTGGAAATACTCTGTCAGACACTCGTCCATACAAGTTGTCCTGGGTCTGGACAAACCGAAGGCACTGTTCTATAAATCCATCTTGGGCAAGTTCTACCTAAGATCAACATAACAGCCCTTGCATTTTACTCCGTCTTCATTATTTTCCGCATAAGTTGATTCACAACGCTTATGCCAGTACGGAGTGGTTTTCAGATAATGAATCTGATCCTGGTCTCTCCTTACTGACAACGGTGTATAAAATAAATCAAAACTTTGATAGTCGGTGATTTAACTATCAAAGAAACTTCCATACAATCAACGGTCCTATTTCCCATTGGAAATTTCTATCGATCAATCATCAACCAACACTGGCCCCTTTTAATTTAATTTCTTATTAAATTTTTATTTCCAATTCATGTCTCTTAATTCCTTGTTTTATTTGGGGAAACATTACAAATTAACGCGATGTTATAAAACATCGTTATCATAACCCAACCCACTAATCATTCATTAGCTAACCATATTGCTTAACCAAGTTCCATCATCGAACCTTAACCATTCCTCCATCGATCATGAAGTCAATCAAGTTGGGGTACATTTACCTCTCAGACCTTAACTGAACCACATTCTCAACCTTGAAATAGTCAAAGCTCACAATTTTAAATAACCCATCGCTTACGCGACCCTCGGATTCGATCTAAGAACACACCTCCTTTACATAAAATATTTTGATTATAACGGTAGCGTTATAATCGCTGTCTCCAAATATTTGACTTATAAAACATTGCTTTAACAATAGCGTTACAACCGCTGTCTAAAATTATAGATCATTTATTATAGCAATAGCGTTAAGATCGCTGTTAAGCTTTACAAAACATCTTTTATAACAGCAGCGTTAAAATCGCTGTCTAGAATTTACCAACACTTATTATAGCGGTAGCGTTAAAATCGCTATCTAGAATTTTCAAAACATTTATTACAATTTATATTCCAAATGTTGGAATAAAACTCATCATTACCATTTTAAACGATTATCCATTTCACTTATTCAATTTCCAATTCGATTTCATATTTCAAATCTAAATTTCTTTTAGATATCTCGTTCGCAACATATTTGCTTTAACCATTATTCACTTTAACCGGTAATACATCAAATCCATTTGATTTTATCGTTTCAAGTCCAATTTTATCTATAACTTCTATTAAAATTTGTCCATAGAAAATCTCATTTCTAGGTTCTAAATATTTATAATATCGTTAACAATTTCTTTTATAACTGCAATGATTAAAAACTAATTTACAAATACCGGTTTCAAAACCTTTACCACTTTTCAATTTATCCCAGTATAAATACTTCATTAAATTTTACAACGTTGAATCATAATTTGATCCTCTCGGTTAACTGGTAAAAACAAATTTCTATTTAAAATCTTATAACGATTTTACATTCAATAAATAAATACCGATTTCATTTCAAATACTAGTTTCCAATAATAAATTTTTCCCTTCTTTCATAATTATTGTTCATAACTTTAACAAGTTTTCTACCTTCAAATCTATTTGAAATTCTATTTCTAATTTCGGAAATAAATTTTCCTTTTAAATTTCTTTCCTACATTTGAAAATACTTCATCGTATTAAACACCAAAATTATAGGGCCAGTGTAATTCATCACAACAACATCAATCACAGTGTATGTGTATCACAACATATATCATGATAAAGAAAAACAGTAATATAAATGTTGAGGAATCCAGTTGGATTCCTCCAACCTGTTTCCCTGCATCCACAGATGTTAATCACATCAATAATATTATTTCACATCAATATGAAATACCAGAACTAATAATCGATCAACGATGTAATCATATCAACCAATTTTATCGACTATTCAACCAAGCAACCATCACACAGAAAAATAAATTTAAAAACTCGTTTATATAAAAATATAAACGAAGCAGAGTTCGTGAGTTTACTCACCTTGTTTTGCAGTTGGCGGTTCTGCTATGGTTTCATTTAAAATCAAACAGACATGAAATTCCAGTAGCTCTGTCCTTAGGTCCATCGGCGCTATAATGTAGATTTCATCATTCCGATTCCAACAGATCCGATTGCGTTAAATTCTGTTTGCGAACAGACGGATTATCACGATTACAATAATTTATATAATTAATACCATGGGTTAATTCATTTGTTGGTTTTAACAAATACCTTAATCATTTGCTCTTTTCAGTTTTAAATCCCTCCTCCAGTGGAAACATGGTTTCTTTTACCAATAATCATCTGTAAACTCCATATTCATTTCCAATAACACACATATGTTTCTTCTAGGTGGCACCCGGTTCACGGCCTCATTCCTGAAACGTTTCCGAACCTATTACTCTTCATGACCGCACTTGTTTACTTCCCATGCTTTGAATTGCACACCATCATTTTTTTTTCAAAAATAAAATCACAGTTTTTCTCTTTCCTTCGAAATACTAGTTCCTGTACACATGAACTAACGCCGCTGCTTGCATCTTCCACTTCATACCCCTACTGTTGTTGAATTCAACTTCAACTCTCTGTGCTTCACAGAGTCCACAATTATACCATCAACTCCTTCCATCCCAACTACCCAATGTCCTCACAAATAGCTCCTCATAACAGAAATTACTACTTCATTATTTATTTCTCACGTCCCCTAAAAATCACGGTTTCCGCAAATAAACTTTTTCCTCCACAGGTAACGCATGCGCCTTCTTCCTAAAACAATACAGTGGCCTGATTCCTCCCTCTCCATTCCACGTCGTCCACACTTCATGATTTCCAAACCACAAAAATGGCATCAACCCCCTTTTTCTTATTTGACACACCAACGCCCCGTACACCCCAACGAACCCATGCTATAATCTGCGGCGAACACATTACAAAGCCTGACACTCCTTTTATTTTCGTACATGGCCAACCGCCTCACTCCTCACGTCCATCCTCTCTCTTACTAAGTTCCCTTTCACTTCTCTGTTCAACAAACATCCATCGGTACTACAGCCACCGTCCAATGCCCCTCCTTTTGGCCCGAAACCGCACCATAGAAAAGGGTCCGCCCAGCCTCCAACTGACCACCGGAAAAGCAGCGCCTCCAGTCCAAGGCGGATCTCACCGATCCCTACATTTTCCATTCAGAACTCGTTGGCCACCATTGCCAAAGGAGAAACGAAGTGGATTTAGTTTGGAAGAGGGGCTGTTCAATGTTGGGTAAAAGTTGGTTCAAGAAAATAGAACGATGACTGAGGTGTTACTTATATAAAGTTTAGTTACTTGGCAAGCACGTACATAGGGAATAGGGTAGGTTTTATTTTCAATGTATGTTTTTCTTTGTCGGCAAGGCTCTTGTTTGCTGAAAAGAAATTTCACCAAGTAGCTTTGATAGGTCTGCTTGAGTTTTGTCATAGGCATGAGCGTGGAGCGGTCATTTTCAAATAGCTTCTATTGAACTATGCTTTAGGTATGAAAACTGACAGTATTTAGACTTAGTAGCCATCAGATTTGATTATAGTTCAAAATTATAAAATCAAAACTTGGTTAGATTTTGACAACCGTAACTGGGAGCTATCAATAGATGAGCATATTTACATGCAGTAAACAATTCATACCTTAACTTGATTATATTTAACAATGGTAAGCATCAATTGTCTTATTCCGTTCTCAAATAAAAACCTTCTTGGTATGACAACCGTTCTAAGATATGAAGAATGATACAAACCGATTAACCGTAAACTATAGAATGTAAATTTCTATTTAAAGTTTTATGCGAAATATGTTATACGGAATTTCGTTTATCTACAGACTGCTACGGACAGAAATAAGAGCACGGTCGTGTCCAGCGAGGTACCACAATCCCAAAAATATAATAATATCAGTAGTTTAACTTATATTATGAAACCCCAAAATATTGATATAGGGTGCAAAATACTCCAAATATAAAGTTGCGTATTTAAATAATTAAAAATCACAGTAAAATTCTAAAAATTAAATTATAACTACGCCTCAAAAGAACCTTATCCAAATTCGTATCCAGTATGCAGTTATTTCAAATAAACTGTTACGGTCGATGAACGATTCTATAGCGACTATTTCTAAATTTGATTTGGACATAACTTTTTATTCTCGCTGTGAAATCTGGATTTTTCACATTCGTTGGAAAGATATTGTCAAACAGATTCAAATATTTCTTGTTTCGCTAAAATCCGATTTATTTTGAATCCTGTACATTCATTTGAAATTGGAAATCGAATTTTAAAACTACCGCACCATTTTGTACTCATTTTAATTATATTATAAATTATACATTTAAATATCGTTTTATTAAATAAATTCCTTAAAAAAATCCTTTTTAAATTATCGACACAACATTTAAAACTAATTTAAATGTTCAAAATAAAATGGCTAAAAATCCGGGTCGTTACGAAGCTAAAGTTGTTGGCAACCTCTCTTTCTATCAATTATTAGTTAATTCACAGTTTATTTGAAGGTATGTAATTTACATTCTTTTTAATTTTATTTATTTTAACCTATTTATATATATCTAGGTTGTAGTTGACAAAGATTGTGACTTTGATATATGGTAACAAATGTATGCGTGTCTTTACTGTAAATCGTTCCAGGACTTAGTTCTGCCAATATTACATATGTTTTTTTAAATTATTTTACAGAAAGTGGGGAGGGGACCAAATAAGATGGTTCTGGGAGGTATGCTTAATTTATGATTCGTACTCAATAGGAAGTATGGGACATTGAATAATGCTGTATTTCCCTCATCATAGCATACCATATATATTCAACTAAGTTTGAGCATAAGACATTTTTATGTTACATGACGGCTTAAAATAGTTGTCAGATATGCTTCTTTATAGAAATGACAAACAAGAGTAGTTCAACCATCTGCGATAGTAATCTTCCATAATAAATTTATTTACGATTTGTTGACATACTTCAGTTCGTAAAAATCTATAGATATAGAGATTTCAACTTGGATTTACGGGTTTTAATCAAGGTTCTCCAGAACAACACCTATCGCATTTTCTTTGAAACTTATACTACGATATTTCTTTTATATATATGCACGATGGAATTTTATTATGTTTATTTAACTGTTACATAAAAAGATTCACTGAATATGTGATGGTCATTTGTTCAATTTTGTGAGGATTGGTTAAGAATTTTTTTCATCTTGATACTATGGTAGTATACATTTACTTTTTCTCTTTATTTTTAAATTTGAATCAATTTTTGCAAGTTTCAGGTGACATCTTTCATTCATTATAGTACGCAACCGATTGGATTGGCATGAGTTTCATGTAGACAATGATGCACTTCCTGCTAAAAAAAAGAGTACTTAAGATGTGGCATGTTATCTTGATTGAAATTAGCTTATTTTAGAGTTTAGCTTTGGTAGTTTATGTCTTTGTGTTGAAGTTATGTAGCAAAGAATGTTGTTCAGATTGAATTTTTGTTCTTGTAGCTCGAAGGAGAAATTTACACGGTGTAATGATTTGCTCATAGTGTATTATTCATTTTATTATATTGTTCATGCTTATCTGTTATGAAAAATGTGTTTAGTCTTTTTTTTATTAAATTTGCATTTATTTAACAATAAGCAGAAAATGTGTGTGTGTGTGTGTATATATATTGGTAGATCAGAAGAGGATTAGCGGCGGATTACCAACAAAAAAAGTGAGGTTAGGTTATTTCAATTTAATTCCCGTCGCTAATCCCTTGGCAATTAGTAAGGGTTTACCAACGTTTTTTATAAATAATAATTTATTATAAATTATTTATCCGTAGGTAAATAGTCAGTAAATAAATTAAAATTAAAATTAAAATAATAAATAAAATTTATTTTTATTATATAATTAGTAAAATGACGGAAAACTGTCGGAAAACTCATGCTAAATTCCATCGCAAAATCTGACACAATTACCATTACGGTTTTTACCGACCACTGTGTTATGCAGGAAATCCGTCGCTAAGTCCAATTTAGCGACAGATTAGAAGCAGATTTTTCCGCTGCTAAATGCGGTTTTTCTTGTAGTGACTGGCTCAAACTTCAATCGTGTAAACCAAAAAAAGTAGATTTAATGTAACGCCCCGTATTTTTATTACTTAAGTTTGAATATTTCAAATTAGTTTAAATATTTGATTAGTAATATAAATGGATTTTTATATTAATTAAAACAAAGTTTGAAATGTATAAATATATATATTAACTATAAACGAGCTCGTAGTGGCGTGATAGTTCGCTATATTTAATTTTGAACTTCAATTGAGTATACATAATTCATTTTAAGTCAGAATTCGTTGAAACAAGAAATAATCGAATCCATCGAACTATAATTTTGTAATAAAAGAGAAAAATCGGAATTTCGTATTTTATAGTGAGAGTTATGGCCAAATCAAAATTTCAAATAGTCGTTGTGAAATCATTTATAAACAATAACAATTTATTCAATAAAACAAATCGATTTAAAATCAATTTAATATTAGTTTAACATGAAAGTAAAATATCAAGTTTAAAATTTTGAGTTACTTCATTCTGGAATTTATATAATTCAGTTTGTATATATTTATATGATAATAATATTTTATTTGTTATTCTTAAGTCAATTTATATTAAATCAAATTAAATGTTAAATTGTTAATTTAATTTAATATCTCTTGTATATGATCGAATCAAACTACGAAACACGTTCCAGTGTATTCGGAATAGTGCTAGAACCCTAGGAATGTCTTTTGTTGCGATTAAATAGGCATTCAAAACTGCATGGTATTTTAACTTAAGTCACCGCGGTAAATAAATAAACAAATCAAAATATAAATAATAAAAAAGGAAAAGTAGGGGACGACCTACTTCCTTATACAGAGCCGGCCCTGGGCCTGGCCTTGGGCTGTCTGGGCGACTGCCCAGGGCCCACGGTAGCGGTGAAGGACCAAATGAAGAAGTCTTGCTTTAAAATAAGGATTTGTAACTCTAATTTTGGGTAAAGTCTTCTTGGTGAAGGTGGTAATGCTTGAAGTTTAGACTCTGGGAGTGCTGAGTTCGATTCTTTTTTGCTGCACTTGTCACTAAATTCTTTTGTACTTTAATTTTTTTTTGTACCCACTTTGTTGATTTTCCCAGGGCCTTACTTCTGCTTGGACCAGGCTTGTCCTTATACACAGACTATTCTGTAATCTATACCTTCGTCTTCTCTTTTCACCATCCCATCGAAAATTTTCCTTCTCCATTAAGCTTTGAGAAATGGTACACTGAATCTATGGCTACCCCTAAACCTACCTGATTCAATGTCGTTCTTATCCTGCTCATCGTTCATGTATAAATTGAAGACCGTCGCCTTTGTTTTCCCCATTCTAAAATCCACCAAACCATTTACTCTTTTCTTCCAAATCAGTTATTAAATCGAAATAGGTTTCATACAAAAATAAAAACGGACACCACAAACAATCAGTCGAGTTCTCAGATGCTCGAAATCATGCACCGGGGGAGGGGGCACTAGCGAATGAAGAAAAGGGTGCGAAGTGTTTTTGGAGGTTTCTGTCGTGGTTCCTGTGAAGATGCCACACGTTCCCATTAGAGCTCGACATCGAAGGGGACACCGCGAGTTAAGGTAAGTGACTCACGATTATACTATGGCTGGAAATTGTGGTGCGGTGATGGATTAAAGGATTCCGGAGGTGTTAAATTAGGGTTATCGAGTGCGGTGAATGTTGGAAGTGGTGCGATACTGGAAAGGATGATGGAATTTGACAGCAGGGTTGAGTTTTTGGGGAATCAGCAGTTGAAAATATGAAGGTGACGTGGTTTGGGAAGGGAGTACGAAGTGTAGTTGGATACTAATGGACGCGGGTGAACTGGAAAAAATTGTGATGCTCAGTGGATGGATTGGAGTTCGAAATTGATGGTGAAATAAACTAGACGAGGAGACTGGGTGGAATTTTAAATTGGTGAGGTTAAACTGTGAGGAGTTTGTTAAGACAGTGGACTGAAGGCAGTGGGTTAAAAAGGAGATGTTAAGTGTCTACCAGATGTATGAAGAAATGCCAAAGTGGAGAATTCAGTTCGGGTTGGTGTTGTTTACTGGGACTACTCAGAAATTTTTCTTCGTATAATAAGGTAATCATTTTTCCAATTTAAATTACATAGAATAATTAACATGCTTATCGGTTATATTAATTTAATTAAATAATTGTTAATCGCTAAATTAAAATTTAATAATCATAGTAACTTGATAAGAATCATTTGAGAAAAGTTGAGTCAATCCGTAGACGCATATATGGAATTAAATCGGATATCCAGAGGCAGGAAATCGAGGTGAGTTAAACTCACTCAGTAATTATTGGGAACTATTTTTAATCGTTAAAATTTATTTTATTGCTTATTGGCTGATAAATTGATTAATATAAAGTGATTATAGTATATAATAATATTATATAATAATATTGGCGATTGGTGATTGGATATTCCCGCAGTACCATTAGCAAATGCCCGCAGTACCATTAGCAGATGATGTTTAGACTTGATGGATGGGATCCTCTTTTAAAGAATATCTTTTCTTTTTGTGACAAGCATGACAGTGAAAAGTTGGACATGACAATGCCTTACATTAATCCAAAAAACCAACGACAAAAAACAAGAATCACATATGAGCATTATTACTCTTTTGATTGTTTCCGTGTTGTCGTGGATATACAAATTGCAGAGTTTAATGATCATTTTAACGAGATGAACTCGAAGTTGCACATTTGTATGGCTGCTTTGGACCCACGTGACTCATTTGGTGCATTTGACTCATTACAGTTGATGTTGTTAATTGAATTTTATCCGGATGATTTTAGCTCTATGGAGAGGATTGCTATTGAGTATGAACTTATCATTTATTTTGGTAATGTGAAAGAAGATGAAAGATTTTCCCATCTGAATGGTACTGGTGATCTTGCTCGAGTGATGGTGCAAACAAGAAAAAAATCTTTGTTATCCTTTAGTGCATAGATTACTAGAGCTTGCATTGGTTTTACCGGTTGCAACCGCAACAGTGGAGATATGCTTTTCTAAAATGAAACTTGTGAAACCAGATTTGCACAACCGAATTGGTGATGAGTTTTTATGTCATTGTCTAATTTCGGCTATAGAAAAAGAAGCACTCACCAATGTTACTAATGAAGTTATAATAGATCATTTTCAAAAGATGAAAACTCGTAAGGAACAAATTTAGAATCTAAAACATTTCTATTTTGGGTTGAAATGATATTTTTTTGGATTATTATCATACATAATTTTATTTTTATGTTTACGTAAGGACCCCACTAGAAATATTTCCAACATCTGCCAAACTAGGGATCATTGAATATCAATACCTTTATAGTTGTAACTCAATTCCCAATTTTAAAGGTAAAAAGAATACCATATTCTACTTGAAAAAAAAATCATTTTCTTCAGTACGAACAGGATACCTGTATACTTACGACTAGAATTCTCAAGGAGAGCCACTTTAAATACTTGCTCACTTTACCCTCGGGCAAGTCTAATGGATGCCAAAACAGTCTAGAAGAGTTTTCGCATAAAGATAAAGTGAATCACTTTGGCAACCTTTCAAGTCCCAGATTTAAACCAGCAAGTTAGCACAAGTGTAGTAGGCTTCTCATTGACAACAAAATACTATCGATATCCCATCAAAATACAAGAACATAGTACATAAAAGAACACGGAAACCTTGTACATAGTTGTCAACCAGCATTCAGCAGTTACCAGGGCCACCACCTAACACAACTATATGTTTCTTTGTTAAATTATCTACATCTTCTCTATATAGTTATATCTATTTAGTTCTACTGTCAATCACCCACCACCATTTGTTGTCCTCTCCAGAGGGTTGTCCCGGGCGACAGTCTGCTTTGACTGCCCTTGGATTCGCCTTTGCGTACACGCACATGGATGTGTAACAAATGCGATAGATATTAGTATCATCAGCAAAATTTTGATTAATATTTTAGAAGCAAGTCTAAAACAGTGCACCGTTCTGGTACAAAAATAAGAAACTTTTTATTATATATCAAGTAAAATCTTGTAATCAATAAAGAACATACAATTAAAAATTATATAGTTATTTCAACATGGAAAAAAAAATTGATACTTAAAAAATTAGTCAATTCTTAATAGACATATGTTAGAAAGGTTTATCATGAGAAAACTTTACAGTTAATGTTGTTGATTTGATATAATTGAATAAACTGATAAAATATTTATGCAGTAGGTATTAATGTCTTTACATATATGTTGGGAAACAATGGTTGAGTCGCGGACTAGGTCGCTTTCTTGAAGACGATTCGGCGATCTGGTTGGAGATGCAAACCAGTTCGTTCCTTCGCCGCCGCCTCTAGGATAAAACAGCCTCTAAAACAATAACTGATTTGCTTGCACAACAAATCATTGCAGATTTGCACTTTCTGAATTAAAATACTGCGCGAGAATTTCTGAGAGAAAGAAATTTTTTAATGGCGGCTGAGAGGAAAAGAGAAATTGTGATTCGGTAGGTATTCTCGTCTGAAGCTAATGACAATATATAGGACGAGAATTAGGGTTAGGGTTACTGATTAGTGGGCCGCTTTAATTAAGGATAAGAATTTTTTTACCGTTGCAGAAATCTTTTCCATAAAAAAAACGGTTCGAAAAAGGCTAAGTTTTATGGTCCAAAAATATAAGTGTCTACACCACAAAGTCCAAGCCAGAGCCCGAACCGGGTCGAGTCGGTCGGTCGCGCGCGCGTGTGTGGTGGTCATGATGCATGGTCTCCCTCCTCACAACAAAGCATGTATTGGGAGCCCAAGGCCCCAACATGATTTCTTAGAAACAAGTATAAATACTTGCTTCTTTCATATAATCCCATGATGTGGGACTATTCCCATCTAGGAGCCATTCATACACTTATTCAAGATTTTTAATAATTCACTTAATGTTATAACACATTTCCAACAATCCCCCACTTGAATTTTTAAAAATATTTTCGAGCAGTTTCTTAAAAACATAAGATTGTGCATAAACAAAGGTGTCTTTCGACTTGAACCTTTGCATAGTGAATAAGATTCAGTTTTTACTAGAGTGACACGTAGTCTTGAACTATATTCTTGACATCAAACCACACACAACCTTTTCTATAGTGCAATCAAATAAGCCCGTGCATTTATGGCCATGCACGTCTATCCTAGTTTAGTGAATGCTCTAGAAGTTTTGCCCGCAACTCCATAGGAAACGGTCACATTTCCACATTCACAAAGGTGAGTCTATCAAGAGCACTCCTGAAGGTAGGTACTCCACTCCACATAGAGTATAGATCTCATTAAGAGTTTCTATTAACTCATCCTCTAATCACTTCAGGAATACATGCTTCTTGGTTTATTAAATAGCATGTTCAACTCATATCACTACACAACTTGTTATTACCCATTGAACCTAGTTCTTGGGATCTCCAGTCATTTAGGTCGGGTTACCATTGTGCGTCACTACAAGAAAACATATATATGGTAACATTCATTGGTTGCGTTTGATATGTAAAAGCAACCAATGTGGTTTTAAACTTTGTTTTTTGGGTTTTGGTTACATTTATTTAGCAATTGATCAAAATATTTGTTACGTTTACCGCTTTCCTCCCACTACGTTTTGTTTCCCTCTTCTATTTCATTTTTTCCGCCTAAACTTTTTCTGCCTAAACGTGAAATTGCTTTTCCCCTGGTTTTCCCTAAAATAATTTCCTCATTTATCGTCTTCCTCGTTTCAACGTTTGATTTTCCTCTTCTCCTCCAATCCACATGCCCACGTTTCGTCTTCTTCTTCTACCAATAAATCTCCCCGTTCCCGTATTCTCCTTAGATCAACAGATCTGCATAGGTATCAAGCTGGGTTTTCGTATGAAGCTTCGATTTAAGGTAACAATTTGCTTTGTTTTATATGGATGTATCTTGCGTAATGTTATGGGCTGCGGTTGTTTCTTGGATTTGTCTTCCTGTGGTTGTCGCTGCAACAGTCAGTAGGTTTTTGTGGTGTTCGATGGCATGGGTTGTTTTCATAAACTACCGCCTCTTTTCAGGCGATGACATTGAAAATCACTGCTGGCGTTTTCTTTTTGTCTGCCATATGCTAACATTGAAAATCTCTTTATATGGGTACTGTTGTTTTGGGAATAAATTTCCTGACCACTTTGGCTGCCATTTTCTTTTTGTCAAACACAAAAATTCAGTTTATGTTTACTTTCTGAATTCTTTCACAAAAATGTAATGTTTTAGTTTATAATCTTTGATTAACGAATAGATCTGTCTTATTAAAAGATGATCTGAATTTGTGCAAATAGAAATTGACCAGATCTTGTCACAAACAAACATAGGTAAGTGATACCATATAGAAGTACAAATTCTCAACTAGGTTACTTCGTAGTAAATTTGGTTACAATTGATAAAATAAAAGTTTCACATTGTAGTAAATTTGGTTTGTTTCGAATGTTATATATACTCATAAAAGTAAGCATAAAATTTAAAAAATAGAAGATGTTAAAAGAACAAAAAGTTGTTGACATTAGTTGTCGATACTTAAAGCTTGAGAAAGTATAATTGCAGATGCTATGTTAACATTACACATACAAAAATAAACTGCTATATAAACACTTTTTTTTGCATGAGATTATTTTAACAATTTGTAAAAGTCAAAAACTTAATATAATATATATTATTTTCTTCCTTAGAAGCAAATTGTTTCTTGAGTCAATTTGTAACCAAAGAAACAATAAACTTTCAATCATAATGGTAAATCTTGCTAAGTTGTCAGGTAGCTGAAAGGCAAATAAAATATTAGCTGGAAAAAAGGTAACAGGTCCTAAATGTCTTAATGATATAATTGCTATGTTAATATAGTGAACACAACTATTCCCTTAGCTTTCATGTTTTAAATTCTTAATGATATAATGTTGAATGTCGCACCTTAAGGCCTGGGACATAACATAAAAAGGCTTTGGGTGATTGTGATTTGTGAATGATAATGTCCAACAGCCGCATAAGGAGATCTTATTGTTAATCATGAAAAATAAAATTTGTTCAATGTGAAAATTTGAATTCAGAATTATTTTAAACTACTGTGAAAATGCACACCTCGACAATTAAATTCATAGCTGCTCCATTACCTAAGCTTAGCTGCCTCATTGACTATCTGTAAAATAACTCAAAGAAAAAAAGCATTTAATTCACTATACTATTTTAACTCTGAAAGACAATAAACCGAAGAATATGATCTGCAAATTAGGATTTAGATTATCTGCCTAATATTAAAATAACAATTTTTTAAATGTAATGTTGTTTTGAATTACTTGGCACTATAAGCAGCTCCTTGTAGTTCAATGGCTCAGTGTTCAGCTATTCAGTTTATAACTTAGTGTAGAGCACTGAGTTGAAATTCAATGGTTGTGGACTGAGTTTCAACTCAGTGCACCTCACCGAGGATACTGCTATGAACAAAGTACTAACTAAGTATTACGATCCCAGCACGTAGCACTATGCTGAAAACTCAATGAGAAGCACTGTGTTCAAGCACCGACTTTCAACTCGGTGCATTCGCCGAGATCAACTCCGTGTAGCTTGAATGCGTTTTAGGAGAAGACAAAACTGACTATTAGCTAAGGCCTTACGTTAATGATGATATTTTATTTTATTGCTTAAACCATGATATTTTAAAATCTATGTCGAAGATAGAAACCTATACATAAATTCTTACCATACATGCAACTGACAAAGAAAGAAGCATAACATGTTCTAAACAATGATGCAGTTGGCACTGATGTTATAGTCACATAACAGGGGAAATTGATAGTGAAGGCATGGTTACTGGATTCAGACTACAAGAGTATCAACGGTTTTCTACATTATGGATGGATTATTGTGTACTGTGCTAAGGTATGCTCTCCATGATTATACTTTGTTGTCTTTATTGGTTTTATAGTTTTAAGCTTCAAAATTTGTGGGATGCATTTACAATAAAATTTGGAAGGTTTTATGTTTGAATTGACATTAGACTTGTTTTTTACACTGGAATTTTATACGGGTTTGTTGTCTTAGGCTGTTGACACAAACTCTTGCATGTATTGCTAGAGTATATTAGTTATGTTGATCGTATTTCATAAAATTTAGATCTGCATTATTATAGTTTCAGAGAGGGCAACAACATAGAGAAGAACGTACTTGTAATCAGCAGGGTCGACTTCATAGGAACTCACATATGCTCCAGCTTCTCAATGAAGAATTCCATGTCACCATCATCGACAATCTCGATAACTTAGCTCCAGATGTAGTTGATCGTATTCGTGATCTTGCTGGTCCTGAGCTTTCTAAGAATCTAAACTTTTGCATTGTATGTCTCTTTACTATTTCAATTACTTCCTTCCTTAGAAGGAATTTGTCTGAATCATGCTCGCTTCTATAGGGAAATTTGTGGAATAAGAGTGATCTTGACAAGCTATTTTATGAAAACAAGTAAAATTCATATTGCTGCTTTAACTTTATATTTCTATTGCAGGAAGAAATAGTTTTGTTTATGTTGATTTTTGTGACAGGTTTGATGCTGTGATCCAGTTTGCTGGGTTGAAAGTTGTGGGAGAAAGCGTAGCTAAACCTCTCAGTTACTTTGATAATAACTTGATTGGCACTTTGAATTTGTATGAAACCATCACTAAATATAGTTGCAAAAAGGTTCCTTTTTCTTTGGTCTCTGCTTATCTACTATTTTGTACACGAAGAAGGTTTTTATGTATTATTTTTTTCTTACGTATGTGTCAATTATGCACATAAATGGTGTTTTACTCTTCTACAACTATGTATGCCCAACCAGAAAAAAAATCCCCTGTATGGAGTACTTTGAGCTCAAAGCCATGAATCCCTATGGTCGAACTAAGGTAAATTAATTTTCTTAACAGTTTTTACCTACTCAAGCTACTTTTAAAAACAAACTAAACTACTCCCACAACTATTGAAAATAAACAGACTACATGGAAGACACATTGATAATTGTACTGAGGTTGTTCGGGACATCACTGCAATTTTTTCATTGTTATAATCATAGAGCAAAGTATGAAATAGAAGAGATGTGCAGAGATCAATGGAAATGGGCAAGCAAAAATCCATTTGGTTACTAGTCCAAACCTTGAAAGTAACCAGTTGCTGAAATTTTAAGTTCCATTTTAGTTCAAATAATTGTGCATATGCAAATTAATTACCTTTTCATTTCTAAGAACTCGCTATTTTACTTGCAATGGACTTAAATGTTTCATTAAGTCAAGCAATGTTTCATTAATTTACTTGGAATCATTTTTCTAGGATGATGCAATTAAAAGTGCTTTTGGGGTAAGAGTAAAAGTTTTAAACTAGCTAAATATTTGTTCTTCTATTTCTCGTATATGAATGAAAAAGCAATTATAAGCGCGAACCTTTTTTACGATCTATATTACTTCGACCTGAGTTGTTTTTTATTTGATCCTTAACAACTTTCAAACAAAAAATATGTCATCCTCATTCAAGCATATATTCTTTAAATTTGAAGAAAACAAAAAACAAAACCTAAGTTTCATTTTAAACACATGTTGTGCACGGAATTATCAAAGTAGTAAATAAACAACTCGAGGCGAATAAAGTTTCAATAAAATATTTTATATCAAGTAAGAATAATTGTATGGTTAGTATATAGCCTAACTACATTTTTTCTATCTTCTTGAAATTCACACTACATTACGTACTCTCATCTTTTCTTTTTTCATTTCATAGAGAGATTTTGCGAAAATGAAGGCATTGATTCTTGTTTGGCGGTTTCGGTACCTATTTGCGCCCATTAACCGTCATTGTCCCTAAACTATTAGTCGATTTCGCTAACAAGTCAGTGATCCTGCATTAGGTAACAAAATATTCTTATAGATATACATATTGTATATATATATATATATATATATATATATATATATATATATAGTTGTTTTATTATTTCAAGCTTGTGATGATCAGATTGAAGCTCTGAAAGAAGTTGGAGTTACTGAAGTTGTTCTTGCAATCAACTACAGGCCAGAGGTTTGATATCTAAACATTTGGATGCTCATATCATAAAAGTGAATGGTTCAGATAATAAAATGCGAAAATGTATTCAACTCTAATGATGGCATGTTGAATTTTTGCAGGTGATGCTGAACTTCTTGGAGGATTTTGAGGAAAAACTGAACATAAAGATAACATGTTCTCAGGAGACAGCCATTAGGCGCAACTTTTCAATTGCACTCATTTCTCTCCATAATACTTTCTTCTTCTCATTTCAACTCCTTCACTGCTGAATTAATTTTGTATCCTTTCCTTAATATCTATTTTTTCTATACGAAATACATGCCATTTCCCATTTTGCCCCTACCTAGAGACTAGCTTTGTGTCCGTCGCTCAATCCCGCACCTAGACGATTTTCTTTGGAATGGGTATGTTCTGATTCCTTCAAAATTGGTAGCTTGTGCGTTGTAAATGCTCAAGAAGGTTTGTTCCCAACTGTATTTTTAGTTATGGATTGTGAATTTGATCGATAAGATAGTTTTGGATAAGCTGTTTTGTTAAAAAAAATTGACCTTAGGAAACATTTATGAGGTTTGTTTGGATGTCTATTGCTTACGTTGGGTTGCTTTGTAATTGAAGGCATTGTTATGGTTGAATTTTACTTAGTTAAGTTATTTAATTCCACCTTGTTTCTCTACCATATCTAAAACTGGTTACACTAAGTTTCGTCAATGGTTATAAATCTTAAAGATTTGCCTAGCTTTACTAGTACACCATCCATATCATGTCAAATATAACAGCGCTTCTAATGAAGCTGAGTGCACTGTAAATTTAAACGCTTTGACGAAAAATAAGTTTGTCAAATATAATGGTGTATGCTATGAAGTATAATACACTTGAACAAGTTGTAGCAAAAAAAATAGGTGTCCGTGTAGCTGAATAATTAGAACTGCATGTTTGCAAAACAGAGTCCGTGTTGTCCAAGTCAATGCTCAAAATCCTGTTGTAATTAAACAACCAATGCACTTTAGAATGAACCCCGGTTGTAACTGGTCATTGGCAGTAGTGTACATGTCACTGTAATTTTTCAATTGCATTTGACAGCCTTTAAGCCATAATATCTAACATATTTAGTGTTAGTTTACTCATACATTATGGGAGCTTATATTTATTAGTTAATGGTAATTTCCTTTCACTGCTTATATTATTAAATTATGGCAGCCATAATATCTAACATAAGGATAACATGTTCTCAGAAGAAAATATTTGCAATGGTCCTGCCTGGCTTTTGGAGGGACATAGCTCAGTCGAGAGACTACATAACTGGACTGAGACTTTACCTCAACTCTCTAAGAACAAACTCCTCTTCAAAGCTTGCTAATGGATCCCACATCGTAGAAAACGTGTTGCTCCATAACATGGATAATTCACGGTATGTGTGTTGTTTCCCCTTACTGTTACTTTAACATATTTTTTCAATTGGTCAAAATATCAAAACCATACATACTGATGACTCAAAACCATACAACCGATGACTTCAAACTGATGTAATTAAGGACATACATACTGTATACCATACAACTGATGTAATTACTACGTCCTTAAGTCATTATAAAAGTTTCTCAATCGATTAGTATGGGCGTAATTACCGATTAACCGAAGAAGGTCTGAGCTATTATCTGTCGAGTTGCAAGTGTAGAATTAATAAGGCTGATAATGTGATGCTTCAATCAGAGATGATTAAATTATACTCCAAAGTATTTTGAAATTTTCAACTTATAGTTTACTAGTTGCTAGGTACTGGATACCTGAATTGATATAAGGAGCTGTACTATCATTTTTAGCTGCTGTTTCATTTAGTTAACTAGAAATTTCCCCATGTTTGGTTCTGCACATCATAGTCCACATCTAAGTTATTACACTAAAAAAAGAAACTGATACACTAGAAAAGAAATGTATGAGTTGCGTGCAGACTGTCCATAACTGAACCCATTTCCCTTTCAGCCAAAATGATTTCCACCCAAACATATATACGTTGGCACCCTTCCTTCATGATTTAGAACCTTCGCTCACCCATCACGAGACCATTTGACCGATCTCCTCTGTACATTCCCCACGTCCCATTTGTATTTTCTTCATTTGAAACATACTGTCAACATATTGCTTTGTTCAGTTCGAAGACCAAACTCTTATATTCGTAAATTCCAAACTGCTCCACGTTGGTTCCTCATTCCTGCATGCTTTTCATTTACCAAGACTTCACCACGCACAACTTCTCAACCACGACTTCCACTTCTGCGCCGCCAATGCCATCGTCCTGAAGCTAATCGGAGACCGGCACATTCCCTCCTCAATGTTGCCTGCCAACGGCCTGAGATTCAGGCAACTCGGCCTCTCCAAGAACCAATATTTCATCATGAACCATGCTGCCATCATAACCCCAAATCACCACGCCAATTACCGACCATCAGGGAGTGATCGGAAGCCGCTCCATTGAAGCCCTCGCGTTGCCTTACCATCGCCAGAGACCGGTAGCAGCTCGGTCAAGGCTTTGCTCCCAAAAACCCCATCAACTCTCGCTCCTTCTACAGCCGATCCAAGCCATCTCACTAGAAAAGAAACTGATCCAAGCCATCTAAATTATATCTGACAAGGAAACTGAATGCGGCCGGTACAGCCGAATACCAGCTACCTTGTGAAACGACGGGAAAGGACACGCGAGGGTGAAACTGTAATTATCAGTGGAGGATAAGGATGCGTTGAAACGCCAAACGAGGAATGTGTAGACCGTCCGATCAACTAGTGCAGAGACATGATTGTACTGCAACGGTGTCAGAGGTAGCATGATTAGACCGACTACGATTTTATTATCTCTGATGGTTTACTTTTTTAAAACCTCAGTTTAAAGTTTGAGTTTCTCAAACCCAGAGCCGTGATTGGATTGTGGGTTCGTGAATTAGGAGCCGTCTGAAGACTCTTAACTACAATCTGGTGATACACTAGAAATCGAAGAAAGTAGCAGGTCTTTTCTGTTGCTTCTGTTTTCCATGAATATTATAGCAATCAACTTGAATGTATTTGAGAAGCTCGGAGTGGAGCTTGACCAAATTGCAGGACGAAAAGAAAACTATTATCTTTTTTGATTTGTTTCTCTTCAGAAAAGCGTAGAGAACAAGAAATCTTTTGTCACTACGCACAATACAATTATCTTTTTTGAATGATCTTTTGTCACTAGGTAAGCGCTTAAAAATTGCCTTAGTCTGAGTAGTTGAGAAAAGAGCAGTCTGCCTATCCTTAGGTAAGTGCTTAAAAATCGCCTTCATATCCTCCTTAAAGTTGGCTTCAAATATTCGATCTGCTTCGTCATTTATAAGACACATCAAAATTTTGAAAATGAATCCTTTAGTATTTTGGATGTGATCAAGTAGTCTTCCAGGAGTGGCAACTAATACATTTACTCCCTTGACAAGATGTTCCGCTTCTCGATTTCGTGTAGCTCCACCCAAAACCATTCAAACAGTTTGTGAATGGTATTTAATAGATCTTTTGCCACAGCATGAGTCTGAATAGCAAGCTCCCTGGTTGGGCAAATAATTCAGCACTATACACCATTTATTTGGAGCTTCAGATAGTAAACTCTCTTTTATACAAATAAATTTAATGGTGATCAGATTAGCATCAAACTGATATAAAGTTCAGTGCCTGAAACAACAAATATGATGCCATATTAGCATCAAACTGATATAAAGTTCAAGAACAGATAAGTCAGAGACTCAGAAAGAAAATGTAGATAATGACAGTAATAGCAATATCTTTTGGCTGGTAAAACACAAAGTAACACAGAACGACAATAAAGTTAATATATGATATATTTGAGATATGATGGAAACATACATGTGGCCCAAAATTATTCAACAAAAGTAAGTTATATGCTTGAGTAGCATAAAAGAATTCTTCAAAGTTCATTTACTAGTATAACTTATATGCTTGGGTTACTACAACTTTATAAACAGGTATATATCTACGTCTAAGTGAGCCTTTTATCCACAAGGGCCTGCATTATGCAATTCTTAAACACAATTGAAAACATTGCCTGCTTCACATTACCCACAAGAGCTTTCATGATTCTTGATAGGAAAATTTGCATCTTTATACCGGTATTTTGGTGCTTCACATTACCCACAATTGAAAACTTGCATCTTCATGATTCGTTTATTTATTGTTTTGTAGATGGATACATAGGAACACCATATTTTAAATGCACCATATCTATCGTCATAATGTACAATATTGTTTGAATGTTATTTGATATTCAGCTTAATTATTTATGTGTTTGTTTTAATAACAATCAATTAACATTGTTTGAATGTTATTTGATAATTCGTGACAAATACTTATTGTTGATTATTGAATGTGTTTACAGGTAATTATCTTTTCCGGACTAAAGACCATCACCAACCATGGACACGTGACTTCAATTGTTATATGTATTATGATATTAGTCGGTACTTAAGTAAAACTCTTTGAGAATGCTTGTGGTATGTGAACTTGCTCCTTTTGTCAAACAACTATTATCTAAATGGAAATGGATAGTACTTATGTAATTAATGTGTTTTCAATTACTTGAATATGATGATTATATGATTGGTTGATTGTTGGTTTGAATGTGATAATTATACGATTGTTGTTTATTTTGGTATGACTATTATAACGCTGGTTGCTGTAAACAATGTGAACCACTAACAGTATATAGTAGCATTTAAAAAATGCTATAAAACAATCATTACATTTCAGCAGCGTTTCTGAAATGCTACTGAAGCAAACGTAAAATATTATATGAATTCATAGTGGCAAAAAATAAATGCAACGAAAAGTTTTTAGTTACATAAAATAAACGCTACGGAAAATCAAACAAAAGGACCAAGCATAAATGCAACTAAAAAATGTTAGTTTTGGTTGGATTTTTTAAACGCTACAGAAAATCTTTGGTTGCTTACGTTTGGCAGCGTTTTTCAAAATGCAACCAAAAAAAGCAGACCTTTAGTTGCGGGACCTGTAGTAGCGTTTTTTAAACGCTACCAAAGGTTATTTCTGGTGTAGTGTGTGACTCAACAATCTAAGGGCAATAGTCCCATTCTTTTAGAAGAGTTATGGATTTTCTCTCTAGACAGTCCTTTCGTCAAAGGATCTACCAAATTTTCCTCACTACGTACGTAATCCACTCTAACGGTACCTGTGGAAAGTAGTTCTCTAACCGTACTGTGCTTACGACGTATTTGTCGTCTCTTTATAATAACGGTTCTGAACTTTTGCAATAGCTGCGGTACTATCGCAATGTATCAACACAACCGGTATCGGTTTTCCCCATAAGGGAATCTCAGCTAGCAGATTTCTCAAATACTCTGCCTCTTCACTAGTTACAGCTAGTGCTATCATCTCAGACTCCATAGTAGACTGAGCCAAAATAGTCTGTTTCTTGGATTTCCAAGAAACAGCTCCTCCAGCGATGCTAAATATATAGCCACTGGTCGCTTTAGAGTCATCAGATAAGGTATTCCAGTCTGCATTGGAATATCCTTCAAGTACAGCTGGAAACCTTTCATAATGTAATCCAAGGTTCATGGTTCGTTTAAGGTATCTCATTACTCTTTCAATAGCTTGCCAGTGCTCTATACTAGATCTACTAGTAAACCTGCACAATAATCCCACGACATAGGCAATGTCGGGTCTAGTACAATCAGTGGCATACCGAAGGCTGTCAATGATGCTCGCATAATCAGACTGTCTTACACCTTCACCAGTGTTCTTAAATAACTTTACACTGTGATCATATGGTGTACTTGCAGGTTTACAGTCAAAGTAATTGTATTTCTTTAGTATCTTCTCAATGTAATGAGATTGATCCAAAGAAATTTCCTTTTCTGACCTAGTAATCTTAACACCAAGGATTACACTCGCCTCACCTAGATCTTTCATATCAAAATTGACACTTAATAAGGATTTGACTGAGTTTATGGCATGAATATTTGACCTAAAAATGAGTAGGCCATCTACATAAAGGCATATAATAGTGCAAATGTCATTCTCAGATTTGTAATAAATGCATTTGTCACTTTCATTAACTTTAAAACCATTTGAAATGATTAAGTTATCAAATTTTCCATGCCATTGTTTAGGTGCTTGTTTTAAACCATATAATGATTTATCTAATTTACATACTTTATGTTCTTGACCATGTACTACAAATCCTTCAGGCTGGTCCATATAAATTTCTTCGTCTAATTCACCGTTCAAAAAAGCAGTTTTAACATCCATTTGGTGTATAAGTAAATTATGGATGGAAGCAAGTGAGATTAAAACCCGAATGGATGTTATTCTAGTTACAGGTGAAAAGGTGTCAAAGAAATCTATATTTTCTTTTTGTTTAAAACCTTTAGCTACTAGTCGTGCTTTATACTTATCTATAGTGCCATCAGGTTTTAATTTCTTTTTAAGTACCCATTTACAGCCTATAGATTTACAACAGGGGGTAAATCTACCAAGTGTCAAGTCTTGTTGGATTCTAAAGAATCCATCTCATTATTTATAGCCTCTTGCCAAAAATCGGCATCTAAGGAAGATAAGGCCTCTTGGAGGTTTATGGGATCCTCCTCAATAGTAAAAGCACAAAAATCTGAACCGAAGTCTTTTATGGTTCTTGCTCTTTTACTTCTTCTAGGTACAACTTCTGAATTTTCATTAAGTTCTGTTCTAATTGGCATATTTGAGGTGCCCCCACTATTCCTTTATTTAAAAGGAAATTTAGTTTCATAAAAATCGGCATCATTTGATTCAATTATATTATGTGTATTAAGGTCATAAAATCTATATGCTTTGCTATTAATAGCATAGCCTATAAATGCACATTCATATGCTCTACTTGCCAATTTTATTCTCTTAGGGTCTGGAATGCGAACATAAGCTAAACAACCTCAAGTTCTAAAGTATGAGACATTGAGTTTATGGTTCTTTAAAATTTCATAAGGAGAATTTTTTTTCTTAGATTTGGGGATTCTATTCAGAACAAAGCATACAGTCAATAAAATATCCCCCCACCAATGTTTTGCTGCACCAGAATTTAATAATATGGCAACTACTAGTTCGGTAAAGGTCATATTTTTACTTTCTGCTTTACCGTTCATTTCAGGAGAATAGGGTGCAGTTCTCTCATGTACTATACCATGTTGTTTATAGAAGTCCAGTATTGAATTAGATTCGTATTCTGTTCCTCTATCACTACGAAGTCTCTTAATTTTTCTATTTTCTTGATTCTCAATCTCAGTTTTGAATGTTTTAAACATGTCAAAAGCATCACTTTTATTTTTCATAAGGTATACATATGTGAAATCAGAGCAGTCATCAGTAAAAGTGATAAAATAACGATGTCCCTGTCTAATTAAAGTGCCATCTAGTTCACATATGTCAGAATGAATCAAGTCTAAGGGTTCAGAAACTCTATCAACAGATTTGTGAGGTTTCTTTGTGATTTTAGCTTGTGTACAGAATTCACATTTATCAAGTTCAGATTCTGTCATTTTAGGTATCATATCTAGGGTGCTCATGTTACGGATTATTCGATTATTAACATGACATAATCTAGAATGCCAGATATTAAAATCACACAACATGTAAGCAGAAGTAGTCACTTTATTAGATTCAACATTCAGTTTAAATATACCCTCACAAGCATAACTCTTTCCCACAAAAGTTTCCTTATAAGTTAGGGTGTACAAATCAGCCCCAATTACTTGAGTGAAACCAGCCTTATTAAGGAGGAAGCCAGAGACCAGATTCTTTCTTATTTCTGGAGTGTGCATAACATCTTTCAGAATTACAGTTTTTCCAGAGGTGAACTTGAGTTCCACATTGCCAATCCCCGCAACTCTAGTGGTGTGAGAATCTCCCAACAGCACTTTCTGATTTTCAGCAGCCGTGTATGTCGAGAACATGCCACGATCATAGTAGACATGGCGAGAAGCACCAGTGTCTACCCACCAACCCTCTGATCCACCAACAAGGTGAATCTCAGTAATCATGGCCGTAAGAGGCTCCTCAGTCAGGTTAGCCTGCGGTGTAGAGCTTGGCCTGTTCCGACACTTACGTGCCATATGACCTGGGTTTCCACAGTTGTAACATAGAAACAACTGTCCAGAGTCATTCTTTTAGGCTGGTTTCTGCTGTCCTTTTGGGTTTCCTTGCGGATTCCCATTCTGTTTGTTACGCCTGTTCTGATTCTTAAAAGATTTCTGATTTGGTTTCAAAATAGCGGGTGTGGTCTTCTTAGTACTGTTGTTATTCACAATCAGCACCTCTTCTTTCTGGTCCTGCTTGCGTGCCTCCTCCTCAATACGGAGGCGTGTAATCAAGTTCTCTAAGGAAAATTCCTTAGTCTTATGTCGCAAGACATTCTTAAAATCTTTCCAGCTTGGGGGTAATTTGTCAATGATAACAGCAATTTGAAATTGTTTGTCCAAGACCATACCTTCGGAGATGATCTCATGAGCTATTTTCTGCGGCTCATGAGACTACATCTCTACCGATCTATCATCAGTCATCTGGTACTTTAGGTAGCGGCTCACAGCATATTTCTTTTCCCCTGCCTCCTCTGTATCATATTTCTTCTTCAGTGCTTCCCAGATCTCCTTTGCAGTCTTTTCATCTGAGTTATAGTAATCATAGAGATCATCGCTCAGTCCGTTCAGAATAAAGTTCTTGCATAGGTAATCCTGTTCAGTCCAGGTCTGCAGTTGCTTTGACTGTTCAGTCCATGATGCCATTTTCGCTGCATCAGCCACGTCAGGTCTATCTGGAAGCTGCGGTTTGTCAGTAGTCAGTGCAGCCACAACTTTTTTGATGGTGAGGAAGAACTCCATCTTCTGACGCCATCGTTTGAAATGCAAGCCTTCAAATCTGAATGGAGCAGCAGTCACGAGAGGGTTCCGGAAAGCAGATGGAGCAGAATCGTCTAGGGTTGAGTTGGAAGCCATTGTTTCAGATCGTCTTCAAATTGTTGGGAAACAATGGCTGAGTCGCGGACTAGGTCGCTTTCTTGAAGACGATTCGGCGATCTGGTCGGAGGTGCAAACCAGTTCGTTCCTTCGCCGCCGCCTCTAGGATAAAACAGCCTCTAAAACAATAACAGATTTGCTTGCACAACAAATCAGTGCAGATTTGCACTTTCTGAACTAAAATACTGCCCGAGAATTTCTGAGCGAAAGAAAATTTTTAATGGCGGCTGAGAGGAAAAGAGAAATTGTGATTCAGTAGGTATTCTCGTCTGAAGCTAATGACAATATATAGGACGAGAATTAGGGCTAGGGTTACTGATTAGTGGGCCGCTTTAATTAAGGATAAGAATTTTTTTACCGTTGCAGAAATCTTTTCCATAAAAAAACGGTTCGAAAAAGGCCCCAACATGATTTCTTAGAAACAAGTATAAATACTTGCTTCTTTCATATAATCCCTTGATGTGGGTCTATTCCCATCTAGGAGCCATTCATACACTTATTCAAGATTTTTAATAATTCACTTAATGTTATAACACATTTCCAACAATATAGTTAAAAATGAGTTTTTTCTTATTACATGGTTTCGATCTAAAAAAACATGTCCTGTATTTATATAAACCAGGACCAGAGCTTAAATTTTAATTATTGTGTATTAGTTAGGGTTGTTATGGCAATGGTTACTGTTACCATTTAGCAAATACCGTTACCATACCGTTTTTACTGGAAAGTCAGAATTGCTTACCGTTACCGATCGACTGGTATACCGATGACTGGTATACCGATAATCTGGTGACTGTTACACTGGTAATGGTAAATTACCGTTTTTCTATCAAAGTTTATTTCATGACATATTTTTTGTACGCAGTGCTTCTTTATTATACTATATGTAGTGTTATTTTATAAAAAACATAAATGAGAAAGAAAATAAGTGTACTTGGAATTATTTCACCTGGTTATTAAAATAAATATAATCATTTTTTTGGTTTTAAATGCATGTAATAAAGCATATCAGATGACTATACTTATGTTTTGAATTAACTGGTAAAATTACCGTTACCGCTGGTATTGAAGAAACGTTACCGATAATTTACCGTTAAAACTGGTAAATTTACCGTTACCATACCGTTTTAACTGGTATACCGATTTCAATAAAAATTGTTTACCGGTCGACTGGTAATGGTATGGTAATGGTAAATTTACCGTTACCATAACAGCCCTAGTATTAGTACCCTTCTCACGAATTTCCATTTTATTTCATGCATGAATTCCATTCCAGAAAAGCACCAACACAAACATGGTTGACAACAAAATGCTCGATATTTCATTAAAACATAAGACCAAAGTACATAAAAAGGAACCCAAAGACCTTTGACATTATACAAAGTTGTCAATTAGCAGTTACCAGGGCCACCATAAAAGAAACCATTGGCCGCTTTGTCCACAGTGTAGAGATTGGGGTTATCAGCAAGGATGTCTCCACTAAGCTCGTTACTGCCCCCGTTATCTTCCATAGAACGAGCATTTGCTTGGGCAGCTTTCCCATCCCCTTCTTTCGAAAAATGACCACTTCCCATCGGAGGCACACAATCCCCATTAGGCGACTGTACCACTCCTCCGATTATAACTTTGGTTGCATGGTCATTTAAATTATTGAATATCGACGTTGGATAGTGACCTATCGGTGTATTTTGGTCGCCTCCGAAGTATATCAGCCACTTCCCAGCCGGATCCTGCTTGCAGTTTTGTATATCATCACTTTGAATTTTCAAAATTTTATCATTTACATATTGGTTGTTCATATTTAACAATATCTAGTACCTTCTTGATTCTGTATGTGTAATATTGTTGATTGCCTCCGTACTGAGATAAGGATTTCATGACGCTTCCTGGTTTGAGTTGAGATGCAGGATTTACTACAAACCCTCCACACATTGTATTGTAGCACCCAGTTTTTTGGTATCCATCAGACTTTGGTGTATCATGCAAAAAAAATGAAGAATAATGTATTATATTTTAGGCTGCTTACTTGATGATCTTAGTAAAATTGAGTTTTGGCCCTTTTGGGTGTGCTAGAACTTACGGTCCAAGATACAAAGAAATGCATTTCTGAGTCGCCATATAGTTTTGGGTATACCTGAAGATTGTGGGAATGGAATGTTAGTAGTTCGACAATGCAAAACAAAAATTTGAAACTACGAGTGTAATCCAATATTTTTCAGTAAATTATTTATACAGGATTAACTTGAAGTATGCTTATATGCTTTAAGATTGAAGTAATGTGAAGTTTTTTATGAAGATATGACCATACTCACATGGCAACCAACTTGAATAACATTGTATGAATTCGCTGGACCTCCCATTCCAATAGAGAACCAGATCGCGTTTGCACTGACTTGATTTTCTTTTACCTTACTGACGGGAAATATATTCATCACTCCAGTTACATCTTTATAGTTCCCTTGAGAAGACATTGCCGCAAACTACACATGCAATATAACATTGTTATGTATTATAATAAATGAAGTATCCCTTAAAAAAAATGATTTTCATACAGTCCTACATATTAAGGATAATTGATTGGAAAAAAAAAAAAAAATCTTCCTTTGAATATTGGTTATTGATGTCAAAAGCATTGGCTCTTACCAACCATTAATGTTGCTATGTACCTAATTAACCAAGTCTTCATCCCCTTTTCACTTTTAATCAAATATGCCAGTTTGAATATTCGGGTAAAATTAAATTGAAAATGATCAACTAAATATATTGCCTATGTATTACTTTCAGAAGTACTTTTTGCGCAATGAATTATGTATAGACGAAACATATAGCTAAACATATATTTCTTACATAATTGTTTGGAGGGGAACCATCAAATAATCTGTATTTTGAATCTTCAGGGCCAGAAAGAAACTTATCAATGGCTAAAATCGTACTATTATGGACATTATGGATGGTCATCAACCCATTTCGGAATGAACTTGAAGAATCCTGTAAACAAAAAAGAGATTTATATGGTTAGTAATGCAAAAATAAAAATGCAGGTCCTCAAAACGATCACAAATGTATGCATGCAGATATAGATTTTTATATTTGCTAACAAATTTAATTCTCTCTGTGAAATATATAATTAAATCCGCCACTCAATGTTTATAGGGGATAATCGAAAATATCAAAATATAATTACAATGCTCATTCAAAACTTCTGCAAAATACAACGAAGGACTGTTCTTCACCTAACAAAAAACAAAAATAAAATATCTGCTACAGAAATTAGAAGTATCAAACAAGTTTAACAGCATTCATTTATTTTTCATTACAACGATAATTTCAAACAATAATAGAATATATTCCAGAATACAAACCAGTAGGATTTCATTGGTAGGCAATTCTCTTCCTCTAGCAACATAAAAGAACAACCATATGAGAGTCACAGATTTAAAATTCAATGAATACATTGATGAAACATATCAACTAAATCTTTGGCAGGTCATATGTATATATAGGTGTGTGTTTTTTCCTGGTAACCAAGTGATTCTACTCACATAAAATACAACGTATTTGGCTTTTTGGTTAATGGTATTGCTTAAATGTTTGATTACTTTTAAAATACAATGGTATAATGTTTTAATAATTAATTATATGTTTATATTAGGCAATTGAATATTACAATATCAATCCTGGTGGATATACAAACTAATGTGTAGTAGTTTGTTCCCATAGCTTTTGGTGGTGTGAACAAAACACTACCAACTGGTGGAAATCAGGAGGTCCTGTATTCTGCCTGAGTGTCTTGTTCACACCACCAAAAGTGGTGTGAACAAACACGGACTCCAAACTAATGATATTCCTCAAATATTAGCTGCAATTAATGAAGTTCAAAAATCATTTAAATGGTAGGTCCAAAATTCATTATTTTATTGTGAGTTGTGATAACTATGAGTTCTTTTGTAAGACGGGACATGTAGTATTAGGATAGAGAAAATGAATTCCATTCATAAGAAATTGTAGACATTATTTAAATTATTTTATAACATTTTAACACTTAAAATTTTATTTTTACAACTAATTTTACATTATTACACAAAATATATCCATTTTGACATAATTTGTGTAAATTTTTGTACAACTTATTTGAAATTAACATCACAATAACTTTATAATAACAAATTAATCACCCAAATGACGCGAAAATTATATTTTCTATATTTCAATAATATTTTGCAACTAATTTTACATATATAGATATGTATTATTCTTATATAAATTCTCAAAAGTTTACTTGGCACACAAACTTATTGTAACATCTCGTAAAATTTGACCATTTAAGTTGTTAAATTAAATTAAATTGTTGAATTTAAAATGGTTTTTAAATAAAATTGTGATGTTATCAATGAAATTTATTAATTTCTGCTGAAAGATTGATTGAAAATAATGTGTGCATTCTAGATGAAATAAATTCGGCAATATACATGCATATATCTTCGGCTATTGTATTCAATACATTCCTTGTCTATTCAAAATGTAGCATTTAGGAATTTGGAATGTGGATTAGATGTTCTATTTTTCATTAATTTATTTATTTTGAAATGTGAATAGTGGCAGCACTTTTCAATGTCTTCCCTCTTCGTTGTTTCTTTGATACAACATGCATTTCTTTCCTTCATTCTATTAACTTTTCTTCCCCTCAATTTATTAATTTCTTTCCTTTTTTTAATTTTTCGTCCATCTTATATCATTTATGCACTTTCATTCCTTAAAAATTTAATTCTGAGTTTAATTCGGTATGCTTGTATTTACTGTAATTTAAGCAAATTAAATTGAACGTTGATAACAACAAAAAGTTTCCACGATTTTATTAATGCACAATAATTTAAATAGCATAGTTAACGAGAATTAACGTAAAAAAATTACAATCAAATTTAATTATATTTGGAATGTATCTAATTAAATACAGCGATGTGGAAGAATTTCCATAGTAATATAAGGAAGTTTGTTCTGTCAAAAGTGTAAATATATTTCTCCTCCTATTCTAATATCTATGTATTCTCAGCCTCTTTATTTTTGTACAATCAAAATTTAGCCTCACTCATTCAGTTTCCATTTGAAACCAAAGCAATTAATAAAAAAAAAGGAAATACAAAGTGTGAGGTAGTCGTTCATCTGAATCAGTCGCATTCCTTCAATAAAAAGAAAACATATGTCATTCTCCATTTATAACTTTTCACCTTTCACATTGCATGTCGTTTTGTTTATCCGTCCATGCGTGCATGCCATATTTTGTGGCTTTAAATTAAAAAAAGTAAGAAAGAAACAAACGCATGCTATTGTAGTGTAATTGTGTGAACATAAAACTATGTACAAAATTTATACTTGTCACTTTAGTAGCCACTTGAGCAACCTGCGCATGAAACTTGCCACTTTTAATTCAAGAAAGGCATGGACTCACTACAAGAAAAACCGAGATTAGCGACAGATTTTTAGCAGTGGAAAATTCCGTCGCTAATTAGCGGCGGATTTCCATGTGATCTGCAAGGGATAGTTTTCTAAATTTTTAACTTTTTATTCTTTTATTTATTACCATCGTTTTCTGCCATCCCTCACTAAGCCGTTGCAAATTGCGTCAAATTACCGACAGAAAATTTCTACCGCTATTTTCTGCTGCAAATCCAAGCAGAATACCGACGAATATTTATCGAAGCTATTTTGCAGTAGAATTCCAACAGATTTGCAAAAGATGTTTATATTATTTTTCTAAGATATACTTTAGTGTTATTTTTTAATAATTATTAACATGTTTAATAATTTCCATTGAATAATTAGAAAACAATAATTAACAATTAATATTTTTCTAAAATATGATTTCTATTACTAATTAATAATTAGAAAACAATAATTAATAATAAATAAATACTAAATATTTAATTAATGATTGATAATTAACAAATAATCATCAATAATTGTTGTTAAATAAAGAAATAGAAACTGAATTTATAAGCATCCCTTAAGTGTAGAAATAATTTTGTTTCGATGATGGTATCAGCGTTTCTTAGCTTCCCGCTTCTCTTTCCACTAAAATTTCATTTCCCGCGGGCCTCATTTCTTTTTAGTTTTCAACTCCCTCTAATCTCCTCTATACAAAACCTAAAGTCCCTTCTCGTTTCTTACGCCGCCATCTAATTTTAAACCCTAATTTCCTTTTCTCCTATTACGTCCTCTTCTCTCTCGCGACTGCTCCACCCTCTCATGTGAGTCCCCATTCCGCTATCCTTCCTCTTCGGCAGCAGCACAAATGATTTTTCTCCATTTCGCTTCCTTGTCGCTAGCTGAAAACTCACATAAGCTCCCCTTTTATGTACCCTCCTCCTTTCTAGTTCATGAATCCCAAGTACTCCTCTAAAGTAATCCATGCCCACTCATAGTGCTTATCCCGGAAATTGCAGGAAATCTCGAGTTTTTTGGTCTGGTTTTGGTGGAAGCCTGGGTCAACGTTTTAGTGGTATTTGGTTTCTGTGCTCAGGTTTGTCTTAAGCTTGAATTTCACGATAAAATAACTTTTAGTTTCAACTTGATCTGGTTTAGTTTATTTTTCGTTCGAATGGAGTAGTTTTCTTTTGGAATTTCTTTCCATGGTCGCTCCTTCTAGCTCCTTAGTATGAGTGGGTCGTTTATGGGAAGACCTGAACTTCTCCTCCTCTAGCTCCTCGAAATTAATTACATTAATCATTTCCTATGATTTGAGATGACTGCAGATTTTGATTCAAGTTATTATACATTTGAAGTTGCAGGTCTGAGTAGTGATTTATGTTGCATGGTTTTACAGGTGACGAAAGTTAATTATGGTCTTGGATTGGGTGACCATTGATTTTGACAATGTCCCTCAACTCCTATCCCTCCCCTCGACCATTCACTTCTTCTTCTAAAGTTAACTTATGAACAATTTCAGTTTCAATTGGAAAAAAAAAACTTTGATCAGCAAGCTTGAAACGACCCAGACTTCCGTACCCTTTGAGTCGACTAATCATACCACACGTCCAACCCAAATTGCATAGAAATACGAATCATTTTTAGAAAGAAGTTAGAGGATGAGAAATAGAAAGAAAGAAATATTAGAATAGAAGAAAACGAAGATCACCAACTCACAGCGGAACGAATAAAATATTAGATAACATAAACTTTGAAATATAATTCAGTAACTTTATATACATACCATCATCAAAGCACATCAACAATTTCTGGGACAGTTATAAACGCCTGTTTCCAGATATACACAGCGGAGAATATGATAGTCTATAGCTAACTGGTGAAGCCTCCTGCTTCCAGCTCTTCCAAGTGAATCTGGAAAATCCCGACTACTTGACTGCCCGTACAAATTTGGGTACCCAAGAGTTTAAGGAAAACAAACAAAATAAACTCTGGGTCAGTCATAGGACTGGTGTTAGTAAACTCCAACCATTTGTTTAACTTTCAAAATCCTTTCGAAAGAAATGATAATCGTAAGACCGATCCACACATAAACACGGATGGTTTTTACCTTACGATAATCAAAATATATTTTTGATATCAAATACGGTGATATTATAATAATATCTACAACAAATAAATAGAATCTAGCGGAACGCTTGCATCTCACGCTCCATATATAATATAAAATCAAAAAACCGCAGGGCGCTTATTGGAGATTGGATTTCCAACATGACAAGGTATGGGACCACCCGCCGATAGTGTATCTCTAGAGACGAATACACTGGGGTTCAACAAGAACGTCTTGCAACCCGGCCCACACATGACCGACCACTCATTTCGCTTGAGTGTATCGAATGTATATCACCAACGGTTTGGATCGGCAACCGTTTCCCGAAAGGGACAACATCGATAGATTCAAGAACAAATGGAATTCCTCTAGATAGGTGATTATACATCCTAATGGATGCGACCCACTTAGCCATGCTGTCTGCCCGATTTTTGTCAAATTCCGGGTTGTGAGGCTTGAGGTTTGAATTATCTTCCAGAACATCTGGCCACCATTCACTTTGAGTGCCACATCGTCAGTTCCATCGGAAATCACTAATTGATTCCCACAAAAATACTCAGTTTGTGAGGCTAAAGAAGTTTCCCTTCTATGCCACCAACTTCGTACGTTTGAAAGAATCAACGTACGTAATCCCTTTGGAAATACTCTGTCAGACACTTGTCCATACAAGTTGTCCTGGGTCTGGACAAACCGAAGGCACTGTTCTATAAATCCATCTTGGGCAATTTCTACCTAGGATTAACATAACAGCCCTTGCATTTTACTCCGTCTTCATTATTTTCCGCAAAAGTTGATTCGCAACGCTTATGCCAGTACGGAGTGGTTTTCAGATAATGAATCTGATCCTGGTCTCTCCTTACTGACAACGGAGTATAAAATAAATCAAAACTTTGATAGTCGGTGATTTAACTATCAAAGAAACTTCCATACAATCAACGGTCCTATTTCCCATTGGAAATTTCTATCGATCAATCATCAACCAACACTGGCCCCTTTTAATTTAATTTCTTATTAAATTTTTATTTCCAATTCCTGTCTCTTAATTCCTTGTTTTATTTGGGGAAACATTACAAATTAACGTGATGTTATAAAACATCGTTATCATAACCCAACCCACTAAACATTCATTAGCTAACCATATTGCTTAACCAAGTTCCACCATCGAACCTTAACTATTCCTCCATCGATCATGAAGTCAATCAAGTTGGGGTACATTTACCTCTCAGACCTTAATTGAACCACATTCTCAACCTTGAAATAGTCAAAGCTCACAATTTTAAACAACCCATCGCTTACGCGACCCTCAGATTCGATCTAAGAACACACCTCCTTTACATAAAATATTTTGATTATAACGGTAGCGTTATAATCGCTGTCTCCAAATATTTGACTTATAAAACATTGCTTTAACAACAGCGTTACAACCGCTGTCTAAAATTATAGAACATTTATTATAGCAATAGCGTTAAGATCGCTGTTAAGCTTTACAAAACATCTTTTATAACAGCAGCGTTAAAATCGCTGTCTAGAATTTACCAACACTTATTATAGCGGTAGCGTTAAAATCGCTATCTAGAATTTTCAAAACATTTATTACAATTTATATTCCAAATGTTGGAATAAAACTCATCATTTTCATTTTAAACGATTATCCATTTCCCTTATTCAATTTCCAATTCGATTTCATATTTCAAATCTAAATTTCTTTTAGATATCTCGTTTGCAACATATTTGCTTTAACCATTATCACTTTAACCGGTAATACATCAAATCCATTTGATTTTATCATTTCAAGTCCAATTTTATCTATAACTTCTATTAAAAATTGTCCATAGAAAATCTCATTTCTAGGTTCTAAATATTTATAATATCGTTAACAATTTCTTTTATAACTGCAAAGATTAAAAACTAATTTACAAATACCGGTATCAAAACCTTTACCACTTTTCAATTTATCCCAGTATAAATACTTCATTAAATTTTACAACGTTGAATCATAATTTGATCCTCTCGGTTAATTGGTAAAAACAAATTTCTATTTAAAATCTCTTCTTAAAATCTTATAGCGATTTTACATTCAATAAATAAATACCGATTTCATGTCAAATACTAGTTTCCAATAATAAATTTTTCCCTTCTTTCATTATTATTGTTCATAACTTTAACAAGTTTTCTACCTTCAAATCTATTTGAAATTCTATTTCTAATTTTGGAAATAAATTTTCCTTTTAAATTTCTTTCCTACATTTGAAAATACTTCATCGTATTAAACACCAAAATTATAGGGCCAGTGTAATTCATCACAACAACATCAATCACAGTGTATGTGTATCACAACATATATCATGATAAAGAATAAACAGTAATATAAATGTTGAGGAATCCAGTTGGATTCCTCCAACCTGTTTCCCTGCATCCACAGATGTTAATCACATCAATAATAATATTTCACATCAATATGAAATACCAGAACTAATAATCGATCAACGATGTAATCATATCAACCAATTTTATCGACTATTCAACCAAGCAACCATCACACAGAAAAATAAATTTAAAAACTCGTTTATATAAAAATATAAACGAAGCAGAGTTAGTGAGTTTACTCACCTTGTTTTGCAGTTGGCGGTTCTGCTATGGTTTCATTTAAAATCAAACAGACATGAAATTCCAGCAGCTCTGTCCTCAAGTAAATCGGCGCTATAATGTAGATTTCATCATTCCGATTCCAACGGATCCGATTGCGTTAAATTCTGTTTGCGAACGGACGGATTATCACAATTACAATAATTTATATAATTAATACCATGGGTTAATTCATTTGTTGGTTTTAATAAATAACTTAATCATTTGCTTTTTTCAATTTTAAATCCCTCCTCCAGTGGAAACATGGTTTCTTTTACCAATAATCATCTGCAAACTCCATATTCATTTCCAATAACACATATATGTTTCTTCTAGGTGGCACCCGGTTCACGGCCTCTTTCCTGAAACGTTTCCGAACCTATTACTCTTCATGACCGCACTTGTTTACTTCCCAGGCTTTGAATTGCACACCATCATTTTTTTTCAAAAATAAAATCACAGTTTTTCTCTTTCCGTCGATATACTAGTTCCTGTACACATGAACTAAGGCCGCTGCTTGCATCTTCCACTTCATACCCCTACTGTTGTTGAATTCAACTTCAACTCTCTGTGCTTCACAGAGTCCACAATTATACCATCAACTCCTTCCATCCCAACTACCCAATGTCCTCACAAATAGCTCCTCATAACAGAAATTACTACTTCATTATTTATTTCTCACGTCCCCTAAAAATCACGGTTTCTGCAAATAAACTTTTTCCTCCACAAGTAACGCATGCGCCTCCTTCCTAAAACAATACAGTGGCCTGATTCCTCCCTCTCCATTCCACGTCGTCCACACTTCATGATTTCCAAACCACAAAAATGGCATCAACCCCCTTTTTTTATTGGACACACCAACGCCCCGTACACCCCCGACGAACCCATGCTATAACCTGCGGTGAACACATTCCAAAGCCTGACACTCCTTTTATTGTCTAACATGGCCAACCGCCTCACTCCTCATGTCCATCCTCTCTCTTACTAACTTCCCTTTCACTTCTCTGTTCAACAAACATCCATCAGTACTACAGCCACCGTCCAATGCCCCTCCTTTTGGCCGGAACCGCACCATAGAAAAGGGTCCGCCCAGCCTCCAACTGACCACCGGAAAAGCAGCGCCTCCAGTCCAAGGCGGATCTCACCGATCCCTACATTTTCCATTCAGAACTCGTTGGCCACCATTGCAAAAGGAGAAACGAAGTGGATTTAGTTTGGAAGAGAGGGGCTGTTCAATGTTTGGTAAAAGTTGGTTCAGGAAAATAGAACGATGACTGAGGTGTTACTTATATAAAGTTTAGTTACTTGGCAAGCACGTACATAGGGAATAGGGTAGGATTTATTTTCAATGTATGTTTTACTTTGTCGGCAAGGCTCTTGTTTGCTGAAAAGAAATTTCACCAAGTAGCTTTGATAGGTCTGCTTGAGTTTTGTCATAGGCATGTGCGTGGAGCGGTCATTTTCAAATAGCTTCTATCGAACTATGCTTTAGGTATGAAAACTGACAGTATTTAGACTTAGTAGCCAACGGATTTGATTACAGTTCAAAATTATAAAATCAAAACTTGGTTAGATTTTGACAACCGTAACTGGAGCTATCAATAGATAAGCATATTTACATGCAGTAAACAATTCATACCTTAACTTGATTATATTTAACAATGGTAAGCATCAATTGTCTTATTCCGTTCTCAAATCAAAACCTTCTTGGTACGACAACCGTTCTAAGATATGAAGAATGATACAAACCGATTAACCGTAAACTATAGAATGTAAATTTGTATTTAAAGTTTTATGCGAAATATGTTATACAGAATTTCGTTTATCTACAGACTGCTACGGACAGAAATAAGAGCACGGTCTTGTCCAGCGGGGTACCACAATCCCAAAAATATAATAATATCGGTAGTTTAACTTATATTATGAAACCCCAAAATATTGATATAGGGTGTAAAATACTCCAAATATAAAGTTGCGTATTTAAATAATTAAAAATCACAGTAAAATTCTAAAAATTAAATTATAACTACGCCTCAAAAGAACCTTATCCAAATTTGTATCCAGTATGCAGTTATTTCAAATAAACTGTTACGGTCGATGAACGATTCAATAGCGACTATTTCTAAATTTGATTTGGACATAACTTTTTATTCCCGCTGTGAAATCTGGATTTTTCACATTCATTGGAAAGATATTGTCAAACAGATTCAAATATTTCTTGTTTCGCTAAAATCCGATTTATTTTGAATCCTGTACATTCATTTGAAATTTGAAATCGAATTTTCGAACTACCGCACCATTTTGCACTCATTTTAATTATATTATAAATTATACATTTAAATATTGTTTTATTAAATAAATTCCTTAAAAAAAATCCTTTTTAAATTATCGACACAACATTTAAAACTAATTTAAATGTTCAAAATAAAATGGCTAAAAATCTGGGTCGCTACATTCCTTCCCTCTTAAAATAATTTCGTCCTCGAAATTGCTAAGGTAGTAAAAGATGCTATATACCCTATTAACTGGGTCCAAAACCCCCCCTTTTTTCCTTCACTTCTTAACTTCAGTTTAACTGGACCAATTTATTTCGATTAAAATATTAATTTATGTTACTAACGAAAATTTTCAGAAATTCTGAAAATTTTCTAACACTTTAAATTCTGAAATTTTTTGGCAGCATCTCCTCTGCACGGCTTAATCGGTACAACCACAACTCGCCTTTCTAGGCCTTCTCCAATCCAAAAGAAAATCAAAAAGCCAAGCGGCTTGCCTCATAAGCTCATAAAATCATCAAACCCAAACAATATTGTAAACATGTACATTTTTGTCGGGCACAAATTCTATCTCCTGCACTTGCTTCCATTCAATATCTGCTCAGCATACATATATCCATCTCTGGTTGGTTTCAAATCAATCCGATTTCCAGTTTTTAACACTCTAATCAAATTCTGATTAGTTCCCTTCCATTCGATCAATACAAATCTGATTTCTATTTAAGTCAATCCACCTATTATACTTGAATCCAATTCAGTTCCAATCAACAACATCCAAAATATTCACTTGCTTCTTCATAAGTCGAATTCATATTAATAATTCGAATCTCAACATTTCTCTTTGTTAAATTTCAATTTGGATTATCCCTAATCCAGTTTGATTTCATTTAACTTAAGTTAAATTTCAATTCCCTTGATACATTTTGACCCATTTCAATCTATTCAACTTTTACAAGTTAAACAAATTTCAGAATTCAAATTCCCGGGTTTTATTTCAAATTAGTTTGAAATCATATATATTTATACACATATATTCATAATCAAATCAATTCAAAACATTTGAATTTCTAAATCATCATTTCCTTTTCAAACAAAATTTTTCATTCTCAAATTACTATGGTAGCAATCCGTCACTCAGAAACCTGAAAATGAATACTGATAATGTCGCGACCCATTATCAGAATCATTTTCTCGCCACTGAAGTGATTTCAGTGCTTAATCCCTTTCAAAAATCATTTAGATCGATTCTATTTCCAAAATCCCTTCAAAATAATGCTATATTACATTTGAAAATAGTTTAGAACATATTTCTAAATATCCGGGATTTAAATTCCAATTCTGAACCGAATCCAATTGTAATTCAGTTTATTTGTATATTCCATTCTTATACAAATCTCATTTGATTATATACACGCTTATCTAAACATTATAATCTTATTTGATTATTATAATAATAACAACGAATAATTCTAGAAAATTATTTCTTTATATTAAAATAGTCTTTGGGCAAAATTATTTAATTTACCCTCTTTTAAAACAATACTGTATCGATTGCTTCGTTCGAGAGTTTAGAAACACCTATCGATATAGTTGTACATCCTGTATTGACTAGAATTCATAAACCACTCAACAAACCAGTCAACACAATACAAAACAATTTTTTATATTAAATCTACAAATACACTCACTCGTATATATATACTCAAACTCAATCCAGGGTATTACTAACCCCATCTCTATTGAGTCACGCCACAGAGCCAAGGTTACTTCTCAACCTTCAGCTCTGATACCAACTGAAACGACCCGGACTTCCGTACCCTTTGAGTCGACTAATCATACCACACGTCCAACCCAAATTGCATAGAAATACGAATCATTTTTAGAAAGAAGTTAGAGGATGAGAAATAGAAAGAAAGAAATATTAGAATAGAAGAAAACGAAGATCACCAACTCACAGCGGAACGAATAAAATATTAGATAACATAAACTTTGAAATATAATTCAGTAACTTTATATACATACCATCATCAAAGCACATCAACAATTTCTGGGACAGTTATAAACGCCTGTTTCCAGATAAACACAGCGGAAAATATGATAGTCTATAGCTAACTGGTGAAGCCTCCTGCTTCCAGCTCTTCCAAGTGAATCTGGAAAATCCCGACTACTTGACTGCCCGTACAAATTTGGGTACCCAAGAGTTTAAGGAAAACAAACAAAATAAACTCTGGGTCAGTCATGGGACTGGTGTGAGTAAACTCCAACCATTTGTTTAACTTTCAAAATCCTTTCGAAAGAAATGATAATCGTAAGACCGATCCACACATAAACACGGATGGTTTTTACCTTACGATAATCAAAATATATTTTTGATATCAAATCCGGTGATATTATAATAATGTCTACAACAAATAAATAGAATCTAGCGGAACGCTTGCATCTCACGCTCCATATATAATATAAAATCAAAAAACCGCAGGGTGCTTATTGGAGATTGGATTTCCAACATGACAAGGTATGGGACCACCCGCCGATAGTGTATCTCTAGAGACGAATACACTGGGGTTCAACAAGAACGTCTTGCAACCCGGCCCACACATGACCGACCACTCATTTCGCTTGAGTGTATCGAATGTATATCACCAACGGTTTGGATCGGCAACCGTTTCCCGAAAGGGACAACATCGATAGATTCAAGAACAAATGGAATTCCTCTAGATAGGTGATTATACATCCTAATGGGTGCGACCCACTTAGCCATGCTGCCTGCCCGATTTTTGTCAAATTCCGGGTTGTGAGGCTTAAGGTTTGAATTATCTTCCAGAACATCTGGCCACCATTCACTTTGAGTGCCACATCGTCAGATCCATCGGAAATCACTAATTGATTCCCACAAAAATACTTAGTTTGTGAGGCTAAAGAAGTTTCCCTTCTATGCCACCAACTTCGTACGTTTGAAAGAATCAACGTACGTAATCCCTTTGGAAATACTCTGTCAGACACTCGTCCATACAAGTTGTCCTGGGTCTGGACAAACCGAAGGCCCTGTTCTATAAATCCATCTTGGGCAATTTCTACCTAAGATTAACATAACAGCCCTTGCATTTTACTCCGTCTTCATTATTTTCCGCATAAGTTGATTCACAACGCTTATGCCAGTACGGAGTGGTTTTCAGATAATGAATCTGATCCTGGTCTCTCCTTACTGACAACGGTGTATAAAATAAATCAAAACTTTGATAGTCGGTGATTTAACTATCAAAGAAACTTCCATACAATCAACGGTCCTATTTCCCATTGGAAATTTCTATCGATCAATCATCAACCAACACTGGCCCCTTTTAATTTAATTTCTTATTAAAATTTTATTTCCAATTCATGTCTCTTAATTCCTTGTTTTATTTGGGGAAACATTACAAATTAACGCGATGTTATAAAACATCGTTATCATAACCCAACCCACTAATCATTCATTAGCTAACCATATTGCTTAACCAAGTTCCATCATCGAACCTTAACCATTCCTCCATCGATCATGAAGTCAATCAAGTTGGGGTACATTTACCTCTCAGACCTTAATTGAACCACATTCTCAACCTTGAAATAGTCAAAGCTCACAATTTTAAACAACCCATCGCTTACGCGACCCTCGGATTCGATCTAAGAACACACCTCCTTTACATAAAATATTTTGATTATAACGGTAGCGTTATAATCGCTGTCTCCAAATATTTGACTTATAAAACATTGCTTTAACAATAGCGTTACAACCGCTGTCTAAAATTATAGAACATTTATTATAGCAATAGCGTTAAGATCGCTGTTAAGCTTTACAAAACATCTTTTATAACAGCAGCGTTAAAATCGCTGTCTAGAATTTACCAACACTTATTATAGCGGTAGCATTAAAATCACTATCTAGAATTTTCAAAACATTTATTACAATTTATATTCCAAATGTTGGAATAAAACTCATCATTTCCATTTTAAACGATTATCCATTTCCCTTATTCAATTTCCAATTCGATTTAATATTTCAAATCTAAATTTCTTTTAGATATCTCGTTTGCAACATATTTGCTTTAACCATTATTCACTTTAACCGGTAATACATCAAATCCATTTGATTTTATCATTTCAAGTCCAATTTTATCTATAACTTCTATTAAAATTTGTCCATAGAAAATCTCATTTCTAGGTTCTAAATATTTATAATATCGTTAACAATTTCTTTTATAACTGCAAAGATTAAAAACTAATTTACAAATACCGGTTTCAAAACCTTTACCACTTTTCAATTTATCCCAGTATAAATACTTCATTAAATTTTACAACGTTGAATCATAATTTGATCCTCTCGGTTAACTGGTAAAAACAAATTTCTATTTAAAATCTTATAACGATTTTACATTCAATAAATAAATACCGATTTCATTTCAAATACTAGTTTCCAATAATAAATTTTTCCCTTCTTTCATAATTATTGTTCATAACTTTAACAAGTTTTCTACCTTCAAATCTATTTGAAATTCTATTTTTAATTTCGGAAATAAATTTTCCTTTTAAATTTCTTTCCTACATTTGAAAATACTTCATCGTATTAAACACCAAAATTATAGGGCCAGTGTAATTCATCACAACAACATCAATCACAGTGTATGTGTATCACAACATATATCATGATAAAGAAAAACAGTAATATAAATGTTGAGGAATCCAGTTGGATTCCTCCAACCTGTTTCCCTGCATCCACAGATGTTAATCACATCAATAATATTATTTCACATCAATATGAAATACCAGAACTAATAATCGATCAACGATGTAATCATATCAACCAATTTTATCGACTATTCAACCAAGCAACCATCACACAGAAAAATAAATTTAAAAACTCGTTTATATAAAAATATAAACGAAGCAGAGTTAGTGAGTTTACTCACCTTGTTTTGCAGTTGGCGGTTCTGCTATGGTTTCATTTAAAATCAAACAGACATGAAATTCCAGTAGCTCTGTCCTTAGGTCCATCGGCGCTATAATGTAGATTTCATCATTCCGATTCCAACTGATCCGATTGCGTTAAATTCTGTTTACGAACAGACGGATTATCACGATTACAATAATTTATATAATTAATACCATGGGTTAATTCATTTGTTGGTTTTAACAAATACCTTAATCATTTGCTCTTTTCAGTTTTAAATCCCTCCTCCAGTGGAAACATGGTTTCTTTTACCAATAATCATCTGTAAACTCCATATTCATTTCCAATAACACACATATGTTTCTTCTAGGTGGCACCCGGTTCACGGCCTCATTCCTGAAACGTTTCCGAACCTATTACTCTTCATGACCGCACTTGTTTACTTCCCATGCTTTGAATTGCACACCATCATTTTTTTTTCAAAAATAAAATCACAGTTTTTCTCTTTCCGTCGAAATACTAGTTCCTGTACACATGAACTAACGCCGCTGCTTGCATCTTCCACTTCATACCCCTACTGTTGTTGAATTCAACTTCAACTCTCTGTGCTTCACAGAGTCCACAATTATACCATCAACTCCTTCCATCCCAACTACCCAATGTCCTCACAAATAGCTCCTCATAACAGAAATTACTACTTCATTATTTATTTCTCACGTCCCCTAAAAATCACGGTTTCCGCAAATAAACTTTTTCCTCCACAGGTAACGCATGCGCCTTCTTCCTAAAACAATACAGTGGCCTGATTCCTCCCTCTCCATTCCACGTCGTCCACACTTCATGATTTCCAAACCACAAAAATGGCATCAACCCCCTTTTTCTTATTTGACACACCAACGCCCCGTACATCCCAACGAACCCATGCTATAATCTGCGGCGAACACATTACAAAGCCTGACACTCCTTTTATTTTCGTACATGGCCAACCGCCTCACTCCTCACGTCCATCCTCTCTCTTACTAACTTCCCTTTCACTTCTCTGTTCAACAAACATCCATCGGTACTACAGCCACCGTCCAATGCCCCTCCTTTTGGCCCGAAACCGCACCATAGAAAAGGGTCCGCCCAGCCTCCAACTGACCACCGGAAAAGCAGCGCCTCCAGTCCAAGGCGGATCTCACCGATCCCTACATTTTCCATTCAGAACTCGTTGGCCACCATTTCCAAAGGAGAAACGAAGTGGATTTAGTTTGGAAGAGGGGCTGTTCAATGTTGGGTAAAAGTTGGTTCAAGAAAATAGAACGATGACTGATGTGTTACTTATATAAAGTTTAGTTACTTGGCAAGCACGTACATAGGGAATAGGGTAGGTTTTATTTTCAATGTATGTTTTACTTTGTCGGCAAGGCTCTTGTTTGCTGAAAAGAAATTTCACCAAGTAGCTTTGATAGGTCTGCTTGAGTTTTGTCATAGGCATGAGCGTGGAGCGGTCATTTTCAAATAGCTTCTATCGAACTATGCTTTAGGTATGAAAACTGACAGTATTTAGACTTAGTAGCCATCGGATTTGATTATAGTTCAAAATTATAAAATCAAAACTTGGTTAGATTTTGACAACCGTAACTGGGAGCTATCAATAGATGAGCATATTTACATGCAGTAAACAATTCATACCTTAACTTGATTATATTTAACAATGGTAAGCATCAATTGTCTTATTCCGTTCTCAAATCAAAACCTTCTTGGTATGACAACCGTTCTAAGATATGAAGAATGATACAAACCGATTAACCGTAAACTATAGAATGTAAATTTGTATTTAAAGTTTTATGCGAAATATGTTATACAGAATTTCGTTTATCTACAGACTGCTACGGACAGAAATAAGAGCACGGTCGTGTCCAGCGAGGTACCACAATCCCAAAAATATAATAATATCAGTAGTTTAACTTATATTATGAAACCCCAAAATATTGATATAGGGTGCAAAATACTCCAAATATAAAGTTGCGTATTTAAATAATTAAAAATCACAGTAAAATTCTAAAAATTAAATTATAACTACGCCTCAAAAGAACCTTATCCAAATTCGTATCCAGTATGCAGTTATTTCAAATAAACTGTTACGGTCGATGAACGATTCTATAGCGACTATTTCTAAATTTGATTTGGACATAACTTTTTATTCTCGCTGTGAAATCTGGATTTTTCACATTCGTTGGAAAGATATTGTCAAACAGATTCAAATATTTCTTGTTTCGCTAAAATCCGATTTATTTTGAATCCTGTACATTCATTTGAAATTGGAAATCGAATTTTAAAACTACCGCACCATTTTGTACTCATTTTAATTATATTATAAATTATACATTTAAATATCGTTTTATTAAATAAATTCCTTAAAAAAATCCTTTTTAAATTATCGACACAACATTTAAAACTAATTTAAATGTTCAAAATAAAATGGCTAAAAATCCGGGTCGTTACGAAGCTAAAGTTGTTGGCAACCTCTCTTTCTATCAATTATTAGTTAATTCACAGTTTATTTGAAGGTATGTAATTTACATTCTTTTTAATTTTATTTATTTTAACCTATTTATATATATCTAGGTTGTAGTTGACAAAGATTGTGACTTTGATATATGGTAACAAATGTATGCGTGTCTTTACTGTAAATCGTTCCAGGACTTAGTTCTGCCAATATTACATATGGTTTTTTAAATTATTTTACAGAAAGTGGGGAGGGGACCAAATAAGATGGTTCTGGGAGGTATGCTTAATTTATGATTCGTACTCAATAGGAAGTATGGGACATTGAATAATGTTGTATTTCCCTCATCATAGCATACCATATATATTCAACTAAGTTTGAGCATAAGACATTTTTATGTTACATGACGGCTTAAAATAGTTGTCAGATATGCTTCTTTATAGAAATGACAAACAAGAGTAGTTCAACCATCTGCGATAGTAATCTTCCATAATAAATTTATTTACGATTTGTTGATATACTTCAGTTCGTAAAAATCTATAGATATAGAGATTTCAACTTGGATTTACGGGTTTTAATCAAGGTTCTCCAGAACAACACCTATCGCATTTTCTTTGAAACTTATACTACGATATTTCTTTTATATATATGCACGATGGAATTTTATTATGTTTATTTAACTGTTACATAAAAAGATTCACTGAATATGTGATGGTCATTTGTTCAATTTTGTGAGGATTGGTTAAGAATTTTTTTCATCTTGATACTATGGTAGTATACATTTACTTTTTCTCTTTATTTTTAAATTTGAATCAATTTTTGCAAGTTTCAGGTGACATCTTTCATTCATTATATTATGCAACCGATTGGATTGGCATGAGTTTCATGTAGACAATGATGCACTTCCTGCTAAAAAAAAGAGTACTTAAGATGTGGCATGTTATCTTGATTGAAATTAGCTTATTTTAGAGTTTAGCTTTGGTAGTTTATGTCTTTGTGTTGAAGTTATGTAGCAAAGAATGTTGTTCAGATTGAATTTTTGTTCTTGTAGCTCGAAGGAGAAATTTACACAGTGTAATGATTTGCTCATAGTGTATTATTCATTTTATTATATTGTTCATGCTTATCTGTTATGAAAAATGTGTTTAGTCTTTTTTTTATTAAATTTGCATTTATTTAACAATAAGCAGAAAATGTGTGTGTGTGTGTATATATATTGGTAGATCAGAAGAGGATTAGCGGCGGATTACCAACAAAAAAAGTGAGGTTAGGTTATTTCAATTTAATTCCCGTCGCTAATCCCTTGGCAATTAGTAAGGGTTTACCAACGTTTTTTATAAATAATAATTTATTATAAATTATTTATCCGTAGGTAAATAGTCAGTAAATAAATTAAAATTAAAATAATAAATAAAATTTATTTTTATTATATAATTAGTAAAATGACGGAAAACTATCGGAAAACTCATGCTAAATTCCATCGCAAAATCTGACACAATTACGATTACGGTTTTTACCGACCACTGTGTTATGCAGGAAATCCGTCGCTAAGTCCAATTTAGCGACAGATTAGAAGCAGATTTTTCCGCTGCTAAATGCGGTTTTTCTTGTAGTGACTGGCTCAAACTTCAACCGTGTAAACCAAAAAAAGTAGATTTACTGTAACGCCCCGTATTTTTATTACTTAAGTTTGAATATTTCAAATTAGTTTAAATATTTGATTAGTAATATAAATGGATTTTTATATTAATTAAAACAAAGTTTGAAATGTATAAATATATATATTAACTATAAACGAGCTCGTAGTGGCGTGATAGTTCGCTATATTTAATTTTGAACTTCAATTGAGTATACATAATTCATTTTAAGTCAGAATTCGTTGAAACAAGAAATAATCGAATCCATCGAACTATAATTTTGTAATAAAAGAGAAAAATCGGAATTTCGTATTTTATAGTGAGAGTTATGGCCAAATCAAAATTTCAAATAGTCGTTGTGAAATCATTTATAAACAATAACAATTTATTCAATAAAACAAATCGATTTAAAATCAATTTAATATTAGTTTAACATGAAAGTAAAATATCAAGTTTAAAATTTTGAGTTACTTTATTCTGGAATTTATATAATTCAGTTTGTATATATTTATATGATAATAATATTTTATTTGTTATTCTTAAGTCAATTTATATTAAATCAAATTAAATGTTAAATTGTTAATTTAATTTAATATCTCTTGTATATGATCGAATCAAACTACGAAACACGTTCCAGTGTATTCGGAATAGTGCTAGAACCCTAGGAATGTCTTTTGTTGCGATTAAATAGGCATTCAAAACTGCATGGTATTTTAACTTAAGTCACCGCGGTAAATAAATAAACAAATCAAAATATAAATAATAAAAAAGGAAAAGTAGGGGACGACCTACTTCCTTATACAGAGCCGGCCCTGGGCCTGGCCTTGGGCTGTCTGGGCGACTGCCCAGGGCCCACGGTAGCGGTGAAGGACCAAATGAAGAAGTCTTGCTTTAAAATAAGGATTTGTAACTCTAATTTTGGGTAAAGTCTTCTTGGTGAAGGTGGTAATGCTTGAAGTTTAGACTCTGGGAGTGCTGAGTTCGATTCTTTTTTGCTGCATTTGTCACTAAATTCTTTTGTACTTTAATTTTTTTTTGTACCCACTTTGTTGATTTTCCCAGGGCCTTACTTCTGCTTGGACCAGGCTTGTCCTTATACACAGACTATTCTGTAATCTATACCTTCGTCTTCTCTTTTCACCATCCCGTCGAAAATTTTCCTTCTCCATAAAGCTTTGAGAAATGGTACACTGAATCTATGGCTACCCCTAAACCTACCTGATTCAATGTCGTTCTTATCCTGCTCATCGTTCATGTATAAATTGAAGACCGTCGCCTTTGTTTTCCCCATTCTAAAATCCACCAAACCATTTACTCTTTTCTTCCAAATCAGTTATTAAATCGAAATAGGTTTCATACAAAAATAAAAACGGACACCACAAACAATCAGTCGAGTTCTCAGATGCTCGAAATCATGCACCGGGGGAGGGGGCACTAGCGAATGAAGAAAAGGGTGCGAAGTGTTTTTGGAGGTTTCTGTCGTGGTTCCTGTGAAGATGCCACACGTTCCCATTAGAGCTCGACATCGAAGGGGACACCGCGAGTTAAGGTAAGTGACTCACGATTATATTATGGCTGGAAATTGTGGTGCGGTGATGGATTAAAGGATTCCGGAGGTGTTAAATTAGGGTTATCGAGTGCGGTGAATGTTGGAAGTGGTGCGATACTGGAAAGGATGATGGAATTTGACAGCAGGGTTGAGTTTTTGGGGAATCAGCAGTTGAAAATATGAAGGTGACGTGGTTTGGGAAGGGAGTACGAAGTGTAGTTGGATACTAATGGACGCGGGTGAACTGGAAAAAATTGTGATGCTCAGTGGATGGATTGGAGTTCGAAATTGATGGTGCAATAAACTGGACGAGGAGACTGGGTGGAATTTCAAATTGGTGAGGTTAAACTGTGAGGAGTTTGTTAAGACAGTGGACTGAAGGCAGTGGGTTAAAAAGGAGATGTTAAGTGTCTACCAGATGTATGAAGAAATGCCAAAGTGGAGAATTCAGTTCGGGTTGGTGTTGTTTACTGGGACTACTCAGAAATTTTTCTTCGTATAATAAGGTAATCATTTTTCCAATTTAAATTACATAGAATAATTAACATGCTTATCGGTTATATTAATTTAATTAAATAATTGTTAATCGCTAAATTAAAATTTAATAATCATAGTAGCTTGATAAGAATCATTTGAGAAAAGTTGAGTCAATCCGTAGACGCATATATGGAATTAAATCGGATATCCAGAGACAGGAAATCGAGGTGAGTTAAACTCACTCAGTAATTATTGGGAACTATTTTTAATCGTTAAAATTTATTTTATTGCTTATTGGCTGATAAATTGATTAATATAAAGTGATTATAGTATATAATAATATTATATAATAATATTGGCGATTGGTGATTGGATATTCCCGCAGTACCATTAGCAAATGCCCGCAGTACCATTAGCAGATGATGTTTAGACTTGATGGATGGGATCCTCTTTTAAAGAATATCTTTTCTTTTTGTGACAAGCATGACAGTGAAAAGTTGGACATGACAATGCCTTACATTAATCCAAAAAACCAACGACAAAAAACAAGAATCACATATGAGCATTATTACTCTTTTGATTGTTTCCGTGTTGTCGTGGATATACAAATTGCAGAGTTTAATGATCATTTTAACGAGATGAACTCGAAGTTGCACATTTGTATGGCTGCTTTGGACCCACGTGACTCATTTGGTGCATTTGACTCATTACAGTTGATGTTGTTAATTGAATTTTATCCGGATGATTTTAGCTCTATGGAGAGGATTGCTATTGAGTATGAACTTATCATTTATTTTGGTAATGTGAAAGAAGATGAAAGATTTTCCCATCTGAATGGTACTGGTGATCTTGCTCGAGTGATGGTGCAAACAAGAAAAAAATCTTTGTTATCCTTTAGTGCATAGATTACTAGAGCTTGCATTGGTTTTACCGGTTGCAACCGCAACAGTGGAGATATGCTTTTCTAAAATGAAACTTGTGAAACCAGATTTGCACAACCAAATTGGTGATGAGTTTTTATGTCATTGTCTAATTTCGGCTATAGAAAAAGAAGCACTCACCAATGTTACTAATGAAGTTATAATAGATCATTTTCAAAAGATGAAAACTCGTAAGGAACAAATTTAGAATCTAAAACATTTCTATTTTGGGTTGAAATGGTATTTTTTTGGATTATTATTATACATAATTTTATTTTTATGTTTACGTAAGGACCCCACTAGAAATATTTCCAACATCTGCCAAACTAGGGATCATTGAATATCAATACCTTTATAGTTGTAACTCAATTCCCAATTTTAAAGGTAAAAAGAATACCATATTCTACTTGAAAAAAAATCATTTTCTTCAGTACGAACAGGATACCTGTATACTTACGACTAGAATTCTCAAGGAGAGCCACTTTAAATACTTGCTCACTTTACCCTCGGGCAAGTCTAATGGATGCCAAAACAGTCTAGAAGAGTTTTCGCATAAAGATAAAGTGAATCACTTTGGCAACCTTTCAAGTCCCAGATTTAAACCAGCAAGTTAGCACAAGTGTAGTAGGCTTCTCATTGACAACAAAATACTATCGATATCCCATCAAAATACAAGAACATAGTACATAAAAGAACACGGAAACCTTGTACATAGTTGTCAACCAGCATTCAGCAGTTACCAGGGCCACCACCTAACACAACTATATGTTTCTTTGTTAAATTATCTACATCTTCTCTATATAGTTATATCTATTTAGTTCTACTGTCAATCACCCACCACCATTTGTTGTCCTCTCCAGAGGGTTGTCCCGGGCGACAGTCTGCTTTGACTGCCCTTGGATTCGCCTTTGCGTACACGCACATGGATGTGTAACAAATGCGATAGATATTAGTATCATCAGCAAAATTTTGATTAATATTTTAGAAGCAAGTCTAAAACAGTGCACCGTTCTGGTACAAAAATAAGAAACTTTTTATTGTATATCAAGTAAAATCTTGTAATCAATAAAGAACATATAATTAAAAATTATATAGTTATTTCAACATGGAAAAAATAAAAATAAAAAATTTGATACTTAAAAAATTAGTCAATTCTTAATAGACATACGTTAGAAAGGTTTATCATGAGAAAACTTTACAGTTAATGTTGTTGATTTGATATAATTGAATAAACTGATAAAATATTTATGCAGTAGGTATTAATGTCTTTACATATATGTTGGGAAACAATGGTTGAGTCGCGGACTAGGTCGCTTTCTTGAAGACGATTCGGCGATCTGGTTGGAGATGCAAACCAGTTCGTTCCTTCGCCGCCGCCTCTAGGATAAAACAGCCTCTAAAACAATAACTGATTTGCTTGCACAACAAATCATTGCAGATTTGCACTTTCTGAATTAAAATACTGCCCGAGAATTTCTGAGAGAAAGAAATTTTTTAATGGCGGCTGAGAGGAAAAGAGAAATTGTGATTCGGTAGGTATTCTCGTCTGAAGCTAATGACAATATATAGGACGAGAATTAGGGTTAGGGTTACTGATTAGTGGGTCGCTTTAATTAAGGATAAGAATTTTTTTACCGTTGCAGAAATCTTTTCCATAAAAAAAACGGTTCGAAAAAGGCTAAGTTTTATGGTCCAAAAATATAAGTGTCTACACCACAAAGCCCAAGCCCGAGCCCGAACCGGGTCGAGTCGGTCGGTCGCGCGCGCGTGTGTGGTGGTCATGATGCATGGTCTCCCTCCTCACAACAAAGCATGTATTGGGAGCCCAAGGCCCCAACATGATTTCTTAGAAACAAGTATAAATACTTGCTTCTTTCATATAATCCCATGATGTGGGACTATTCCCATCTAGGAGCCATTCATACACTTATTCAAGATTTTTAATAATTCACTTAATGTTATAACACATTTCCAACAATCCCCCACTTGAATTTTTAAAAATATTTTCGAGCAGTTTCTTAAAAACATAAGATTGTGCATAAACAAAGGTGTCTTTCGACTTGAACCTTTGCATAGTGAATAAGATTCAGTTTTTACTAGAGTGACACGTAGTCTTGAACTATATTCTTGACATCAAACCACACAACCTTTTCTATAGTGCAATAAAATAAGCCCGTGCATTTATGGCCATGCACGTCTATCCTAGTTTAGTGAATGCTCTAGAAGTTTTGCCCGCAACTCCATAGGAAATGGTCACATTTCCACATTCACAAAGGTGAGTCTATCAAGAGCACTCCTGAAGGTAGGTACTCCACTCCACATAGAGTATAGATCTCATTAAGAGTTTCTATTAACTCATCCTCTAATCACTTCAGGAATACATGCTTCTTGGTTTATTAAATAGCATGTTCAACTCATATCACTACACAACTTGTTATTACCCATTGAACCTAGTTCTTGGGATCTCCAGTCATTTAGGTCGGGTTACCATTGTGCGTCACTACAAGAAAACATATATATGGTAACATTCATTGGTTGCGTTTGATATGTAAAAGCAACCAATGTGGTTTTAAACTTTGTTTTTTGGGTTTTGGTTACATTTATTTAGCAATTGATCAAAATATTTGTTACGTTTACCGCTTTCCTCCCACTACGTTTTGTTTCCCTCTTCTATTTCATTTTTTCCGCCTAAACTTTTTCTGCCTAAACGTGAAATTGCTTTTCCCCTGGTTTTCCCTAAAATAATTTCCTCATTTATCGTCTTCCTCGTTTCAACGTTTGATTTTCCTCTTCTCCTCCAATCCACATGCCCACGTTTCGTCTTCTTCTTCTACCAATAAATCTCCCCGTTCCCGTATTCTCCTTAGATCGACAGATCTGCATAGGTATCAAGCTGGGTTTTCGTATGAAGCTTCGATTTAAGGTAACAATTTGCTTTGTTTTATATGGATGTATCTTGCGTAATGTTATGGGCTGCGGTTGTTTCTTGGATTTGTCTTCCTGTGGTTGTCGCTGCAACAGTCAGTAGGTTTTTGTGGTGTTCGATGGCATGGGTTGTTTTCATAAACTACCGCCTCTTTTCAGGCGATGATATTGAAAATCACTGCTGGCGTTTTCTTTTTGTCTGCCATATGCTAACATTGAAAATCTCTTTATATGGGTACTGTTGTTTTGGGAATAAATTTCCTGACCACTTTGGCTGCCATTTTCTTTTTGTCAAACACAAAATTTCAGTTTATGTTTACTTTCTGAATTCTTTCACAAAAATGTAATGTTTTAGTTTATAATCTTTGATTAACGAATAGATCTGTCTTATTAAAAGATGATCTGAATTTGTGCAAATAGAAATTGACCAGATCTTGTCACAAACAAACATAGGTAAGTGATACCATATAGAAGTACAAATTCTCAACTAGGTTACTTCGTAGTAAATTTGGTTACAATTGATAAAATAAAAGTTTCACATTGTAGTAAATTTGGTTTGTTTCGAATGTTATATATACTCATAAAAGTAAGCATAAAATTTAAAAAATAGAAGATGTTAAAAGAACAAAAAGTTGTTGACATTAGTTGTCGATACTTAAAGCTTGAGAAAGTATAATTGCAGATGCTATGTTAACATTACACATACAAAAATAAACTGCTATATAAACACTTTTTTTTGCATGAGATTATTTTAACAATTTGTAAAAGTCAAAAACTTAATATAATATATATTATTTTCTTCCTTAGAAGCAAATTGTTTCTTGAGTCAATTTGTAACCAAAGAAACAATAAACTTTCAATCATAATGGTAAATCTTGCTAAGTTGTCAGGTAGCTGAAAGGCAAATAAAATATTAGCTGGAAAAAAGGTAACAGGTCCTAAATGTCTTAATGATATAATTGCTATGTTAATATAGTGAACACAACTATTCCCTTAGCTTTCATGTTTTAAATTCTTAATGATATAATGTTGAATGTCGCACCTTAAGGCCTGGGACATAACATAAAAAGGCTTTGGGTGATTGTGATTTGTGAATGATAATGTCCAACAGCCGCATAAGGAGATCTTATTGTTAATCATGAAAAATAAAATTTGTTCAATGTGAAAATTTGAATTCAGAATTATTTTAAACTACTGTGAAAATGCACACCTCGACAATTAAATTCATAGCTGCTCTATTACCTAAGCTTAGCTGCCTCATTGACTATCTGTAAAATAACTCAAAGAAAAAAAGCATTTAATTCACTATACTATTTTAACTCTGAAAGACAATAAACCGAAGAATATGATCTGCAAATTAGGATTTAGATTATCTGCCTAATATTAAAATAACAATTTTTTAAATGTAATGTTGTTTTGAATTACTTGGCACTATAAGCAGCTCCTTGTAGTTCAATGGCTCAGTGTTCAGCTATTCAGTTTATAACTTAGTGTAGAGCACTGAGTTGAAATTCAATGGTTGTGGACTGAGTTTCAACTCAGTGCACCTCACCGAGGATACTGCTATGAACAAAGTACTAACTAAGTATTACGATCCCAGCACGTAGCACTATGCTGAAAACTCAATGAGAAGCACTGTGTTCAAGCACCGACTTTCAACTCGGTGCATTCGCCGAGATCAACTCCGTGTAGCTTGAATGCGTTTTAGGAGAAGACAAAACTGACTATTAGCTAAGGCCTTACGTTAATGATGATATTTTATTTTATTGCTTAAACCATGATATTTTAAAATCTATGTCGAAGATAGAAACCTATACATAAATTCTTACCATACATGCAACTGACAAAGAAAGAAGCATAACATGTTCTAAACAATGATGCAGTTGGCACTGATGTTATAGTCACATAACAGGGGAAATTGATAGTGAAGGCATGGTTACTGGATTCAGACTACAAGAGTATCAACGGTTTTCTACATTATGGATGGATTATTGTGTACTGTGCTAAGGTATGCTCTCCATGATTATACTTTGTTGTCTTTATTGGTTTTATAGTTTTAAGCTTCAAAATTTGTGGGATGCATTTACAATAAAATTTGGAAGGTTTTACGTTTGAATTGACATTAGACTTGTTTTTTACACTGGAATTTTATACGGGTTTGTTGTCTTAGGCTGTTGACACAAACTCTTGCATGTATTGCTAGAGTATATTAGTTATGTTGATCGTATTTCATAAAATTTAGATCTGCATTATTATAGTTTCAGAGAGGGCAACAACATAGAGAAGAACGTACTTGTAATCAGCAGGGTCGACGTCATAGGAACTCACATATGCTCCAGCTTCTCAATGAAGAATTCCATGTCACCATCATCGACAATCTCGATAACTTAGCTCCAGATGTAGTTGATCGTATTCGTGATCTTGCTGGTCCTGAGCTTTCTAAGAATCTAAACTTTTGCATTGTATGTCTCTTTACTATTTCAATTACTTCCTTCCTTAGAAGGAATTTGTCTGAATCATGCTCGCTTCTATAGGGAAATTTGTGGAATAAGAGTGATCTTGACAAGCTATTTTATGAAAACAAGTAAAATTCATATTGCTGCTTTAACTTTATATTTCTATTGCAGGAAGAAATAGTTTTGTTTATGTTGATTTTTGTGACAGGTTTGATGCTGTGATCCAGTTTGCTGGGTTGAAAGTTGTGGGAGAAAGCGTAGCTAAACCTCTCAGTTACTTTGATAATAACTTGATTGGCACTTTGAATTTGTATGAAACCATCACTAAATATAGTTGCAAAAAGGTTCCTTTTTCTTTGGTCTCTGCTTATCTACTATTTTGTACACGAAGAAGGTTTTTATGTATTATTTTTTTCTTACGTATGTGTCAATTATGCACATAAATGGTGTTTTACTCTTCTACAACTATGTATGCCCAACCAGAAAAAAATCCCCTGTATGGAGTACTTTGAGCTCAAAGCCATGAATCCCTATGGTCGAACTAAGGTAAATTAATTTTCTTAACAGTTTTTACCTACTCAAGCTACTTTTAAAAACAAACTAAACTACTCCCACAACTATTGAAAATAAACAGACTACATGGAAGACACATTGATAATTGTACTGAGGTTGTTCGGGACATCACTGCAATTTTTTCATTGTTATAATCATAGAGCAAAGTATGAAATAGAAGAGATGTGCAGAGATCAATGGAAATGGGCAAGCAAAAATCCATTTGGTTACTAGTCCAAACCTTGAAAGTAACCAGTTGCTGAAATTTTAAGTTCCATTTTAGTTCAAATAATTGTGCATATGCAAATTAATTACCTTTTCATTTCTAAGAACTCGCTATTTTACTTGCAATGGACTTAAATGTTTCATTAAGTCAAGCAATGTTTCATTAATTTACTTGGAATCATTTTTCTAGGATGATGCAATTAAAAGTGCTTTTGGGGTAAGAGTAAAAGTTTTAAACTAGCTAAATATTTGTTCTTCTATTTCTCGTATATGAATGAAAAAGCAATTATAAGCGCGAACCTTTTTTACGATCTATATTACTTCGACCTGAGTTGTTTTTTATTTGATCCTTAACAACTTTCAAACAAAAAATATGTCATCCTCATTCAAGCATATATTCTTTAATTTTGAAGAAAACAAAAAACAAAACCTAAGTTTCATTTTAAACACATGTTGTGCACGGAATTATCAAAGTAGTAAATAAACAACTCGAGGCGAATAAAGTTTCAATAAAATATTTTATATCAAGTAAGAAAAATTGTATGGTTAGTATATAGCCTAACTACATTTTTTCTATCTTCTTGAAATTCACACTACATTACGTACTCTCATCTTTTCTTTTTTCATTTCATAGAGAGATTTTGCGAAAATGAAGGCATTGATTCTTGTTTGGCGGTTTCGGTACCTATTTGCGCCCATTAACCGTCATTGTCCCTAAACTATTAGTCGATTTCGCTAACAAGTCAGTGATCCTGCATTAGGTAACAAAATATTCTTATAGATATACATATTGTATGTATATATATATATATATATATATATATATATATATATATATAGTTGTTTTATTATTTCAAGCTTGTGATGATCAGATTGAAGCTCTGAAAGAAGTTGGAGTTACTGAAGTTGTTCTTGCAATCAACTACAGGCCAGAGGTTTGATATCTAAACATTTGGATGCTCATATCATAAAAGTGAATGGTTCAGATAATAAAATGCGAAAATGTATTCAACTCTAATGATGGCATGTTGAATTTTTGCAGGTGATGCTGAACTTCTTGGAGGATTTTGAGGAAAAACTGAACATAAAGATAACATGTTCTCAGGAGACAGCCATTAGGCGCAACTTTTCAATTGCACTCATTTCTCTCCATAATACTTTCTTCTTCTCATTTCAACTCCTTCACTGCTGAATTAATTTTGTATCCTTTCCTTAATATCTATTTTTTCTATACGAAATACATGCCATTTCCCATTTTGCCCCTACCTAGAGACTAGCTTTGTGTCCGTCGCTCAATCCCGCACCTAGACGATTTTCTTTGGAATGGGTATGTTCTGATTCCTTCAAAATTGGTAGCTTGTGCGTTGTAAATGCTCAAGAAGGTTTGTTCCCAACTGTATTTTTAGTTATGGATTGTGAATTTGATCGATAAGATAGTTTTGGATAAGCTGTTTTGTTAAAAAAAATTGACCTTAGGAAACATTTATGAGGTTTGTTTGGATGTCTATTGCTTACGTTGGGTTGCTTTGTAATTGAAGGCATTGTTATGGTTGAATTTTACTTAGTTAAGTTATTTAATTCCACCTTGTTTCTCTACCATATCTAAAACTGGTTACACTAAGTTTCGTCAATGGTTATAAATCTTAAAGATTTGCCTAGCTTTACTAGTACACCATCCATATCATGTCAAATATAACAGCGCTTCTAATGAAGCTGAGTGCACTGTAAATTTAAACGCTTTGACGAAAAATAAGTTTGTCAAATATAATGGTGTATGCTATGAAGTATAATACACTTGAACAAGTTGTAGCAAAAAAAATAGGTGTCCGTGTAGCTGAATAATTAGAACTGCATGTTTGCAAAACAGAGTCCGTGTTGTCCAAGTCAATGCTCAAAATCCTGTTGTAATTAAACAACCAATGCACTTTAGAATGAACCCCGGTTGTAACTGGTCATTGGCAGTAGTGTACATGTCACTGTAATTTTTCAATTGCATTTGACAGCCTTTAAGCCATAATATCTAACATATTTAGTGTTAGTTTACTCATACATTATGGGAGCTTATATTTATTAGTTAATGGTAATTTCCTTTCACTGCTTATATTATTAAATTATGGCAGCCATAATATCTAACATAAGGATAACATGTTCTCAGAAGAAAATATTTGCAATGGTCCTGCCTGGCTTTTGGAGGGACATAGCTCAGTCGAGAGACTACATAACTGGACTGAGACTTTACCTCAACTCTCTAAGAACAAACTCCTCTTCAAAGCTTGCTAATGGATCCCACATCGTAGAAAACGTGTTGCTCCATAACATGGATAATTCACGGTATGTGTGTTGTTTCCCCTTACTGTTACTTTAACATATTTTTTCAATTGGTCAAAATATCAAAACCATACATACTGATGACTCAAAACCATACAACCGATGACTTCAAACTGATGTAATTAAGGACATACATACTGTATACCATACAACTGATGTAATTACTACGTCCTTAAGTCATTATAAAAGTTTCTCAATCGATTAGTATGGGCGTAATTACCGATTAACCGAAGAAGGTCTGAGCTATTATCTGTCGAGTTGCAAGTGTAGAATTAATAAGGCTGATAATGTGATGCTTCAATCAGAGATGATTAAATTATACTCCAAAGTATTTTGAAATTTTCAACTTATAGTTTACTAGTTGCTAGGTACTGGATACCTGAATTGATATAAGGAGCTGTACTATCATTTTTAGCTGCTGTTTCATTTAGTTAACTAGAAATTTCCCCATGTTTGGTTCTGCACATCATAGTCCACATCTAAGTTATTACACTAAAAAAAGAAACTGATACACTAGAAAAGAAATGTATGAGTTGCGTGCAGACTGTCCATAACTGAACCCATTTCCCTTTCAGCCAAAATGATTTCCACCCAAACATATATACGTTGGCACCCTTCCTTCATGATTTAGAACCTTCGCTCACCCATCACGAGACCATTTGACCGATCTCCTCTGTACATTCCCCACGTCCCATTTGTATTTTCTTCATTTGAAACATACTGTCAACATATTGCTTTGTTCAGTTCGAAGACCAAACTCTTATATTCGTAAATTCCAAACTGCTCCACGTTGGTTCCTCATTCCTGCATGCTTTTCATTTACCAAGACTTCACCACGCACAACTTCTCAACCACGACTTCCACTTCTGCGCCGCCAATGCCATCGTCCTGAAGCTAATCGGAGACCGGCACATTCCCTCCTCAATGTTGCCTGCCAACGGCCTGAGATTCAGGCAACTCGGCCTCTCCAAGAACCAATATTTCATCATGAACCATGCTGCCATCATAACCCCAAATCACCACGCCAATTACCGACCATCAGGGAGTGATCGGAAGCCGCTCCATTGAAGCCCTCGCGTTGCCTTACCATCGCCAGAGACCGGTAGCAGCTCGGTCAAGGCTTTGCTCCCAAAAACCCCATCAACTCTCGCTCCTTCTACAGCCGATCCAAGCCATCTCACTAGAAAAGAAACTGATCCAAGCCATCTAAATTATATCTGACAAGGAAACTGAATGCGGCCGGTACAGCCGAATACCAGCTACCTTGTGAAACGATGGGAAAGGACACGCGAGGGTGAAACTGTAATTATCAGTGGAGGATAAGGATGCGTTGAAACGCCAAACGAGGAATGTGTAGACCGTCCGATCAACTAGTGCAGAGACATGATTGTACTGCAACGGTGTCAGAGGTAGCATGATTAGACCGACTACGATTTTATTATCTCTGATGGTTTACTTTTTTAAAACCTCAGTTTAAAGTTTGAGTTTCTCAAACCCAGAGCCGTGATTGGATTGTGGGTTCGTGAATTAGGAGCCGTCTGAAGACTCTTAACTACAATCTGGTGATACACTAGAAATCGAAGAAAGTAGCAGGTCTTTTCTGTTGCTTCTGTTTTCCATGAATATTATAGCAATCAACTTGAATGTATTTGAGAAGCTCGGAGTGGAGCTTGACCAAATTGCAGGACGAAAAGAAAACTATTATCTTTTTTGATTTGTTTCTCTTCAGAAAAGCGTAGAGAACAAGAAATCTTTTGTCACTACGCACAATACAATTATCTTTTTTGAATGATCTTTTGTCACTAGGTAAGCGCTTAAAAATTGCCTTAGTCTGAGTAGTTGAGAAAAGAGCAGTCTGCCTATCCTTAGGTAAGTGCTTAAAAATCGCCTTCATATCCTCCTTAAAGTTGGCTTCAAATATTCGATCTGCTTCGTCATTTATAAGACACATCAAAATTTTGAAAATGAATCCTTTAGTATTTTGGATGTGATCAAGTAGTCTTCCAGGAGTGGCAACTAATACATTTACTCCCTTGACAAGATGTTCCGCTTCTCGATTTCGTGTAGCTCCACCCAAAACCATTCAAACAGTTTGTGAATGGTATTTAATAGATCTTTTGCCACAGCATGAGTCTGAATAGCAAGCTCCCTGGTTGGGCAAATAATTCAGCACTATACACCATTTATTTGGAGCTTCAGATAGTAAACTCTCTTTTATACAAATAAATTTAATGGTGATCAGATTAGCATCAAACTGATATAAAGTTCAGTGCCTGAAACAACAAATATGATGCCATATTAGCATCAAACTGATATAAAGTTCAAGAACAGATAAGTCAGAGACTCAGAAAGAAAATGTAGATAATGACAGTAATAGCAATATCTTTTGGCTGGTAAAACACAAAGTAACACAGAACGACAATAAAGTTAATATATGATATATTTGAGATATGATGGAAACATACATGTGGCCCAAAATTATTCAACAAAAGTAAGTTATATGCTTGAGTAGCATAAAAGAATTCTTCAAAGTTCATTTACTAGTATAACTTATATGCTTGGGTTACTACAACTTTATAAACAGGTATATATCTACGTCTAAGTGAGCCTTTTATCCACAAGGGCCTGCATTATGCAATTCTTAAACACAATTGAAAACATTGCCTGCTTCACATTACCCACAAGAGCTTTCATGATTCTTGATAGGAAAATTTGCATCTTTATACCAGTATTTTGGTGCTTCACATTACCCACAATTGAAAACTTGTATCTTCATGATTCGTTTATTTATTGTTTTGTAGATGGATACATAGGAACACCATATTTTAAATGCACCATATCTATCGTCATAATGTACAATATTGTTTGAATGTTATTTGATATTCAGCTTAATTATTTATGTGTTTGTTTTAATAACAATCAATTAACATTGTTTGAATGTTATTTGATAATTCGTGACAAATACTTATTGTTGATTATTGAATGTGTTTACAGGTAATTTTCTTTTCCGGACTAAAGACCATCACCAACCATGGACACGTGACTTCAATTGTTATATGTATTATGATATTAGTCGGTACTTAAGTAAAACTCTTTGAGAATGCTTGTGGTATGTGAACTTGCTCCTTTTGTCAAACAACTATTATCTAAATGGAAATGGATAGTACTTATGTAATTAATGTTTTTTCAATTACTTGAATATGATGATTATATGATTGGTTGATTGTTGGTTTGAATGTGATAATTATACGATTGTTGTTTATTTTGGTATGACTATTATAACGCTGGTTGCTGTAAACAATGTGAACCACTAACAGTATATAGTAGCATTTAAAAAATGCTATAAAACAATCATTACATTTCAGCAGCGTTTCTGAAATGCTACTGAAGCAAACGTAAAATATTATATGAATTCATAGTGGCAAAAAATAAATGCAACGAAAAGTTTTTAGTTACATAAAATAAACGCTACGGAAAATCAAACAAAAGGACCAAGCATAAATGCAACTAAAAAATGTTAGTTTTGGTTGGATTTTTTAAACGCTACAGAAAATCTTTGGTTGCTTACGTTTGGCAGCGTTTTTCAAAATGCAACCAAAAAAAGCAGACCTTTAGTTGCGGGACCTGTAGTAGCGTTTTTTAAACGCTACCAAAGGTTATTTCTGGTGTAGTGTGTGACTCAACAATCTAAGGGCAATAGTCCCATTCTTTTAGAAGAGTTATGGATTTTCTCTCTGGACAGTCCTTTCGTCAAAGGATCTACCAAATTTTCCTCACTACGTACGTAATCCACTCTAACGGTACCTGTGGAAAGTAGTTCTCTAACCGTACTGTGCTTACGACGTATTTGTCGTCTCTTTATAATAACGGTTCTGAACTTTTGCAATAGCTGCGGTACTATCGCAATGTATCAACACAACCGGTATCGGTTTTTCCCATAAGGGAATCTCAGCTAGCAGATTTCTCAAATACTCTGCCTCTTCACTAGCTACAGCTAGTGCTATCATCTCAGACTCCATAGTAGACTGAGCCAAAATAGTCTGTTTCTTGGATTTCCAAGAAACAGCTCCTCCAGCGATGCTAAATATATAGCCACTGGTCGCTTTAGAGTCATCAGATAAGGTATTCCAGTCTGCATTGGAATATCCTTCAAGTACAGCTGGAAACCTTTCATAATGTAATCCAAGGTTCATGGTTCGTTTAAGGTATCTCATTACTCTTTCAATAGCTTGCCAGTGCTCTATACTAGATCTACTAGTAAACCTGCACAATAATCCCACGACTTAGGCAATGTCGGGTCTAGTACAATCAGTGGCATACCGAAGGCTGTCAATGATGCTCGCATAATCAGACTGTCTTACACCTTCACCAGTGTTCTTAAATAACTTTACACTGTGATCATATGGTGTACTTGCAGGTTTACAGTCAAAGTAATTGTATTTCTTTAGTATCTTCTCAATGTAATGAGATTGATCCAAAGAAATTCCCTTTTCTGACCTAGTAATCTTAACACCAAGGATTACACTCGCCTCACCTAGATCTTTCATATCAAAATTGACACTTAATAAGGATTTGACTGAGTTTATGGCATGAATATTTGACCTAAAAATGAGTAGGCCATCTACATAAAGGCATATAATAGTGCAAATGTCATTCTCAGATTTGTAATAAATGCATTTGTCACTTTCATTAACTTTAAAACCATTTGAAATGATTAAGTTATCAAATTTTCCATGCCATTGTTTAGGTGCTTGTTTTAAACCATATAATGATTTATCTAATTTACAAACTTTATGTTCTTGACCATGTACTACAAATCCTTCAGGCTGGTCCATATAAATTTCTTCGTCTAATTCACCGTTCAAAAAAGCAGTTTTAACATCCATTTGGTGTATAAGTAAATTATGGATGGAAGCAAGTGAGATTAAAACCCGAATGGATGTTATTCTAGTTACAGGTGAAAAGGTGTCAAAGAAATCTATATTTTCTTTTTGTTTAAAACCTTTAGCTACTAGTCGTGCTTTATACTTATCTATAGTGCCATCAGGTTTTAATTTCTTTTTAAGTACCCATTTACAGCCTATAGATTTACAACCAGGGGGTAAATCTACCAAGTGCCAAGTCTTGTTGGATTCTAAAGAATCCATCTCATTATTTATAGCCTCTTGCCAAAAATCGGCATCTAAGGAAGATAAGGCCTCTTAGAGGTTTATGGGATCCTCCTCAATAGTAAAAGCACAAAAATCTGAACCGAAGTCTTTTATGGTTCTTGCTCTTTTACTTCTTCTAGGTACAACTTCTGAATTTTCATTAAGTTCTGTTCTAATTGGCATATTTGAGGTGCCCCCACTATTCCTTTATTTAAAAGGAAATTTAGTTTCATAAAAATCGGCATCATTTGATTCAATTATATTATGTGTATTAAGGTCATAAAATCTATATGCTTTGCTATTAATAGCATAGCCTATAAATGCACATTCATATGCTCTACTTGCCAATTTTATTCTCTTAGGGTCTGGAATGCGAACATAAGCTAAACAACCTCAAGTTCTAAAGTATGAGACATTGGGTTTATGGTTCTTTAAAATTTCATAAGGAGAATTTTTTTTCTTAGATTTGGGGATTCTATTCAGAACAAGAGCATACAGTCAATAAAATATCCCCCCACCAATGTTTTGCTGCACCAGAATTTAATAATATGGCAACTACTAGTTCGGTAAAGGTCATATTTTTACTTTCTGCTTTACCGTTCATTTCAGGAGAATAGGGTGCAGTTCTCTCATGTACTATACCATGTTGTTTATAGAAGTCCAGTATTGAATTAGATTCGTATTCTGTTCCTCTATCACTACGAAGTCTCTTAATTTTTCTATTTTCTTGATTCTCAATCTCAGTTTTGAATGTTTTAAACATGTCAAAAGCATCACTTTTATTTTTCATAAGGTATACATATGTGAAATCAGAGCAGTCATCAGTAAAAGTGATAAAATAACGATGTCCCTGTCTAATTAAAGTGCCATCTAGTTCACATATGTCAGAATGAATCAAGTCTAAGGGTTCAGAAACTCTATCAACAGATTTGTGAGGTTTCTTTGTGATTTTAGCTTGTGTACAGAATTCACATTTATCAAGTTCAGATTCTGTCATTTTAGGTATCATATCTAGGGTGCTCATGTTACGGATTATTCGATTATTAACATGACATAATCTAGAATGCCAGATATTAAAATCACACAACATGTAAGCAGAAGTAGTCACTTTATTAGATTCAACATTCAGTTTAAATATACCCTCACAAGCATAACTCTTTCCCACAAAAGTTTCCTTATAAGTTAGGGTGTACAAATCAGCCCTAATTACTTGAGTGAAACCAGCCTTATTAAGGAGGAAGCCAGAGACCAGATTCTTTCTTATTTCTGGAGTGTGCATAACATCTTTCAGAATTACAGTTTTTCCAGAGGTGAACTTGAGTTCCACATTGCCAATCCCCGCAACTCTAGTGGTGTGAGAATCTCCCAACAGCACTTTCTGATTTTCAGCAGCCGTGTATGTCGAGAACATGCCACGATCATAGTAGACATGGCGAGAAGCACCAGTGTCTACCCACCAACCCTCTGATCCACCAACAAGGTGAATCTCAGTAATCATGGCCGTAAGAGGCTCCTCAGTCAGGTTAGCCTGCGGTGTAGAGCTTGGCCTGTTCCGACACTTACGTGCCATATGACCTGGGTTTCCACAGTTGTAACATAGAAACAACTGTCCAGAGTCATTCTTTTAGGCTGGTTTCTGCTGTCCTTTTGGGTTTCCTTGCGGATTCTCATTCTGTTTGTTACGCCTGTTCTGATTCTTAAAAGATTTCTGATTTGGTTTCAAAATAGCGGGTGTGGTCTTCTTAGTACTGTTGTTATTCACAATCAGCACCTCTTCTTTCTGGTCCTGCTTGCGTGCCTCCTCCTCAATACGGAGGCGTGTAATCAAGTTCTCTAAGGAAAATTCCTTAGTCTTATGTCGCAAGACATTCTTAAAATCTTTCCAGCTTGGGGGTAATTTGTCAATGATAACAGCAATTTGAAATTGTTTGTCCAAGACCATACCTTCGGAGATGATCTCATGAGCTATTTTCTGCGGCTCATGAGACTACATCTCTACCGATCTATCATCAGTCATCTGGTACTTTAGGTAGCGGCTCACAGCATATTTCTTTTCCCCTGCCTCCTCTGTATCATATTTCTTCTTCAGTGCTTCCCAGATCTCCTTTGCAGTCTTTTCATCTGAGTTATAGTAATCATAGAGATCATCGCTCAGTCCGTTCAGAATAAAGTTCTTGCATAGGTAATCCTGTTCAGTCCAGGTCTGCAGTTGCTTTGACTGTTCAGTCCATGATGCCATTTTCGCTGCATCAGCCACGTCAGGTCTATCTGGAAGCTGCGGTTTGTCAGTAGTCAGTGCAGCCACAACTTTTTTGATGGTGAAGAAGAACTCCATCTTCTGACGCCATCGTTTGAAATGCAAGCCTTCAAATCTGAATGGAGCAGCAGTCACGAGAGGGTTCCGGAAAGCAGATGGAGCAGAATCGTCTAGGGTTGAGTTGGAAGCCATTGTTTCAGATCGTCTTCAAATTGTTGGGAAACAATGGCTGAGTCGCGGACTAGGTCGCTTTCTTGAAGACGATTCGGCGATCTGGTCGGAGGTGCAAACCAGTTCGTTCCTTCGCCGCCGCCTCTAGGATAAAACAGCCTCTAAAACAATAACAAATTTGCTTGCACAACAAATCAGTGCAGATTTGCACTTTCTGAACTAAAATACTGCCCGAGAATTTCTGAGCGAAAGAAAATTTTTAATGGCGGCTGAGAGGAAAAGAGAAATTGTGATTCAGTAGGTATTCTCGTCTGAAGCTAATGACAATATATAGGACGAGAATTAGGGCTAGGGTTACTGATTAGTGGGCCGCTTCAATTAAGGATAAGAATTTTTTTACCGTTGCAGAAATCTTTTCCATAAAAAAACGGTTCGAAAAAGGCCCCAACATGATTTCTTAGAAACAAGTATAAATACTTGCTTCTTTCATATAATCCCTTGATGTGGGTCTATTCCCATCTAGGAGCCATTCATACACTTATTCAAGATTTTTAATAATTCACTTAATGTTATAACACATTTCCAACAATATAGTTAAAAATGAGTTTTTTCTTATTACATGGTTTCGATCTAAAAAAACATGTCCTGTATTTATATAAACCAGGACCAGAGCTTAAATTTTAATTATTGTGTATTAGTTAGGGTTGTTATGGCAATGGTTACTGTTACCATTTAGCAAATACCGTTACCATACCGTTTTTACTGGTAAGTCAGAATTGCTTACCGTTACCGATCGACTGGTATACCGATGACTGGTATACCGATAATCTGGTGACTATTACACTGGTAATGGTAAATTACCGTTTTTCTATCAAAGTTTATTTCTTGACATATTTTTTGTACGCAGTGCTTCTTTATTATACTATATGTAGTGTTATTTTATAAAAAACATAAATGAGAAAGAAAATAAGTGTACTTGGAATTATTTCACCTGGTTATTAAAATAAATATAATCATTTTTTTGGTTTTAAATGCATGTAATAAAGCATATCAGATGACTATACTTATGTTTTGAATTAACTGGTAAAATTACCGTTACCGCTGGTATTGAAGAAACGTTACCGATAATTTACCGTTAAAACTGGTAAATTTACCGTTACCATACCGTTTTAACTGGTATACCGATTTCAATAAAAATTGTTTACCGATCGACTGGTAATGGTATGGTAATGGTAAATTTACCGTTACCATAACAGCCCTAGTATTAGTACCCTTCTCACGAATTTCCATTTTATTTCATGCATGAATTCCATTCCAGAAAAGCACCAACACAAACATGGTTGACAACAAAATGCTCGATATTTCATTAAAACATAAGACCAAAGTACATAAAAAGGAACCCAAAGACCTTTGACATTATACAAAGTTGTCAATTAGCAGTTACCAGGGCCACCATAAAAGAAACCATTGGCCGCTTTGTCCACAGTGTAGAGATTGGGGTTATCAGCAAGGATGTCTCCACTAAGCTCGTTACTGCCCCCGTTATCTTCCATAGAACGAGCATTTGCTTGGGCAGCTTTCCCATCCCCTTCTTTCGAAAAATGACCACTTCCCATCGGAGGCACACAATCCCCATTAGGCGACTGTACCACTCCTCCGATTATAACTTTGGTTGCATGGTCATTTAAATTATTGAATATCGACGTTGGATAGTGACCTATCGGTGTATTTTGGTCGCCTCCGAAGTATATCAGCCACTTCCCAGCCGGATCCTGCTTGCAGTTTTGTATATCATCACTTTGAATTTTCAAAATTTTATCATTTACATATTGGTTGTTCATATTTAACAATATCTAGTACCTTCTTGATTCTGTATGTGTAATATTGTTGATTGCCTCCGTACTGAGATAAGGATTTCATGACGCTTCCTGGTTTGAGTTGAGATGCAGGATTTACTACAAACCCTCCACACATTGTATTGTAGCACCCAGTTTTTTGGTATCCATCAGACTTTGGTGTATCATGCAAAAAAAATGAAGAATAATGTATTATATTTTAGGCTGCTTACTTGATGATCTTAGTAAAATTGAGTTTTGGCCCTTTTGGGTGTGCTAGAACTTACGGTCCAAGATACAAAGAAATGCATTTCTGAGTCGCCATATAGTTTTGGGTATACCTGAAGATTGTGGGAATGGAATGTTAGTAGTTCGACAATGCAAAACAAAAATTTGAAACTACGAGTGTAATCCAATATTTTTCAGTAAATTATTTATACAGGATTAACTTGAAGTATGCTTATATGCTTTAAGATTGAAGTGATGTGAAGTTTTTTATGAAGATATGACCATACTCACATGGCAACCAACTTGAATAACATTGTATGAATTCGCTGGACCTCCCATTCCAATAGAGAACCAGATCGCGTTTGCACTGACTTGATTTTCTTTTACCTTACTGACGGGAAATATATTCATCACTCCAGTTACATCTTTATAGTTCCCTTGAGAAGACATTGCCGCAAACTACACATGCAATATAACATTGTTATGTATTATAATAAATGAAGTATCCCTTAAAAAAAATGATTTTCATACAGTCCTACATATTAAGGATAATTGATTGGAAAAAAAAAAAACTTCCTTTGCATATTGGTTATTGATGTCAAAAGCATTGGCTCTTACCAACCATTATGTTGCTATGTACCTAATTAACCAAGTCTTCATCCCCTTTTCACTTTTAATCAAATATGCCAGTTTGAATATTCGGGTAAAATTAAATTGAAAATGATCAACTAAATATATTGCCTATGTATTACTTTCAGAAGTACTTTTTGCGCAATGAATTATGTATAGACGAAACATATAGCTAAACATATATTTCTTACATAATTGTTTGGAGGGGAACCATCAAATAATCTGTATTTTGAATCTTCAGGGCCAGAAAGAAACTTATCAATGGCTAAAATCGTACTATTATGGACATTATGGATGGTCATCAACCCATTTTGGAATGAACTTGAAGAATCCTGCAAACAAAAAAGAGATTTATATGTTTAGTAATGCAAATATAAAAATGCAGGTCCTCAAACCGATCACAAATGTATGCATGCAGATATAGATTTTTATATTTGCTAACAAATTTAATTCTCTCTGTGAAATATATAATTAAATCCGCCACTCAATGTTTATAGGGGATAATAGAAAATATCAAAAATATAATTACAATGCTCATTCAAAACTTCTGCAAAATACAACGCAGGACTATATATGTTCTTCACCTAACAAAAAACAAAAATAAAATGTCTGCTACAGAAATTAGAAGTATCAAACAAGTTTAACAGCATTCATTTTTTTTTTTTTTTTTTCATTACAACGATAATTTCAAACAATAATAGAATATATTCCAGAATACAAACCAGTAGGATTTCATTGGTAGGCAATTCTCTTCCTCCAGCAACATAAAAGAACAACCATATGAGAGTCACAGATTTAAAATACAATGAATACATTGATGAAACATATCAAGTAAATCTTTGGCAGGTCGTATGTATATATAGGTGTGTGTTTTTTTCCTGGTAACCAAGTGATTCTACTCACATAAAATACAACGTATTTGGCTTTTTAGTTAATGGTATTGCTTAATTAAATGTTTGTTTACTTTTAAAATACAATGGTATAATGTTTTAACAATTAATTATATGTTTATATTAGGCAATTAATCCTGGTAGATATACAAACTAATGTGTAGTAGTTTTGTTCATATAGCTTTTGGTGGTGTGAACAAAACACTACCCACTGATTGGTGGAAATCAGGAGGTCTCATATTCTGCCTCAGTGTCTTGTTCACACAACCAAAAGTGGTGTGAATAAAATCGGACTCCAAACTATTGATATTCCTCAAATATTAGCTGCAATTAATGGAGTTCAAAAATCATTTAAATGGTAGGTCCAAAATTCATTATTTTATTGTGAGTTGTGATAACTATGAGTTCTTTTGTAAGACGAGACATGTAGTATTAGGATAGAGAAAATGAATTCCATTCATAAGAAATTGTAGGCATTATTTAAATTATGCTATAACATTTTAACACTTAAAATTTTATATTTACAACTAATTTTACACATTATTACACAAAATATAACCATTTTGACATAATTTGTGTAAATTTTTGTACAACTTATTTGAAATTAACATCTCAATAACTTTATAATAACAAATTAATCACCCAAATGACGCGAAAATTATATTTTCTATATTTCAATAATATTTTGTAACTAATTTTACATATATAGATATATATTATTCTTATATAAATTCTCGAAAGTTTACTTGACACACAAACTTATTGTAACATCTCGTAAAATTTGACCATTTAAGTTGTTAAATTAAATTAAATTATTGAATTTAAAATGGTTTTTAATAAAATGGTGATGTTATTAATGTAATTTATTAATTTCTGTCGAAAGATTGATTGAAAATAATGTGTGCATTCTAGATGAAATAAATTATGGCAATATACGTGTATATATCTTCAGCTATTGTATTTAATACATTCCTTGTCTATTCAAAATGTAGCATTTAGGAATTTGGAATGTGGATTAGATGTTCAAATTTTCATTAATTTATTTATTTTGAAATGTGAATAGGGGCAGCACTTTTCAATGCATTCCCTCTTCGTTGTTTCTTTAATGCAGCATTCATTTCTTTTCTTCGTTCTATTAACTTTTCTTCCCTTCAATTTATTAATTTCTTTCCTTTTTTATTTTTCATCCATCTTATATCATTTATGTACTTTCAATCCTTAAAAATTTAATTTTGAGTTTAATTCTGTATGCTTGTATTTACTTTAATTTAAGCAAACTAAATTGACCGTTCATAACAACAAAAAGTTTCCATGATTTTATTAATGCACAACTTAAATAGCATAGTTAACGAGAATTGACGTCAAAAAATTACAATCAAATTTAATTATATTTGGAATGTATCTAATTAAATATAGCGATGTGGAAGAATTTCCATAGTAATATAAGGAAGTTTGTTCTGTCAAAAGTGTAAATATATTTCCCCTCCTATTCTAATATTTATGTATTCTCAGTCTCTTTATTTTTATACATTCAAAATTTACCCTCACTCATTCAGTTTCCTCTTGAAATTAAAGCAATTAATGAAAAAAATGGAAATACAAAGTGTGAGGTAGTCTTCATCCGAATCGGTCGCATTCCTTCATTAAAAAGAAAACATATGTCATTATATCCATTTATAACTTTTCACCTTTCACATTGCATGTCGTTCTGTTTATCTATCCATGCGTGTATGCCATATTTTGCGGCTTTAAATAAAAAAAAGTAAGAAAGAAATAAACGCATGCTACTTGTAGTGTAATTGTGTGAACATACAACTATGTACAAAATTTATACTTGTCACTTTAGTTGCCACTTGAGCAATATGCGCATGAAACTTGCCATTTTTAATTCAAGAAAGGCATGGACTGGCTCAAACTTCAACCGTGCGAACAAAAAAAAAAGTAGATTTAATGTAACGCCCCATATTTTTATCACTTAAGTTTGAATATTTCAAATTAGTTTAAATATTTGATTAGTAATATAAATGGATTTTTATATTAATTAAAACGAAGTTTGAAACGTATAAATATATATATCAAATATAAACGAGCTCGTAGTGGCGCGATAATTCGTAATATTTAATTTTGAACTTTAATTGAGTATACATAATTCATTTTAAGTCAGAATTCACTAAAACAAGAAATATTCGAATCCGTTGAACTATAATTCTGTAATAAAAGAGGAAAATCAGAATTTCGTATTTTATATTGAAAGTTATGGCCAAATCAAAATTTCAAATAGCCGTTGTGAAATCATTTATAAACAATAAAAATTTATTCAATAAAACAAATCGATTTAAAATCAATTTAATATTAGTTTAACGTGAAAGTAAAATATCAAGTTTAAAATTTTGAGTTAATTTATTCTGGAATTTATATAATTCAGTTTATGTACATTTATATGATAATAATATTTTATTTGTTATTTTTAAGTCAATTTATATTAAATCAAATTTAATGTTAAATCGTTAGTTTAATTTAATAGCTTTTGTATATGATCGAATCAGACTACGAAACACGTTCCAGTGTGTTCAGAATAGTGCTAGAACCCAAGGGAATGTCTTTTGTTGCGATTAAATAGGCGTTCAGAACCACATGGTATTTTAACTTAAGTTATCGTGGTAAATAAATAAACAAATCAAAATATAAATAATAAAAAAGGAAAAGTAGGGGACGACCTACTTCCTTATACAGAGCCGGCCCTGGGCCTGGGCAACTGCCTATGGCCCAGGGTAGTGGTGAAGGCCCAAATGAAGAAGTCTTGCTTTAAAATAAGGATTTGTAACTTTAATTTTGGGTAAAGTCTTCTTGGTGAAGGTGATAATGCTTGAAGTTTAGACTCTGGGAGTGCTAAGTTCAATTCTTCTTTGGTGCATTTGTCACTAAATTCTTTTGTACTTTAAGTTTTTTTGTACCCACTCGGTTGATTTGCCCAGGGCCTTACTTCTGCTTGGACCGGGAAACCACGAACAATCAGTCGAGTTCTCAGATGCTTGAAATCACGCACGGGGGGAGGGGGCACTCGCGAATGAAGAAAAGGGTGCGAAGTAGTTTGGAGGTTTTTGTTGTGGTTCCTGTGAAGATGCCGCACATTCCCATTAGAGCTCGACATCGAAGGGGACACCGCGAGTTAAGGAAAGTGACTCACGGTTATACTATGGCTGGAAATTGTGGTGCGGTGATGGATTAAAGGATTCCGGAGGTGTTTAATTAGGGTTATTGTGTGCGGTGGATGTTGGAAGTGGTGCGATACTGGAGGGGGTGACGGAATTTGATAGCAGGGTTGAGTTTTTGGGGAATCATTGAAAATATGAAGGTGACGTGGTTTGGGAGGGGAGTACGAAGTGTAGTTGGATACTAATGGACATGGGTGAACTGGAACAAATTGCGATGCTCAGTGGAGGGATTGAAGTTCGAAATTGATGGTGCAACAAACGGGACGAGGTGACTGGGTGGAAATTCGAATTGGTGAGGATAAACTGTAAGGAGTTTATTAAGACAGTGGGCTGAAAGTAGTGGGTTAAAAAGGAGATGTTAAGTGTCTATCAAATTTATGAAGAAATGCCAAAGTGGAGAATTCAATTCGGGTTGGTGTTGTTTATTGGGACTAGTCAGAAATTTACTTCATAAATTAGTTGAGTGGTTGGCAATTATAATAAGATAATCGTTTTTCCAATTTAAATTACATAGAATAATTAACATGCTTATCGGTTATATTGATTTAATTAAATAATTGTTAATTGCTAAGTTAAAATTTAATAATCATAGGAGCTTGATAAGAATCATTTGAGAAAAGTTGAGACAATCCGTAGACGCATGTATGGAATTAAATCGAATATCCAAAGACAGGAAATCGAGGTGAGTTAAACTCACTCAGTAATTATTGGGAACTATTTTTAATAGTTCAAATTTATTTTATTACTTATTGGCTGATAAATTGATTAATATAAAGTGATTGTAGTATATAATAATATTGGTGATTGGATATTCCCGCATTACCATTAGCGGATGCCCGTAGTACCATTAACGGATGATTTCCCTATGTGCCCCCACAATAAATATAGTGGATGTGACCGCCCGCCCCGCACCAGCCGACATTTCCAGTGAAAATACGTTGTGCCAATGTCCAACCAGCATGGGACGGTCGTCAAAGAATGGAAAGAAGGAAATTTGAACTAACAAGGAAACTGTAGTATATCTCACAGCGCATGGAATAAAATATAATAATAACATAACTTGACATAAAACAGGCGAGACAATGCATAAGCTGAAAACTTAAACCATCCTAGCAGCGGAAAATCCAAAATTATAGCTTATGTTCCACATCATCTTTATTACAACTTCTAAAACTGTCTCTAAAGCAAAATAAGAAAGGTACACTACTAATGCCCAAAGTAGTGACCAGTAGCGACATAGGGAGAATGTATATAGAGAATAGTACGTGTAAGCCTCCTGCTCGTCTCCGGACAGCTACTCGTGCACAACCAGCTAACCTGTCTCTAGTCTACCCGTTTAAGAGCACCCATAGTAATAAGAAGAGACATAAAACACTGGGTCATACAAAAGTCTGGTATGAGCGATAAGCAGCAAAATAGAACAATAACAGGTATACTAAACCATACCTGAACCTGGACCTACAACCAAAGAGTTAGCACAACATACCGTACAATACTCTAAGGTGCCACTAACATATGGTGTAAAGGATACAGGGGAGGAGGTGTGCATGTCATAGAGATAGCAAACAAATCAACCATAGCAACCATCCTCACATCTCTCACTCAGTGCGTAAAGCATACGATACCCATTACTCTGTTCACCAAATCCTTTGGGCCATAACGGAGTCCAACCCCATATAACTATCACTACAAGCCCCTAATCTGTCTCTCAGTGGTGAACCAAAATTATAGGTATCGATAACCGCTTTGCACACATCCCGCAGCAAAGCCCAATCATGAAGTTAACTCGTTGGTTCCCATCTGGATCCTGAGCTATAAATTCTCACTTGGACTACCTTTGCATCTCGGGTCTTGGTCGTCATTCTCGTTCGAGTTCCATTTGGTTCGGTTCGTAGCTCCAAGCTTCCATTCATGTCCAAACCTCAGTTCAGATATGCACGGTTAGTGACTCGCATTGTTCGTGGGTCCTGCTCGTTGGTCGTGGGATCCATTCGTGACCCATACCCTGGTCGTGATGGTCCATCTAGGTCGACGTTCGGATCGTGATCTCCCCTCCGGATCGGGTCGGGTTCCTCCTCCGGGTAGGCTCATCTTCTTCATCCATCCGGATCGGTACGTGATCACCATTCAGGTTCGGGTCGTGGTTACCCAACCGGGTCGGGTGTATCCACCCAGGTCACCAGGTCGGGTCGTGGTCTTCAAGTGCTGACTTGTCTTGGCTCATGGTCTTCAAGGCGATCAGCGCGTGGATGCTCTGCTCGTGGCGATCAACTCGAAGAGGTGAGGAACATCTAGCGAATCGTGGTGTATGGTGATCCACGGCTCGTGATACGTGTGCTCGATCCGGTCGGCTCGTGGGGTAGGACTCACGATCGGGTCAGTTCAGAGGGGGCGATTCGATCCGGTACCTGCACAAATTTCCTGCAACTTTTCCAGCGATTGTTTTACGCCATACGACGGCGTTTTCGACCAATCTAACTTCACTAAGCAACCATAAAGCATTCCAAACAGTAATAACAACATAGGGAATCAATCATAAACACCAAAACAACAATCTAATGTATTAAAATGGATCAAACATACCCAAAACCCATATTTTCCCCTTAAGCATGTTTAAGCAAAACTTAACCAAATTAACCCAAACTTCTAACAGAGGTCTAAAATGGTGTTTAAAAATTTCTAAACATGTTTCCAGATTTTAATTATGTTTAAATTCGCTAATTAACACTAATTACCCTTAATTAACCATAATTAGTGTAAAAACAAGGCTAATCACTCACCTTTGCCACAATTAGAACTTTCAGAACCGAAACTCCTCTAATTTGGGCGAATACTAATGTCTAACAGCAGCTTCAACCTTGCTTTGGTGCTATTTCTCCTTAATTTGGTGTAGATTATGCTAATCCTTGATTAAACGGTGATAAGAAATGATTCTAGAAAGTGGAGGCCATTGCTAGGGTTTCTAAGAGGTAAATGGCGGCTAGAAAACTGAAATAGAATGAAAACCTAACTCATTTCAGCCTCCCCATAATCTTAATCCCGAAATGGGTTATGGGCCCATTCACTAATCACCTCATTTGGCCCGGTTAAATAGTTTTTCACCTTCTAAACCTTATTTCAGCCATATCTCCCAAAAGGTAAGTGTAACGAACTGGGATTTTCGACTCCGAAAATCGACACAAAACCCAGCGTCGACTGTTCAGACATCGAAAATACCGGATCATTAATAGAAAGAAATTAGAGGGTGAGAAAGATAAGATAGAACTAATAGAATAGAAGAAGAAGAAGAACACAACTGAGCAGAATCAGAGTAAACACGAATCTCACAGCGGAACGAATAAAATATGTTATATAACATAACTTTGAAATGCAAAACTGTACATACCATTTATCAGAGTACAATACATCATACCACAGCAAAAATAATCTCTAAATACTAATGGTGAAGCCTTCTGCTTTTAGCTCCTTCAAGCGTATCTGTAAAAGCCTGAAACACTTGACTGCCCGTACAAATTTGGGCACCCAAGAATTTAGGGAAAAACAAACAAAATAAACTCTGGGTCAGTCATGGGACTGGTGTGAGTAAATTCCAACCATATAGCTTAACTTTGAAAATGCTTTTGAAACCAAAATGATAATAGTAAGGCCAGCCCACACATAAACACGGACGGTTTTTACCTTACTATAACCCAAAACACTTTGATATCAAAATCCAGTGATATTATAATAATGTCTAATCAAGTAAATAACCAAATAGTAGAACGCTTGCATCTCACGCTCTACATACATAGTATAAAATCAAAAACCGCAGGGCGTTTATTGGAGATTGGATTCCAACTATGACAAGGTATGGGACCACCTGCCGATGATGTATCTCTAGAGGCGAATACACTGGGTTCAACAAGAACGTCTTGCAACCCGGCCCACACATGACCGACCACTCATTTCGCTTGAGTGTATCAAACGTATATCACCAACGGTCGGGCTCAAACCACCGATCCCGAATGGGCAGAATCGATAGATTAAGAAACAAAAGGAATTTCTCTAGATAGGTGATTATACACCTTAATGGGAGCGACCCACATAGCCATGCTGCCTGCCCGATTTTTGTCATTTCCCAGTTGTGAAGCTTGAGGCTACGTCTATCTTTTAGACCATCTGGCCACCATACACTTTGAATGCTACATCGTCAAACCCGTCAAATCACTAGTTGATCTTCCCAAAAATATTACGGGTATAAAAGCTAAGAGAAACGAATTTCTCCGCCACCAGATGTGATACCTTGAAAAGATCGTCTTATGTGACCGTTAGGAATACTCTGTCAGACATTCGTCCATACAAGTTGTCCTGGGACTGGACAAACAGAAAACACCATTCTGGAACAGGACGACCCTTGCATTTCACTCCGTCTTCAATTGTCTTCAGCATAATCAAATTCGCAACGCTTATGCCTATACAGAGTGGTTTTCGGATAATATATCCAACCGGTCTCTCCGTATTGACAACGATGGTCAAAACACTTCGATAGTCGGTTATTTAACTATCGAAGTAAAAACAAACATCCATTCAAATATCACACATCGCTGGCCCTTTCTAATATTTTCCCGTTTCCTATATCTTCCTAGATATTTTCTCAAAGCTCGTTAAGCCCTTCACGCTCTGGAAAACATTTCCAAATATTTTAAACCCTTATTTTTCTATATTCTTGAAACCATATGTCCTTAACGTTCGAAAACATTTCTTGCTTTTACACACTTCTTATTTTCTGTATATGCATTATTTATATTGGAAAATATTTCCAATTCCCAATATAACTATTTAATTCTACAATGATTGCTTTTCAAACATAATTCACTTTAAACCGCGAATGTTATCTCTCATAGAAACTAATCCCATTAAATCAAACTATCTTGGTTTTAACAATAAATATCATTATCGATTATATACATACAATTCGACAAAGCCAAATCCAACTATATCACCTCTTCGGAAAAACATAATTATTTCCTTATCACTTGGCTAAGTGAGTTTCAAACCTCTCTAGGGAATAGTGCTATATCTAATAATCACGCTTAAGCTTGGTCAACAGTGCTAATTTATTGTTATAGTTCAAAAACTTGTCATACGCTGTAATATTCTCTTTTATAACTAATCTTGACATAATAGTCACGCTTAAGCCTAGTCAACAACGTTATTTTATCGCTATAGTTCTGGGACTTGTCATACGCTGTAATATTCTCTTTATAACTAATCTTGACATCCCTTTCCGTTACAAAAATCTTGACATCTCTTTCCGTTACAAAAATCTTGACATCACTTTCCGTTACAAACAAGTACCATCCTTTGATAATAGTGAAGCCATTCAAGTTGGGGTATTTTAATTACCTCTCAGACCTTGATCAACAACATTCTTATCTTAGAATAGATATAAGTTCATAACTCTAACCCCTTATACTTTAAAATCCGTAATCGTGCTTCTTGCTATATTTTAAATATGGTTTTATGTCGCCATATATCCTTATTTTGAAAACTCGTTTATTTACATTAGCTTATACAAATCCATTTTTAAACATTTCTCTTCGCTTCGTCTTTCTTAGACAAATCCCTTATTAAACATTCCTCTTCGCTTTGTCCTCTTTAGACAAATCCCTTATACTTTAAAATCTTATTTAAACTAAATCAACTATTCGTTAATTTATTACATTAGATTAATCAGCCCAATCTAATTTAATTAAATAACCAATTATTGATCAAAACAGTTTGCTTGGTAAATATTTAGCCATGATTAACCCACTAATCAATTCTACAAAATCTTTTTATTTTGAATAAATAACATTTATAACCCAAATAATTTCACTTGTGTCGATTACTATAAAAATAATAATTTATTTCTAAATAAGCTCATTTACTATTAAATAAACAATAATCGATTTTAACTAATATTACTTAATATGAAATCAACCATAATCTATTTGTTTATATCTCATTTAATTGTTCTTAAAACAATAAATTCTTGTTATTAATCATCAAGTTAATCTCCGCCTACTTACTTATTAATCTTATTAATATAAGAATCCACTTTACCAAATCATTTAGTAAGTATGGTGAAACACGTGCTTCGCACACGGTGGGATTTTGGTAAAATAATAGCTGTTAAAACAAATGATACATTTATGGTTGGTTGTTGCCACTTTCTTAATCGATATCATCTATTGATTAAATCAAAATAACGTTTGAATTTCCATTCAACGCTATATCAACACAAGGTTTCAAAAAGTCATTTGGGTTCAAATAGTGCATCTATACAAAACAAACAGCACATATAAATATTGAGGAATCCGGTTGGATTCCTCCAACCGGTTTCCTCCATCCACAGATATTTGTCAGCACAATTAACACCAATTCCATACTAGGGAATATTAAAATTGATGGAATCAGTACCCAACCAATGATGTGTGCATATGCAACGATAGATATATATTTCAACCAATTTTAATGGTAATCTACCTAAACGACCATCACACAACATTCAATCATTATTTAAAATATAATTAAAATATTTAAAAAAAAACAGAGTTAGTGAATTTACTCACCTTGGCGCGTTAACCGTTAAATAACGATTTGCGTCGATCGATCCGATTAGACGGTCTAATCAACTGTAATCTCTGACGATGTCCAAATGGTTCCAACTCCGCTTCACAACGTCGTCTTCCTTCGTACAGTTCAGGCGAATCAGATCGCTTGATCGTAAATCTTTCTCCGATGGCCTAACTTCTCAAAGACCGATTCACACGGTTCATATCCCTTCCCTAACCATAAAATCAAACAACACCTCCGTATGATCCAGAACCAAAAGTTCTCTCTCCATTTTCACGTCATCTGTTTGAGTTTGAGCTTACATTAATTTAAACCAGGACATCTCCCGTCTCACCATCGAACGGACACACATATCATCCATGCTATTTGAGTTTTGAAGTTTGATATTTTACCGAACGCGTTAAGTCTTATATGTTTCCACAGCTATCAATTTGAGTTGTACTCGTCTGTGCTCACATTCTGATGTAAACAGAGATTATTTTCTTGTTAAGACAACTGGGTCAGCTGTCACTAAAATTAATTGAAGCAAATACCGGTATCATGAATCCTATTTTCCGCAAAGACCATATAAGCATACGCTCCTCCTTCATGCATGCGCCAAATGTCATAACACCACCAAAACATCCTGCTTCTCCCATTTTCAACTCCTCAATATTCACCTTCATACATGCACAACATTTCACGTTCAAGAAAGAGAAGAAAACCAACGGTGATCCATGCTTCACCCTCCATGAATACACAGCCCCCTTCCATTTTCGTATGCACTCAACTTCCTTTCCACTATGCAGCACTCCCCTTTTTGCCAAGTGATTTCAACGCCCTGTACTTGCGCCACCTCAACTCGCCGGTGCCTCGCTTGAACTGTCCCACATCATGCATGCGGACAGAGATACCAATGAAGGTGATGTCTTCCTTCTGTTGCTTGCGTTAGTGGTTTGGTTTTTAATTTATTTGATTTTGTTTCTTTTCTTTTAAGCTGTCGAATGGATTGTCTGAAGGACAGAAAATAGGGGCAATGTATTTATATTTGCTTTTCCTTGACTGCCAAGGAGTATACAGTATGCTAGGATTAGAATAGGCGTGCAAGCTATGATTTGAGAACACAGGGAGCTCATTAATTTGACAAGAGACAGGTAGGTTTTACTTCATGGTTAAGGCTTCGGTATAGAATAGCATACACCATGTTTACACTAGGACTGATATCTCATTCGTAGGTATGCAGTTTAGAGAAATGGGTGGTACGTTTTCTTCAACGTAGGCCATGTTTTGATTGAAAGCACATTGCAGTGTTTGTACGAGAGTCTACATTATTTCTTTGCCTTGCTGATCAAGTATTAGAGTATGGTTTGTCCTTTGAAAAGATGGTGACAACTTGAGCCCTACGCATGGGTAGGCGCACTGTTCTAATGCCTAGGTAACTAGGCCATGGCTGAAGACCATCTTAGTATCTTTTGATTAATCGAACCATACTCATGGTTTCCTTTCATCGATGGGATGGGGTACATCCTACTATAGTATACAAGCTGGTAGTTGTGATCACGACACACAAGTTAGGTATGTGTAGAATGACTTTTAACGTGAATATATAAAGTAATGCTTACCGGATCTGTCTTTGATTTAGTCCACTAGCTTAAAATTTTAAGTTATAAAGTTTTACCATACCCAACGAACAATTTTCGTTCAATTACAGATTGCTATAGACAAAAATAAAAATACAGTCGTGTCCAGCGAGGTGCCACGATCCCAAAAATATAATAATACCGGTAGGTTAACTTATATTGTGAAACCCCAAAATATTGATATAGGGTGCGAAATACTCCAAATAAAAAGTTGTGTATTTAATTAATTAAAAATTACAGTAAAATTCTAAAAATTAAATTATAACTACGTCTCAAAAGAACATTGTCTAAATTCGAAACCGATATCTAGTTATATCGAATAAACCGTTACGGTCGATAAACGATTCTACAGCGACTATTTGAAAATTTGATTTGGACATAACTCACAATCTGTAACACGAAATCTTGGTTTTTCACTTCCATTAGAAACATACAGTTCAATAGATTCCAACATTTCTTGTTTTGCAGAAATCCGTTTTAAAACGAGTCCTGTACACTCAGTTGAAGTTCAGAACGTTAAATTAAAACTGCAGCGTCGTTATGAGCTCAATTATTTTTAATATATATATTTATACGTTCAACTTCGTTTTAATTAATATATAAATCCACTTGTATTATGATTTCAATATTTAAACTGATTCAAATATAAACCGATAAAAATGCGGGACGTTACATTCCTTCCCCCTTAAAATAATTTCGTCCTCGAAATTGCTAAAGATAGGGAAAATGCTACAATTCTCTGTTGAAAACAGGTTAAAAATCTTTTTGGTTTACTTCATAATTTCAGTTTCAACTGAACTGATCAAAATATTAATTCCCTTCTTTTGTAACGAAAATTTTCAAAATTCTGAAAATTTCTAACAATTTAATTTTCGGAGAATTTCGTCAGCCACTCCGCTGCACGGTTCATTCGGTACTACTACAACTTTCCCCTCTAGGCTTTCTCCGATTCAATCAGAAAATCAACCGCCAAACGGCTTGCCCAATAAACTCATAGAAACCTCATACCAGTATATAATATAAACGTGTATCTTTTGGTTGGGCATTCAACTCTATCCTTTTTAATTTGCCACTACTTCAGCATACATAAATGTATTTTCATTTGGTCTCCACTCAACACATCCTCAAACCAATCATCCGCTTAAACCCAAGCCCAAATCCATTTCAAATTTCTGTTCCAGTCTAAATTCCAAACTCTTACTCAACGATCCAATTTCATAACCAAGTTCGGTTCTCATCCAAAATTTTATTTCGCAAGTTCAATATCTTTGCCAAGTGAAATCTTATCCTAATACAGTTTTCACTTAACTGGCTTAATTAGATTCTATGTTTTAATTTAAATCCAAATTTATCAAGTTTTACCATTTCAATCTATTTAACTCCTTAAGTTAAATTCAAATCTAAGAATTCTAATTCCTGGGTTTTATTTCAAATTAGTTTGAAATCAAATATATATTTGCATATAATAATGGTAATTCAAAACATTTGAATTCTTGACAACTTGCTTCTCTCAAAACAATTCAAAAAAAACCACAATCTTTGGTAGTAATCCGTCACTTGGAAACTCGAAAATGAACACTGATAATGCGGCCGTCATCATCAGAATTATTTTCCAGTGGTCGAAGTGAGTTCAATACTATATTACTTTTCAAAATTCATTTTAAAATACTTCCATTTTGAATTTTACTTCGAAATATATTTCACAGCACTTGAAAAACATTTTTAAACCTCCCAGGATTTTACAATTCCCAAATATTTAATCCAAACATTATTTCCAACTCTTTTCCAAGTTTTTAGAATTTTATTTCAATTCTGGTTTTAAATTAAGATTCAGTTCGTCTGATTTTTCATATTATACTTATATGAATTCTTATTGGTTATTTATATAACCAATTCAATTATAATTTTTATTTGACCATAATAATGATCATCATATCCAATATACTATAATAATCTCAAGATATATACTTCTTTTGTATCAAAATATATTTGGGCAAAATTATTTTATTTACCCTTCTTCAAAACAATACTGTGTCGAATTACTCTGTTCAAGAGTTTAGAAACACCTATCGATACAGTTTGCAATCCAGTATCGACCAGAATTCATAAACCACTCGACAAACCAATTAACACAGTATAAAATTGTTTTTATATCAATTTTCAAATACGCACTCGTATATATACACTCAAACTCAATCTAGGGTATTACTAACCCCATATCTATTGAGTCACGCCACAGAGCCAAGGTAATCACTTAACCTTCAGCTCTGATACCAACTGTAACGAACTGGGATTTTCGACTCCGAAAATCGACACAAAACCCAGCGTCGACTGTTCAGACATCGAAAATACCGGATCATTAATAGAAAGAAATTAGAGGGTGAGAAAGATAAGATAGAACTAATAGAATAGAAGAAGAAGAAGAAGAACACAACTGAGCAAAATCAGAGTAAACACGAATCTCACAGCGGAACGAATAAAATATGTTATATAACATAACTTTGAAATACAAAACTGTACATACCATTTATCAGAGTACAATACATCATACCACAGCAAAAATAATCTCTAAATACTAACGGTGAAGCCTTCTGCTTTTAGCTCCTTCAAGCGTATCTGTAAAAGCCTGAAACACTTGACTACCCGTACAAATTTGGGCACCCAAGAATTTAGGGAAAAACAAACAAAATAAACTCTGGGTCAGTCATGGGACTGGTGTGAGTAAATTCCAACCATATGGCTTAACTTTGAAAATCCTTTTGAAACCAAAAAGATAATAGTAAGACCAGCCCACACATAAACACGGACGGTTTTTACCTTACTATAACCCAAAACACTTTGATATCAAAATCCAGTGATATTATAATAATGTCTAATCAAGTAAATAACCAAATAGTAGAACGCATGCATCTCACGCTCTACATACATAGTATAAAATCAAAAACCGCAGGGCGCTTATTGGAGATTGGATTCCAACTATGACAAGGTATGGGACCACCTGCCGATGATGTATCTCTAGAGGCGAATACACTGGGTTCAACAAGAACGTCTTGCAACCCGGCCCACACATGACCGACCACTCATTTCGCTTGAGTGTATCGAATGTATATCACCAACGGTCGGGCTCAAACCACCGTTCCCGAATGGGCAGAATCGATAGATTAAGAAACAAAAGGAATTTCTCTAGATAGGTGATTATACACCTTAATGGGAGCGACCCACATAGCCATGCTGCCTGCCCGATTTTTGTCATTTCCCAGTTGTGAAGCTTGAGGCTACGTCTATCTTTTAGACCATCTGGCCACCATACACTTTGAATGCCACATCGTCAAACCCGTCAAATCACTAGTTGATCTTCCCAAAAATATTACGGGTATAAAAGCTAAGAGAAACGAATTTCTCCGCCACCAGATGTGATACCTTGTAAAGATCGTCTTATGTGACCGTTAGGAATACTCTGTCAGACATTCGTCCATACAAGTTGTCCTGGGACTGGACAAACAGAAAACACCATTCTGGAACAGGACGACCCTTGCATTTCACTCCGTCTTCAATTGTCTTCAGCATAATCAAACTCGCAACGCTTATGCCTATACGGAGTGGTTTTCGGATAATATATCCAACCGGTCTCTCCGTATTGACAACGATGGTCAAAACACTTCGATAGTCGGTTATTTAACTATCGAAGTAAAAACAAACATCCATTCAAATATCACACATCGCTGGCCCTTTCTAATATTTTCCCGTTTCCTATATCTTCCTAGATATTTTCTCAAAGCTCGTTAAGCCCTTCACGCTCTGGAAAACATTTCCAAATATTTTAAACCCTTATTTTTCTATATTCTTGAAACCATATGTCCTTAACGTTCGAAAACATTTCTCGCTTTTACACACTTCTTATTTTCTGTATATGCATTATTTATATTGGAAAATATTTCCAATTCCCAATATAACTATTTAATTCTACAATGATTGCTTTTCAAACATAATTCACTTTAAACCGCGAATGTTATCTCTCATAGAAACTAATCCCATTAAATCAAACTATCTTGGTTTTAACAATAAATATCATTATCGATTATATACATACAATTCGACAAAGCCAAATCCAACTATATCACCTCTTCGGAAAAACATAATTATTTCCTTATCACTTGGCTAAGTGAGTTTCAAACCTCTCTAGGGAATAGTGCTATATCTAATAATCACGCTTAAGCTTGGTCAACAGTGCTAATTTATTGTTATAGTTCAAAAACTTGTCATACGCTGTAATATTCTCTTTTATAACTAATCTTGACATAATAGTCATGCTTAAGCCTAGTCAACAACGTTATTTTATCGCTATAGTTCTGGGACTTGTCATACGCTGTAATATTCTCTTTATAACTAATCTTGACATCCCTTTCCGTTACAAAAATCTTGACATCTCTTTCCGTTACAAAAATCTTGACATCACTTTCCGTTACAAACAAGTACCATCCTTTGATAATAGTGAAGCCATTCAAGTTGGGGTATTTTAATTACCTCTCAGACCTTGATCAACAACATTCTTATCTTAGAATAGATATAAGTTCATAACTCTAACCCCTTATACTTTAAAATCCGTAATCGTTCTTCTTGCTATATTTTAAATATGGTTTTATGACGCCATATCCTTATTTTGAAAACTCGTTTATTTACATTAGCTTATACAAATCCATTTTTAAACATTTCTCTCCGCTTCGTCTTTCTTAGACAAATCCCTTATTAAACATTCCTCTTCGCTTTGTCCTCTTTAGACAAATCCCTTATACTTTAAAATCTTATTTAAACTAAATCAACTATTCGTTAATTTATTACATTAGATTAATCAGCCCAATCTAATTTAATTAAATAACCAATTATTGATCAAAACAGTTTGCTTGGTAAATATTTAGCCATGATTAACCCACTAATCAATTCTACAAAATCTTTTTATTTTGAATAAATAACATTTATAACCCAAATAATTTCACTTGTGTCGATTATTATAAAAATAATAATTTATTTCTAAATAATCTCATTTACTATTAAATAAACAATAATCGATTTTAACTAATCTTACTTAATATGAAATCAACCATAATCTATTTGTTTATATCTCATTTAATTGTTCTTAAAACAATAAATTCTTGTTATTAATCATCAAGTTAATCTCCGCCTACTTACTTATTAATCTTATTAATATAAGAATCCACTTTACCAAATCATTTAGTAAGTATGGTGAAACACGTGCTTCGCACACGGTGGGATTTTGGTAAAATAATAGCGGTTAAAATAAATGATACATTTATGGTTGGTTGTTGCCACTTTCTTAATCGATATCATCTATTGATTAAATCAAAATAACGTTTGAATTTCCATTCAACGCTATATCAACACAAGGTTTCAAAAAGTCATTTGGGTTCAAATAGTGCATCTATACAAAACAAACAACACATATAAATATTGAGGAATCCAGTTGGATTCCTCCAACCGGTTTCCTCCATCCACAGATATTTGTCAGCACAATTAACACCAATTCCATACTAGGGAATATTAAAATTGATGGAATCAGTACCCAACCAATGATGTGTGCATATGCAACGATAGATATATATTTCAACCAATTTTAATGGTAATCTACCTAAACGACCATCACACAACATTCAATCATTATTTAAAATATAATTAAAATATTTAAAAAAACAAAGTTAGTGAATTTACTCACCTTGGCGCGTTAACCGTTAAATAACGATTTGCGTCGATCGATCCGATTAGACGGTCTAATCAACTGTAATCTCTGACGATGTCCAAATGGTTCCAACTCCGCTTCACAACGTCGTCTTCCTTCGTACAGTTCAGGCGAATCAGATCGCTTGATCGTAAATCTTTCTCCGATGGCCTAACTTCTCAAAGACCGATTCACACGGTTCATATCCCTTCCCTAACCATAAAATCAAACAACACCTCCGTATGATCCAGAACCAAAAGTTCTCTCTCCATTTTCACGTCATCTGTTTGAGTTTGAGCTTACATTAATTTAAACCAGGACATCTCCCGTCTCACCATCGAACGGACACACATATCATCCATGCTATTTGAGTTTTGAAGTTTGATATTTTACCGAACGCGTTAAGTCTTATATGTTTCCACAGCTATCAATTTGAGTTGTACTCTTCTGTGCTCACATTCTGATGTAAACAGAGATTATTTTCTTGTTAAGACAACTGGGTCAGCTTTCACTAAAATTAATTGAAGCAAATACCGGTATCATGAATCCTATTTTCCGCAAAGACCATATAAGCATACGCTCCTCCTTCATGCATGCGCCAAATGTCAGAACACCACCAAAACATCCTGCTTCTCCCATTTTCAACTCCTCAATATTCACCTTCATACATGCACAACATTTCACGTTCAAGAAAGAGAAGAAAACCAACGGTGATCCATGCTTCACCCTCCATGAATACACAGCCCCCTTCCATTTTCGTATGCACTCAACTTCCTTTCCACTATGCAGCACTCCCCTTTTTGCCAAGTGATTTCAACGCCCTGTACTTGCGCCACCTCAACTCGCCGGTGCCTCGCTTGAACTGTCCCACATCATGCATGCGGACAGAGATACCAATGAAGGTGATGTCTTCCTTCTGTTTCTTGCGTTAGTGGTTTGGTTTTTAATTTATTTGATTTTGTTTCTTTTCTTTTAAGCTGTCGAATGGATTGTCTGAAGGACAGAAAATAGGGGCAATGTATTTATATTTGCTTTTCCTTGACTGCCAAGGAGTATACAGTATGCTAGGATTAGAATAGGCGTGCAAGCTATGATTTGAGAACACAGGGAGCTCATTAATTTGACAAGAGACAGGTAGGTTTTACTTCATGGTTAAGGCTTCGGTATAGAATAGAATACACCACGTTTACACTAGGACTGATATCTCATTCGTAGGTATGCAGTTTAGAGAAATGGGTGGTACGTTTTCTTCAACGTAGGCCATGTTTTGATTGAAAGCACATTGCAGTGTTTGTACGAGAGTCTACATTATTTCTTTGCCTTGCTGATTAAGTATTAGAGTATGGTTTGTCCTTTGAAAAGATGGTGACAACTTGAGCCCTACGCATGGGTAGGCGCACTGTTCTAATGCCTAGGTAACTAGGCCATGGCTGAAGACCATCTTAGTATCTTTTGATTAATCGAACCATACTCATGGTTTCCTTTCATCGATGGGATGGGGTACATCCTACTATAGTATACAAGCTGGTAGTTGTGATCACGACACACAAGTTAGGTATGTGTAGAATGACTTTTAACGTGAATATATAAAGTAATGCTTACCGGATCTGTCTTTGATTTAGTCCACTAGCTTAAAATTTTAAGTTATAAAGTTTTACCATACCCAACGAACAATTTTCGTTCAATTACAGATTGCTATAGACAAAAATAAAAATACAATCGTGTCCAGCGAGGTGCCACGATCCCAAAAATATAATAATACCGGTAGGTTAACTTATATTGTGAAACCCCAAAATATTGATATAGGGTGCGAAATACTCCAAATAAAAAGTTGTGTACTTAATTAATTAAAAATTACAGTAAAATTCTAAAAATTAAATTATAACTACGTCTCAAAAGAACCTTGTCTAAATTCGAAACCGATATCTAGTTATATCGAATAAACCGTTACGGTCGATAAACGATTCTACAGCGACTATTTGAAAATTTGATTTGGACATAACTCACAATCTGTAACACGAAATCTTGGTTTTTCACTTCCATTAGAAACATACAGTTCTATAGATTCCAACATTTCTTGTTTTGCAGAAATCCGTTTTAAAACGAGTCCTGTACACTCAGTTGAAGTTCAAGACGTTAAATTAAAACTGCAGCGTCGTTATGAGCTCAATTATTTTTAATATATATATTTATACGTTCAACTTCGTTTTAATTAATATATAAATCCACTTGTATTATGATTTCAATATTTAAACTGATTCAAATATAAACCGATAAAAATGCGGGACGTTACAGTAAGTCCGTTTTTCACATATGACCACTCCACGGAAAGGTAAACCATCATCCGGGTCTAATGGAAGTGGTTTCAAGTCAAAACTCCTTTCCAATCAAAAGTTATAGCCAAAACAAGATCAGCTAGGGACAAAACGGTCACTTAAAAATCGGCAAAAATCATGAACATGGGAAATGACCCCAATAGTCGTCTCCCAAAGTTACATGACCATATGACTTCGTATGTGAAAGAAATAAATATTTTACGATCTTTCGATGCGTAGAATGCGGGTCGTTACATTCTCCCCCCTTAAGAAATTTCGCCCCCGAAATTCCTTAACTAAGAAACAAGCAAAGGATCCCGCATGCCTATCAACCATTAACAACAATCAAACATACAAAAACAAACAAACAAGCCTATCCTAGCATGCGGAAAACTAAGTCGCAATTAAAATCTTACCAGGTAAAGAGTTCTGGATGTGATTTCCTTATGCTCTCCTCTGTTTCCCAAGTACAGTCATTATCATTCTCGCCCCACAGAACCTTGACTAGATTCACCGATTTCCTTTGAAGTTTCTTCGTATCGTGCTTGACAATACGAATCGGCTTGCGGCTCCTAACCGCCTCGGGTTCTACTTCGATATCATCCAATTGATCAGGTGAAATAGCCAAATCGGGGTCGTGCACGAATTTCCTTAACTGGGAAACATGAAATACATTTTGAACTCCCTCCATCTTGTCTGGCAACTCCACTTTATATGCTAAATTCCCAACTTGTTCGAGAACTGGGAATGGTCCAACAAATCTTGATGCTAACTTACCTCTCCTGCCAAATCGAATCACGCTCTTTAACGAAGAAACCATGACAAACACCAAGTCGCCAATGGAGAATTTTAGATCTCTTCTCCTCTTATCAGCATAACTCTTCTGTCTATCTTGAGAAGCCTTCATTCGCTATTGGATAACCTTAATCTTATATGTAGTTTCTCTTATTACACCCGGCCCAAGCACGAATTTCTCACCGGTTTCTAGCCAACATGATGGTGAGTTGCACGGTCTTCCGTATAAAGCTTCATATGGAGCCATACCAATACTGGACTGATAACTATTATTATATGAAAACTCTACTAGATGCAAATGGTCATCCCATGATCCACCAAAATCCAATATGCAAGCTCTCAACAGATCTTCTAATATACGATTCACCCTCTCTGTTTGACCATCAGTTTGAGGATGATACGCGGTACTGAGATATAATTCTTACCCTAGAGCCTCTTGTAAGCTCTTCCAAAACCCACTAGTAAACAACGGGTCTCGGTTACTCACAATGCTTTTAGGTACTCCATGAAATCTCACTACCCACTTCATATACAGTTCTGCTAACTTAGCTGCCGTTCTATTCGATTTGACTGGTATAAACCTTACACTCTTGGTTAATCGATCCACAATCACCTAAATAATATCATGGCCTGATCTAATCCTCGGTAAACCATCTATGGAATCCATCGAGACTTATTCCCAGTTCCATTCGGGAATTTTTAATGGTTGTAACAGACCACTAGGCTTCCTTTGCTCAGCTTTAACTAACTAGCAATTCATACTCTTGGAGATAAACTTCCCAATGTCTATCTTCATCCTTTTCCAGTAATTGGTCTGCTTCATGTCTCGATACATTTTGTTGCCACCGAGGATGCATAGTCAGTTTTGAGTGATGACGTTCTCTAAGAACTTCATTTCTCATTCCATTGACATTGGGTTCAACTAGTCTATCATTCTTTCGAAGCCATCTTCCTCGATCAAGTCCATGCTTGTTCATCTTCTCACTGTCGATGCCCATCTCTACCTTGGAGATGATTTCCAGTAGGTTAGGATCGTCCCTCTGACTGGAACCAATCCTCTCAATCAAAGTCGGTTTGAACGTTAAACTTGTTAACATTTCTGGACCCAATCCATACTTAGGTCTGAAATCATATCGCACGATATACTCCAGTTACTTTCATTAAAGAAACATAGCACCTAAACTGGCATGTCTCCTACTCAATGCATCAGTACAACACCTGGTACCACATGCATCTGTGTATACCGTCATCTCTTCGTTCTCTATTACCAGAATCCTACAGGTGATAGTCTACTCAAAGGAATAAAACAGGAACAAACATAGCAACCATAACATCCATCAAACATGTCCTATCTATCACCTGCTAAAGCCATACACACGTCAATACCTACTTGACTGGTCCAACCAATCCCAAGGCTAACGAAAACCCCGCCTCCATACATACGTCGATGCATACTTGACTGGTCCAACCAATCCCAAGGCTAATGGAAGCCCCGCCTCCATACGGACTACCGTACGTCCAACGTATGTTTATCCTCCAAGGATAACTAGATCACGTCCAACGGATCCAAGGTAACGGGCATCCCTGGATACCCTTGCTTCTAGTCTGCCTAAAACACTCGAGTCCCACCCAAGTCTATCCATTATCTTGCTGCTCTCTCGAGTCCAACCCGAGCCAATCCATTTCCTTGCAGCCTTCTCGAGTCCAACTCGAGTCAATCTATTACCCATAGACTCAGACCCAGTCTTGAGTATCCATTACTGACAAACTCTAATCCAGTGTGAGTCATCTCCCTATTCGTTGCATCTCCAAGATCAACAAACACTTATTTTCTTTTACGAGTTCAAGTCTAACTTGAGTCATCCTAATCCTTCGTTGCATCTTCCATGATCAACGAACACATCCTATTCCTTCAAAAAGAACATCAACATAGAATCCTAAAAAATCCATTACTTTGCATCTTTCTCGAGTCCCACTCGAGTCATCTCATAACCCTATCGAATCTAACTCGCATCATCCCATACCATTGAACAGTCTTACCATGTCACGGCTGCACATCACTCCACGAGTAAGCCGAGATATCATTCAATGGAAATCACAACAACTACTTATATCTCACGCAAACCATCCTAGTCGAACTCGACATTCCCTAAGCACAAGCCCCAAAGGCCTAAACCAATATCAGACAAGCACTCAAGGAACATCTCCTCCGAATTCAGATAATCTACGTGAGATGATACTAGCAAAAAAACTAAGCAATCACAAGCAAACATACATCCATAACTCGATAAGACCACATTACAACAAATCATGCAAAGACTAGTTGAACCACCAATCGGGTTCGTCACAACTAAAGGTCTATCGACTATCTCAGGTTCCAATCCCAACTTATCTACTAGGTCACTAGATATGAAGAAATGGGATGCCTCGCTATCAAAAAAACTAGAACAGAAACATCATAAATAGAAAGCATACCTCGAATAATGACGCCCTTCCTTTCTCCGCCGCAGTTGGGGCATTCGACGAAGAAGGAACAACGTTGATAGCATATGCTTTCATGATCTGCTTCTCTTTAGGAGGTTGTGGACATTTATCCTTGTGATGTCCCACTTGGCCGCAATTGTAGCAAATCCTTTCCCCAAGCATTTCCTGACAATCTCTAGCATAGTGGCCCTTCTTACCACAACTAAAGCACTCTTTATCTTTCTTGTCCTTCTTTTTCTGAGCACCCTTGGTCTGATCCTGTTTTCTCTTATTTTGAGACTCCTTCTTACCTCCACTGCTTGCTTGCGGCTTTGGTTCCTCTACAGATGCAATAGCAACATCGGCCTTTGACTTAGGGTAAAGACTCTCTGATCCCAATGCTTTGCCCACTATAGACTCGAACGTCACGTCGATGTGGTTTATCAGCCTTTCCCCTAAGTACTCATCTAAGCCGATTATGAACTTCTCGTTCTTTTTCTCGGCAGTGTCGATACGAGATAATCCATACTTCGATAAATTATCGAACTCAGCAATATATTCCGAAACTGCCCTACCATTCTGCTTAAGCTCCAAAAATTTCCTAAACAATTCAGATTTGTGAGCAGTTGGAATGAACGTTTCGCTGAAACGAGCCATAAACTGATTCCAAGTAACTTGATCTTCAGGAATAGCTTCTTTAATAGCATTCCACCAATTCATATTGAAGCTGACGCGATGCTAACTTTCTCTTCATGGCATCATCGATTCCCAAGTCCTCGAAGATGCACTCACAACTATCCAACCAATCTTGAACATCCGTAGCCGACCCCGTTCCATGGAACGGCTTCCCTCCAAAACTAGTATAATCCTTGTTAAGCTTGGCGAAATCGGCCCTAGACGCCTGCACTACTGCACCACCACCGTTAGCAGCATTAGGAACTGCTCCCCGAGCATCCCTAAGCATCTCCCGCATGAAGGTAGTAAACATCGTCCTCATATCAGAAGCATTCCCATTATTAGCTCCTCTACCAGTATGCCTAGTATATCGGCTCATCCTTCAATCTGTAAGGAGAAAACAATTAACCATCTCTTCAGTGGTGCCCGTGCAGTGAGACTTCATCCTTAAATATACTAATAGTATATATATAGCTTTTGAAAACCAAAATATCACAAATACGCGCTCTCATATACGTGTACTATCTTTCCTTGGTGTCTTTCCCTAGGTTAACTACGCAACCTAGAGCTCTGATACCAAGTGTGACGGCCCGCCCCGCACCAATTGACATTTTCAATGAAAGTACGTTGTGCCAATGTCCAACAAGCACGGGATGGTCGTCAAAGATAGGAAAGAAGGAAATTTGAACTAACAAGGAACCTGTAGTATATCTCACAGCGTATGGAATAAAATATAATAATAACATAACTTGACATAAAATAGGTGAGACAGTGTATAAGCTGAAAACTTAAACCATCGTAGCAGCGGAAAATAAAAAATTACAGCTTATGTTCTACATCATCTTTATTACAACTTCTAAAACTGTCTTTAATGCAAAATAAGAAAGGTACACTACTACTGCCCAGAGTAGTGACCAGCAGTGACACAGGGAGAATGTATATAGAGAATAGTACGTGTGAGCCTCATGCTCGTCTCTGGACAGCTACTCATGCACAACCAGCTAACATGTCTCTAGTCTGTCCATTTAAGAGCACCCAGAGTAATAATAAGAGACATAAAACTCTGGGTCAGACAATAGTCTGGTATGAGCGATAAGCAGCAAAACAGAACAATAACAGGTATACTAAACCATACCTGAACCTGAACCTGCAACCAAAGAGTTAACACAACATATCGTACAATACTCTAAGTCCCACTAACATATGGTGTAAAGGATACGGAGGAGGGGGTGTGCATGTCATAGAGATAGCAAACAAATCAAGCATAGCAACCATCCTCACATCTCTCACTCGGTGCGAAAAGCATACAATACCCATTACTCTTTTCACCTAATCCTTTGGGCCATGACGGAGTCCAACCCTGTATAACTATCACTACAAGCCCCTAATCTGTCTCTCAGTGGTGAACCAAAATTATAAGTATCGATAACCCCTTTGCACACGTCCCGCAGCAAATCCCAATCATGAAGTTAACTCGTTGGTTCCCATATGGATCCTGAGCTATAACTTCTCACTTGGACTACCTTTGCATCTCGGGTCTTGGTCGTCATTCCCGTTCGATCTCCATTTGGTTCTGTTCGTAGCTCCAAGCTTCCATTCATGTCTATACCTCAGTTAAGATATGCACGGTTAGTGACTCGCATGGTTCGTGGGTCCTGCTCGTTGGTCGTGGGGTCCACTCGTGACCCATACCCTGGTCGTGATGGTTCATCTAGGTCGACGTTCGGATCGTGATCTCCCCTCCGGATCGGGTCGGGTTCCTCCTCCGGGTAGGCTCGTCTTCTTCCTCCATCCGGATCGGTTCGTGATCACCATTCAGGTTCGGGTCGTGGTTACCCAACTGGGTCGGGTCGGGTGTATCCACCCAGGTCACCGGGTCGGGTCGTGGTCTTCAAGTGCTAACTTGTCTTGGCTCATGGTCTTCAAGGCGATCAGCGCGTGGATGCTCCGCTCGTGGCGATCAACTCGAAGAGGTGAGGAACATCTAGCGACTCGTGGTGTATGGTGCTCCACGGCCCGTGATACATGGGCTCGATCCGGTCGGCTCGTGGGGTAGGACTCACGATCGAGTCAGTTCAGAGGGGCGATCCGATCCGGTTCCTGCACAAATTTCCTGCAACTTTTCCAGCGACTGTCTTACGCCATACGACGGCGTTTTCGACCAAAATAACTTCACTAAGCAACCATAAAGCATTCCAAACAGTAATAGCAACATAAGGAATCAACCATAAACACCAAAACAACAATCTAATGTATTAAAATGGATCAAACATACCCAAAACCCATATTTTCCCCTTAAGCATGTTTAAGCAAATCTAATGATAGGATTAGCAAACCTTAACCAAATTAACCCAAGCTTCTAACAGAGGTCTAAAATGGTGTTTAAGAATTTCTAAACATTTTTCCAGAATTTAATTATGTTTAAATTCGCTAATTAACACTAATTACCCTTAATTAACCATAATTAGTTAAAAAACAAGGATAATCACTCACCTTTGCCACAATTACAACTTTCAAAACCGAAACTCCTCTGATTTGGGCGAATATCAATGTCTAACAGCAGCTCCAACCTTGCTTTGGTGTTATTTCTCCTTAATTTGGTGTAGATTAGGCTAATCCTTGATTAAACGGTGATCAGAAATGATTCTAGAAAGTGGAGGCCATTGCTAGGGTTTCTAAGAGGTAAATGGCGGCTAGAAAACTGAAATAGAATAAAAACCTAACTCATTTCAGCCTCCCCATAACCCTAATCCCATAATGGGTTATGGGCCCATTCACTAATCACCTCATTTGGCCCGGTTAAGTAGTTTTTCACCTTCTAAACCTTATTTCAGCCATATCTCCCAAACGGTAAGTCCGTTTTTCACATATGACCACTCTACGGAAAGGTAAATTGTCATCCAGATCTAATGGAAGTGGTTTAAGGTCAAAACTCCTTTCCAATCAAAATTTATAGCCAAAACAAGATCAGCTAGGGGCAAAACGGTCATTTAAAAATCGGCAAAAATCATGAACATGGAAAATGACCCCAATAGTCGTCTCCCAAAGTTACATGACCATACGACTTCATATGTGAAAGAAATATATTCTACGATCCTTTGATGCATAGAATGCGGGTCGTTACAGTGGATGACCTTCTATACCGCAATATCCTGCCTCGAAGCAGGATGGATATTATTGTTGACTAACATATGTGGATGTAGAAAAAAAACAGGTTGGAGGAATCTAGTTGGATTCCTCACATTTAAATTATTTGTTTTTCATATATATGCTGATATATGATGTATTTATACCTGTGCCAGTTTATAGTATACTGTTAGCCTGCTTTGTGACCAGGCTACCCAAAGCCAGGGACTTGAGTATGAACTTACATTGATTGGCGATCACTTGGATGGAGTGATAGAAAGATGGAAAATTTGAATTATACATGCAAATGTCACCGGATTGGATCCCCCTATCGGATCGGATCGGATCCCTCCTTTTGAATCGGATTGGATCAGATTCCTCCTTTCGGATCGGATCGGATCCCCCTCCCCGGATCGGATCGGAGTACCCTCTACCCGAACCGCCTGAAGTATTCTGTACAGAAGTGCGTGTAGGCATTCTGCTCGAACAACTGGTTCGGTTCGGATCCGATCCGAATCGACTGGACCTGCTTCTGCACACGGAGTTTGACCTCTTCTCTTGGCATAACCGACTCCTACAATTGCGGATCGGACTCCACTTGGCAAAGCACGACCTGGTAACCACTTTTCCACGTTCTCCACTACTTTTGAGATCTCCTCCGGTCACGCCACGTGGCCCATCCGAACCGGAACCGCCCAGAGCTTCTCTACAGCTATAAATACACCACAACATGGCCATTTGAGAGGACTTTTGGCATTTCATTCATTCATGGTAGCCATGGCCGAATTCCCCCACCAATAACCACCTTCTTATCCAATGAAAATCAATGAATCAATGAATTCGGAGAGAATTATTCATTGTATTTGAGCGATTGAGTGATTAAATTCCTTGTAATTGTAATCCACGAATTAAATGAGAAACTGTGAAGTGGATGTAGGCTAGTTAACGCCGAACCACTATAAATCTCGTGTCTCTACTTGATTTTTTACGTTTTAGATTATTATTCCTCACAAATCCTAGACAATTGGGTGTTAGTGCCATTTTTTGGTCTAACATTTTGGTGCTTTCACTGAGAAATGAAGATTCTTAGCTTTTCGGGTTATTTATCTACTGTTTGGATTTCCAAATCCGAAGAGATAATCCACGTTTTCCATGCCTACAAGAAAAAATAAAAAGCAACGGGCTTCTCGCAGAAATGAAGTGAGTGCATAACAACAGGATGACAAGCAGGTTGCAGGTTTCACTCCAGTCACTGGTTCAGGCGTGCCCGGGTCGGGTCGGATCCGAACCGACCCGATACTGACACCTCGATCCGACCCGATCCCCTATCACCACGAATGAGAACCCAGTATTCCATGTTTTTGGCAAGCTTTATCATCGGATCGGATGTGTACCCCCGACCTGAGCTGCAAAAGTGTGGCACCACGAACCGACCCGGGACAGTGCTCCGACCCGACCCGTTGAGCAGGACTCGAATCCAGCTGCTGTTGATACCCCGATCCGACCTGGTGATGCATCTCCGAACCGAAGGGGGTGCCCCGAACCGAACCGAGGAAATGAATGTTACCGATGGTGCATCCATGATCCGACCCAACGTGAAGGCACTCCCGAGCCGCAATTTGAAGGGATGATCCGATCCGAACCGAAATAGCTGTTTTTGGGAAAAAATACATTTTTATGATCATTTCAGAAAAGGATCCATCATCCAAAATCGAAAAAATCTCCGCAGGGACTGTGGGGCCCCGGACCCCCACCGGCGCTGCGCCCGGACCCGCTGACGGCCTCGCCTTCGGCTCGGAACACGGCTCGCCTTCGGCTTGACATATATTTTGGCTAATGGTAGTCATCAAAGCTTGCCAATGAAGATTAGACGGATAATCTAAGAATATGACAGCAAGATGGCAACGACTGGGATTCTTCCCAGAGCCATGACATTTACTTGCATCAGTAAGCCAATGTGAGGAGCTGTCGATCAAATTCAGCTTGCTATCAATGATAGTATACAAGACAATGCTTGTCCTATAGCAGCTTCCTCTTCCATAGCACTGATGGTGTATAAATTTCACTGATGCGACTACTGTTTCCCTAACGACCAGTGATTACCTTATTTATGCGACTTAAACCTATCCAATCGGCGGAGTATCGAATGACGGTTATATAGAACAGTCCGAGCACTACTCCAAAGATGATTCATATGATCTTAGTGACCATGATTGTCAATAATGGGATACCAGAAAGTAGCTAAGGATCCCAACATCCCCAAGCTGCAATTTAATTGGAAGATGTGATGAATGAAATATTTCCCGTGGTTCACCTCCCGAAAAACTCGGCTAACCTTTGCAATGGCTATTTGCTGTCGACCACATCGATGAAGACTGATTTCCATCAAATAAGGGTTAGGTCAACATACTTTAGTGCCCAGAGTTAGGTACTAGTTGAACCACCATACGCCATGATTGGACCTACGGATCCTTTCCCGGATTATAGCAACTAGACCGCCTTCCAGCCACCATACAACCTTGGTCAAGTGATGAGAGCTCGAGATTAAAGCAGATACGAATCGACCATTAGCTCTCTATTTATCATTTCCATTGTAACATAACACATGAATATTACTTCAAGTCTCGCAAGCTATGCTGTCGTACTCAAGCTTATCTGATCAAGGTCTAGACTGACTAGCTTCAGCATAATTCAGAGCTTACATTGCACCCTAGTGTCTACTGCTTAGTCCCAACCGAAGCTGGAGCGGGAATGATCCGTGATGACCAAGTCACTGGAAGAGCCTTCTACTTGGCTGGATAGAATATGCTATGCAACGGAGATGTCATAAAACCCAAAAATGCTTCCCCTCATGATGAGATCGAGTGTGAAATAGGCATGGGCTTAGCAAGCAAAGAAGACATCACAGAAAGAGTTGCCTGATGATCTGCCCGAAGACATAGACCCTAGAAAAGATGAAGATTCGGGATGCAAGAGGGCAACGTCTAACGAAGCAACCTCCCAAAGATTGAAAAGCTCGTATACAGCTTGTTGATTGCTTCGGGAAAACTCTGACCATTGATCAGATGGAAGTTGATCTGGTGTTGGAGACTAAACACAAAAGAGAATAATTGACAACCCCCGTAAGAAACTTCCTATAACACGGAATGCTTCCGGCAGGGAGAATAAATGGCATACCATCGTTCGTTATGCCTCAAGATATGACATGCAAGGTGACATTGCTTATTTCCTTTGAAAGGTTGCCCCGAGATAGATATTAACGAGTCTCATTGCTCAATTCACTGCCCTGAATGATTCGACAAAATCACTAATCAGCCTCCCACTAGTTGGGAGATGAACACCAATGAAACTTTTGGCGGATGACGTTTTGGAGTTAAAAAGTGAAGATTCACAATCTCACTCCCTTCATCGAGTATTAGTCAAGTAACTCGTGCCCCAGATGCTAGGGGCAACTGGAGATTCGAATGTTGATTGCTCGTGACTATATCATCTAATTCAAAGCTGATACATCATGGGCTTGCATGATCGACTACCTCAGCCTTGCCCGAAGTAAAAGTTTAGAGCACTTAAGCCAGGATACTGATTGATTATCTGTGCATTAGATCTTATTCCCGACGTGGGATTGAAGGCATATTTACGGATGGGTGAGATATGACTATCCCCCTAGCAGCCATTTCCTATTTCCCAGCATGGAAAGTGCAAACGTTCTTATAAGCATGGGTCCATTATTATCCTGCCAATTATTGTCCTGGCACCAATGTGATGATATGATACCATTAGCAATACATACATGACTCCTTGACATTCAACCATTGCCCTTAACATGAAGGCAAGAAGGCGATTCAAAGGAGATGTGACCTCGTCATTCGCTTACAGTATTTACCTAACCGCCTTTGTCACTCCAAGACCACAATCAAGGTCTGTTCATTCTTGGGAATGCCATCCCCCGACGATTTGAAAAGACATTCGTCACCAGCTAAAGATCTTAGCTGCCATCCCCTGGCGGAGATTGGGCGAGGCAAAATGGACCTGTATATAGCATGCAATGCCATTTTCGCACAGAATCATATTCATTCCTTTAACAGGATTACTTTTTAACAATGACTCTTATATTTACATGCTACTTGAGTTATTGACATGAATAACTCATGCGATATGAATGATGCAGGTACCCGAAGTTTGGTGCCAATTACTCCTCCCATAGATTGATCGGAGGAATGCAAAGCTTTGGCAAAAATCTTTTGAATGTTTGCCTGATTAACTCTAGTCCTCAGAGGTTGAATAGAAGTATCAACCTAGGACAAGTGTGATGGGTGTGCCATGATTGAAAGACCACTCGATCCGTGACTCTAGCTCTCATGATTTGAGAGAACATTTAAAGGATGATATTGCAGCTTTCAACCAAACTTCATCCCACGAGTTGACGGGATGAGAGAGACTTGATCATTACAAACACCCATCTTTACCCATGAATCGGGGGTTATGAGGAAGCGCCTTGGCGAGTGTGATCCGACCGCTTGCCTGAAAAGCTCAATCCGCCAGAGTGAAGCGTGGGGTAAGGACTAAAAACGAGTTTGAGAACGAAGCTCGAGACGGCAGACTCCTACTCTTTGAAATAGACTGAAGAAGGAGCACCAGGGCGAATGACACGACGTCCATAACTCTAACTCTCATGACTCGAGAGAGAGTATAAAGGACGGGAAGACGACATCCATAACTCTAACTCTCATGACTCGAGAGAGAGTATAAAGGACGGGAAGACGACGTCCGTAACTCTAACTCTCATGACTCGAGAGAGAGTATAAAGGACGGGAGGAAGACGTCCGTAACTCTAACTCTCATGACTAGAGAGAGAGTATAAAGGACGGGAAGACGACGTCCTCAAGGCGTGAAGGTGCACCAAGATTAAAAGACCGCCCTGATTCCACTCTACCCTTGGCATCCGACGGGAGAGTATAAAGGCGCCAGAGACTGGCTCCACAAGAACTCCTACCCCGCTGAAGGATCGGGGAGCAGATTGAAAGCTGAGTTCGAACTCTATCCTAGGCATACGACAGGAGAGTATAAAGGCATGTTGACTAAATGCCATAAAAGGGCTCCTACCCCGCTGTAGTATCAGGGGCAAGAGTGAAAGCTAAGCCCGAACCCTTCATGTCCGGGCATGGGGGGGCAATGCACTATCGATCCTAATCAAACCCAAACAGGCCCTGGCCAGGCACTTTATTCATGACACACATCACCCCCATTTTTAGATAAATTCTATATGATTAGCTAGATATTATTTGATTTCAGGGGTTTTTGAATTGGAACCCTTGTTTGATTGTGATGTGCTTTATTACCTATTGCTTAGGGATTTGCTTTGTTTATAGAGCGCAGGCTTGTACAAGATAACAAGACAAGAATGTGAGCGCCGCACTCGCGACAACCGCAGCAGGCTGGTGGAAAACAAACAAAGGGCCACGTCCAGAAGGCTGACGCTGATGCCTAATGCTAAACTTTTCATGCGACTCAAGGCGACGACCGAAAGGAGGCCTTGAGAGTGAACTGTTTAATAACGTGTCACACGATTTAAGGCAACGACCTAAAGGAGGCCCTAAGAGTGATATATCACTTCAACATACACACCCATGTATGACTAGCCATAGCCCAAGTGCAATGACTAGTGCCACCTCGCAAATATATTGAATAGAAAACGCGATAACTCGAGCACTTGGATAACTCAATCACAGAAGCTTTGAAAACAATGTCTCCCTTCCGTGCATCCACGTCTAAATTTAAAAGGGATGTGATACAACTGCCGAACTTTCTCCATTACCCCCGGACTGGGGCCGCACTGCTGAAAATATTCATAAATGTTATATGTCTATGTCTAACTTATACCTCGATCTTGACAGGCTGCTTGAGGACCACGAAATGAATGCAGAGTGAACGTCCATTTGCTAGTCCGGACCGACTTCCCGGTTGAAAGACCCCATGTAAAGGGAGATGCCATTGCTTTGACTCCTAACTTGCGAAGAGGCGAATTGCCTGGCACTCAGACTCAAAAGCTAAGAAGAAGGAAGATAGAAATTTCTTCTGTGCTGAGGATATTGGCGCAGAAGGCGCTAGGATCGAAGGAAGGTAGCAGATTTCTTCTTGTGATGATCCCTCAGCATGTCAAGCTAGATATGAAATGGATGGTACCCTTGCTGATTTGTGAACTCAAATGGATCAGCGAGATGAACTTCTCTGGAAACGACAGAAAATGGTGGATAACTTCTCTACTAGGATGGATGGAAGGCCTAGTAGCTTCGACTTATTCGCTAGAGCGAGCACTATGGGAATTCAAACGACAATGAACTTGGCTCATACACTCCCTGCCACGTGGTCTAGATAATATGAGACCCTAGGACAAGTTGGCATAGTTGTCTTTGATGAAACAAAGATGCAACCAACCTCCTCCCAGGCATTTGTAACATGCAACCTCCGACCGTGACATTTTGGATGAAAACGATGGATATGTAAGAGCCGCCGAAAAACTTAAACGGAGCCCGACCAACCTTTGCTTCTATACAGATGAATGTTTAAAACCCAGCTCAACCTCAACATGAGGCTCCCCATGAAGGGGGAAAGTAGAAGCATTCGAAGTGGCAATAATTTGACATATCGCCATTCGACTCCAATCCTCAGAGCTTGGATCGGAGATCCAAAACTAACATGAGTCAGACACGAACAAATTATTTTATGTCAAACTCTAACTCATGACTTGATGAAGAAGTATGAATTTAGAGAAGAAATGGATTTGGTGCTCACCGCATAGCAGAACCCCTGTAGAGGGGGGCATAGGACACAAGTTTCGAGTAACATAATTCGACTTTTTGCCGACTTTATGCACATTTATTATCATCGGAGCCCCGCAAGATCCTAGACTGTAACCAAAAGAATGACTCGCCAAGACCAACCCGCATACATCCGAATAGGAATTTTTCATTCAGAATTAAAGAACAGAAGCATGATATACGGCTATTACATATGCAAAACTAAGAAGCCAGAGGTCGGCTTCCACCCGCTTCAGGACTTCATGCTGGGGGCACAAACGCTAAATTGGACAATTGGCGGCAACTTCTAAAAGGCAAAGGACATATTTCCAACGTTAATTGATGCTTCACCAGAGGCGATCCCTGCTTTCTGGCTAAATCGATGAGATGATCCTGACACGAATGTGATTCAGCCATTCGCGTATACAACTCCAACTCTTGACGACTTGAGAATGAACATAGAATAACACGGGTTGACTAAGATTGCTGAACCTGCAGCTCCAACCCGATGTGAAGAAAGAAAGTTCAAAGGCTTACAGACTGGATGTCCGATTGACCTGGTCCAACCCCCACCGACGCTGAGGGCATAAGCATTGACTTCGCTTTTCCTCCACTGATGTTGGGAGCATGAGCTTCAACTGACAAACTGACTTTGAACATGGCCCTTACTCGATGCTTGATTCAGAACATATACCTTATATCTCTGGAATATGACATGATTCATCTTGACCGTCTAAGTAAGCCAACTAATGGGTCAAACATGACTTCAAAGAATTGATCTACAACTGTATCAACTAGAGAATGTGGAGAACTCCTTTACTGCCTTACGATTGTGGCGAACTTATTCGTGGATTTCTTTTAATATGATCTGATTACTATCCCAATGCCGGGATAGTCCCAAGACGAGCGCAAATGAAAGATTTGTGTATCAATTGTGATGTGGTCTATCCCAACAGCCCAGATGCTAGCTCAAATCCCGAAGATTCTTATACTACCCCATGATTTGGATGGCTAAGTTCATACATTGACTTATACATAAAAAAAAGCCTGACTTAGTAACACACTTGACTTGCATAGGAAAACGGCGTCGTTTGGCAACGACCCGTGTATGTACGATCTCATACCGGAGCCAACGATCCTACATGACTTATGATGAAGGAATTAGACCTCTTGATTAGACGAGGCCTAAACAGTTACCTGATCATTTTAACTACTCCTTCCATAGAATTTAGTCTGACTAGCGGCCATGGAAGTAACGCAACAATCTGATAAAACCTCCTCAAGGGTGGATGACGTTTTAAAAAGATTTATCTCGACTTAATCAAAGCACATCTCATCTGCGATAAGATGTACTTTGGGGGGCAAAATGTTAGCCTGCTTTGTGACCAGGCTACCCAAAGCCAGTGTAACGACCCTGAATTTTGGGGCCAAGTTAAAATTTATTTTAAGTGATTTTAAATGAGTTTTGATATTTAAAATAATCTATTTTAAATAATAAGGATCACAAATTTGGTTCAAATCGAAGTTAGAATGAATAAATTAATTTTAAATATAAAAAGAGCTAGAAATGGCGCGGTAGTTTGAAAAGTCAAACGTGAACTTTGACTAACCATACAGGATGCAAAATTTAACGGATTTTAGTAAAACCAAAAATATTGGAATCTATTTAAAAATATCTTTCCAACGAATCCGAAAAATCGAAATTTCATAACGGGAATCAAAAGTTATGGCCAATTCAATATTTAGAAAGGTCGCTATGAAATTTATAAGGGCCAAAATGCTACATTTTGCAGAATAAGGAATTAGGACCCGAAACCATCTCCATTGGTTTTAGAATGTTGTTTACATATAATAATGACTATAAGAACTTATATTTTTGAGTTTCGGAAAAATCCCACTATTTTTGGTATTTTTAAATATTAAAATATACACCTGAAAAATAGAATTTTTGCAAACGAACTCCGAATTCGACGAAACTAGTTTCTATGGATTCGGAATATTAAATTAAGGTTAAATTATAAAATTTATAATTTTTGGAATTATTTTGTGGCCTGTATAATTTTTACAGTGGAAATACAGCCTTTTTTCAGACTTCGGAAATTTATAATAAATTCTTACGGAATCGGAAAATTACGAAATCAGGTTCGTTGGGTTCGTAATGACCTGAAATAATTATGTTTAAAATTTTATTAATTTTGAAATCAGCATGTATTTATAAGAATTTCTGAATTGAAGAAAACAGTTGAAAATTGAGTAATTGGGCACGTAATGATATGTGGGCCCAAACCAAAATTAAACCCATGGTATATATTATATTTTTTCTGAGATTTAGGGCTGAAATTCGAAATACACAGCAGCCATTCTCTCTTCCATCGTTTTTTCTCAATTTCCATGGCGGCTCTCTCTTCCTCTAAAATTTGTCAAAAATAAAATCTCTTCAAACCATAGCAAATTATATGTCCTCTTGAAGGTCTCGACGATACGAAGCTAATGGTGTAGTCGGTTTTGTCAAACAGCGCTCGGATTCGCCGGAATCTCGTCTTAAAGCTCGCTGTTTTCGAAATTCAGAAGCTCAAAACGTAAATCAAGAAATTCCCGTGAATCGAGGAAGAATTAGACGAAGTCACGAACACGGAAGTTCTTGGTCTACGTGAGGTGGAGGTGCTCGCCAAATTTCAGGCAGTTTGGAGGTGTGAGGCGGCCTGTGGGACCCGCGAGGCGAAATCTTTCTAGGCGATTTCCCGATGATCGGAGAAGCTTTAGGGGCGGCTCTTTCTGGTGGTGGTGCGTCTCGCCAAGACGAAGACATTGGCGGTGGTCCCGTGGCGTCAGGTGGCCCGAGGCAGCGGCAAAGTGCGGTCAAAGTTCGGCGATGAACAGTGTTTTTCGGTCAACGGGCTGAGGGTATTTTCTATTTTATTTTTAAATTATTTAATTAATTTCCAGAACTTTAAAATTGCATAACTCACTCATACGAAGTCGAAAATCGACGATTTCAGGTGCGTTGGGATCGTGGCGACGAGATGGACGCGTGGACACTAATTTTGTCCAATTCTGAGACGGTGAAATTTTTAGGTATTTTCATGAATATTAATTAATTATTTAATTACCCGATCTTTAAAAATTCATAACTCTTTCATACGAGGTCCGTTTGACGAACCGTAAATTGCGTTGGAATCACAAAATTAAGAGCTTCGCGATGGCGCAGACCGCAGCTGAAAAGAAGACAGTAAAATTTTGGCCAAAAATTCAAGGTGAGAGTTCACTTCTATTTTAATTAATTTAATTTAATTCATACTATGCGATGTGAACCTGCTATGAAAAAATGCGATGTGAATCAGCTATGACCAAACCTCTGTATGTATGCTAGATCTAATGTTGTGAGTATTCACTTTATTTAAATAAATTATAGATCTATTATTTGATGTATGAAGTATGATGTTTGAATTGTATGGTTGATGTTTTGAATGATTAGAAATAGTAGATCTGAAATTTAGCATCGATGAATATATTTGCTGTTGTTATGTTTCATGGAAAAATAAGATTAGCGATGTGTGTATGACATGAAAACTTGAATCACTATAGAGGTAGGAAATTTAAGTTGGACGATGTTAATATGACATGAAACAAAAGTTAGAGATTTTATTGTTTTTATAAAAAGATTATATTTTTATTGATTATATAAAAAGTTATATATTTTGTTGTTATAAACAAAAGACCACATTTTTATTGCAAACATATAAAAGTATATGTTTTGTTGATTTAATAAGATGGATAGATTTTACATTTGAAATTTGTAAATATAGTTGCAATGAAAAACGGTGTTTAATTTTACATTAGAAATATGTAAATATGAAAATGCATTGATATGAAGAATAACATTTTTGTCATGTGATAAATATAAAATGCACTGTAAGGAAAATAACATTTTTGTTTAAATGTTAAAAATAGAAATTTCATCATATGAAATTATTCACCGTATGATGATTGACATTTTTTGTCAATGTTTATATAAGAAAATAAACACCGTATGATGATTGACATTTTTGTCAATGTTTATATAAGAAAATAAACACCGTATGTTGATTGACATTTTTGTCAATATTTTAAAATAGAATTTGTCGCCATTTGAGTTAAGTATATTTTTGTTCATTTACAAAATAGAATTGGCCGCTATATGTAATGAACTAATATTTTGTTCATTATCAAAATAAGAAAACATCGTATGTAAGTGAATATTTTTGTTCATTATCAAAATAAAGAGCACCGTATGTTGAATGAACAAATTTGTGTTATTTTAAAATAAAGAGCACCGTATGTTGAATGAACAAATTTGTGTTAAAATAGAAATTTGCATTGCATAAAATAGTATTTTGTCATGTTAGAATAAGTAAATAATGCATTGTATGTAAAATAATGCATTGTATGTATAGCATAGTATTTTGTCCAAGTTAGAAAATAATGCATTGTATGTAAAATAATGCATTGTATGTATAGCATAGTATTTTGTCCAAGTTAGAAAATAATGCATTGTATGTAAAATATGAAAATAATGCATTGTATGTGAATAGTATTTTTGCCATTTTTGGTCATGTTATAAAAATAAGTTTGCATTGTATGTTAAATAACATTTTTGGTCATGTTATAAAAATATAAGTTTGCATTGTATGTTAAATAACATTTTTGGTCATGTTATAAAAATATAAGTTTGCATTGTATGTTAAATAACATTTTTGGTCATGTTATAAAAATATAAGTTTGCATTGTATGTTAAATAACATTTTTGGTCATGTTATAAAAATATAAGTTTGCATTGTATGTTAAATAACATTTTTGGTCATGTTATAAAAATATAAGTTTGCATTGTATGTTAAATAACATTTTTGGTCATGTTATAAAAATATAAGTTTGCATTGTATGTTAAATAACATTTTTGGTCATGTTATAAAAATATAAGTTGGCATTGTATGTTAAATAACATTTTTGGTCATTTATAAAAATATAAGTTTGCATTGTATGTTAAATAACATTTTTGGTCATGTTATAAAAATATAAGTTTGCATTGTATGTTAAATAACATTTTTGGTCATGTTATAAAAATATAAGTTTGCATTGTATGTTAAATAACATTTTTGGTCATGTTATAAAAATATAAATTTGCATCGTATGATAAAATAGCATTTTGTAAAAAATGAAAATATTTACCGTATGATTGATGGATACTTATTTTGTTAAATATGAAAATGTCACCGTATGATTCATTAACATTATTTTTAATGTTATGTACTAAGAAAATGAACCGTATGAGATTAACATTCATTTGTGTTAATATTAGAATTATAAAAAAATTTCACCGTATGTTGAATGGAAATTTTTTTGTTAATGTTATATAGAAAATTTCACCATATGATAATTTAACATTTTTGTCTATATTAAAAATATAGAAAATGCATTGTATGATTCATTAACATTTATTTCTAATATTAATGGAATGGAAAATAAAAGAGAAAAACTCACTATATGGTTCATTAACATTTATTGTATGTACATGTAACATTATTTTAAATGTTAATAAAAAGAGTATTTCTATCGTAGGAAGAGTACATTATTTTTAATGTTAAAAATAAGTAATTTACAATGCATGGGAAATCGACATTAGTTATAATGGTAATTTAAAGAGGATTAACTGTAGGAAAGAGATTACATTTTATTTATGCATTATATTATAAGAATAACACCATTGTATGATATTAACATTTTAATGTTAATGTTAAAAAGAAAATAACACTGTATGTAGTTAACATTATTTTTAATGTTAATATAAGAGAAAATTTCATCGTATGTCAAGTTAACATTTAATTTTAATGTTAACACATAAGAATTTATACCGTATGGTATTAACATTATTTTATAATGTATATAAAAAGAGAATTCACCCCGTAGGAAGAATTAACATTATTTATAATGTTAAATAAAAGAAAAGAAACTGTATGTAAGGTTTAACATTATTTATAATGTTAAATAAAATAAAAGAAACTGTATGTAAGGTTTAACATTATTTATAATGTTAAATAAAAGGAATGAAACGTATGTAAGAATAACATTATTTATAATGTTAAATGAAAGATAAGGAACTGTATTGGAACATTAACATTATTTATAATGTAGGTAAAAGGGAACTTACACCATAGGAAAATGTTCATTATTCATAATGAAATTGGAAAAGATATATATAAAGAAATGAATGGGATGGCACATTATAATTTACATTCTTAAATGAAAATTATAAAGTATAAAATAAATAATAATGAATTAAAAAGGGAAGAATTATCGTCTAATCCTAAACTACATTGTCAGGTAAGTAGAAAGGTGAAAGTTAAGAGAAATGTAAGCTGCACGTAGGGACGACAAACTAAACGAATTATATATATATATATATATATATATATATATAATTAAAATAACGATATGAAATATGTTTTTCTCAAAATATATGAATGCGAGATTATTTGGAAAGTCCGGGTTAATCCCATTCCAAACGATCGTACGATTCCAAGAATTCAAGTATGAAGACGGCGCATGAAGACCGTAAATCTCCCCTCGAATGGACAACGATCAAGACTCTGAATTGGTTTGCTCCCAATTCAAGGGTCGGGGTAATTGCCCAAACGTACGTGTTGATTTCACGGGTTTGACCCTAGTTCAGACCTAGAGCATGGGTATAAATGGATAGTGTGTCTGACATCGTACCCCACAAAATATTATGTTGTTGATATTCAGTTAATATATAAACGATTGGTGGTAGAGAATTTATTCTCTACTTAACACCCGTTTATATAGTGACGGAAGATCAATAGTACGGTATGGAGTGACGGTGTGGCATACTAAGATGCAATGATCAGGGTTTCTTGTTGAAAAGCAGAACCTTGTGGTATGAAGAACATGACTTCACGAGCCTCACAAACCGGTAGAGTCTAAAAAGGGGGAAGGGAACGCAGGGAAAGTAGCACGTTTCTTTCTAGTAGTAGTCATTTTACTTTTGGAGGATGATGAAATGAGGCGCCTCGGATAGGTCCTATAGGACCGGGGAACGTGTACTTAGGAATAACTAATCCTCTAAGCTGTATGTGAGGACCGGCCCTGCCATTTCCAAGGGTTAACTGCGGGTAATCCTAAGGCATTAACTAGAGTGTCTCGAATCGGTAAGGAGTCCTCCCTAGCCTGGACTCATGATGGAAACCCAAATTTCCAATACGACCCCGACGGATTTGATTTGTATTACTAGTACGGAGGCATAATATATGGTACCTATGCTTCCTAGGATTAATACATTGCTTTGAATTGTTTTAAAACATATACACCCTAATAATAGTATTAGTTTCGTATTTGGCGTATTTAGCATGTTTAACCACCATAAGGTAAAACTCTATCCTCTTGGTGTGCGTTGCATTGTGTGATGGGACCTGAGTCTTATGGTGGTTCCATTTTTCAAAAGACATTGCGTTGTTGACGACTTATTTAATCATTTATTATGACACTGTAGTTATGCACGGCAATCCATTGGTACAACCCGTTCCGCGCTAGCGGCGTGGTCTTTGGATTTGCCTTATTAGTACGAGTAAATCTATTTAAGAATTCTCACACCAGTCCCACGACTGACCCATAGTTTGTTTCACCTTTTTGCAAACTTGGGTGCCCTCTCTTCTACACGGGCAGCCAAGTAGACAGGTTCATTCTTTGCTTGGAGCTTTTCTTTGTAGCTGCTTGTTTTCTCTCTCTTGGATTCTGCTTGGGAGAAGAGGTGATGACTTGGAGCTTGAAGACTTTTTGTTTCTATTGGCATCTTTTCTTTTCTTTTTAGACATCAAACTTATCTCTTTTCTGCAAACTTGTTGTAATAATCTTAGTTCTGTGACTGTGGAATTTCTGTGATTGATGACATTATATTTTTCCGCTGCTATAATGTTATTACTCTATGAATCTCCTTTGCTATATTGTATCTGTGTTCTGTTTTATTGTATTTATGTTGTATTCCAAAAATGATTTCTCCTGCTTTCACTTGTGGAAGTTTGGGGTCGTCACAGCCAGGGACTTGAGTATGAACTTACATTGATTGGCGATCACTTGAATGGAGTGATAGAAAGATGGAAAATTTGAATTATACATGCAAATGTCACCGGATTGGATCCCCCTATCGGATCGGATCGGATCCCTCCTTTTGAATCGGATCGGATCAGATTCCTCCTTTCGGATCGGATCGGATCCCCCTCCCCGGATCGGATCGGAGTACCCTCTTCCCGAACCGCCTGAAGTATTCTGTACAGAAGTGCGTGTAGGCATTCTGCTCGAACAACTGGTTCGGTTCAGATCTGATCCGAACCGACTAGACCTGCTTCTGCACACGGAGTTTGACCTCTTCTCTTGGCATAACCGACTCCTACAATTGTGGATCAGACTCCACTTGGCAAAGCACGACCTGGTAACCACTTTTCCACGTTCTCCACTACTTCTGAGATCTCCTCCGGTCACGCCACGTGGCCCATCCGAACCGGAACCGCCCAGAGCTTCTCTACAGCTATAAATACACCACAACATGGCCATTTGAGAGGACTTTTGGCATTTCATTCATTCATGGTAGCCCTGGCCGAATTCCCCCACCAATAACCACCTTCTTCTCCAATGAAAATCAATGAATCAATGAATTCGGAGAGAATTATTCATTGTATTTGAGCGATTGAGTGATTAAATTCCTTGTAATTGTAATCCATGAATGAAATGAGAAACTGTGAAGTGGATGTAGGCTTGTTAACGCTGAACCACTATAAATCTCGTGTCTCTACTTGATTTTTTACGTTTTAGATTATTATTCCTCACAAATCCTAGACAATTGGGTGTTAGTGCCATTTTTTGGTCTAACATATACTAAGATGTGTTAGTAACTCTAATTGTTGATTTTGGATATTTTAAATATCCCAAATTGTAATATATGGATTTTGAAATAGAAACTGAGATATAAAAAGAGTTTTAAAATAGTTAATTTCAAATAAAAATGGTTATTTAGAATCTAAATTAAATAGAATGTAATGGTAAACATTTGTTTAAATAATATAAGGAGGCGATTTTCTAAGTGACAATTATAAGAAGTGAAAACTAGTATTTTTGGAGTAGTTTAGAAAGATATAATTTAAGCATGGATTTGGAAAAGAAAGCAGAAATGTGTTTTAAAATAATATTTTAAATGAGTAGGATGTTCCAATAGAAAGGGAATTTTATTTTTCAATGAGATACTTATTTAGTAACTAAATTATAAATAGAATTGGACAACAAAGATTTATTTTAACAAATAAGACGAGAAGTTAATGTTACAGAAAATACTCTAAGATACGAGTCAAATAGCCGCTAAGAAACCACGCAAGCACCTTAGGTGAGGGTGCTCATACAACGGCTTAATTGGGTTCAAGTCACGCCATGGGACTCTGGAAGAGAAACTAAAGAGAATCACTCAAGTCACGGCACTACAACTCGACCCCGGTGGGTACATGAATTCCAACCAAGTGGAAGAAAATAGCATACCCGAAAGCCCTAAGAAATGCATGGGAAAGAAGGTAAGATTCACCCCGAAAGAAGTGATCCAAAAATGGATTTGACCTAACGTTTCCGGGTATGTCCGACCAAAGATTTTACCCACCCAATAGTAAACATTAGAGAATTTGGAAAAATATATATTTTGAATGTGAATTGTGAAGGAAGATTAAATTGGATTTGAAATGAATAACTTAAAAGATTTGGATTTTCCAATTGAGAGGGAAATATAAGGAAGATTTTATGAAATAACTCTATACTTAGAAGTTATAATGGGATTGAAAACTTGAAATCTGATTTATGAAATCAAGTCTAGTATGGATTTGTATTGAAATTATTGTTCACGATTAAGGTGAATAAAGAGAATAAAGTAAGTGGTGTTAAAATAGAAATTTATAAAGGGTTTTTGAAATATCAAATTCTAATTGAATTTAGATAGAATTAATTTGAATAATATAATATAGAATATATTAAAGAATTTTATATATGGTTTATAAATAGAAAATATTATTAGGATTCGCAAATGACAGGTATATACGGATATATTATAATAGAAGTTATAAATAAAATGGAGTGAATTTTTAAACATATATAAATGTTTATAAAAATTATTTATGGAATAAAGACTTTATATAGGACTTGGTTTATAAAGATTAAAATGAAATGGAATTGGATAATGAAAATATATCACTATAAAGAAAACCCTGTTTCAGTTTAGAAATAAATATTTAGAAAATGTTTTGCAAATCAAATCCGTAAAGGAATATTGTATAAAGATTGTAGAAATGTTTTGTAAATATAATTTTTAAGTTAAATATTTGAACGCTCATAAATTTGAGATAAACATCTCATATAAAAAAATGGTAATTAATATTTGAAATTCCCGTTTAAAAGTTTAAAAATGGTGTTAAGAAATTAGAAACTAACTGGAGATTGGTGAGTCAAAGTATCGATCTAATGTTGGTTTCAGCCTTCGAGGTTGATAATTAGGGAATTATTCCCTTACCAGTTTACGGTTAGAGACTAATGACCGAGTTGAGAAATACGTGCTTAAAAGGATTTTAAAATTGAAAGGGGCTTTTGAATATTCTTATATATATATATATATATATATATATTAATATAAGAAGAGAAATTAGTATTCCAAATATTGGAAAAGAAGAGAAGTTAAATTTAACGAATGAAGAGGCTAAAATGACGATGAATATTAAATCAATTTTCTTTTATAGATGAATGGTTGTTTTATTTGATAGTTAAATAACCGACTATCAAATCTGGCCTATATGCTTGTTGGTATGGAAAGAACGGGATCGAATTTATTCGAAAACCATTCCGAACCAACTAATATGAAAACATAGAATATACGGATTGAATATGGAGCAATGAAGACCATAGATCTTCATAAGCGGAAGGACTACTTGTCAAGTTCTCTGGAGTCGCGCTCGAATATATTTTAATGGTGATCCTATCATAATTGAAATCGGCGGATGGCAAGGACTACTCGCTACCGATCTATAAGGTGATTCCTAGGATGCGGTAGGATAGTGCCTTCGGTTTGTCCAGTCCTAGGACAGCTTATATGCACGAATGTCTGACAAAGAATTTCCAAAGGACCACGTACATTGATTTCCTCAAACGTATTTCTGTTGATGGCGGAGAAGACACCTTCTCTTAGCTTGAACACTAGAATATTTTTGTGGAAGTCAATTAGTGATATTTGACAGATTTGACGATGTGGCATTCAAAGTGAGTGGTGGCCAGATGATTTGAAATGGTTATTTGAACCTCATGCCTCACAACCGGGAAATGACAAAAATCGGGCAGGTAACATGACTATGTGGGTCACCCCCATTAGTGTGTATTGTCACCATTTAGAGAATATTCGTATTTATTACTTCTTTCTACTCTTATATCTTCCGAGAACGGTTATGTTGCTAGCAACCATAAGTGACAGTATATTCAATACACTCAAGAGAAATGAGTTGTCGGTCATGTGTAGGCCGGGTTGCAAGACGTTCTTGTTGAACCTAGTGTATTCCCCTCTAGAGATACACTATCGGCTAGTGGTTCCATACATTGTCATAGTCAGAATCCAATCTCCAATAAGCACCCGCGGTTCTGATTGTATACTATATATGTAGAGCGTGAGATGCAAGCGTTCTGCTAGATTGATATTTATTTGTATTTAGAGACTATTATAATATCAGGAAAAATATTGATTTCAAAATGTTTTGAGTTATCGTAAGGTAAAAACCGTCCGTGTTTATGTGCGGATTGGTCTTACGGTCATCCTTTTTTTGAAAGATTTTTAACTTTAAAATCAAGTTGGATGGTACCAATAATCTAGCGAGTTTTTCTCATGCTGGTTAACCAGACTGACCTATGGCATTTGTAATGCTCGAGTCAGACCCTGCTAGGTCAGACCAAGTTGTATAGGTTCAGGGTAAGATGAAACAGATTCTAGGAGACGAGCTGGAGGAGATTAGACGTATGATATATGTAGTATTCTGTTGTAAGTTGTAAATGAGGACATACTATTATAGCTATCCAGATGAATTAAATGTCCGTTGTACTCTGATAATTGTAAGTATTATTTCAAGTTTTTCAATAAAGATTTATTTTTGTATTATATTTTATTCCGCTGCGATGTGAGACTCTGATATGGTGTTTAGTTCCTTTTCTTCTTCTATTCTAATTTTTCTTTCTTTCTTATCTCACCCTCTAACTTCTTCCTTTAACATTCTGGATTTTCGGTACTCGAGTTTGGACACGGGATGTATTTGTGTCGAAAATTCGAGCATCGAATTTTCTGGTTCGTTGCAGTGGTATTAGAACGATGGTTTAGGAATAACCTTGGCTCTGTGGCATAACTCGATAAAGATGGGTTAGTAATACCCTAGATTGATTTTTAGTGTATGTATATGAGAGTGCGTATTTGTATATTTTATAAAAATGTTTTGTATTGTGTCACTTGATCGGTTCAATTTTGAACTGGAAACTGATACAGTATTATTTTCTAAAGCGGGTAAATGAAATAATTTTGCCCAAATTATATTTTTGTATAGAAAAGAAATAATTCTATCAATTTATTATTTGATTGTTTGAATATAATTCAAATGGAATTTGAACGGTATTATGGAATTGAACTGGTTTAATATAACCAGAGGAAGATGAAATGATTGGTTTTTGAAATAAAAATCAAACCTTAGGTGTAAACTGGAAGATAAGGGAAAAATCCCAATATAAATGAATTGTATGGATTAATACTTGGCTGAAAAGTAAGTTAAACATATTTGGATTGAAACTGAAACCTTATTGAACTAAAACGAATTATTAAATCAATATGGTATAAAAATGCTTAAATTCAAGTTGAAATATAAATAAAATGGATGTTGATAATCTAAATAGAACTCGACACATACAGTTGAATGTATCGAGTGAAATAAGAATTGAATTGCAATAAATCCAAGTCGGGTAAGAATAATTGAATATGACTTAAAATATTATTCAAATAAGCTTAGGCTATGAAATTGCGTCTTGAAATATAAGTGAATGTGTATATAAACTTGAGTTGAATAGAAAAATGAAGCATGAACCAAATTGAGTTTAACTAAATTTGGAACTCAAGTGTAAATTTAAAAGAATTTGCAAATTGGAAATAAAACCTAGAACTTGGGCTAAAAATGAAACTTGACACATTATAAGCAAATGTGTACATATTTGAACATGTTTATCACAAGTGAAGCAAGAAAACCAATTAATGAATAAATTGGCGAATTGGAAGAAAAAATTAAATTAATTGTGATCGAATAGAAATGAATATGTATATGATTGAGTAGGTTTATTGGATGGAAGAAAGTATGAAGAATAAATAAGGGATGCCCGACAAAAAAGGTACAGGTTTAATTTAATATGGGATTTTCTGAGCCTATTTGGCAAGCCGCTTGGCTTTTTAATTTTCTTTTTGATTGGGAAAGGCCAAGAGAGGCATTTTGTAGTTGTACCGATCAACACATACAAAGGATACTCTGGCGATTTTTTTTGGAAATTTAGGGAGTTAGAAAAACTTTCAACAGTTTTGAAAATTTTTGTTAACAAAAAGTTAATCGAGGATAAGGATTTTTGAGTGGGATTGAAAACTAGTGAATTGGTTGAGTAGTAACGATATTGAAATAAGCGTCGAGTTGATAATGAGAAGTTAATGAGGTATAGCTATTTTTCCTACTTAGTAATTTTGGGGACGAAATTCTTTTAAAGGGGAAGGAATGTAACCTCTCGTATTTTTTATCACTTAAGTTTAAATATTTTAAATTAGTTTAAATATTTGACTAGTAATATAAATGGATTTTTATATTAATTAAAATGAAGTTTGAAATGTATATATATATATATTAAATATAAACGAGCTCGTATTGGCGAGATAGTTTGTAATATTTAATTTTTAACTTCAATTGAGTATACAAAATTCATATTAAGTCGGAATTCACTGAAACAAGAAATATTCGAATCTGTTGAACTATAGTTTTGTAATAAAAGAGAAAAATCGGAATTTCGTAATTTATATTGAGAGTTATGGCCAAATAAAATTTTCAAATAGTCATTGTGAAATCGTTTATAAACGATAACGATTTATTCAATAAAATAAATTGATTTTAAATCAATTTAATATTAGTTTAATGTGAAAATAAAATATTAAGTTTAAAATTTCAAGTTAATTTATTCTGGAAGTTATATAATTCACTTTGTGTATATTTATATGATAATAATATTTTATTTGTTATTTTTAAGTCAATTTATATTAAATAAAATTTAATGTTAAATCGTTAATTTAATTTAATATCTTTTGTATATGGTCGAATCAGACTATGAAAAACGTTCTAGTGTGTTCAAAATAGTGATATAACCCTTGGAATGTCTTTTGTTGCGTTTAAATAGGGGCTCAGAACCGCATGGTATTTTAACTTAAGTCACCGCGGTAAATAAATAAACAAATCAAAATATAAATAATAAAAATGGAAAAATAGGGGGCAACCTACTTCCTTATACACAGACTATTCTACAACCTATACCCTCGCCTTCTCTTTTCACCATCCTATCGAAATTTTTCCTTCTCCATAAAGCTTTCAGAAATGGTACACTAAATCTATGCCTACCCCTAAACCTATCTGATTCAATGTCGTTCTTATCCTACTCACCATTCGCCTATAAACTGAAGACCGTCACTTTTTTTTCTCCATTCTAAAATCCACAAAACCATATACTCTTTTCTTCCAAATCATTAATAAAATCGAAATAGGTTTCGCACAAAATTAAAGATGAAAATAAAAATGGAAACCACGAACAATTAGTCGAGTTTTCAGATGCTCGAAATCACGCGGGAGGCACTCGCGACTGAAGAAAAGGGTGCGTAGTGGTTTGGAGGTTTCTATCGTGGTTCCTGTGAAGAAACCGCAAGTTCCCATTAGAGCTCAACATCGAAGGGGACACCGTGAATTAAAGAAAGTGACTAGCGATTATACCGTGGATGGAAATTGTGGTGTGGAGAGGGATTAAAGGATTCCGGAGGTGTTAATTGTTAAATTAGGGTTATCAAGTGCAGTGGATGTTGGAAGTGGTGCAATACTAGAGGGGATGATGGAATTTGACAGCAGGGTTGAGTTTTTGAGGAATCAGCAGTCGAAAATATGAAGCCGACATGGTTTGGGAGGGGAGTATGAAGTGTAGTGGGATACTAATGGACGTGGGTGAACTAAAACAAATTGTGATGCTCAGTGGAGGCATTGAAGTTCAAAATTGATGGTGCAATAAACTGGACTAGGTGACTGGGTGGAAATTAGAATTGGTGAGGATAAACTGTGAGGAGTTTGTTAAGATAGTGGACTGAAGGCAGTGGGTTAAAAAGGAGATGTTAAGTGTCTATCAGATGTATGAAGAAATGCCAAAGTGGAGAATTTCAGTTTGGGTTGGTGTTGTTTATTGGGACTAGTCAGAAATTTACTTCGTAAATTAGTTGAGTGATTGGCAGTTATAAATCGTTTTTCCAATTTAAATTACATAGAATAATTAACATGCTTATCGGTTATATTAATTTAATTAAATAATTGTTAATCATTAAATTAAAATTTAATAATCATAGGAGCTTGATAAAATGATTTGAGACAAGTCAAGTCAATCCGTAGACGCATATATGGAATAAAATCGGATATTCAGAAATGAGAAATCGAGGTGAGTTAAACTCACTCAGTAATTATTGGTAACTATTTTTAATAGTTCAAATTTATTTTATTGCTTATTGGCTGATAAATTGATTAATATAAAGTGATTATAGTATATAATAATATTATATAATAATATTGGTGATTGGTTATTGGATATTCCCGCGGTACCGTTAGCGGATGCCCGCGGTACCAATAACGGATGATTTCCGTATGCGCCCCACAATATATATATATATATATATATATATATATATAGTGGATGACCTTTTATACCGCGATATCCTGCCTCAAAGCAGGATGGGTATTATTATTGTTGATTAATATCTTTGGATGCAGAAGAAACAGGTTGGAAGAATCCAGCTGGATTCCTCACATTTAAATTATTTGTTTTTCACATATATTCTGATATATGATGTGTTTATAATTTGTGCCAGTTTATAGTATACTTGAATGTGTTAGTAACACTAACTATTGATTTGGGATATTTTAAATATCCTAAATAGTAATATATGGGTTTCAATACAGAAATTGAGATATATATAAAGAGTTTTAAAATAGTTATTTTCAAATAAAAATGGTTATTTAGAATCCAAATTAATTAGAATGTAAAGATAAACATTTGTTTAAATAAATAATATAAGGAGGCGATTTTATAAGTGACAATTATAAGAAGTGAAAACCAGTATTTTTGGAGTAGTTTAGAAAGATATAATTTAAGCATAGATATGGAAAAGAAAGTGAAAATGTGTTATAAACAAATATTTTAAATGAGTAGGATGTTCCAATAGAAAGGGGATTTTATTTTTCAATGGGATATTTATTTAGTAACTAAATTATAAATAGAATTGGACGACAAAGATTTATTTTAACAAATAAGACGAGAAGTTAATTTTATAAGAAACGTTAGAGAATTTGGAAAAAAAAATATTTTGAATATGAATTGTGAAGGAAGATATTAATCGGGTTAGGAACCAATAACTTAGATAGATTTGGATTTTCCAATTGAGAGGGAAATATAAGGAAGATTTTATGAAATAACTCTATACTTAGAAGTTATAATGGGATTGAAAACTTGAAATCTGATTTATAAAATCAAGTCTAGTATGGATTTGTATTGGAATTACTATTCACGATTAAGGTGAAAAAAGAGAATAAAGTAAGTGGCATGAAAATAGAAATTTATAAAGGGTTTTTGAAATATTATATTCTAATTGAATTTAGATAGAATTAATTTGAATAATATAATATAGATTATATTAAAGAATTTTACATATGGTTTATAAATTGTAAATATTATTAGGATTTGCAAATGACCGGTATATACAAATATTTTGGAATAGATGTTATAAATAGAATGGAGTGAAGTTTTAAACATATATAAATGTTTATAAAAATTATTTATGGAATAAAGACTTGATATAGGACTTGGTTTATAAAGATTAAAATGAAATGGAATCGGATAATGAAAGTACATCACTATAAAGAAAATCTTGTTTCAGTTTAGAAATAAATATTTAGCAAATGTTTTGCAAATCAAATCCATAAAGGAATATTGTATAAAGATTGTAGTATGTCTTATAAATATTATTTTTAAGTTAAATATTTGAATGGTCATAAATTTGAGATAAACATCTCATATAAAAAAATGGTAATTAATATTGGAAATTCCCCTTTAAAAATTTAAAAAAGGAGTTAAGAAAATTAGAAACTGACTAGAGATTGGTGAGTTAAATGGTTTTCAAAGTATCGATCTGATGTTGGTTTCGGCCTTCGGGGTTGATACTTAGGGAATTATTCTATTACCAGTTTACGGTTAGAGACTAATGACTGAGTTGAGAAATACATGCTTAAAAGGATTTTAATATTTAAAGGGGCTTTTGAATATTATTATTATTATTATATATATATAAGAAGAGAAATTAGTATTCCAAATATTGGAAAATAAGAGAAGTTAAATTTAATGAATAAAGAGGATAAAATGACGATGAATATTAAATCAATTTCTTTTATGGATGAATGGTTGTTTTATTTGATAGTTAAATAACCGACTATCAAATCTGGTCTACACGCTTGTTGGTACGGAAAGATCGGGATCAAATTTATTTGAAAACCATTCCGAACCAACTAATACGAAAACATAGAATATACGGATTGAAGATGGAGCAATGAAGACCGTAGATCTTCATAAGCTGAAGGACTACTTGTCGAATTCTCTGGAGTCGCTCCCGGAGATACTTTGATGGCGATCCTGTCGTGGTTGAAATCGACGGATTGCAAGGACTACTCGCTACCGATCTATAGGGTGATTCCTGGGATGTGGTAGGAGAGTGCCTTCGGTTTGTCCAGTCCTAAGACAACTTGCATGGACGAATGTCTGACAAAGTATTTCCAAAGGACCATGTACATTGATTTCATCAAACGTATTTCTGTTGATGGTGGAGAAGACACCTTCTCTTAGCTTGAATTCTAGAATATTTTGTGGATGTCAATTAGTGATATCTGACAGATTTGATGATGTGGCATTCAAAGTGAATGGTTGCCAGATGATCTGAAAAGGTAATTTAAACCTTAGGCCTCACAACCGGGAAACGACAAAAATCAGGAAGGCAACGTGGCTATGTGGGTCTCCCTCATTAGGGTGTATTGTCACCATCTAGAGAATATTCGTATTTGTTACTTCTTTCCACTTATGTATCTCGCAAGAACGGTTATGTTACTAGAAACCGTATATGACAATATATTCGATACACTCAAGATAAATGAGTGGTCGATCATGTGTGGGTCGGGTTGCAAGACGTTCTTGTTGAACCTAGTATATTCCTCCCTAGAGATACACTATCGGTAGGTGGTTCCGTACCTTGTCATAGTCAGAATCCAATCTCCAATAAACGCCCAAGGTTTTGATTTTATACTATATATGTAGAGTGTGAGATGCAAGCGTTCTGCTAGATTGATATTTATTTGTATTTAGACACTATTGTAATATAAAAAAATGATTTTAAAATGTTTTCGGTTATCGTAAGGTAAAAAAGGTCCATGTTTATGTGTGGATTGGTCTTATGATTATCCTTTTCTGTCGAAAGATTTTTTAACTTTAAAATCAAGTTGGATGATACAAATAATTTAGTGAGTTTTTCTCACGTTGGTTCACCGGATTGACCTGTGGCATTTGTAATGCTCGGGTCAGACCCAGTTGGGTCAGACCCAGTTGTACAGGTTCAGGGTAAGATGACACAGATTCCAGGAGATGAGCTGGAGGAGATCAGACGTATGATATATGTAGTATTCTGTTGTATGTTGTAAATGAGGACAAACTATTATAACTGTCCAGATGAATTGAATGTTCGTTGTACTCTGATAATTGTAAGTATTATTTTAAGTTTTTCAATAAAGATTTATTTCTGTATTATATTTTATTCCGCTGCGATGTGAGACTTTGATATGGTGCTTAGTTCGTTTTCTTCTTCGATTCTAATATTTCTTCTTTCTTATCTCATCCTCTATCTTCTTCCTCTAATATTTTGGATTTTCGGTACTCGGGTTTAGACACGGGATGTATTTGTATCGAAAATTCGAGCAACGAATTTTCTGGTTCGTTACATTTAAATTATAAGGACTATAGGGACGTGAATAGGCACTACAAAAAAAATACTATATTACAACTGCACTTTTACAACTGTGACAAAATGATAGTTGTAATAAAAACTTTTTACAACTGTTTTTTTTAAATGTTGTAATAAATTGGTTTTCAACAACTGTTTCATTTCGCTAGTTGCAATATATGTTTTTTACAACATTCTGGTTCAGCAAGTTGTAATAAATGCATATTTTTAACAATTCGTTTTTCTTCTTTGTTGTAATATATATTTATTACAAACTTTTTTTAATTAATTGTAATCTATGCTTATTTTTAAAACACTTTTTTTGTCGATTGTAATAAATACCTTAATTAATATGTAATAATTTTCTTATACTAAATAATAATTAAAACCTAAAAATCAACATAATATTTTATATAAAAGTTCAACATAAATACTAAACAATTATCAATTCATTAAAATAATAATAATAATTAATAGAACATTAATATTTATTACATAATATCGAAGTAACTATTATTAAATATTAGTAATTGCTATTAAATAGTAATTATTAATTTGAAATATGAAATGATTCCTTTGGCAATATTAACTAAATATTAACATATAGCAATCAATAGCTACTATTAAATGTTAAAAATTAATAATTAATTTGAAATATGAAATATTCCTATTAATAATTAGTAATATGTAACTAAGTAGTAATTAATTGCTAATTATTAATCAATAATCGGTTAATAAATATTAATATTTAATTAATAATTTATAAATAATGCAATATCTTTTCCATGGCTCCAAAATTAAATTTGGCTCTAACCATAGATTTACTACGACTATCTTTTTACACAATTGTAAAATATACATTTTTGGTTGTTCACCACTATAATCAAATGCACGCCCCAACCTTGAATCTGTCTTTGGCTCCAAAATAAAATTTTGCGCTCCATTCCTACGAAATTTTGGCTCCATTCATGGAAATTTTGGCTCCTTCCCCAATTTTCCCATTTTCGAAGACTTCTACTCCATCACTAATTTTCGTCACAATCCCTTCTCCTGCCATTCCAGTCAAATTCATTTTATCCAGATTTATATTTACAACCATTTTTGATCTGCTCTTCGCTTCCTCCACTCAAGATAATCAATTTCCATGAAATAAAAAAGTTCCCATGCTTACAGAATCGATCTCCAAAAATTTTTGTGTAACAACCTGGAAAATCAGAACCAATTTAAAAAATTTATTTTGGCAATTTTAATGAATTTTGAATATTTAAAATGATTTATTTTAAATAATAATGACGAGAAATTTATTTTGAATAGAATTAGAATGTATATATTTATTTGAATCGACATTAGGGTATAAATATTTATTTTAATTATAAAAGGAATTGAAAATGGTGCGATAGTTTGAAAATTCGATTTCAAATTTCAAATGAACGTACAAGATTCAAAATAAACCGGATTTTAGGGAAACCAAAAATATTAGAATCTGTTCGAAAATATCTTTCCAACAAATCTGAAAAATCCAGATTTCATAACGGGAATAAAAAGTTATGCCCAGTTGAAAATTCAGAATAGTCGCTATGGAAATATAACCCTTAAAAATAGCCATTTTGCAAACGACCTCCGTTTTCGACGAAACCACTTTGGTTGGATCCGGGATGTCAAATTATTGTTAGATTCCAATTTTCATAATTTTTGGAATCAATATCTGAGCGTGGCAAAGGAAAACGTGTTTTGACAGTTTCAGCCAATTTGGTTCGACCAGAAATTGGCCATTTTTCAAACGGTCTCCAAATTCGACGAAATTAGTTTTGTTTGGACCGTATCGTTAAAACATAGCTAGATTTACTTTTCGGGAATTTTAGAGTCAGTATGTGCCCCCGGTAAACTAAAATATACGTTTAAACTTAATATATATTGATTTAAATTTTAATTTAAAGATAAACCTATCGAAACAGCCGAGTTGGCTTATGAAACATATCCCATTGCGTTTGGAATGGAGGTAATTAGCTAGGGGTGACAGTCGTTGGGTTCGATTTGGGGTTCGAATGTGAAATTCACCTTTTATAATTTAATTGAATTAAAAATATTAAATAATTTATATAAAGGGGGCCAAACTAGAAAACCCTAACCCTATCACGTTCTTTTCCGTCGCTTACATTTTGAAGGCCAAAATGATTCGATTTTCATCCATTAATTCCTGCCAAATTAAATCGAATTTAACCATAATTATGAAATGAAAATCACAGAGATTTTCGTGACCTTTCATCTCATACCGGTATGATAGAGTTTCATGTTATAATTTATGGAAAATTGATGTGCAAACACGTCGGGTTCGAGGCCGACTTGCGGCGCTGTTGGGCTACCGGAGGACGAGTGGGTCCAGGCGCTGACAGGTGGTGGTGAGCTGCGTCTTGTGGCAGTGGGTGATGGTACTCCGGCGACCGGAAATGGGTTCGACGATGAGGATTTTGGATTGAAGAATGGGTTTCATAGGTTTAAAGAACAACGAGGAAGAAAGATGAGGTGGCGAGCTTAAGAAAGTAATTAAGGAAACTAATCATTGTTTAATTATTTTATTATGTAATTAAAGTATGGAATGTATAAACCGCCATATATTTGTTATACGAGGTCAGAATTTGATGAAACGAAGTGCGTTGGACTCGCATTACGAGAGCTTCACAAATAAAATTGACCGCGTCCAAAACGGAGCACATTGGAATTTCAGGCAAATTCGAATGCAAACGGTTTAGAAATTCAGATAAAAAATGACGGAGTGGATCCCAATGTGAGAATTTCTCGGTATTACTTTTGTATAATTATTTAAATTATTTTATAACTGCATACAAGAACTGTTCCTCGTCGTCTACAGACCATAGACGACTTGTTTGATTGTATTGTGTTGTGATTGTGATGAGAAATGTAAATGAAATGTTTATATGCGATGTATAAAATAACATATATATATATGTGATGTGAAATGGAAAAATATAAATATATATATTTACGATATTGAAAATATATATGTGATGTGAAGTGGAAAATAATATATATATGTATGAAATGAAAATGATATATATATGAAGTGTGTAAAATATATATATGAAATGAAAATAATATATATGCATTGTAAAAATAATATATAAACGAAGCGGAAAATGATATATATATATATATATATATATTACAATGTTAAAATTATATATATGCTATGTGAATAAAATATATATATGATGTGGAAAATTATATATATATATATATTACGGTGTGAAATATATATATATATGAGTGTGAATGAAATAAATAATATTGGTTAAAAATATTATTTTTAACATATATATGAGATGTATGAAATTGTCATGTAATGGAATATTCAATTTTGATTTAAAATTGAATATGAAGTTGAAATCGTTTTGAAAACGAATTTAAAACGATCTATAAAATACGTTATAAATGTAAATCGACGAAATATATATAATATTATATATATATATATATATAATGGCCTGAATTGAACGCGCCGTGCTGCGGCAGTTCGTGAATTTCGACCATTGACTTCGAATGGACATTACGGGAGATCCGACCGTTGGATTCTCCTAAAACCAGAACCGTTGGGTTCGTATCAAAAAGGGCTTTCCAATGAATATAAGAGATTTGAAATCTAACAGTTAGACTTGGATATATGTCCAAATCAATTTCAGAAAAGGTCGTTATGGATGCAGTTCGGTGGTCGTTATTGGAAACCGACTGTACGGACGATAATAAAATTACTAAAAATATGGAAAAATTATGTAAAATCATAATAAATGATTTGGAAAGAATTGGGATGAAAAATTCCATATTTGAAAAGATAAAAATATATTTTTATCGTAATGAACTAGTTATAAACTAGAATTATAATCCAATTATTTTTAAATAAATAAAATGGATTGAGAATGGTTTTAAAATAAACAGAGTTTTTCAATAAATAAATTGGAATGGCTTGGAATGGAAATAATCTTTGGAATATTTCGATATTGGATTCCATGATTACACAGGTATTGTGATGGGAATTTGGAAGATATCGATATCATTATTCCGGATATGATATCTGTTGGTTTCAGGATTTGATGTTGAATATAAGTCGATACTATCTCTATTCAAAACCTTATATTTAATGTCAAATTGGATTGATTGATTGTTTGGATTGTGCTCGACCAGTTTATGGGAAAATATGCTTTTACATTTAGCATTGGGTTAGGCAAAAATATATGTATGCTAACACCTTGTGAGACACTTCACGATTTGACTATAAGGTGTATAGCGATGTTGTTTATTTGAAAATTTAATGAATGATTTTGAAATGATATTTTTCTTAAGTGAAAAGAAATGTATTCCCGATTTTGGATGGGGAATGTTTTATAAAAATGTTTTATAAAACAGAAAGGATTTCGAGGGCTAAAACCCGATGATTTTGAAATGATTTGGAAATGTATTATGGTTTTACATTGTAGTTCATCACATATTCGATTAGTTGCTATTAATGATGTATCTGTTTGGTGGCGGAGAATTTATTCTATTGCTTAACACCCTTCTTTGAGACGTACGAGCCCAAAGGTTATATGATTAATAGTAACTGATCATATGTGTGAATTGCTGATGTGAAGTACTATAGATTTGATTATACTTGTGATTATGTTGTGAAATGGTTTTCCCTACTTCGGGATATGAAATGATTTGGTATGTGGCTAAAGATTTGGTAACCCGACTTACTAAAAGTATGGGTGAGATCTAGTGCCTTGGGGTGAGTGGTCAGTGTGTAGCCTGCTCCATGTGTGGGAGGTGCATATATATATATATATATATATATATATATATATCGAGTTTCTTAGGTATGATCCCTTCGCCTTGTCTGAGGGGAGCCCGATATTTGGTTGCATACTTGTTTGTATGCATTTGTTTTGGAATTCATATTTCCAAATGATTTGATTTCAGATCCCGAAGTGAAATCTACTTTGATATAAAAGCTAGATATGTATTTCAAGTGATTTGAAATAGAAGTCGGGAAATAAAGTCCAAAGGAATAATTTTTGTAAATTGGATTTGGAAAATCTAAGTGTGGTGATTAATCTAAATGGGTAGATTGGGATATTGCATGTTGATTGATGCATAGTAGATCCATATCTCTATTGTAGATTGTTATTTATACACTGGCATTCATGGGGGTAAACATTTTCCATGTTATACGGCGTGGTCCTGTGATTTGCCTTATCATTTAAATAAGTTAATTTTAACTGTAGAGTTTCTCACACCAGTCTTATGACTGACTCGTAGTTTGCTTTTCCCTTGCAAACTCGGGTGCCCCTATTTTCCACACGGGCAGTCGAGTAGTTTATTTTGAAGATATATAAGAAGGATTCTGGACTGAAGAGAAAAGCTGTGTCCAGAGTATTCATAGTCTTCCGCTGTGCTAGTTTATTGATTTTCCGCTGTGCATTGTACTATATTTATGTAAATTAATCTTTTGCTGTATTATTATGTTTCGATATACTCTGATATTTTGTACTCTGATGTAACATTATTATGGTGTTTATAAAAGTCTTCTGTTATTTGTTCTGATGTGTTGTATGCCCCGAGTTAGCGTATGCGGGATTCGAACGGTCTTGGTCGGTTTAGCGATCGATTAAGTCCGGGCGAAATCTGTATCATTACATATGGTATCAGAGCTTTGGTTAACTCAAATCTTTGGGGTACAACTCGTTAGAACAGGATAAAAGACTCATCAGAGGTAGGATTAGTAATATCCTGTGAAAGAATCCTCCTTAGATATAAAATCAGTAGCATTCTAGAATGAGTGACTAGTTAGAGATGGGGTTAGAAATGCCCCAGAAGGAGTCATATGTTTATAAATATCGTATTTGTGATTATATATATAATCTGGTTTTAAAAATATGATTTTGAATATATAAAAGTTATATGATTGAAAAGCTAACCAACTAATTGATTGCTGATTGTGTTGTTTGATTATTAATTTGATTAATAAAAATATTGAATTGATAATACCAATAAGAGAATGTAAGGTAAATTTAGCCAAATTGAATCAAATGTTGAACTGACTTGAGAATTGATTGAAATTGCATGCCCATACATACATACATACATACATACATACATACATACATGCATATATATATATATATATACATTGAACAGGTCATAGCAAGGTGGCTAGAGAAGAGGAATAAAATTGTATGCCCGACAAATAGGTACATGTTTACTAATTTCTTAGGTTTGGATGATTTTATAAGCTGATTGGCTAGTCGCTTGGCTTTTTCTTTTTCTTTTTGAGATGAGAGGGCCTGTGTAGCGGTTTTGGGATTTTCCCGGTGCTCCCCGTACAAAGGAGGTTATGGTGAAATTTTTAGGGTGTTATCCAAATTTTTGAAAAATTAGAAATTCTTAGAAATTGAAAAATTGAAGGATGAAAGCCAAACTGAAAGTTGAGTTGATTAGTTAAATAACTTTCAACTCCGTTCCTTTTCGGGGATGAAAAGATTTTAAGTGGGGGAGATTGTAACAACCCAGAAAATCAGAACCAATTTAAATTTTTTATTTTGGCAATTTTAATGAATTTTGAATATTTAAAATGCTTTATTTTAAATAATAACGACGAGAAATTTATTTTGAATAAAATTAGAACGTGTATATTTATTTGAATCAACGTTAGGATATAAATATTTATTTTAATTATAAAAGGAATTGAAAATAGCGCGGTAGTTTGAAAATTCGTTTCAAATTTCATATGAACGTACAAGATTCAAAATAAACCGGATTTTAGCAAAACCAAAAAAATTAAAATCTGTTCGAAAATATCTTTCCAACGAATCTGAAAATCCAGGTTTCATAGCGGGAATAAAAAGTTATGCCCAGTTGAAAATTCAGAATAGTCGCTATGGAAATATAGCCCTTGAAAATAGCCATTTTGCGAACGACCTCCGTTTTCGATGAAACCACTTTGGTTGGATTCGGGATGTCAAATTATTGCTAGATTCAATTTTTGAATTTTTGAAATCAATATGTGAGCGTGGCAAAGGAAAATGTGTTTTGAGTTTTAGTCAATTTGGATCGACCAGAAATTGACCATTTTTCAAACGGTCTCCAAATTCAAATAAATTAGTTTTGTTATGGCCGTATCATGAAAACATAGCTAGATTTATTTTTCGGAAATTTTTAGAGTCAGTATGTGGCCCCGGTAAACTAAAATATACATTTAAACTTAATATATATTGATTTAAATTTTAATTTAAAGAAAAACCTATCGAAACAGCCAAATCGGCCTATGAAACATATCCTATTGCGTTTGGAATAGGAGTAATTAGCTTGGGGTGACCGTAGTTGGGTTTGATTTGGGGTTCGAATGTGAAATTTACCTTTTATAATTTAATTGAATTAAAAATATTAAATAATTTGTATAAAATGGGGCCAAAATAGAATACCCTAACCTTATCACGTTCTCAGCCGCCGCTTACATTTTGAAGGCCAAAATGATTCGATTTTCATCCACTAATTCCTCCCAAATTAAATCAAATTTAACCACAATTATGAAACAAAAATCACAGAGATTTTCGTGACCTTTCATCTCATACCGGTATGATCGAGTTTCAAGTTATAATTTTTGGAAAATTGCTATGCAAACACGTCGGGTTCGAGGCCGACTTGCGGCGCGGTTGGGCTACCGGAGGACGAGTGGGTCCAGGCGCTGACAGGTGTTGGTGAGCTGCATCTTGTGACGGTGGGTGATGGTACTCCAGCGACGGAAATGGGTTCGGCGATGAGGATTTTGGATTGAAGAATGGGTTTCACGAGTTTAAAGAACAACGAGGAAGAAAGATGAGGTGGCGGGGTTAAGAAAGTAATTAAGGAAACTAATCATTGTCTAATTATTTTATCATGTAATTAAAGTATGGAATGTATAAACCGCCATATATTTGTTATACGAGGTCAGAATTTGATGAAACGAAGTGCGTTGGACTCGCATTGACAAGAGTTTCACAACAAAACTGACCGCGTCCAAAACGGAGCACGTTGGAATTTCAGGCGAATTCGAATGCAAATAGTTCAGAAATTCAGATAAAAACTGATGGAGTGGATCCCAATGTGAGAATTTCTCACTATTACTTTTGTACAATTATTTAAATTATTTTATAATTGCATACGTGAACTGTTCCTCGTCGTCCACAGACCATGGACGACTTGTTTGATTGTATTGTGTTGTGATTGTGATGAGAAATGTAAATGAAATGTTTATATGCGATGTATAAAATAACATATATATATATATATATGTGTGTGTGTGTGTGTGTGAAATGGAAAAAATATAAATATATATTTATGATATTGAAAATATATATGTGATGTAAATTGGAAAATAATGTATATATATATATATGAAATGAAAATGTTATATATATGAAGTGTGTAAAATATATATATGAAATGAAAATAATATATATGCGTTGTGAAAATAATATATATGCATTGTGAAAATAATATATATACGAAGTGGAGAATTATATATATATATTACGATGTGAAAATTATATATATGCTGTGTTAATAAAATACATATACGAAGTGGAAAATTATATATATATATATTACGGTGTGAAAATTATATATATATATATATATATATATATATATATATATATAAATGAGTGTGAATGAAATAAATAATATTGGTTAAAAATATTATTTTTAACATATATATGAGATGTATGAAATTGTCATGTAATGGAATATTCAATTTTGATTTAAAATTGAATATGAAGTTGAAATCGTTTATAATACGGATTTAAAACGATTTATAAAATACGTTATAAATGAAAATCGATGAAATATATATAATATTATATATATATATAATGGCCTGAATAGAACGCGCCGCGCCGCGGTAGTTCGCGAATTTTGACCATTGACTTCGAATGGACATCACGGGAGATTCGTCCGTCGGATTCTCCTAAAACCAGAACCGCTGGGTTCGTATCGAAAAGAGCTTTCCAATGAATATAAGAGATTTGAAACCTAACGGATAGATTTGGAGATATGTCCAAATCAATATCAGAAAAGGTCGCTATGGATGCAGTTCGGTGGCCATTATTGGAAACCGATTGTACGGGCGATAATAAAATTACTAAAAATATGGAAAAATTATGTAAAATCATAATAAATGATTTGGGAAGAATTAGGATGAAAAATCTCATAGTTGAAAAGATAAAAATACATTTTTATCGAAATGAACTAGTTATTAACTAGAATTATAATCCAATTATTTTTAAATAAATAAAATGGATTGAGAATGGTTTTAAAATAACCAGAGTTTTCCAATAAATAAATTGGAATGGTTTGGAATGGAAATAATATTTATTATATTTCGATATTGGACTCCGTGATTATACGGGTATTGTGATGGGAATTTGGAAGATATCGATATCGTTATTCCCGATATGATATCTGTTGGTTTTAGGATTCGATGTTGAATGTAAGTCGATACTATCTCTATTCAAAACCTTATATTTAATGTCAAATTGGATTGATTGATTGTTTGGATTGTGCTCGAACAGTTTATGAGCAAAATATGCTTTTACATTTAGCGTTGGGTTGGGTAAAAATATCTGTGTGCTAACACCTTGTGAGACACTTCACGATTTGACTATAAGGTGTTTAGCGATGTTTTTTATTTCAAAATTTAATGAATGATTTTGAAATGATATTTTTCTTAAGTTAAAAGAAATGTATTCCCGATTTTGGACAGGGAATGTTTTATAAAATAGAAAGGATTTCGAGGGCTAAAACCCGATGATTTCGAAATGATTTCGAAATGTATTATGGTTTTACATTGTAGTTCATCACATATTCGATTAGTTGCTATTAATGATGTATCTGTTTGGTGGTGGAGAATTTATTCTATTGCTTAACACCCTTCTTTGAGACGTACGAGCTCAAAGATTATATGATTAATAGTGACTGATCATATGTGTGAATTGTTGATGTGAAGTACTATAGATTTGATTTTACTTGTGATTATGTTATGAAATTATTTTCCCTACTTCGGGATATGAAATTATTTGGTATGTGGCTAAAGATTTGGTAATCCGGTCTACTAAAAGTATGGGTGAGATCCAGTGCCTTCGGGTGAGTGGTCAGTGTGTGGCCTGCTCCATGCTTGGGAGGTGCATATATATATATATATATATATATATATATATATATATATATATATATAGATCAAGTTGCTTTGGTACGTGCCCTTTGCCTTGTCTGAGGGGAGCCCGATATTTGGTTGCATACTTGTTTGTATGCATTTGTTTTGGAATTCATATTTCCAAATGATTTGATTTGAGATCCCGAAGTGAAATCTACTTTGATATAAAAGCTTGATATGTATTTCAAATGATTTGAAATAGAAATCGGGAAATAAAGTCCAAAGGAATAATTTCTATAAATTGAATTAGATTTGGAAAATCTAAGTGTGGTGATTAATCTAAATGGGTAGATCGGGACATTGCATGTTGATTGATGCATAGTAGATCCATATCTCTATTATAGATTGTTATTTATACACTGACATTCATGGGGGTAAACCCGTTCTGTGTTATATGGCGTGGTCCAATGATTTTCCTTATCATTTAAATAAGTTAATTTTAACTGTAGAGTTTCTCACACCAGTCCCATGACTGACTCGTAGTTTGCTTTTCCCTTGCTAACTCGGGTGCCCCTACTTTCCACATAGGCAGTCGAGTAGTTTATTTTGCTGATATATAAGAAGGATTCTGGAGTGAAGCGAAAAGCTGTGTCCAGAGTATTGATAGTCTTCCGCTGTGCTAGTTTATTTATTTTCCGTTGTGCATTGTACTACATTTATGTAAATTAATCTTCCGCTGTATTATTATATTTTGATATACTTTGATATTCTGTACTCTAATGTAACATTATTATGGTGTTTATAAAAGTCTTCTATTATTTGTTCTGATGTGTTGTATGCCCAGAGTTAGCTTATGCGGGATTCGAACGGTCTTGGTCGGTTTAGCGATCGATTAGGTCCAGGCGAAATCCGTATCGTTACATTTTTGCTGAAACATAAATTTTGGTTGCACTCTAGATTTCAACAACGTCCGCTTGAAAACCGCGTCGTCAACTAGAGTTAGTACTCGAGAAAACGATTACGTTGTCAATTGGAGTTGTAACTCTGGAAAGTAGCTACCTTTGATTGTTCAGATGACCCAAGTAGATACTGCTACAGAAGCTCCAAATTGATGCTAAATTTTCACTACCATTATCATGATAGTTGTTGTGGTGCTTGCGATTTTTTTTCTAAAGGCAAGCTTCTGTTGGTAAGACCTTGTATTTATTTTAAAAGGGGAATGGTTTCACCGAAAAACCAAATGATATATGCTTTACTCTTATACTTTCTCTTCTCACATGTTTTAGCATTATCCTGTCGTTCAAGAATATACTTGCTTTTTTTGTTTGTCAATTATATGGCACTGGTCCACATTGTGGACTAACTGTGGAGTTTCCAATTTCGTTGCAAACACATAGAAGCTAAAATCTTTTTTTCTTTTGTAGAAGAAGCTTTGTGAATATGCATTGTGTTTGTTAAGTTTTATACACTGTGGGATTCTTATTTAATTTACAGAGTTATTGTTTTTGGTACTTCTTAGCTCACCATAGGGGTTAAATTTTGCAAGTATGATATACCCATGATTTTGAGGAAGGAATACAGGAACCCAAATTCCCTTAGTTCTACGATGGATGTTCACCGTCCTTCTACCAGAACGTCACATTGTTCTTAGGGCTTGAGTATTGATTCCTTTGGCATCAATAACTTATCAAATGTAGAAGAAATTCAGACTCTCTTCTGAAAGTTGGTTTACCTTCTGATTTGCAAGCTTGCATGTTATGCTCGAAATTACTGAACTTGTTGATAACCATTTATTCTTAATGTTTATTTTGTTTAATTTTTCATTTTGTTGGCAGATGTGGAAAGAAAGGAATGATAGATGTTTTAAGGCTGTTTATTCTAATTCTAATAATATTCTGTTTCTAATACTCAAATTTGTCTACTTGGATAGAATTGGAAATGTGGAAATATGAGTACTTGGACGCGATATTGGTTCTTTTGTGCACAGAAGAAGGGGGAGAAATACAATGTCGAAGATGGCACATGCGGCTGTATCATCTTAGGTAGTTGATACATACTTTATTAAGTTTGCAAGAAGATTTATGCCATCTAAAATAAGTTTGCATTTGTACTTTCTTCTTCTTCTGTTTAACTTTGGACTTTGATTAATAGTTGATGAATTTATAATTGTGTGCAGATAGCCACAGCAAAATGTAGGAATATAGTGAATGTTGGGAACAAGACCAGAAGCTCAAGGTCCACTGGAAGACGAACATAGTTGTAGAAAACATGGGAAAAAAAGAATCCCTGAAGCAAAGCAGCAAATAAGCTTTGTAGATTTCATAGGAAAATGAATTTTGTAATTGGGTTAAAGGCTTTCACGGAGGACATTGTAATTTTGTACATTTTTATGTGGTATACGATTTATAATTTGTATTCTGGATATAAAATTGTGATTTTTATCAATGATTGGATAATGATGTCTTTAAACTTACATCTATTTCTTGTGTTATTTATCTATTTATCGTTGCACATATATAATATATATTTTTTATGCATATAATTTGTGGATATATTACTACTGTAAACTAAAAGTTGTAATAAAATATATCACAACGGTTATAAATAGTTGAAAATTTACTACAACAACAACGGTTCATAAATGTTGTAATAAAGTTTATTAAAACGGTGGGAAAAAGTTGTAAAATATATATATTACAATGGTGCAAAAATAATGTAAAAGATTTTAGTCTATTACAACTTCTTAATACACGATGGTTAGCCTACCATTGTATAATGTATATTACAATGGTTTTCCACCATTGTAATATAGTTATTTTGTTGTAGTGAGGTAAACGTTTAAACGCGGATCTGATGCGTGATTTAAGGCTTGTGATGTAAGGAAGCATATTAAATATAAATATAAATATATCTCTTCGATGGGAGCATATATATACCCAGCTATTCACATCTCCTACTTTCCTTATTTTTCATTACCAGCCGAAATATAAAAGTCCCATATTCCAAAATTAAATTCCCTAATGGCTGCCAAAAATCGAGCTTTGTTTCTTCCTCTGTCGGTTGTTGTCACCTTTGCTTCTTCTTTCTGCGTTTGCCATCGCCGAACGTAGCCTCCATCACCATCATCGAATCTCTCCTCCACCCTATCCGCTAACTACCCTTCGTTCCATCACCGCCGACATCGATCTAAAACCATGAGAACCACGTCGTGCCGCCTTTGAGCCAGCACCAATCAGAGCTCCGCCTCTAGATCCGAAGTCGCCTTCGCTGTCCACCACGTTTAACCCAAAGATGCTGCGATCCTTTTAGCAATGTAAAGGTGAGATTTTTACTCATGATTTAACTTATTTCAAATTATTCAATGTCTATAGTAAACAAAAAATAAAAGAGTTAATGTCTTTAACTTTGAACTGTCCTTGCTGGCCTTGTGGTTGCGGTTTGATGCTATCATACTGTAATTTTGTTTCACTGTTTTTGGGTGTTGTTTAATAACCATTCTTGTTGACCGCTGTTACACCTGGTTAACTTTTTAACCATACCCATGTCCACCATGTTTTCGCCTTATATTTAAATGGCACATACCTACAGAGGAGATACAAGCTTTTACACTAGAATATCTTCATATATGTTGATATATTATATGTTTTCTACATCTTTAGGGATAACCTGTCATATTTAGCATATGTACACATTGCCTTGGATTTCCTTTTACACATCATAAATTGAAAAAAAAATGAACTGAAACTTGTTTTGTTTCTCTTCGTATGTTGCTGCAAAACTCATAATGCACTGTTTCTTTACTGCATGCATGGCCTTGTATTTTGTTCCAAGATTTTTCCTATAGCATATACCATTTATACATTGGTGTTGGTATAAACCTTGTTGCCATGAATATTCCCTATTTATTGCGTCGTACCGTGCACAGTGTCCTTGAGCTTTGTTGGACACTGTTGTGTGTTTTTCCCTAAAATAAACTGATAAGCACGGATTTTATACTCAACTTTAGCTGGTATTACACTAAATATGCACTTAGTTTAAACTGGGTTGAGAAAACGCTACTAAATTATTAAGCATATATTGAATAGATTCTACACCGGTGTATACTAGCATTTGCATATGATATATTGGATGTTAGGATTAATTATCATATTTTTATGGTTTAAAATTTGAAGTTATTTTACTTGAATACAACCTGACCCGAATTTTTGTTTTGCTCGGGTCAGGGACAGACCTGAGTAATTACAGCTTAGATTTGAAGTTGACAACGACAAGGATTCATGGAGATACGTGAAGACGCGCTCATTTTGGTTTGTCCTTATGTAAATTTATTTTATTTCAAGCGTACATGTACTGTAAAATCTTCCGCTGTAAAATTTATGTTGTAAAACTCTGATATTTTGTATAAAATTATTCCGCTGCATGTTATTATGTTCTGTGATTTTGTGCATTGATTCTATTAAACCTCATAACAATAACAATTTGTCATTTCGAGCGGTTTAAGTTGGTTTATGTAACAACCCGGAAAATCTGAACCAGTTTAAAAATTTTAATTTGGCTATTTTATTGGATTTTAAATATTTAAAATAAATTATTTTAAATAATAACAACGAAAAGTATGTTTGAATCGATGCTTGAAAATAAATATATTTATTTTAAATTATAAATAATGCCTGAAAAGGCACGGCAGTTTTAAAATTTGAATTCGAACTTTGACTGACAGTACCGGGTGCAAAATAAAACGAATTTTAGTGAAACCAAAAATATTTAAATCTGTTTATGAATATCTTTCTAACGAATCTGAAAAATCAAAGTTTCATATTGGAAATCAAAAGTATGGCCAAATGAATTTTCAGAAAGGTCGCTATAGAATATATATAGCCCTTGAAAATAGACATTTTGCAAATGACCTCAGAATTCGATGAAACCTCTTTTGTTGGATCCGGGATGTCAAATTATTGCTAGGTTTCAAATTCCATAATTTTTGAAGTTAATATGTGAGTGTGGCGAAAGAAAATGTGTTTGGTTGATTTCAGTTAAATTGGATCGACCAGAAAATGGCTATTTTCAAATGGTCTCAGAATTCGACGAAACTAGTTTTGTTGGGACTGTATTGTCAAAACATAGCTAGATTTATTTTTCTGGAATTTTTGGGATCAGTATGTTGCCCCGGCAAATTGAAATGTATGTTCAAATCAAATATTGAATGTTTTATATTTTAAATTGAAGAGAAACTGACTGAAACAGTCGAATTGGCCTATGAAACATATCCCATTGGGTTAGAAATGGGGGTATTTAGCTGGGGACGACAGTCGTTGGGTTTCGATTGGAGTTAGTATGAGAGGAGGGGTATTTTTGAGATTTTAAAAATATATAAATAAAAAAAATATCAGCCAATCACTTCACTTCTCTCTCCCCGATAAAAACCCGCTCCACCTTCTCGATCGACGACGACTGTTGCTTTGCCGTTCCCGATCAATTTTCGGCCGCCACGATCATCAAAACCACCAGCTCCTTTGGAGATTTTTGAAGTACTCCTCGTGCTCTTCAAATCCATCTAAACCTCGCCCTCCACCGTGTTGTATTTCGCGAGATCTACCTCCCCAAAGTATCAAGTCGCCGCCGTGCCTCCATCACGAGCTCAAGTTGGACGAAACCCCAGGCGCCGGAAAGCTCTCTCGGAGCACTACCACATGGTGAAGTCCGATCGTGCTATAGCATCGCGGATTGAACGCAAATCGGTGACCTAGTTTCGAACATTTTCTGAGAGGTAACGACCTCTATTTATTTAAACTATTTATAACACTTTAAAGTGCTACGGTTTATGATTTTACAATAAAAATCATTTTTTTTTTGCTATGTGGTCGAAATCCAGTAAAACAAGAGACAGTGGACTTGTGCGGACGTCTTCTACATTCTAGAAGAGACCGGATATTTTTCTAAGCCTTCTACAATTTTTGGAGGAGTGGAACCCAATGTGAGATTTCTAATTTATAAACGATATGGAAAACAACGATGTATAAATTATACAGTCGATGTATGAGTTATATAAGCGTTGTACACCTCATGTATAAGCATTGTATAAGTTGTATGTTCGATGTATAAGTTATATATACGTTGTAAAAGTGATAAATGCGTTGAAATAAATTGAAATGATATTGAAATTAAATCGAAATATAGTTATATACGTATATCTATATATATATACTCCCCTCGTCCACAGACCATGGACGATATATATTGGTTGTGATATTGTTTAGATTATTGGTTGATGTGAAATTTGGTGAATATAATGAATGGTTGATTTCAAATGATTGATTGTGGTTGAAATCCCAATAGGATTAGTATATGGGAAAATTCGTCTGTGTACGAACTAGATATTGAAAATCCCCATTGTCAAAAGCTGCGAGGCTTTAAGGTAGAGCGAGGAGCCATACTAGGGACGATGCCGGTTTTAACTACCCTGTCGTTATGCTGCCGAAATTTTCAATAATATTCATGTGTTGAAATTATTTTCATGTGTTGAAACCATATTCATGTGTTGAATAGAAATTCATGTGTTGAATAGAAATTCATATGTTGAATAGAAATTCGTGTGTTGAATAAATTATTTGAAAGATAAAAATAACATTTTTATCATATATTTAGACTATATAAAATATAGTATCTTAAATAAATTATTTTAACACCAAAGACAACAATTTTACCTTAAGTATAGACTATATAAAATAATTGTGTTTTGAAATAAATTGTTTTACAATAAAAATCACATTTTTATTGATATATATGAACTATTAAAAATAGTGATGTGTTGAAATAAACATCTATTGGATAAAAATATCTTTTTTTTTATCAAATATAGGAAGAGAATATGGTTTTGAAATCGAAGAATGAATTGTATATTTATATAATTAAAATAAATCGAATAACGAAGCTGTAGTTCGTATTTTGAAACCGTGATTTCAAACGATTAGTGCGGGAGATCTGACCATCGGATTTTCCCGAAACCGAAACCATTGGGTTCGCTTTGGAAATATCTTTCCAACGACACCAACTTTGCAAAGATTCAACGGTTGGATTGCCTGGAATGTTTAATTCAAATCTAAAGAAAAACAGCACCAGAATCGATTATATTTATATATAAATAAATATAATTAAAATAAATCGAATAACGACGCTGTAGTTCGTATTTTGAAATCGTAACTTCAAACGATTATACCGGGAGATCCGACTGTCGGATTTTCCCAAAATTGAAACCGTTGGATTCGTTTTGAAAAGATATTTCTAATGATATAAAATTTGTGAAGATCCAGCGGTTATATTTTCAGATATGTGTAAATCAAATCTGAAGAAAAACAGCGCCAAGGCCGCGTTATGGCCTGAAGCGTCGTTTGAGTGAATTGGCTATTTTTAAATAAATAAAAATAGCGATAAATCGTGATAAAATATTATAAACGATATAGAATGGAAATAAACTGAATTTGCTTGGTTTATTTGGTATTTGATGGTTGAATGTGTTTGGCGTGAAAATTACATTAAAGAACAGAATTATTGATGTCGAATAATTTAACCATTGAAATGAATTTATTTGAAATTCTAAATATACGTGAATTATTTGAAAAGGCCGAGTTAATTCTCATTTCAAATAATTGATCGACGATTAGAATTCGAAGATATGAAGACAGTGCAAGACCGATGATCTTCACGTCGAATGGAGGGGTGCTACTGATGCTCATGATAGGAGTAGCTACCTTGAAGGGGCTGAAGTGGTAGCCGTCCGGACGTACTTGTTGATTGTACGGATATGCGAGGTATAAGGTGCCTCCGGTTTCGTTCAGACCCAGAACGAACTTGTAAATGGACTGTGTGTCTGACATTGGATTTTGTTCTGTGCTGATTGGTCTCTATTAAATATATATCTGTTTGTCGGCGGAGAATTTATTCTCTTGCTTAACGCCCTTCTCTGAGATGTACGAGCTCAGAGGTTATATATCGATAGAAATCAGTCACATGGAGTGAATTGCCTGCAGATGATCAAGGCTTCTGTTGAAAAGCAAAGTCTTGTGGTTGATGATCAAAGCACGGCCTGTGTGGCATAGCTTTGTGTATAACGTTAATTCGCGAGCCTCACACTCTGGTATGAACCAGAAACGGGAAAGGACCTCAGGGAGGACATGCGTTTCCTTCTAGCTAGGGTGGTGTCAGTGATCTAACAACACTGACATTTATATTATTTTCACCTGTGTGGTTGTTGGATCGCGAGGCACCTTGGATATATCGGTGACTATGTGGAGCCGATGGAGTCATAGGACTCATTTACGCCCCAAAGGGCAGGGAAACGTAGTGTTCAGGCATAATAATCCACATCGAGTGGATCGGCCCTGACGATCCAAGGCTTGCCTGCGCGCTTGCCTGAGGCTCGGGCCAGAGAGTCTCGAATTCGGTAAGGATGATCCCTTGCCTTGGTTCATGACGGAAATCCAATTTCAAATACGACATTGTGCGGTTTTGATTGCATACCTATATATGGCGACATAGTAGTATGGGGCATTAATGTCATCTATGATTGATACTTATGATTTGAAATTGTTTTTGAAACACACACACACTAGTAATAATATTAATTGCTTTTGTTTTATTCGTATCAAGCATATTTTGGCCATTATAAGGTAAAACTCTGTCCTCTGGTTTGCGTTGCATTGTGTGATGGGAACTAAGTCTTATAATGGCTTCATTTTTATAAAAAGCATTGCGATGTTTAAAAGATTTACTTGTATTGAAGCACTGACAATCCAATGAGTAAACCCGTTCCGCGTTAGCGTCGTGGTCCTGTGATTGGACTTATTATAAAGTAGGTAGAGTAGATTTCTCACACCAGTCCCATGACTGACTCGTAGTTTGTTTCACTTGCAAACTCGGGTGCCCTATTTTCTACATGGGCAACCTTGTATTCAGGTTTTAGCAGGATCTTTCTGGATAGCTGGAGCTGAAGATGGATTATGTCATTTATCTCTTTTTATGTGGTTCAGCTCCTATTGTACATATTATGTTTTGTTTTCCGCTGTAGACATTTATGTATAGCTGAACTGTATTTGTACTAAGTATGATCATGTATACTATGTAACTCTGATGATTATGTTTATCCAGTGTATTCTATTGTACATTATCTGGTGTATTTATTTATTTCTGTTATGCTATTATCTGTTTATGTGTTGTATTCCAAAGATTACCCTTGCCACCGTGGAACGGGGTTTGGGGTCGTCTCAGTTTAACTACCGACTTGAAGCAGTCGAAAAGGCAGGTCGTTACAGTTAGTATCAGAACTTTGGTTTATACAAAGCTTAATTTATGGGGTTTAACAAAATTGTCACCAGAATCTCTAGGGATGACGTATTTTTAAAATTATTTTTTTAAAAAAAAATATTTTGGAATTGAAGTTATAAAGTACTTTTGAAGTGTATACTAATTTGAAAGTATGATGTATTTAGAAATATAAATCGATTCGAAAATAAAGTAATTCGGTATAAAGAATTTTGGGAAGCAGATCAATTTGAGATATAAAGTGCCATGAAAATAGAATTTGATTTAAAGTATGAACTATTTTGAGATTTTAAATTAATTTGAAATAAAGTATGTTTAGAGTACCAATTGATTTGGAAATAAAGTTTGTTCAGAAGTATAAATTGACATGAAACATAAAACAATTTGGAATATAAGATTATTTGAAATATGAAGTATTTTGAAAATTTGAAATCTTATGATGATATTTTTTTTTTGAAATAAGTGCATAAAAAAATGAAACCAAATAAATTTTTAGACGTAAATGTGACCAAAATGATTTTTTGTATCAAATAAAATATCATTTGAATTGGATGGGAATCTAAATAAGCCTTCATAAGTAAGGTTTTGTTTTGTAAATTATTTGGAAACGTAAGCATATTGTATTAACTAACTAGATTGAATCAAGTTATGTTTTGTAAATTATTTAGTAATATAGTATGAGTATGATTAACAAATTTGATATTGAATTAAGTATTTTGAAATCTCTTAATGGTTTAGAAAAATAATTGTTTTTGAATTCCAACAAATGATTTTTATTATATAAATAAATTGCATACTGAAAACACTGATTTCAAATACAACGAAAGTTACGAATTTTTGAAGAATATATTCATAGAGGTAAATCTATGATTGTCTTTATTGTATTATATTAAGATATACTAATGGGTGATAACTGATATTCGGATTAATAAATTACAAATGTACCATTGATGAAATATGAAATTATATCGTGAAAATAATAATATATTAATTTAGTTAAAACCAAGGAGATCGTTTGACTAAATTTTGATAATTTGATTCCTAAAATTTGTGAAATTGATTTTTAATGTTTTGAAGAAAAAGGCTAGTAGTATATACAAGTATTTACGAATAAAAATGTTTGAAGCATTTTTTTTCTAAAATATTTTCAAAAAGGAAATATATGAATGGAGAACCCACTTTTGTTGCTAGAAAATAATTTCAATGATAATTTTACTTCATTGGAATTTATTCTCAAGTCTCAAAGTAGGGGATACAACTTTAGTAGCTTTGCTACTTGTTTATCTTGGTTAAACAATGCTTGATTTGTGAAGCATGATTTGATATGCATATATATATATATATATATATATATATATATATATATATATATATAGAGTGATTGAAAGAAAATCTAGAATTGACTCTCGAGTTTAGTCAAATGGTAATCCTATGTATTAGGATAGTGTAATTATACATCTTGAAGAGATGTCCTGATAAGAAATGATTGAATTCATGATTTCCAATTATTGAATTGAAAAATAGATTTGTTTTCCAACTATTTGAATAGTCCAACCCTTTGCTGAAAAAGATTTGAGTTTTTTTTTTGAGAAAACGAAATGTGTGATCTTCTGAAAGGAAGAGAGCACACATATATACTAAAATAACAATAATACAGAGTCCAAGTACAACACAGTAGGGGTAACCAACAAACAAATACTCAAAACGACAACAACGACTCTATGAAAGTAAAGGATTGTAGATAGATGAGCTCCGGATAAACCACCGCCCATCTACTCCAATATCGAATTCCGGCAAAGCCACTACCCGATATAGAAGTATATCTACTCCAATACTATAAATGTAACGACCCGTATTCTACGCATCATAGGATCGTAGGATATTTATTTCTTTCACATACGAAGTCGTATGGTCATGTAACTTTGGGAGACGACTATTGGGGTCATTTCCCATGTTCATGATTTTTCTCGATTTTTAAATGACCATTTTACCCCTAGTTGGCACTGTTTTGGCCATAACTTTTGACTGGAAAGGAATTTTGACCTGAAACCACTTCCATTAGCTTCGGATGATGGTTTCTCTTTCCGTAGAGTGGTCACATTAGCCAAACGGACTTACCGTTTGGGAGATATGGCTGAAACAAGTTTCAGATGGTGAAAAACAGCTTAATTGGGCTTAACCGGGTGATTAGCAGCTAGGCCCAAGGGGAATTTCGGGTTTAGGGGTATATAGGGGCTGATTAGGGTTAGAAAACATTTCTTTAGACATTTTCCAGCCGCCACTTTCATTCCTCTTAACCTAGCCATGGCCTCCACTCTCTAAATCTCTCTAAAACACCCAAAAATCACTTTCTAATTGGAGATTAGGCTTAGCAAACATTAAATTAAGAAGAAAAAGCACCAAAGCAAGGTTGGAGCTGCTGTGTAAGATTGGGAACAGCGCCAAATCAGAGAATATTTCAGTTTTGGGGTTTTAGTTGTGGCCAAGGTGAGTGATAGCATCGTTTTGACACTAATTACAGTTAATTAAGGGTAATTAGTGAAGATTAGCGAATTTATACACTAATAAATTCAGGAAAAATGTTTAGAAATTCTTAAATAATATTTCATGCCTCTGTTAGAAAATTTAGACGATTTGATTAAGTTTTACTAAGTATGTGCTTAAACATGATTAAGAAGGATTTTGGGAAAATATGAAGTTTTAGTCATTTTTGATCCCTCTTGATTCATTTGAATTGTTGTTTGCTGTTTGTGGTTACTATTACATGTTGCTATGACTCTACGGTATGTTTTATGATTGATTAGAATAGTTAAATTGGTCGAAAATGTCGTCGAATGGCGTAGAAAGCTCGCTGGAAAAGTTGCAGAAATGTGCAGGTCCCGAACCGGTTCGGATCGGAGCAGGGGTCGGATCGGACTAGTGAACTGACCAAGGGAATCCGAACTGGATTGGGACTTGTCACTGGAAGAAGTTTGGCAGGAAGGAAGGCCATTGCTTAGAGTTGGAGTTGGACAGAAGATTGGATCGGAGCAATGGGGCAGATTGGATCGGAGTAAGGGAGCAGACCGGATCGGAGAAAGGGAACAGGACGGATCGGAGCAGGCAAACAAGTCAAACAGAAAGAATCGGATCGGATGAACGACCTCCGAACCGAACTCAAGCAGAGACACACCCGAACCGAACCGATATCTGGAGGGAGAGAATCACTGAACCGACCCGACCCGGAGGAGGACACCGACCCGACTCGAAGTGGAGTATCCGACCCGAACCGAATGAAAGGATGACTATCAAACCGAACCGTGTTATACGTATATATCCGAACCGAACCGAATTCAGGACCACTTCTATGCGACGACTCTTTTGAAGACCAACTCCAACTCGATCAAAACCCGAGATGCAAAGAAAGTCCAAATGAGAAGTTAGAGCTCAAGATTTAGATGGGAATCAACGAGTTCGCTTCATGGTTGGGCTTTGCTGCGGGACACGTGCTAAGGAGTTATCGATGTCTATAGCTTTGAACCACTATGGTAGGAGGTACGAAGACGGATTCAGGACCATTATGGCATCGGTAGAACCAAGGGCTACAACCAATGAAGTGGGTCATTGAAATGTTTGGTCATGACTCCATATGTTTAGCTTGGTCATAGCAGGGTTTCTACAAGTCGGGATTCGTCGTTACCTCAGTTTGTCTAGTGCTCCAAAGTGGTAGATATCGTACGCTTTAGGCACTGAGTGAGAGATGTGAGGATGGTTGCTATGGATGATTTGTTTGCTATCATTGTGACATGCACACCCCACCCCCGTATTCTCACACTATTTATTATGGCACCTTGGAGTATTGTACGGTATATGGTACTAACTCTTTGGTTGCAGGTCCAGGTTTAGGTATGGCTTAGTATACCTGTTATTATTCTGTTTACATGCTTATCGCTCATACCAGGCTTTATGTCTGACCCAGAGTTTTATGTCTCCTCTTATTACTCTGGGTGCTCACACGAGCAGACTAGAGACAGGTTAGCTGGTGATGCACGGGTAGATGATCCGGAGACGAGCAGGAGGCTTCCACGTAGTATATACATAGTATTCTCCCTGGATTGTTGAAGATCACTGCTTGGGCATTGGTGGTGTATCTTCTACTTTAGCTTTCTTTTGTTTAGAGACAGTAAATTTGGAAAATTGTAATAAGCTGTATTTGGATTTCCGCTGCTTTGATGATTGATGTTGATTTTAGTTATCAGCTTATGCACTGTCTCACCTGTTTTATGTCAAGTATGTTATTATTATATTTTATTCCATGCGCTGTGAGACATTCTACAGGTTCCTTGATTAGTTCATTCCCTTCTTTTCTTTCTTTGCCGACCGTCCCGTGCTAGTCGGGCATGTGTACAGCGCACTTTTGGAGGAAATGCAGGCTGGTGCGGGGCGGGCCGTCACACTTGGTATCAGAGCTCTAGGCTGCGTAGTTAACCTAGGGAAGTTATCAGGGAGAGATAATATACGTATACGAGAGAGCGTATTTGTGATTACTTTGGTTTTAAAAAGCTATATATATATACTATTAGTAGTATAAGGATGAAGTCGTACTGCACTAGCACCACTATGGAGTCGTTAATCGTTTCCTTTTTCAGATTGACGATGAGCCGATATACTAGAGGTGCTGGTAGGGGAGCCAACAATGGGAATGCTGCTGACATGAGGACGATGTTTACAGACCTCATGAGAGAGATGCTTAGAGATGTACAGAGGGCAGCTCACAATGGTGGAAATGGTGGTGGTCTAATAGTGCAGGCGCCAAGAGTCAACTTCGCCAAGCTGAATAAGGATTATACTAGCCTTGGTGGGAAGACGTTCCACGGAACGGAGTCGGCTACGGATGTTCAAGATTGGTTGGATAGTTGCGAACGCATCTTCGAGGATTTGGGTATCGAGGATGCGATGAAGAGAAAGCTAGCGTCCCGTCAGCTGCAAGGGCGGGCAATGAATTGGTGGAATGCTATAAAGGCAGCTACTCCCGAAGATCAGATTACTTGGGAGCAGTTTAAGGCTCGCTTTAGCGAGAAGTTCATTCCAGCTGCTCAGAAGTCAATGCTGTTTAAGAAATTCTTGCAGCTCAAGCAGAATGGCAGGGCTGTCTCGGAGTATATTGCTGAATTTGACACTTTGTCAAAATATGGGTTATCTCTCATTGATACCGCCGAGAAAAAGAATGAGAAATTCATAACTGGTTTGGATCAGTACTTGGGGGAAAAACTTATTAACCACATCGATGAGACGTTTGAATCGATTGTGGGGAAAGCGTTAAGATCAGAAATTCTCTACCCTAAGTCGAAGACTGAGGTTGCATCCGCAGATGAGCCAAAGCCACAAGCAAGTGGTGGAGGCAAAGGTGGTTCCCAGAATAAGAGAAAACAGAATCAAACTAAGGATGGCCAGAAGAAAAAGAATAAGCAAGACGTGGAGTGCTTCAGCTGTGGTAAAAAGGGCCATTATGCTAGTAATTGTCGGGCCAAGCCAGCGGATAGGAAGTGCTTCAACTGTGGCCAAATGGGACATCACAAGGACAAGTGTCCACAGCCCCCTAAAGAAAAGCAAGTGGTGAAAGCATATGCTCTCAATGCTATTCCTTCTTCGTCGAATGCCCCAACTGCGGCGGAGAAGGGAAAGAATGTCGTCATTCAAGGTATGCTTTCTGTTTATGATGTTCCTGTTAGAGTTTTGTTTGATACCGGAGCTTCCAGTTCTTTCATATCTAGTGACCTGGTAGATAGGTTGGGATTGGAGCCCGAGATTGTCGATAGACCTTTAGTAGTGACGAACCCAATTGGTGGTTCGACTAGCCTTAGCATGATTTGTCGTAATGTGGTCTTATCGAGTCATGGATGCATGTTTGCTTGTGATTGCTTTGTTTTGGGCTTTACTGGGTTTGGCATTATTTTGGGAGTAGATTGGCTCCGAAGGTATGGGGTGGTGGTAGACTGTGAGGGCTTTTTGGTGACAGCTAGAGCGGATGATGGGCGGAGGATAGTGTTTGGTGGTCTACCCAGTAAGGGGGTATTGGCTAGTTTTCTAAACTCCCTCGACATTCCGCATAGTGAGTTGTCAGGTTTGCCCGTGGTTGGCCAGTATCCGGATGTTTTCGAAGAAGTGACCGGACTTCCACCACACCGAGAGATTGAGTTTCGTATTGATTTGGTAAAAGATGCCAGACCTATAGTGATGCCACTTCGTCGTATGGCACCAAGGGAGCAGCGAGAGCTCGAGGTGCAAGTCAGCGATCTTTTGAAGAAGGGATTTATCAGAAGGAGTGTTTCTGAATGGGGAGCACCAGTTGTGTTTGCTACCAAGGAGGATGGTTCCCTTCGTTTGTGTGTAGACTACTGCGAGTTGAATAAAGTGACGAGGAAGAATAAGTATCCTCTACCGCGGATAGATGATTTGTTCGATCAGTTGAGTGGCGCGAGAATATTTTCTTAGTTGGATCTCGCGACAGGTTTTCATCAGCTTAGAGTGGAAGCTGAGAGTATAGCTAAAACGGCATTTCGAACGCCGTCTGGATTTTATGAATGGTTGGTTATGCCATTTGGGCTGACCAATGCCCCAACATATTTTGTGGATCTTATGAATAGGGTATTCAGGGATCAGTTGAATAAGTTTGTTCTTGTGTTCGTTGATGATATTTTGGTCTATTCGAGGACAGAGGAAGAACACAAGGAACATTTAAGAGTAGCGATGGAGATGTTGAGAAAACACCAATTGAAAGCAAAGTTTTCTAAGTGTCACTTCTGGAAGAGGGAAGTGAGGTTCTTGGGCCATGTTGTATCAGAGGATGGTATTGCCGTGGACCCAGCAAAGGTGGCTACGGTACAAGATTGGCCTACGCCCAAGAATGCAACAGATGTAAGAAGTTTCTTGGGATTAGCTGGATATTATCGTAAGTTTATCCAAGGTTTCTCCAAGATAGCAGCACCATTGACCCAGTTGACCAAGAAGAATCAAGCTTTTGTCTGGGATGAAAGGTGCGAGAATGCGTTCAAGAGTCTAAAGAGCAAGTTGATAAGCGCACCAGTGTTAGTCATTCCTAAGGGGGATGAAGAGATGACGGTATACACGGATGCCTGTGGTACCGGACTGGGTGCTGTATTGATGCAAGGCGGTAGGGTTGTAGCTTACGCAAGTCGGCAGTTGAAACCGCACGAGAGAAGATACCCTACCCATGATTTAGAATTGGCAGCGATCGTGTTCGCGTTAAAGATGTGGAGACACTATCTCTTGGGAGAAAGATTTAAGCTATTTACAGATCATAAGTCGTTGAAGTATCTATTCTCCCAGAAGGATTTAAATCTCCGTCAGCAGAGATGGTTAGAGTTCTTAGCTTCCTATGATTTTGACATCGCATACACACCGGGAAAGGGCAATGCGGTGGCTGATGCATTGAGTAGAAGACATGCCAGCTTAGGGGCTATGTTCCTTGAATGGAAGCAACTGGAGTTTATCGCGGGGTTTGATTTCAGACCAAAGTGCGAATTGGATCCAGAAATGTTAGCATGTTTGACGATCAGACCCACTTTGATTGAACGGATCGGCTCTAGTCAGAGGGACGATCCTAACCTATTGGAAATCATCTCCAAGTTAGAGATGGGTATCGATGAGGAGATGAACAAGTATGGGCTTGATCGAGATAGATGGCTTAGAAAGAATGGAAAGCTTGTTGTACCCAATGTCAATGGATTGAGGGATGAAGTACTTAGAGAATGTCATCACTCAAAGCTGACCATACACCCCGGTGGTAACAAGATGTATCGAGATATGAAGCAGACTTACTACTGGGAAGGGATGAAAAGAGACGTTGGGATGTTTATATCCAAGTGCATGAATTGCCAGCTAGTTAAAGCCGAGCAAAAGAAGCCTAGTGGGTTGTTACAGCCCTTAGAAATTCCCGAATGGAAATGGGAGCAAGTCTCGATAGATTTCATCGATGGATTACCAAGGACTAGATCGGGATATGACAACATTTGGGTAATTGTAGATCGACTGACTAAAAGTGCAAGGTTTATACCAGTCAAATCGACCAGAACGGCAGCTAAGTTAGCAGAATTGTATATGAAGTGGGTAGTGAGATTTCATGAAGTACCTAAAGGCATTATGAGCGACCGAGACCCGTTGTTCACTAGTGGGTTTTGGAAGAGCTTACAAGAGGCTCTAGGGTCAGAATTACATCTCAGTACCGCATATCATCCTCAGACCGACGGTCAGACGGAGAGGGTGAATCGTATTTTGGAAGATCTCTTGAGAGCATGTACATTGGATTTTGGTGGATCATGGGATGACCATTTGCATCTAGTAGAGTTTGCATATAATAATAGCTACCAATCCAGTATCGGTATGGCTCCGTTTGAAGCTTTGTACGGAAGGCCGTGTAACTCACCATCATGTTGGATAGAGACAGGCGAGAAGTTTATGCTTGGACCAGATGTGGTGAGGGAAACTTCAGATAAGATCAAGATCATTCAACAACGAATGAAGGCAGCCCAAGATAGGCAGAAGAGTTATGCTGATAAGAGGAGAAGAGACCTAAAATTCTCCGTTGGTGACTTGGTGTTTGTCAAGACTTCTCCGTTGAAGGGCGTAATACGATTCGGCAGGAGAGACAAGTTGGCACCAAGATTCGTTGGCCCATTCCCTGTTCTTGAACTAGTCGGGAATTTGGCATATAGAATTGACTTACCAGAGAAGATGGCGGGAGTTCACAATGTATTTCATGTTTCCCAACTAAGGAAGTTCGTTCACGACTCAGATATGACTATTTCACCTGATCAGTTAGAGGACTTCGAAGTAGAACCCGAAGCGGTTGGGAACCGTAAGCCGGCCCGTATTGTCGCGCACGACATGAAGCAACTTCGAAGGAACGCGGTGAAGCTAGTCAAGGTACAGTGGAGCGAGGACGAGAATGATTGTACTTGGGAAACAGAGGAGGACATAAGGAAGAAGTATCCAGAACTCTTTGTTTGGTAAGATTATGACTTCGATTTAGTTTTCCGCATGCTAGGATAGGCCTGTTTGCTTGTTTTGCATATTTGATTGTTGTATATGGTTGTTAGGCACGCGGGATCCCTTGTATGTTTTGGGTTAAGGAATTTCGGGGACGAAATTTCTTAAGGGGGGGAGAGTGTAACGACCCGTATTCTACGCATCATAGGATCGTAGGATATTTATTTCTTTCACATACGAAGTCGTATGGTCATGTAACTTTGGGAGACGACTATTGGGGTCATTTCCCATGTTCGTGATTTTTCTCGATTTTTAAATGACCATTTTACCCCTAGTTGGCACTGTTTTGGCCATAACTTTTGACTGGAAAGGAATTTTGACCTGAAACCACTTCCATTGGCTTCGGATGATGGTTTCTCTTTCCGTAGAGTGGTCACATTAGCCAAACGGACTTACCGTTTGGGAGATATGGCTGAAACAAGTTTCAGATGGTGAAAAACAGCTTAATTGGGCTTAACCGGGTGATTAGCAGCTAGGCCCAAGGGGAATTTCGGGTTTAGGGGTATATAGGGGCTGATTAGGGTTAGAAAACATTTCTTTAGACATTTTCCAGCCGCCACTTTCATTCCTCTTAACCTAGCCATGGCCTCCACTCTCTAAATCTCTCTAAAACACCCAAAAATCACTTTCTAATTGGAGATTAGGCTTAGCAAACATTAAATTAAGAAGAAAAAGCACCAAAGCAAGGTTGGAGCTGCTGTGTAAGATTGGGAACAGCGCCAAATCAGAGAATATTTCAGTTTTGGGGTTTTAGTTGTGGCCAAGGTGAGTGATAGCATCGTTTTGACACTAATTACAGTTAATTAAGGGTAATTAGTGAAGATTAGCGAATTTATACACTAATAAATTCAGGAAAAAAGTTTAGAAATTCTTAAATAATATTTCATGCCTCTGTTAGAAAATTTAGACGATTTGATTAAGTTTTACTAAGTATGTGCTTAAACATGATTAAGAAGGATTTTGGGAAAATATGAAGTTTTAGTCATTTTTGATCCCTCTTGATTCATTTGAATTGTTGTTTGCTGTTTGTGGTTACTATTACATGTTGCTATGACTCTACGGTATGTTTTATGATTGATTAGAATAGTTAAATTGGTCGAAAATGTCGTCGAATGGCGTAGAAAGCTCGCTGGAAAAGTTGCAGAAATGTGCAGGTCCCGAACCGGTTCGGATCGGAGCAGGGGTCGGATCGGACTAGTGAACTGACCAAGGGAATCCGAACTGGATTGGGACTTGTCACTGGAAGAAGTTTGGCAGGAAGGAAGGCCATTGCTTAGAGTTGGAGTTGGACAGAAGATTGGATCGGAGCAATGGGGCAGATTGGATCGGAGTAAGGGAGCAGACCGGATCGGAGAAAGGGAACAGGACGGATCGGAGCAGGCAAACAAGTCAAACAGAAAGAATCGGATCAGATGAACGACCTCCGAACCGAACTCAAGCAGAGACACACCCGAACCGAACCGATATCTGGAGGGAGAGAATCACTGAACCGACCCGACCCGGAGGAGGACACCGACCCGACTCGAAGTGGAGTATCCGACCCGAACCAAATGAAAGGATGACTATCAAACCGAACCGTGTTATACGTATATATCCGAACCGAACCGAATTCAGGACCACTTCTATGCGACGACTCTTTTGAAGACCAACTCCAACTCGATCAAAACCCGAGATGCAAAGGAAGTCCAAATGAGAAGTTAGAGCTCAAGATTTAGATGTGAATCAACGAGTTCGCTTCATGGTTGGGCTTTGCTGCGGGACGCGTGCTAAGGAGTTATCGATGTCTATAGCTTTGAACCACTATGGTAGGAGGTACGAAGACGGATTCAGGACCATTATGGCATCGGTAGAACCAAGGGCTACAACCAATGAAGTGGGTCATTGAAATGTTTGGTCATGACTCCATATGTTTAGCTTGGTCATAGCAGGGTTTCTACAAGTCGGGATTCGTCGTTACCTCAGTTTGTCTAGTGCTCCAAAGTGGTAGATATCGTACGCTTTAGGCACTGAGTGAGAGATGTGAGGATGGTTGCTATGGATGATTTGTTTGCTATCATTGTGACATGCACACCCCACCCCCGTATTCTCACACTATTTATTATGGCACCTTGGAGTATTGTACGGTATGTGGTACTAACTCTTTGGTTGCAGGTCCAGGTTCAGGTATGGCTTAGTATACCTGTTATTATTCTGTTTACATGCTTATCGCTCATACCAGGCTTTATGTCTGACCTAGAGTTTTATGTCTCCTCTTATTACTCTGGGTGCTCACACGAGCAGACTAGAGACAGGTTAGCTGGTGATGCACGGGTAGATGATCCGGAGACGAGCAGGAGGCTTCCACGTAGTATATACATAGTATTCTCCCTGGATTGTTGAAGATCACTGCTTGGGCATTGGTGGTGTATCTTCTACTTTAGCTTTCTTTTGTTTAGAGACAGTAAATTTGGAAAATTGTAATAAGCTGTATTTGGATTTCCGCTGCTTTGATGATTGATGTTGATTTTAGTTATCAGCTTATGCACTGTCTCACCTGTTTTATGTCAAGTATGTTATTATTATATTTTATTCCATGCACTGTGAGACATTCTACAGGTTCCTTGATTAGTTCATTCCCTTCTTTCCTTTCTTTGGCGACCGTCCCGTGCTAGTCGGGCATGTGTACAGCGCACTTTTGGAGGAAATGCAGGCTGGTGCGGGGCGGGCCGTCACAATAAACCATACACCCCAAACACTATAATGAAGCAGTACAATCCAAAAAAACTCCCTAAAACACGATAACAAAAAGAACTCCACAAGCGAAGCCAAGCACCAAGCCAATCTTCAATCCATATAGTTCTCCAACTTTAGCCCGCCACCTGAAAACCTGAGAAATTACTTAACAACCACCATTAGTACACATCACATATATGTAAGAATATATTTGTATTCATATATATATATATATGTGTGTGTGTGTGTGTGTATATACCAATAAATATATATCCATACTTATACGTAATATGAGAAAAATAAGATACTTAAAAAGAGACGAACTATCATCAAAAAAATTGAAATTTTAAACACAAATACGAAAACTATTGCCTCTAAAATAGCTATTAAATCTCATAAATAAACACACATTTAACCTAACTTTTTGCAAAAAATTACCAAATCTCGAATCCCTAAAAAACTTGTTGCACGAAGTAGACATCCAATCTAGACAGAAATAAACTATCTTAATGATTAATTTATCAGAGGACACTAAGATAGAATGAAAAAATCTCTGGTTCCTTTCCAGCCAAATAAACCAACCGATGATGATAACTAATGAATCCAATACATACCTATGCTTTGATTTATACACAAGGCTATGTCGATTCCAATATTTTTCTCAATTACTAAATGTATTCAAACTAACCATAACAAAAATCCTTGAAACCATAGTTAAAATATGATTAGTAGAATTACAAGAAAAAAATAAATGATCCACATCTTCCTCCATATGACTACAGAAACAACATTTAACATCTAACAAAATATTCTTCTTCTTTAAATGCTCCACTGTATTAAGCTTCTTATGTACAATCAGCCACATAAGAAACTTAGCTTTAGGAGGAGAATTTGATGTCCAAATAAACTTAAAGGGGAGTAAAGAAATACCAGAAAAATTAATAAGTTTATACATTGAATTAACAGAGTAAACTGAACTCTTATCCAATCCCCAACTAATGGCATCTCTATAATCATCCTGGTGATATAAGGTTAATTTAGCTTTTAATAAGGCCAATTGTCTTAACAATCCCCCCTCTAAAATATTAAAGAATGAAAACTCCCACGGGGGGTCTAGGTTCCTTCTATAAACCCAAAGCAAGTAAAATAAGCCCAAAGCAAGTAAAATATCAGAAGTGCAAATGAACACATAGTAAGTATGAAAATTTTAAATAAAATTTTGTTTTGAGGAATATTTTAACAAAAGTAACGATTGAGAAAAATTATATTAGCTTGACTTTATGAATCAGATGGTTTTGATATTAAATTGCAAACTTAGATTAATGTGTTAAAATATTTAAATTGAAGGTAAAAATCAACTTAACTACTTTAATCAGTGGCTTTAATTTATCTAAATTTAGTTTGGTTGTTTAAAAGTTGAAGGTAAATGCAAGGTTTAAATGATTTAAAATTTAAATTGGTTAACCGAAGGATTCTACTAAGTGTAATGGTTTTGATAGACTAAATGGAAAATTTAACCTGTAAAGAATTTATTTTAGGGATGAATTAAAAATGTGAAAATTCGAACGGAATGAATGAAGAATTCGAACTTCAAATGGAAATTGAAGATGAGAAATTGGAAGAGAATTTTTTTGTGTGATCTAACTTGGACACTTGATTCAAACTGAAATGTTTCCAATTGAATCATTAGTTAAAATTGAGTTTAGCTTTGACAGCGGAATTAGTGTCAACTAAAATTTTGAAAGTTCGGAAAATTTGTTCAGATGGAATATTTCTTGAAAATTTGTATTGTTCATTTCACAAGTATTATATGTTTTACCATCATTTTATTTGAACTAAAGTAGTAAAATTATTTATCTTGTTTAATTATTCTATATCAATCTATTTTTATTCAGACCAATTTTGCAAACACTTTTGTATCAAAACTTGTTTTATTTCAAATCTATTTCATAAAACCTATCTAATTTTATGCAAACTTATTTTTTTTCAAAAACTTGTTTATTTTACTCAAACCTATTTTTTCAAGCTTATTATTTTACTTAAACTATTTTGTACTTAACTATTTTGAGATAGAAATAAGTAATTTTGATCCGAGCAATTTAGTCTGAAATGATTGGATGTAAAGATTCAATTGAATAGTGATATTTGTGATATGTAACCCAAATCGAAAGTGAAGTTTTAATAATGAATTGATTGTCGGTATGAACTAGATTTGAAATGATATTGGATATTCAAATCAATTATGAAATCAAAACTAAATTTATATTGAAATGAAAATTTTGAAGATTTATCAACTTATGAATATTGTGATTTGAAATGTTTGAAACTTATATGACTTATATAAGTATGAGATTAATTCGAAAACAACTGGTTTGGAAGATTATTGATTGAAATAATAGTCTTATATTATAGAATTTATATGAGAATGATATATTGGAAAAACGTGATTTGAAAAGAAAATCTTATGTAAATTGATACTTATGTAAGTGCGATATATGAGAAACGTGAAATGAAGTACTATATATATTTAGCATGTATGTTTTCCAAATGAAGATATGAGAAGTGCCTTCCACTAAAAATTGAAATTTGAAAATCGTAGCTACGTTGGTGCTTCGTTGATTGGAGTATCCATTGATATTGGAATCCTACTCGGTAGGATCACGTTGATTATTATTATGTATCTATTCTAGCGTAATTCGAGGGGAGCGATGCCTAAAGTTACAAGCCATTCCACCAGGATAGTGGCGCAACCGTCGCATAACTGCAATCAAGACGCCATAACGAAATTCGACGGGGGCGCAATGCCTACAGTTACAAGCAATTCAACTGGGATAGTGGCGTTACCGCCGTGTAACTGCGATCTATGACAACAACCATTGCGAAATTCGAGGGGTGTGATACATATGGTTATAAGCGATTCTACAGGAATAGTAGTGTAACTGCCAAGTAACCGCAATCCATGGGGGAACGTATTTTCCATATCTATTTTAAATGTTTTAAGTATTTTCACTGGAGTTAAAACAAGTATATTTAGTATATAGAGATTTTAGTCATGCGGCAGGCCAGCGTATGCCTAACGTCTGTAAGAACGGCAGTAAACTTGTTAAACTTTGAGTTATCAAGTATTTTCAAACATTAAATAACAAATCAATAACCTCAACCTGCAATTAAATTCATATAATTTCAGTAAAATAAACTAAGAAAGAAAAGTTTTAAATGTCTTAAGAAATATAATAGCTTTGAATTTTTGATAAAATACTTATTTCTGATTTCAAAAGTTATTTTCAAACACAAGAATCATATTTTCAAATTTTAAGTTTGTTATAAGTAATTTAAGTTGTGACTATAAGAAAACTTGAACTTTAATAAAAAAATGTTTGAAAAAAGGATTTTGAATTTAATAGATAGATTTATAACAAATGAATTTAATTAATAATGTAAGGACAATTTTTCGAATTTAAAATCCTATAATTTATTTTGTTCCAAACTTTATAAAAATTTTATAAGTAAGAATATTTTTGTTATATATATAAGCATATTTTTTTAACAACCATTCCTTTACGAGGACGAGAAGTTCTGAGTGGGGGAGATTGTAACATCCTGTAAAATTTAACCATTTAAGTTCTTACATTAAATTAAATTATTGAATTTAAAATGGTTTTTGAATAAAATTACGACGTTATCAATGAAATTTATTAATTTCTATTGAAAGATTGATTGAAAATAATGTGTGCATTCTAAGTGAAATAAATTCTGGCAATATATATGTGTATATCTTCGGCTATTGCATTTGATACATTCCCTGTCTATTCAAAATGTAGCATTTAGGAATTTGGAATGTGGATTAGATGTTTAAACCTTCATTAATTTATTTATTTTGAAATGTGAATAGTGGCAGCAGTTTTCAATGGCTTCCCTCTTCGTTGTTTCCTTAATGCAGCATTCATTTCTTTCTTCATTATATTAATTTTTCTTCCCTTTAATTTATTAATTTCTTTCCTTTTTTTTTTATTTTTCATGCATCTTATATCATTTATGTACTTTCATTCCTTAAAAATTTAATTTTGAGCCGAATTCGGTATGCTTGTATTTACTTTAATTTAAGCAAATTAAATTGACCGTTGATAACAATAAAATCTTTCCATGATTTTATTAATGCACAACTTAAATAGCATAGTTAACGAGAATTAACATCAAAAATTTACCATCAAATTTAATTATATTTGGAATGCATCTAATTAAATATAGCGATGAAAGAATTTCCATAGTAATATAAGGAAGTTTGTTTTGTCAAAAGTGTAAATATATTTCCCCTTCTATTCTAATATCTATGTATTCTTAGCCTCTTTATTTTTGTACATTCAAAATTTAGCCCCACTCATTCAGTTTGCTTTTGAAACCAAAGCAATTAATGAAAAAATGGAAATACAAAGTGTGAGGTGGTTGTTCATCTCAATCAGTCACATTCCTTCATTAAAAAGAAAACATATGCCATTCTCCATTTATAACCTTTCACCTTTCACATTGCATGTTGTTTGTTTATCCGTCAATGCATGCATGCCATATTTTGTGGCTTTAAATCAAAAAAAGTAAGAAATAAATAAACCCATGCTACCTGTAGTGTAATTATGTAAACATACAACTATGTACAAAATTTAAACTTGCCACTTTAGTAGCCACTTATGCAACCTGCGCATGAAACTTGCCACTTTCAATTCAAGAAAGACAAGGACTGGCTTAAACTTCAATCATGTAAAAAAAAGTAGATTTAAACTGTAAGGACTATAGGGACATGAATAGGTGAACGTTTAAACGCGGATCTGATGCTTGATTTAAGGCTTGTGATGTAAGGCAACATATTAAATATAAAAATATTTCATTTGATGGGAGCATATATATACCCAGTTATTCCAATCTCCTTCTTTCCTCATTTTTCATTACCAGTTGAAACACAAAATCCCCAAATTACCAAATTAAAATCCCTAATGGCTGCCAAAAGTCGAGCTTTGTTTCTTCCTCCGCCAGCTGCTATCACCTTTGCTTCCTCTTTCCGTGTTCGCAATCGCCGAACGTAGCCTCCATCATCGTCATTAAATCGCTTCTCCACCCTATCCGCTAACTACCCTTCGTTCCATCACCGCTTTCATTAACCTGAAACCAAGAGAACCACTGTAACACCCTGAATTTTTAACGACATTAAAGTGGATAAATTAAAGAATAATTAATTTGATATTCAGAATTAAGAGAAACGAACTACGCCATTGCATCCATCTTGAAATTCTGGTCAAGATAGACACCTGGTTTGTGTAAAACGGATAACATATGAAGAAGTTATGGACAGTAGAAGTTTGGAAGAAAAAGCAGAAATTCCCAGCGCACTTGATAAGTGCACCCATGTATTTTTACACTGGCGCACCTGCAAAGTGCACCCATGTATGTTTTTGGGCATCCGGACCTAATTGGGTGTCGGCCCGTAGCCCGATTCACACTAGGGTTGCGATGGCATCTGAATTCTGTAACCTAGCAGCTATAAATATACCTCAATTCCTTTGTTTTCTTCACAAAGAAACAATGGCAGCTAAACTCTGCCGAAGTGCGAACTAAGATGGATTCGTTTTCTTCAACAACGTATAATATTTCAGCTTTGCAAATCAAATCCAGAAATTCGAGATCCATTATCTCTATTCTCTAAACCTAAAGCTGTGAGTTCTAGTTGCTTTTAGGTTTAGATAAATAGAAGTAAATTATGAAAGATTGTAATTTGGATATGTGTAAACCATGAATCTATGCTATTATCATATCCTATGCTATGTCATGATAGATCTATTTCTTTACATCCAATTCAATTATGATTATTCTACTATGTTATTATTGTGGATCTTGGTTTGTAACTATATTGTAGTTAATATAAATCTGTTAATTTGGATAGTTATATCATTGGATAGATCTAATCATGTATGTAAATCATGAACATATGTCACCTTGAGTTGGTTAGGATTGGATCAAAATCTTTATCTTAATTGTAACTTCTATGACATGTTATGATGTGGATTTGTGTAGATCTGTTTCTAAACTAGTAGATCTAATTTATATGGACATTGAAACTGTTAGTCAGATCTAGATTATCACCTTGTGTTATCATGTTAGATCTATTTTAACCGTTAGATCTGAATTATGTGATCTAATTTATCACCTTGTGTTATCATGTTAGATCTATTTTAACCTCTAGATCTGAATTATGTGATGTAATTTATCACCTTGGGTTATCATGTTAGATCTAAACCAGTTGGACATCTAAATTGCAAATTTAGATCTTACTATGCTTATTGTGACATCATAATTATAGAATCAATTGACTGTAAACCGTTCATCAGTTTTATGTCCACCTTGTTATGATGACAATTTCATGTCCCTGCCAGTATGTATGTTCACCTTATTATCATGCTAGTTTATGTTTATGCCAAGATGATCACTTTGGTTATATTCCCATTATTTTCCCTATTATCGTTTATGACTAGGCTATTGTCTAGCCTAGGCATGCTGCCAATTTTGTGAGGGCGCTAGTTAAGGAACGGGGGGAAAAAGGTTAATAATGTAATAATTTGAATATGAACATTTTCGAACATATAATTCAAATTATTGGGTAAAGCGGGCATTAGCACCTATAAAGGGAAAGGCTTAATTAATTGATTAATTAATTAATAACGGAAAGTCTAGTAATTACAATTTGGAATTGTAATTGTACTTATGACACGAGGTTAGGTTGCATTAATGGTGGAAGTCTGCCCGGACCCAACCTGCATATCCAGCAGCCACTAATGTTGAACCTAATGTGGGAGGTCTAAGTACGTAAATATGAATCGGGCTAAGACATGAGGTTAGGCCCAATTGTGAAATAAGATTGCCCGGACCTGACCAACATATCCAGCATCCACGTGTTGTAGGCATAATGTGGGAGGTCTAGCCCATTATAACCCATAAATGGACATGGTAATAAATTGGACTACTTAACCTGATCTAATCCATAAGGGATTGTATGAATATGAACAAATGTTAGGGTTAATTAAATCTTGGGTAGGTGGGTAATATTAGTATATATAGGCCCACAAACTTAAATGTTAAACAAACAAGCATGAATCAGTGGTAGGGTTAAGTAAATCTTGGGTAGGTGGGTAATATTAGTATATATAGGCCCACAAACTTAATCGTTAAAAAAACATGCTTGAATCAGTGGGAGGGTTAAGTAAATCTTGGGTAGGTGGGTAATATTAGTATATATAGGCCCACAAACTTAACCATTAAATAAACATGCTTGAATCAGTAGGTGGGTTAAGTAGATTTCAGGGGGTGGGTAATATTTACATATAGGCCCACGAACTTAACCTAATAAGGTTATGTAATTAAAGACACCTAGTGGTATACATAACCGGTGGAAAATATAAAAGGTTATGTAATTAAAGACACCTAGATGTATACATAACCGGTGGAAAATATAAAAGGTTATGTAATTAAAGACACCTAGAGGTATACATAACCAGTGGAAAGTATAAAAGTTATGTAATTAAAGACACCTTTTAGGGTAAGCATAACTGGTATAGGGCTATGTAATTAAAGATACCTAGTGATATACATAGTCGGTGAAAACCTAGTGGGGGATACAATACAAAGGGGAGAGCTTGTATCATATTGTGTGGGACCCATTTCAGTCAGTAACCCGGAGTAGGTATCAAATAAAGTACTCCATACTAGGCGGAGAAGGGGCACGCTTACAGACTGATTGTAAGAGATCCAAACGCGACGAATGGTGTGGGCGGCGCAAACCGACTAGGCCTTGTGCATGCATGGGCCGGGCAGAAGGGGATAAGACGACTATGACACCAGTAGATATGGTTGTGCACATCTTGGGAAATGAAGTGTTTCCACTTTAGGAAGTGATACCTCCTACTATGGGGCCAGCACAAGGGATCTACGGAGTAGGGAGCCGATCGATTAGGATAGAAGTTAGGATACAATTGGACGTATGCCTAAGTCTACCATCTTATAGTGGAAGGGATCATTTCATTCTAGTTACACTAGTAATAGTGCAGAGTAATCATTAGAGAAGTGTATACACCTTACCCTGTCTACCTTGTCACACCTTCCATTTATGTAGTGACCTCTCTTATCCACTTTATATGCCTATCATGTTACTTTTATTTATTTACTGGCTAAAAGTAACTAGACTCGCCAGACTTTATGTCTGACCCTTTTTGTTTCCTCTTCTTTATTCCGTTCCCCCTTAGGTTCTCAAGGGAGGGAATTCTGAGGCTTAGTCAAGATTCCGCTATCGTCTTGCTTGGAGCTTCTAGATGTATTGCTCAAGCTTCTATCTTTGCTATTACGGCTTATGATTTGGGGTTTATGCTTTCTTTGTTTTGTACTTTGATATTTAATGTACAAGACTGAAGTTTTAATGATGTACTGAGTTTATGTATTTTCAGACATATGGTGTAACCATGCTTTATGATTAATAAACGTTTTTAATTCTGCTGCTATTTTATATCTGTCTTGTAATGTTTCTGTTCTGTTTACCTATAACGCTTCACGAAACTTAATGCATTCCCTTAGTGAGTGATATCAACGGACGTGGGGTGTCACACTTGGTATCAGAGCTGAAGGTTACCAGACTGGATAAAGTTTTTGAAAATTATTTTCAAAAAGATTTTAAAAGAAAGCATTTTCAAATAGAAAAATCTGTTTTGAAAAACATATTCCCCAAAGCCATAGGAAATATCTCTCGATTCTCCGCTTGATTCCATTTTCTTTTTCTCTGGGGAACCGATTTTTCCTGAAAGGTGTCCCCTTTCTGGCATAATGTCGTAGGCATGTTTAAACTGCGGCACATGTCGAAGGGCAATGAAGTGCCTAACCTCCATCTGTAGCTACAGTAGTATCACCTGCGACCAATTTTCTCGATCTTCGTAAGGATTTTCGTGTGATGGAGGCAACTTTCGAGAGACTTGTTGGCTTGTTACACAAGGATGGTAAAAAGGAGAACAAGGGAGTTAGGACTAAGGAGCATAGCCCAAGGATGAGAAAAATGATGGCCCAGGAAGGGAACACAGATAAAGTTTAAATAAATCTGAAAGGAAGAAGTTAAGATTAAGGAAACACAAAATAAAACGGTATGGCCCAAGAAAGGACAGCAACAACAACAGAAGAAGGGCGGAAAGAATGACAAGGCTAAGGGTAAGAAGAAGTGCCATAGTTGCGGGCGAGAGGGTCACTTGGCCCAGGACTGCAGAAAAAGGAAGAATGCTTGCTTCGTTTGTGAAGAGGTTGGACACTATTCTAGGAAATGCCTAAGGAAGCAAGGGCAAGGTTAAAGGACAAGAACCTCTGGAGGGCAAGCGAATGCTCTCATAGCTAGTGCACCAGACAGAGGTAGAAAAGTTCCATGGAAGGTTTGATTTCTCTTTCCAGTCACCCTATTAGAAACTTTTGATTCTGGCGCTTCTCACTGTTTATATCTAGTTCTGTAGTTGAATCTCTGCACTTAAATACTAGTATGGTAGTGGATCCCATTGTTGTCTCAAACCCCATTGGTGGTTTGGCTCATTTATTTAAGATTTGTCGGGGTTTGAGAATATCTGTGTTAGGGGTCGAGTTTGAGTGCGACGCATATATGCTCAGGTTTATGGGCTATGGGTTGATTCTAGGAATGGACCGGCTTACCACATATGGTGCCATTCTGGATTGTGAGAGGAGGGTCGTTAGGCTTCTGGCTTGTCATGGGAGGACCCTCGAGATTTCTTGTGACCCACAACGGTCGATTATGCTTAGTTTCCTAGAGTCTCTTGATGCATCTGTCAATGATCTTCAATCTTTTCCAGTAGTCCAAGATTATTCTGACGTTTTTGATGAGGTACGGGGCTTACCTCTGAGGAACGAGATAGATTTTTGTATATATCTGATGGACAATGCAAAGCCAGTTGCATTACCAGTGCGCCATATGGCTCCAAGGGAAAGGTGGGAGCTGAGTAAGCAAGAAGGGGAGCTACTTGAGAAAGTGTTTTCTTTAGGATGGGATGAAGAAAGATGTAGCAGCGTTGATTCTCAATGTCTGATTTGCCAGCAAGTCAAAGCTGAGCAAAGGGAGCCCGGTGGTTTACTTCATCCTTTAGAGATCCGCAGTGGAAGTAGGAGAGCGTCTCTATGGATTTCATCAATGGTTTGCCTAGATCAAGGAGGGGAAACACCAGCATTTGAGTGGTAGTAGACAGGCTTACTAAGAGCACTCATTTCATTCCCGTTAAGAGCAACAGGATGGCAACATGGTTGGAAACACTTTATGTTCGTGAGATAGTTCGTCTTCATGTAGTACCTTCTGGTATCGTAAGTGATCGAGATTCCATTTTCACCAATGAATTTTTTCAGGAGCTTGCAGGAAGCATTAGGTACACAGTTGTGTTTGAGCACCACTTATCACCCCCAGACCAATGGACAGACGGAGAGGGTGAACAGAATTCTTGTAGATCTTTTGAGGCTGTGTATCCTAGACTTCGGAGGGACTTGGGACGAGCATCTTCCTTTAGTAGAGTTTGCCTATAATAACAGTTATCAAGCTAGCATCGGCATGGCACCCTTCGAAGCATTGTACGGACGACCCTGTAGATCACCAACTTGTTGGTGGGAGTCTACAGAAAGATTATTGCTTGGACCAGATATGGTTAGGAAAACGTCCGAAAAGACTGACCTTATTCGTTGGCGGATGAAGACAGCTCAAGACAGGCAGAAATCCTATGCAGACAAGGGAAAGACTGACCTCGAATTTGAAGGAGACTTGGTTTTTATCAAAGTGTCACCTCTGAGGAATGTGGTTTGCTTCGGATCAGTAGGGAAGTTGGCACCTAGGTTTGTGGGACCATTTCACATAACCAAGAGGATTGTCCAAATGGCCTATAGAGTAAAACTCCCAGACAATCTATCCGGCGTTCATGATGTTTTCCACGTTTCCCATCTGTGGAAGTGCCTGCATGACACCGCAGTAATCGTTGAGCCGAGTGTATTGGAAGAGGTAGAAGTGGAACGGGAGGCGACAGTCAGGCGAGTTCCTTCCCGTATTCTTGGATCATAAGTTAAGAAGCTACACAATAAAGAATCAAGTTGCTAAAGATTCAATGGGGAGATAACCCAGAGGATGCGACTTGGGAGACCGAAGATAAGATTTGTGCTTCGTACCCGTTTCTTTTCAGGGGTATGTTCTTAACTCTTTTTTTTCAAAGCTTTATCAGTATTTGTTTCTATCATTTGAGTATGTCCTATCAATAGTATTTTCGACCTTTAGATAGGAATCCTATGGATGTAAACATGTGTTCGAGACATGTTATGGTTGATGGATGCAAGTGGATGCAAGTGGTTGCCTGTGGATGCATATACACACACACACATTAGGCACTAGATCGGCTCAATCACTCTCATACTGCATATGGATGTGTGTGCATTTTCTTTTCTTTTATGGATGGAAATGGATGAGCTAGCATATGGATGTTGCATTTGGATGAATGAGTGTGCACACATATAGAGCTTACATGTTATAATAGGCTTATTTGCATACATATTGGATTCATGGCACTAACATACATTGCATTATGAAGGTCAACAAAATCAGTAGGTCACCTGATCTTCGCATTAGTATTGGGACATATACACACACCTTTGCATATACTCATATAAGCAGTAGAAATCTTTTAGGACAATGGATGCCAGTGTTTGGTGGATGAGTAGATGGATAATGGATGGTAGGAAACATTCTTTTCAACTTGCAGATTTCGGGGACGAAATCCTTTAAGTAGGGAAGAATGTAACACCCCGAATTTTTAACAACATTAAAGTAGATAAATTAAATAATAATTAATTTAATATTCAGAATTAAGGGAAACGGACTGCGCCATTGCGTCCGTCTTGAAATTCTGGTCAAGATAGAAACCTGGTTTGCATAAAATGGATAACGTATGAAGAAGTTATGGACGGTAGAAGTTTGGCAGAAAAAGCAGAAATTCCCGGCGCACTTGACAAGTGCGCCCATGTATTTTTACACTAGGTCACCTGTAAAGTGCGCCCATGTATGTTTTTGGGCATCCAGACCCAATTGGATGTTGGCACGTGGCCCAATTCACTCTAGGGCTAAGGTGGCATCTGAATTCTGTAACCTAGCAGTTGTAAATATAACTCAATTCCTTTGTTTTCTTCACAAAGAAACAACGGCGGCTAAACTCTGCCAGAGTGCGAACTAAGATGGATTCATTTTCTTCAACAACATACAATATTTCAGTTTTGCAAATCAAATCCAGAAATTCAAGATCCATTTTCTCTATTCTCTAAACCTAACGCTGTGAGTTCTAGTTGCTTTTAGGTTTAGATAAATAAAAGTAAATTATGAAAGACTGTGATTTGGATATGTGTAAACCATGAATCTATGCTATTATCATATCCTATGCTATGTCATGATAGATCTATTTCTCTAGATCCAATTCAATTTTGACTATTTTACTATGTTATTATAATGGATCTTGGATTGTAACTATATTGTGGTTAATATAAATCTGTTAATTGGGACAGCTATATCATTGGATATATCTAATCATTTATGTAAATCATGAATATATGTCACCTTGAATTGGTTAGGATTGGATCAAAATCTTTATCTTAATTGTAACTTCTATGACATGATATGATGTGGATTTGTGCTATTTCTAAACTAGTAGATCTAATTTATGTGGACATTGAAACTGTTAGTCAAATCTAGATTATCACCTTGTGTTATCATGTTAGATCTATTTTAACTGCTAAATTTGAATTATGTGATCTAATTTATCACCTTGTGTTATCATGTTAGATCAATTTTAACCGCTAGATCTGAATTATGTGATCTAATTTATCACCTTATGTTATCATGCTAGATCTATTTTAACCGCTAGATCTGAATTATGTGATCTAATTTATCACCTTATGTTATCATGTAAGATATATTTTAACCTCTAGATCTGAATTATGTGATCTAATTATCACCTTGTGTTATCATGTTAAATCTAAATCAATTGGACATCTAAATTGCAAATTTAGATCTTACTATGCTTATTGTGACATCATAATTATGTTAGAATCAATTGACTGTCAACGGTTCATTAGTTTTATGTCCACCTTGTTATGATGACAATTTCATGTCCATGCCAGTATGTATGTTCACCTTATTATCATGCTAGTTTATGTTTATGCCAAGATGATCACTTTGGTTATATTCCCATTATTTTCCCTATTATCGTTTATGACTAGGCTATTATCTAGCCTAGGCATGCTGCCAATTTTGTGAGGGCGCTAGTTAAGGAACGGGGGAAAAAGGGTTAATAATGGCGTAATTTGAATATGAACATTTTTGGACATATAATTCAAATTATTGGGTAAAGCGGGCATTAGCACCTATAAAGGGAAAGGCTTAATTAATTGATTGATTGATTAATAATGGAATGTCTAGTAATTACAATTAGGAATTGTAATTATACTTATGACACGAGGTTAGGTTGCACTAGTGGTGGAAGTCTACCCGGACCCGACCGGCATATCCAGCAGCCACTAATGTTGAACCTAATGTGGGAGGTCTAAGTACGTAAATACGAATCGGGCTAAGACATGAGGTTAGGCCCAACTGTGGAATAAGACTGCCCGGACCCAACCGGCATATCCAGCATCCACACGTTGTTGGCATAATGTGGGTGGTCTAGCCCATTACAAACCATAAATGGACATGGTAATAAATTGGACAACTTAACCTAATCTAATCCATAAGGGATTGTATGAATATGAATAAAAGTTAGGGTTAAGTAAATCTTGGGTTGGTAGGTAATATTAGTATATATAGACCCATAAACTTAACCGTTAAATAAACAAGCTTGAATCAGTGGGAGGGTTAAGTAAATCTTAGGTTGGTGGGTAATATTAGTATATATAGGCCCACAAACTTAACCGTTAAAAAAATATGCTTGAATCAGTGGGAGGGTTAAGTAAATCTTGGGAAAATAGGTAATATTATTATATATAGGCCCACAAACTTAACCATTAAATAAACATGCTTGAATCAGTAGGTGGGTTAAGTAGATCTCAGAGGGTGGGTAATATTTACATATAAGCCCACGAACTTAACCTAATAAAGTTATGTAATTAAAGACACCTAGCGGTATACATAACCAGTGGAATATGTAAAAGGTTATGTAATTAAAGACACCTGGAGGTATACATAATCGGTGGAAAATATAAAAGGTTATGTAATTAAAGACACCTAGAGGTATACATAACTGATGGAAAGTATAAAAGTTATGTAATTAAAGAAACCTTTTAGGGTAAGCATAACTGGTATACGACTATGTAATTAAATATACCTAGTGGTATACATAGTCAGTGAAACCCTAGTGGGGGATACAAGACAAAGGGAAGAGCTTGTATCATATTGTGTGGGACTCATTTCAGTCAGTAACCCGGAGTAGGTATCAAATAAAGTACTCCATACTAGGCGGAGAAGGGGCACGCTTACTGATTGGTTGTAAGAGATCCAAATATGACGGACGGTGTGGGTGATGCAAAATGACCGAGCCTTGTGCGGGCATGTGTCGGGAAGAAGGGGATAAGACGACCCTGACACCAGTAGATATGGTTGTGCACATCTTGGGAAATGAAGGGTTGCCACTTTACGAAGTGATACCTGCTACTGTGGGACCAACACAGGGTATCTACGAAATAGGGAGCCGATCGATTAGGGTAAAAGTTAGGATACAATTGGACATATGCCTAAGTTTACCATCTTATAGTGGAAGGGATCATTTCATTCTAGTTATACTAGTAATAGTGCAGAGTAATCATTGGAGAAGTGTATACACCTTACCCTGTCTACCTTGTCACACCTGCTATTTATGGAGTGGCCTCTCTTATCCACTTTATATGCCTATCATGTTACTTCTATTTATTTACTGGCTAAAAGTAACTAGACTCACCAGACTTTATGTCTAACCCTTTTTATTTCCTCTTGTTTCTTCTGTTCCCCCCTCCCCCTAGGTTCTCAAAGGAAATTCTCAGGCTTAGTCAAGATTCCGCTATCGGCTTCCTTGGAGCTTCTAGATGTATTGCTCAAGCTTCTATCTTTGCTACTATGGCTTATGATTTGGGATTATGCTTTCTTTGTTATTGTACTCTAATATTTAAAGTACAAGATAGAAGTTTTAATGATGTACTGAGTTTATGTATTTTCAGACATATGGTGTAACCATGTTTTATGATTAATAAAAGTTTTTAATTCCGCTGCTATTTTATATCTGTCTTGTAATGTTTCTGTTCTGTTTACCTATAACGCTTCACAAAACTTAATGCATTCCCTTAGCGAGTGACATTAACGGATGTGGGGTGCCATAACCACGTCGTGTCGCCTTTGAGCCAGCACCAATCAGAGCTCCGGCTCTAGATCCGAAGTCACCTACTGCGTTTAACCCAAAGCTGCTGCGATCCTTTTAGCAATGTAAATGTGAGATTTTTACTCATGATAAAACTTATTTAAAATTATTCAACGTCTATAGTAAACAAAAAATAAAAGAGTTAATGTCTTTAACTTTGAACTGTCCTTGCTTGCCTTGTGCTTGCGATTTGATGCTGATCATATTGTAATTTTGTTTGACTGTTTTTGGGTGTTGTTTAATAAACATTCTTGTTGCCCACTGTTACACCTGGTTAGCTTTTTAACCATACCCATGTCCACCATGTTTTCTCCTTATATTTAAATGGCACATACCTACAGAGGAGATACTAGCTTTTACACTGGAATATCTTCATATATATTGGTATATTATATGTTTTCTACTTCTTTGGGGCTAACCTGTCATATTTAGCATATGTACACATTGCCTTGGATTTCCTTTTACACATCATAAATTGAGAAAAAACTAAATTGAAACTTGTTTTGTTTCTCTTCGTATGTTGCAGCAAAATGTTGTGATTTGTGACATGAAATCTCATATGTTAATGAAGATTGATGTAATGGCGCGATTTTCGATACCTTGAAAACCATGTCATTATGGAAAGAATTAAGAGGATGAGAAGGATAAGATAGAACTAATAGAATAGAAGAAGAAGAAGATCACAACTGAACAGAATCAGAGTAAACACGAAACTCACAGCGGAATAAATAAAATGTATTATATCACATAACTTTGAAATACAAATATGAATTTGTACTTACATATCATATTAGAGTATAACTCATATACATCGCAGCGGAAATAATCTCTAAATAACTAATGGTGAAGTCTCCAGCTTCGAGCTCCTCCATCCGTATCTGTAAAAAAACTGAAACACTTGACTGCCCGTACAAATTTGGGCACCCAAGAGTTTAGGGAAAACACAAACAAATAAACTCTGGGTCAGTCATGAGACTGGTGTGAGTAAATTCCAACCATACTGTTTAACCTTGAAAATCCTTTGAAACAAAAAGATAATAGTAAGACCAACCCACACATAAACATGGACGGTTTTCACCTTACTATAATCCAAAATACTTTGATATCAAACCTTGGTGATATTATAATAATGTCTACTCAATTAAATAATCAAGTAGCAGAACGTTTGCATCTCACGCTCCACATATATATAGTATAAAATCAAAAACCACAGCGCGCTTATTAGAGATTGGATTCCAACATACAAGGGATGGGAGCACCTTCTGAATAGTGTACTCTAGAGGGGATACACTCAGGGTTCAAGAAGAACGTCTTGCAACCCGACCACACATGACCGCTCACTCATTTAGCTTGAGTGTCGCGAATATATTGCCACCACGGTTGTAGGCCATCCAACCGTCAACCGAAGATACAGAATTGAAAAGAAGTATAAATATGAATTTTCTCTAGATCGGTGACAATACACCCTGCTTGGGGATGACCCAACTAGCCATGCTGCCTAGCCCAACTTTTGTTACTTCAGGTTGTGAGGCTAGAGGCTACGTCTATCTTCAGAACATCTGATCACCATTCCTTTTGAATGTCACATCGTCAAATCCGTAATCACACATTGATTACACAAATGCACACTGGGTGTAGAATAAAGAGAAGTTACCTTCTCCCCACCAACTTGGTATATTCGTAAAAATCAACGGCGTGACCGTTGGAAATACTCTGTCAGACACTCGTCCATACAAGTTGTCCTGGGACTGGACAAACAAAGAACAATATTCTGGAACTGGACGACCCTTGCATTTAACTCCGTCTTCAATTATCTTCAGCATATCAAATTCGCAGCGCTTATGCCTATACGGAGTGGTTTCTGGAGAATATATCCAACCGGTCTCTCCGTATTGACAACGATGGTGAAACACTTCGATAGTCGGTTATTTAACTATCGAAGTAAAAACAACATCCATTCTAAATCATCACACAACCACATGTGTTTTTAATTTCAACATTCGACTTTATTATTCGAATTCTCATATCTTACTAGATATTTCTCAAATCCCGTTTTAGCCTTTTCATACCTCTTGGAAAAACATTTCCAGTTATTTTAAACTCTTATTCTTTCATGTTTCAGAAAACATACGTTATTAACGTTCGAACTGTTTCCATTAATTTCACATCTTTATTTCTATACTTGGATAATCTACCATTTTTATATTGGAAAATATTTCCAATTTCCTTTTAACCTTTTAATCGGCCCCACGTTCACTTTTAAAACATTATTCACTTTAAAAGGTGAATGTCATACTATTATAAAAATCTGAACACCTTTATCCAATAACTTCTTTATTTAGAAAATCAAGATCATTATCTCGTTTACCGAAATCTCTTTCACACTTTATATTTCCAAATCCACTTTATAACCTCTGTTTCTAAGTCGATTTCTTATCAAATAAATATCAAGTTTATAACTAAATACTGCTTCATATCCTATTAACATTTATTTGTTTAAACTAAATGTTAATTATCCTATCAGATTATAATCCCTAAAAATAGTTTACTTTTAATACATTCGACATCGTCGAATTCTAGTTACAAATCCTAACGGTTTAATTCTAATCACATTTCGAACATCGAAATGCTGTCATCAGTTTCTAATATGATTCCCCAATTCTTTTTCTAAACTCTTTCTTATATTTCTTTGAACAAACGTCGTTACTTATTACTCTAGAATAAGTGGATTTCAAACCAAACTGTTTCATTTCCTAGGAAGAGTTGCTATATATAAAAGTCATGCTTAAGTTAAATCAACAGCAGTTAATTTGTCGCTATAGTTCTAAACTTATCATACGCTGTAATATTCTCCTTATAACTAATTACAGTCACACTTACCTTATCAACAGCGTTATTTTATTGCTATAGTTCAACTTGTCATACGCTGTAATATTCTTTGTTATAACTAATCTTGACATAACAGTCACACTTATCTTATCAACAGCGTTATTTTATCGCTATAATTCTAAGACTGGCAATACGCTGCCGTATTCCTTTTATACACATCTTGACATCTTTTTCCGTTACAACTGTTATCGTTCCTCGATAATAGTGAAGCTGTTCAAGTTGGGGTATTCTATTTACCTCTCAGACCTTGATCGATAATCGTATTTCCTTGTTTTATTTTGGAATATGGTATTATAATACCACATCTTTATTTTGAACTCGGTTGTTTTACGATTATTTATATTCCACAATAACTTTTCGCTTTCTCTATTCCACAGTTCTGTTGATAACTTCTTAAATTAAAAGGTAATTAAATCTCATTCATTTCTAAACTGTTTTCATTAGATTAATTAAAGGCCAATTAATCTAATAATCATTTTCCCAATAACAGTTGATTAAATCAACTTCATTTCATCAGTAAATTCGTTAACTGATCTTAATTACTTCTCATTAGATTAATATAATAAATCTAATAATATTTCTAAAATTGTTTATCTTAAATATAATTATCCAAATATTTAATCGTCGGATAATTTCTGCTTTATAAACTTATTTAAATGTCAACAATCGTTTTTATTTATTTTATAAAAACGAACTCTAAAATACAGGTGTATAATAGAACTTCTATCATAATTTAAACTCTGCTTTGATTATAAAAATATAATTTTTATAATTAACTTTGTTGATTTGCCTGATGGCCAATCAACTCCTTAACAAACGATGGGTTTACTGTCGACTGTTACCACCTTCTTAATCGATATCATTTATTGATTTATTAAAAACAGATGTTGAATTTTCGTTCAACATCAATACTCACACCGGGTTTTAAATGAAATTCGGGTTCATACAAAACAAACAGTACATATAATTATCAAGGAATCCGGTCGGATTCCTCCAACCGGTTTCCACATCCACAGATGTTAGCCAAACAATTATCACTAACTCTATACTAGGGAATATTAGAATCGGTGGAATCAGTGTCCAACCGATGATGTGTATATATACAACGATATATAAATATATTTCAACCAATTTACTTGTAATCTACCTAATCGACCATCACACAGCATTCTAACAACATTAAAATATAATTATAATAAAATAGATCAGTGTGAGTGAATTTACTCACCTTGGCGCGTTAACCGTTAAAAACGATTTGCGTCAGTTGATTTCATCATACGCTCTAATATGCCTAGAATTCAACTGAGTTCCAAGTCGCTCTGGATCAACTCCTATGCTTCACAGTGACTTCTCTGCTCCCGGTTGGACATATATGTTTGAACTCGCCATGTATTACTCAACCTTCCGGTACACCAACTCTTGCTCCTTATTTTCCACCCAGGCGCAAACTCTTGGCCTTCCTTTTTCTTTTTAATCCTTGGGCTTCACTTTTTGTTTTCTTTTAATTTCTAGCTGGGCTTCACTTTTGGCCCATCATACAATAACCCGCGCCTGTTGTATAAACAACATCTTCTCCTTCAAAGTTTCAGTCGGCGGCTCCTATTAGTTGTTTCTCCATTTGCTAAATCTTCTGAGCTCCCGGTTCTCGTTCACTTCTTCCACGTGTAAAATACTCAGCACCATACACCTCTTCACCTGACAAATCCAACCCCATGCATGACCTTATTTCGAAACCACACCCCACGTAATGACACCCAAAGACTTCTCCATCCTACATCACTTCGCCTGTAGACAACAATAGTTCAAACCCCTATTTCCGAACGTCATTCGCAAGCCTCACAGTACCCATCTAATCTGTAACGACCCTGAATTTTGGGGCCAAGTTAAAATTTATTTTAAGTAATTTTAAATGAGTTTTGTTATTTAAAATAATCTATTTTAAATAATAAGGATCACAAATTTGGTTCAAATCGAAGTTAGAATGAATAAATTAATTTTAAATATAAAAAGAGCTAGAAATGGCGCGGTAGTTTGAAAAGTCAAACTTGAACTTTGACTAACCATACAGGATGCAAAATTTAACGGATTTTAGTAAAACCAAAAATATTAGAATCTATTTAAAAATATCTTTCCAACGAATCCGAAAAATCGAAATTTCATAGCGGAAATCAAAAGTTATGGCTAATTCAATTTTTAGAAAGGTCGGTGGGTAATTTGCATAAGACAAAAATGCTACTTTTCACATATGTAGGAATTTGAACTCGAAACCACTTCCATTGGTTTCAGAATGACGTTTCTGCATTGAAAAACAGTAAACACTTATATGTTTCGAGTTTCAGAAATTATTTGTTTAAAAATGTATTTTTAATATTAAATATATTCGCCTTGAAAATAGCCATTTTTTAAAAAGTCTCAGAATTGAACGAAACAAATTTTGTTGTGATCGTATCGGCATAAGAAAGCCAAAAATAATTTTTCCGGATTTTTCTGACTTCGTATGTGGCCCCGGCAAAATTATATTTACGTTCGAATTTAAAATAAAGGATTTATTTGAAAATAAAAGAAAACCATATTGTAACTTCAGAATTGGACCATGGGAATAGCGCCATCGCGTTCAGAAGACGTCAAAACATTAAGTTCGACAGTCGTTGAGCGCGAATCGGAGGTCGTATGTGAAAACGGTATTTTCTTGAATTAAATAATTAATTAAATAATTAAAATAAAACCCTAAATACTAGTATATATACCACCGTATATACGAACAGTACCTTCTTCCTCCTCGTCAAATTCAAGCCGCCGAAACCCATTATTGATCAAAATTTCAAACTCACTTTTCTCCCTCGTCTCTTAACGAAATTCAACGTACCATATACCGTTTCGAAGCTCTTCGCGAGCTCTTCGATTTGGTACCAATCTCCGCCTCCCCCGTGCCCTGTAGCGCCGCCACCATCGCCGCAAAGCTCCGCCGGTCGCAGCCACGCCGGGCCCACCACGCTCGATCGAACTCCACCCCCTTCTGGCCGTGCAAAGATCTCTCCAAGGCGGTCATTCTCCAAAAAACGGCGTCCAAAACCGTTCAGTAAATCAAAAGTTATCGCGATTTGAAGTTTTGAACAAATTCTGAAATTGAGGTATGCTTCAGATTTTGTAACGCTTTTAAGCGTGGCAGAAACAGTTGTTAAAAGTCTGTTTGATTTAAAACATCAATAACTTATGCATATAAACACCGATTCTGAAAATTTCAGATCCGGTGGAACCGTGACTTCGAATACCACTTTAATACAGAGCAATTGGGAACAAACTCTAATCTAATTGAGGTGAGAATCCTATTTATTTTATTTAAGTAATTATGTTTTAATTATGGATGTTCGCATTCATAATCATATATGTATGTGAATCTGCTATGATATAAACTGTATGTGAATCTGCTATGACTTAATCTGTATGCGTATGCTAGGACAAAACTCACTGTATGTTGAGATGTTACAATATAAAATTAAATATATTAAAATCGTTCATGTATGTTGTGTGACATGTTGATATGTCAAAATTAAATATATTAAAATCGTTCATGTATGTTGTGTGACATGTTGATATGTCAAAATTAAATATATTAAAATCGTTCATGTGTGTTGTGTGACATGTTGATTTGTCAAAATTAAATAGGAAATTGTTCATGTATGATGTAAAGTGACATTTTTGTCAATATTAAAATAAGAAATTGTTCATGTATGTTGAAGTGACATTTTTGTCAATATCAAAATAAGAAAATGAACACCGTATGTAAATTGACACTTTTGTCAATATCAAAATAAGAAAATGAACACCGTATGTAAATTGACACTTTTGTCAATATCAAAATAAGAAAATGAACACCGTATGTAAATTGACACTTTTGTCAATATCAAAATAAGAAAATTAGCACCGTATGTTGAATGAACAAATTGGTGTATTTATAAAATAGAATTGGTCGTTATATGTGAATGACTATATTTTGTTCATTTACAAAATAAGAAAGCACTATATGTTAAAGAATTATATTTTGTGTCATTAACAAAATAGAATTTGTCGCTATGTTAAAGAATTATATTTTGTGTCATTAACAAAATAGAATTTGTCGCTATGTTAAAGAATTATATTTTGTGTCATTAACAAAATAGAATTTGTCGCTATGTTAAAGAATTATATTTTGTGTCATTAACAAAATAGAATTTGTCGCTATGTTAAAGAATTATATTTTGTGTCATTAACAAAATAGAATTTGTCGCTATGTTAAAGAATTATATTTTGTGTCATTATTCAAAATAAAATTTGTCGCTATGTGAAACGAACCATTTTCTGTTCGTTAATAAAAATAGAATTAGTCGCTATATGTAATGAACTAATATTTTGTTCATTAGTAACAATAAGCAAGCACCGTATGTTGAATGAATATATTTTGTTCATTATCAAAAGAAGAAAGCATCGTATGTTAATGAACCATATTTTGTTCATTATTAAAAATAAAAATAGCATAGTATGTTAATGAACTATATTTTGTCCATTATATAAAATAGAAGATGGCACTATATAAAAATAGCATATTTGTCATGTTATCAAATAGGAAAAAAAAAATAGTACATTGTATGTATTGCATATTATTTTTGTCAAAATAGAAAATAATGCATATTATGTATTGCATATTATTTTTGTCAAAATAGAAAAAAATATGCATTGTATGCGTAGCATGCTATTTTTGTTAAGTTAGAAAAATAGAAAATACATTGTATGCATATTATTTTTGTCAAGTTAGAAAAATAGAAATACATTGTATGCATAATATTTTGTCAAGTTAGAACGTTATATAGAAGTGCATTGTATGCATATAATATTTTGTCATGTTAGAGAAATAGAAATACATTGTATGCATAATATTTTGTCAAGTTAGAACGTTATATAGAAGTGCATTGTATGCATATAATATTTTGTCATGTTAGAGAAATAGAAATACATTGTATGCATAATATTTTGTCAAGTTAGAACGTTATATAGAAGTGCATTGTATGCATATAATATTTTGTCATGTTAGAGAAATAGAAATACATTGTATGCATAATATTTTGTCAAGTTAGAAAAATAGAAATACATTGTATGCATAATATTTTGTCAAGTTAGAACGTTATATAGAAGTGCATTGTATGCATATAATATTTTGTCAGGTTAGAAAAATAGAAATACATTGTATGCATAATATTTTGTCAAGTTAGAACGTTATATAGAAGTGCATTGTATGCATATAATATTTTGTCAAGTTAGAAAAAAAGAAATACATTGTATGCATAATATTTTGTCAAGTTAGAACGTTATATAGAAGTGCATTGTATGCATATAATATTTTGTCATGTTAGAGAAATAGAAATACATTGTATGCATAATATTTTGTCAAGTTAGAACGTTATATAGAAGTGCATTGTATGCATAATATTTTGTCAAGTTAGAAAAATAGAAATGCATTGTATGCAAATAATATTTTGTCAAGTTAGAAAAATAGAAATACATTGTATGCATAATAATTTGTCAAGTTAGAGAAATAGAAATGCATTGTATGAATATATTATTTTGTCATGTTAGAAAAATAGAGAAATGCATTGTATGAAACTATCATTTTTGATATATTAAAAATAGAGAATTGCATTGTATGTAAACTATCATTTCTGATATGTTGAAAATATAGAATTTCCTTGTATGTAAAATATGAAAATATACACCGTATGATTCATTAGCATTTTTGTTAATATCAGAAATAAGGAATGTACTGTAGGATAAATTAACATTATTTTCAATGTTAAATATAAAGAAAATTCCACCGTATGATAGTTACACTATTTTATAATGATAAGATTTAGAGAACTTGACCGTAGGAAGAATATATATTATTTATAATGTATATAAAGAGAGAATTCACCCCGTAGGAAGAATTAACATTATTTATAATGTAAATAAAAGAAATGAAATGTATGTAAGAATAACATTATTTATAATGTTAAACGAAAGGTAAGGAACTGTATTGAAACATTAAAATTAATTATATTAAATAATTAAGGCAAGAATTAATCGTTATAAAATAAAATAACGATATGAAATATGTTTTTCTCAAAATATATGAATGCGAGATTATTTGGAAAGACCGGGTTAATCCCATTCCAAATGATCGTACGATTTCAAGAATTCAAGTATGAAGACGGCGTATGAAGACCGTAAATCTTCCCTCGAATGGACAACGATCAAGACTCTGAATTGGTTTGCTCCCAATTCAAGGGTCGGGGTAATTGCCCAAACGTACGTGTTGATTTCACGGGTTTGACCCTAGTTCAGACCTAGAGCATGGGTATAAATGGATGGTGTGTCTGACATCGTACCCCACAAAATATTATGTTGTTGATATTCAGTTAATATATAAACGATTGGTGGTAGAGAATTTATTCTCTACTTAACACCCGTTTATATAGTGACGGACGATCAATAGTACGGTATGGAGTGACGGTGTGGCATACTAAGATGCAATGATCAGGGTTACTTGTTGAAAAGCAGAACCTTGTGGTATGAAGAACATGACTTCACGAGCCTCACAAACCGGTAGAGTCTAAAAAGGGGGAAGGGAACGCAGGGAAAGTAGCACGTTTCTTTCTAGTTAGTAGTCATTTTACTTTTGGAGGATGATGAAATGAGGCGCCTCGGATAGGTCCTATAGGACCGGGGAACGTGTGCTTAGGAATTGCCAATCCTCTAAGCTGTATGTGAGGACCGGCCCTGCAGGATCCAAGGGTTAACTGCGGGTAATCCTGAGACGTTAACTAGAGCGTCTCGAATCGGTAAGGAGTCCTCCCTAGCCTGGACTCATGCTGGAAACCCAAATTTCCAATACGACCCCGACGGATTTGATTGTATTACTAGTATTGGAGGCATAATATATGGTACCTATGCTTCCTAGGATTAATACATTGCTTTGAATTGTTTTTTTTTAAAACATATACACCCTAATAATAGTATTAGTTTCGTATTTGGCGTATTTAGCATGTTTAACCACCATAAGGTAAAACTCTATCCTCTTGGTGTGCGTTGCATTGTGTGATGGGACCTGAGTCTTATGGTGGTTCCATTTTTCAAAAGACATTGCGTTTTGTTACGTTTTACTTATCTGTATTGACACTATAGTTATGCACGGCAATCCATTGGTACAACCCGTTCCGCGTTAGCGGCGTGGTCTTTGGATTTGCCTTATTAGTATAAGTTATTTAAGAATTCTCACACCAGTCCCACGACTGACCCATAGTTTGTTTCACCTTTTTGCAAACTTGGGTGCCCTCTCTTCTACACGGGCAGCCAAGTAGACAGGTTTTTCTTTGCTTGGAGCTTTTCTTTGAAGCTGCTTATTTTCTCTCTCTTGGATTCTGCTTGGGAGAAGAGGTGATGACTTGGAGCTTGAAGACTTTTTGTTTCTATTGGCATCTTTTCTTTTCTTTTTAGACATCAAACTTATTTCTTTTCTGCAAACTTGTTGTAATAGCTTAGTTTCTGTGACTGTGGATTTTCTGTGATTGATGACATTATATTTTTCCGCTGCTATAATGTTATTACTCTATGGATTTCCTTTGCTATATTGTATCTGTGTTCTGTTTTATTGTATTTATGTTGTATTCCAAAAATGATTTCTCCTGCTTTCACTCGTGGAAGTTTGGGGCCGTCACATAATCTCCCTCCACGTCTGGTTTCCACGTCCCCATGTAGCAGCTTCCATGAAGACACCTCTGTAATGCTTTGCTTTCTGAGCTTCACAAGTTCGCCAACTTTTTTACTGTCTGTCATACTTATGTAAGCCAATGACCATGTAACCAAAGAGACGGCGCCACCGAAACTCCAGCTTGCGTTCACAGCCTCAAAGATGTACTACAGTGAAACCGCGAGCCCCAATGGTTCATCACTTCACAGTTTTCATGCAGTAAGCGTTACCCTCATCTCACTTTCGACAGTGCCTTATTTCCCTGCGTTTTTATTCCGCTACAGCAACCAAATGGAGAAACTCACCACTGAAAAACATCTCCTCCATGATCAACTGCCATGGCTCCTCTTTGATCAGCCTATCCAGCCGTGATCCCTTCCCACTCCTCCTAACTCGCCCAAAGCCAACATTAGCACCCACGCAGGAAAGAACAGCGTACCAAAATACCGCTTTCTTGTTTGGTTTCGAATGGCACAAAACAAAGGAATGGGTTTTCGAAAATATATTTAGTTTTGCTTTTGCTTTTCAATTTTCCTGATGCCGTGGAAATGTGGAGCTTCATTATTACATATATATAGGTGAAAAGAAGCTTAAGCATTAAGCTATAGGTCATGGTAGGCATGTGTTTAGAGTATGGTGTAGTATGGATGCTTTGGAAATATCAGCTATACTAGGTTATCTTCGCTTAGGATTTAAGCAAATGTTGTAGAATAGGATAACTGTATACACATAGGTCCTTTATCCCTTATTTAATTGATCCTTGGGCATGAAGGTTTAGGCTAAGGTAGGTTTTGGACTTTAGAGTATGGGTTGTCATTCACTGTTCAGTATGGGTTGGTTTTGCCTCCATGTTACTTTGTCTTCTTGCTTCTGAAAATAAGGGTGGCACGTTCTAGGTGTTAGGCATTTTCTTTCCTAGTGTTGACAAATTTGAGATGGATAAGAGATGTTGATCTTTGGTTTCTAACGTAGGTATGTATTTATATTTAAAACTTAAGTGTACATTATTACGAAAAATTACGTTAATGTCCAAGCTGCTGTGGACCGAAATAAGATTACAGTCGTGTCCAGTGAGGTGTCACGATCCCGAAAATATAATAATACCGGTAGGTTAACTCATATTTTGAAACCTCAAAATATCGATATAGGGTGAAAAATACTCCAAATAAAAAGTTGCTTATTTAATTAATTAAAAATTACAGTAGAATTCTAAAAATTAAATTATCGCTGCGCCTCAAAAGAACTTTGTCCCGATTTGCAACCGATATCAAGTTATATTCAAATAAACTGTTACGGTCAACAAATGATTTTACAGCGACCTTTTGAATATTTGATTTGGACATATCTTGCAATCTATACGACAAAATCTTGGTTTTTCACTTCTATTAGAAAGATACGGTTCAACAGATTCCAACGTTTCTCGTTTCGAAGAAATCCGATTCAAAACGAGTCCGGTACACTCAGTTGAAGTTCAGAACGTTAATTTACGAACTGCAGGGTCGTTCTGAGCTTGATTATAATTAATATATATTTATATACGTTCGACTTTGTTTTAATTAATATATAAATCCATTTATATTCTGAATTCAATATTTAAACTGATTTAAATATTCAAATATAAACTGACAAAAATGCGGGACGTTACAATTGATTTGATTAATTGATTGACGATTGACTTGATTAATTGATTAATTAATTAATTGAGTAACTGATTTGATTGATTGGTGATTGATTGATTGATTGATTGTATCATAGAAGGAAAGAAATGAATAACTTATTCTGGATATATTTCTGAGGGGTATATTGGATATTTTCCTAGTCCTTCTATTCTCCAATATTAGCAGCATCTAGGATTGGATTAAGAGCATGGGATTGAGACCAAAATAGTTAATCTTAAGGTTGTCACTGTTCTTCATTGTTCTTTTTCTCCAACAAAAGTTGTAGTCATCTAGAATTCTTTCCCTATCTCAATAAGGTTATTGATTCTTGTAATTTTGTTTAATTTTTGGTTGTAGATCCATTGTATATAAACAAAATTTGTATTGTTGAATCAATAAAGAGGGTGGTTGGGTGGAATATCTTGTTTGCGTGTGTGATTTCATATTTGTGTTGTTTTTCACAAAAATCATGTTTAAGTATTTGGGTGAATAAGATCCTGGTCGCTTCCGCAAAGGCGCAATTTCCTAACAGCATTGTATCATAGCTCCATGGTTCGAGTGGACCAGTATGTGTAGCATGACCGAAGCATGGCTCCAAAGGGGCTTGAGCATGGGATGCTCGTCAATGTGGAGATACTGCTTATAAGCAGAGCGCTTCCCACTACTTATGAGAACTCGGGCTATCAGCCTAACCAACTATGAGGAGGACCTAAGGTGTAACTCTAAGGTGACTTGAGAAATGCTCGCCAAGGTGGAAATTGTTAGGTGCGGCTCGCATTGGAATGGAGTGGGTGCGTGGATTGAACGGATGAATAGTCCCACATCGTAAGAAATTAAGAAAGATCATGGTATATATATGGTGTTGGTGGCATGTAACATTGGGGATTCCTTTTGTTACAACAAGTGCTTGCCAATACCTAATTATATGCTCGATGGGGGATGTTCAATCGGGACGCCGACATAGGGGACTTCGACCGTTAACCCCCGGATAGACACGGTGAAGTGCATACGTTATGCAGGGAATGCCGAAACTCAACTTAGTATCAGAGCTAGATCATCGCAAAACTTAGAGTGATTACGGATTGAAAAAAAATCATTTTTTTGATGTCGGATATGATGGCAATACCGAAGATGACTATTTTTGATAGAAGAAATTAGGGGATCTGGAAGCCTAAGATGGAGGATGTGCTTTACCTCAATGATATTCATGAACCAATTAATGGAGAGGTGATGAAGCCCTCAGGCGTGGATGTGGGAACGTGGTAGAAGATGGAAAAGATGCCATGATTCAACAATACCTTGATGATTCGGTATTCCATCATGTGGCTAGTTATGAATCCGCGAAAGATTTATGGGACAAATTGGTATATTTGTATGAGTCGAGGAGTGCTACAAGTATGGATTTTCTGGTTTGAAAGCTTGTTCAGTTGAGATTGGATAAGGATAAATCTGTTGCCGGGCACCTGAATGAATTTCAAGATGTGATTAATCAATTAGCAAATCTGAAGGTCAATTTTGGTGATGAGTTGCAGGCTCTTTTGCTGATGAGTTCTCTTTCAGAACGTTAGGAAACTTTGGTTGTTTCATTGAGTAACTCCATTGCTAGTGGAGCTATCTCTTTGGAAACGGTACGAGCAGCCTTTTGAATGAAGAACTAAGGAGAAAAGGGTCGGGTTTGAAATTAGTTCGAGGTGAGGCTATGGTAGCAAATGACTCGGGGAAAGATACAAGGAGGAAGAAGAGATGGGCTAATGGTAAAGGTGTCATCACTTGTTACTATCGAAATAAGCAAGGTCACATATGCAAAGATTTCCGTGCTTATCAGAGGGATAAAAAGAAGGTTACGGATGGTGATAGTAGTAGTGATGAGGTACAGGTGGGTCTTGCCGCAGGTTCCTTTAGTGATGTTTCTAGTGATGTCCTGTTTAGCGAAGTTAATCCTTGGAAGATCGATTCGGGAGCCAGTTTTCACATTTGTAAGGATGTGAAGTAATTTTCTTCTTATGAGAAGAATGTTGACATGATTAGAACAACCAATGGAGTAGAGCTACCAGTTTGTGGTACTGGATCTATCCGGTTTCGTATGCACGATGATGTGGTGAGAGAAGTCTTTGGAGTTAGACATGTACCCGCGAATTCGCATAACCTCATTTCTCTCAGTGAGTTGGATCGCCGTGGTTGCACTTATGATACTCAAGGTGTAGTTTTGAGAGTGAAGAAGGGCAGTTGTGTTGTGATGCGAGGTGTCATGGAGGAGGGAAACCTGTATACATTGGTTGGTTATGTGGTCAACTGTGGAAGGTGAGTGACGGTTGAAGAACCTAGTCCACAATAAGGTGGAGAGGTTAATTTTTTCTCTGCTGATGGTATAGACATGGGTCTCCATGTTGATGATGCTCGAGGGATCTGGACTGATCAAGGAAGGGGCTCAGATCAACTGGTAGATGGGTGTCGATGTGGAAAATCCACAAGGTGGAGATCCTTGTGGTATTACAAGTACTTTTAGACCTTAGTATTGCGTGGTGCATCTCGGGGGGAGGGGGGATGCCTTTTTTTGGCAGGTGGTGGGTTATGATTGTAATGGTTTAATTGAGATTAGGCATCGTTGAAAGGGCTAGATGACTTGTGTGTTGGAAGTTTGTCTGATGCGATGTGATTTCATATCAATATGGAGTGTTGTTATTTGTGACCTGAAATCACATATGTTAATGAAGATTGATTTGATTAATTGATTGATCAGTTAATTAATTGACTAATTGATTTGATTGATTGGTTCATTGACTGGTTGATTGTATCATAAAAGGAAAGAAATGAATAATTTTATTCTGGATATATTTCTGAGGGGCATATTGGATATTTGCCTAGGCCTTCTATTCTCCTATATTATCAGCATTTAGGATTGGATTAAGAGCATGGGATTGAGACCGAAATAGTTAATCCAATGGCTGTCGATGTTCTTTATTGTTCTCCTTCCCCAACAAAAGTTGTAGTCATCTAGATCTCTTTCTCTATCTCAATAAGGTTATTCATTCTTGTAATTTTGTTTATTTTTGGTTGTAGATCCATTGTATGTAAACAAAATTTGTATTCTTGAATCAATAAAGAGGGTGGTTGGGTGGAATATCTTGTTTGTGCATGTGATTTCATATCTGTGTTGTTTTTCATAGAAATCATCTTTAAGTATTTGGGTGAATAAGATCTTGGTCGCTTCCACAAGGCGCAATTTCCATAACACAAAACTCATACTGCGCTATTTCTTTACTGCATGCATGGCCATGTATTTTGTTTCAAGATTTTTCCTGTAGGATATACCATTTATACATTGGTGTTGGTATACACCTTGTTGCCGTGAATACTCCCTGTTTGTGCGTCGTACTATGCACAGTGTCTTTGAGCTTTATTGGACACGGCTGTGTGTTTTTCTCTGAATAAAACTGATAAGCACAAATTTTATACGTAATTTTGAGCTGGTATTACACTAAATATGCACTTAGTTTAAACTGGGTTGAACAAACGCTACTAAGTTGTTAAGCATATATTGAATAGATTTTACACCGGTGTATACTAGTATTTGCATATGATACATTGAATGTTAGGATTAATTATCATATTTTATGGTTTAAAATTTGATGTTATTTTACTTGAATACAACCTGACCCGAGTTTTTGTTTTGCTCGGGTCGGGGTCAGACCTGAGTAATTACAGCTTAAGTTTGAAGTTGACGACGACAAGAATTCAAGGAGAAATGTGAGGACGCGCTCATTTTGGTTCGTCCTTATGTAAATTTATTTTATTTTAAGCGTACATGTACTGTAAATCTTCCACTGTAAAATTATGTTGTAAAACTCTGATATTTTATATAAAATTATTCAGCTGCATGTTATTATGTCCTATGATTCTGTATATTGATTCTGTTAAACCTCATAAGCAATAACAATCTGTCGTTTCGAGCGGTTTAAGTTGGTTTAACTACCGACTTGAAGCGGTCGAAAAGGAAAGACGTTACACTTATCGTTAAATTTACAAAACTATATTTTTTTTTAAAATCGCAAAATTTCCAAACAAAATTTAACCAACATTATTACTAAGCCTTATTTTAGACTACAAATTGTTAAATTACTTATTAAAACAATTTGCAAGATCAAAATAAAAATTTATTCTTGACACTTCGTATTAGAACAAACAGTAAATCCTACTAATTTGATATTATAAGCAACTCAGCCTTCAAATTTTTCCTCAATATTCACCCAATACCACCAGTATTTAGCAAATCCATAATTTGTACTATTTAATAACCTCCAAATCTCGAATATCATCTAAAATGATTAATTGCGTATTTTACCACAATAAATACCAAGATACACATTTTTAACCACCAACCCAAATAATTAAGCAAAATTACCAATTAAATTGATAAATTCAACTCAATTACCACATTAATATTTAATTATAAGATATTAACACTTATAGCATGTAATCACTAAAACTCAAGTTGTTACACAAGTTCTTCGAAAATTGGGATTAACGGTATAAAATGGAGGAAGCAGATTATAGTATTTACCAAGGAAGGAAACAGAATTTACTTGGTATCTAAAGATGGATAATTACATGATTTGATTTTCTCTGGTAAATTTTGATCTACGTGATAACAATCTTAGATCGCATTATATAATTCTTTTAACTTTTTTTTTAAAATATTTGGATGCACCTTTATTTTCAAACTTAATATCTAAAAAATTCTTCTTAGGAATAAGTTTCACGAAACATCCATGTCAATGTTATCAACAAAAACATGTATTTTAAACTTCATATATTCCATTTAGAATAGCATACATTCGTAATTTAAATAATAAATATGTGCATTTTGAAATGCATACATTTGTAAAATAACTATTTTCATTGCGCGCTATAAAATTACAATTGTAAAATAACTATTAGCATTGCGTGCTGCAAAATTCGAAGCACAAAATGCACTTCTTGCGGCAAAGGTTGCAAATTTTCATTTTACAAAAATATACACTTAGAATCGAAAAAATTTGCATTGTACAATGTAAATACTTGCAGTTCTAGCTGCATTACGTAGTTTAAAGTATACATTTTTATTAGATATATTTATGATTAACACCCTAAAGCAGAGTTTTCCTGTAAAGTTCCTTACTTACAAAGGGAAGGAGTTTGGATTAAGTGGTACATATGTAAAGAGATCCTTAGGAGAGAGTTCCAAGATTTTTCAAAAGCAAATTCTTATAGAAAAGAAACCTGAAAATGACATTTCCCTAGCCTTTAGGAGAAAGAAGTCCATTTAAACAAAAGTCTGTATTTACTTGTGGTTTTGTTATAGGAGAAAGAAGTCCATTCAAACAAATGTCGTTATTTCCTTGTAGTTTTGTTACGTCCCTTTGGCATTCCAACGGAAGATAGTGAGGGATTCCATTATTTGTTTCAAGGGGTTTGATAACCTTTCAGTAACATGCTGTCGGATCTCTCGAAAGCCTAAGGAGGGAGAAATTGGGTCCTGGTTGGACTAAGTAATCTCAAATAACCATCGCTTTAAGTGGTTTTGGTTGACTTATGAAGGCCTTGTCGAATAGTTAGAATGGGATTTAAAACCAACTATAAGCAAAAGAGCTTTGGAAGGCATCGAGAAGTGAGCTTTGACAGAGTTACGAATCATTTGTACCAATAACAAAGGAAGATGGTTAATCTTATTACTCGAGACCCTTGGAAAGTGGATGAAAGGGGATGTCATTTATATTGTAACATTTCCGTACAACTTTAGGAATGAACTTGCAAAGTTAGCATAGAATAATAATACATTAACTAAATAATTTCTCACTTGTTACCTTAAGGGCTTGATTGAATTCTTTTACTGAGAACTTCAAGAATTACATAAACTTTCCCCCAAATTGATTTACATTAATGTTTACTACTCAGATTTTATTAGAACAAGATTGAGAATGAGAAGTTGGTCCTCAATTCTGGACACTGGGTCGTATTTATAGGCGTGGGTTGGTCCTTCGGGTGGCATAAGGGACCCCGTTCCCGCTTTTTGTCAGAGGTTCATACAGAGGCTTTTATGGGTGTGCTTTCCATCAATTTTAAGGAGACCAGCTGTATGGTTGTTACAAGAATTTTTGAAACGAGGATCCCAGTGGCAGAAGTCTTTAAAAAGTACAGTAGAGGTGGAATTGCTAGAGCTTTCATCAACTAGTGATTATGTCATCCTCTTTTCCCTTCATACTTAATGACTTGCTGGTAATGGCTCAAGCTTTTTTATATCACCATTTTGGGAAATCGAAAGGTATACCAAGCTTAGCCTTTTACGGTCGAAATGTTTATATCTAATTGTTTCCCTTCGGGTTAAGCCGGCATGGGCTTTATGAGTGAAGAAACAACACCTTTCCTCCCTTCCTTTGGTTCTAAAAGCACACATCGAAAGCTTGATTCTATTTCTTCCGAAGGGTTACTGGTCTTCATGCCCATTCACCCTGGCTCTTGCTTTTGATTTAACCTTGATTATTTTAGATACTAACATTAGGCCCATTGTGAAGGGAAGATCTTAACTTTTCAAGTCAATTGCTTTAAATTTTGATGCATGAATTCATTCCTGCCTCTTGATATTCCCATCTAGACAGTCAAATCCAAATCAACGGTCAATATTTCTTCTTCTTTGTCCTTTGTTTCAGTATATTACACACTCTTTCTCTTTCTTCTTCTTACTTGCAAACATCCTTTTCCAACTGTAAACACCAAATTTCACTAATCAAAACTTAATAACCGTTAATTTCAGATAAACACTTTGCTTTTCACCTTAATTTTTATGATCAACGTAGGGATTTTAATCTATTTTCGTCTTTTCTTAATTCTTCAATTTCCCATCAACCAGTTCGAGTTTAAGTAATCCACGAGGTCGATTGCCAAAAAATTTGATTGCGATCACATTCCAGTGGGTTTCAACTTTATCTTCCATGTTTGTTTGATTTTATTCAAAATCCATTCATCCTAATTTCAATTCAAATTAGGTGTTTTCAACGTTATGGATTGATAACTGTAACTTAGGTGATTATTTGATTTTAAACGCTTCCTAGTTTTTTTTAATCTTGTTACTCTTTCTGTTTGTTGATATGATTCATAATTTTGATTTTTGCTATGAAAGAGGAAGGGTTATTGTTATATACTGGAAGGTGCTTATTACACCAAGCAATACTAAGGCAGAGGCTTTTGATACGAGGTATCGTTCCTTCCGAAAGTGTTTTATTTAGTTAAGGGAAGCTTCATAGACTACTTCATCGTGCTTTCAGGGGAAACAACACACAAGATGTTTTTCATGGAAATTTTATTCTGATGTTTCTTATAATTATGAAATAATATCACCTCGCAGCACTATAGGCAAGAAGAAAAGCGTCCATGACTCTTCCATGAAGGAAGCTCTTGCTATCTTGAAGGATTTCTTGATCACCGGTGTGGAGGCCATTCCTCCCTCCGAAGATGCTTCCATGAATAATTCTCCCGAAGGATTTTCTGCTTACTCTGCCATTTACATTTGGCATGGAGGGTACTTCTCCTTCCTAAATTTTCTTCTACGCTTTCTCGAACACACTGGCCTTGCCCCTGTCCAGCTTTCCCCAAATACTTACACCTATATGCTGTGTTTAGAAATGATTTCTCTCGAATCCAAAGAGCAATCATTGAGTCTCAATATTCTTCTTAATCTTCTTTGTTTGGTTAAAATAAGTAAGGCAACCCCACTCTTTACCGCTCCAACCCCAAAAAGACTATAATTAAAGACCCTGTCAACAAGTACAAGGACAGGGAGACCCAATTCTTCTTTATTCGTTCTCCTCCTAATGTTAGTGGAAACTTTGTAAAACTTAGTAAGAATTTCAACATCTGTAGTTGAGGTTAATCTTTCATTAAGTACTCTTTCTAATATTTGTCTCTACAGAGGACATCTCGAAGGCTTCTGAAGTTAACTTAGATCAGAGGGTAACCAAAATCAAAGAGGCTTCAAAAAAGATGGGGAAGAGGTCTAAGCTTCTAACTATGGCCACGCTTAAGTGATATGGCCTCCATCCCAGAAGCAACACATTTTAGGGACTCCACCGTGATATTTTATCCTTTGAGATGTAGTTTCCATTTGATCCACGGAGATCCCTTAAGATTTTCTTCTTCATCACCAGTTCTCTCTACTCCTGGAAGTAAGCTTTCATTTTACTAATTTATCATTGCTATTATTACTTCTAGTATTGTATTATGTTGGTTATTTACAATGCCTCTATGTAGGCCTTCATATGCCTCTCCCATTATTAACATGCCTTTTCCCTTTTCTTTAGAGTCGAGAGGCTCTTCCGTAGTGAAGATGCTTTATGGTGCTTTTTTGGAGTCCAAGAAGAGACTCCAGGAGACCGCTTCTGGTAAGACGGCTTTGGAAAGGGTCAAAACTTCTTTGGATCCCATGGTTGAAATTCTAGATGACGATGAAAGTGGAAGAGACACTTCCCCTTCTCCCAAGGCCACCATTGCCACTTCCAGTGGTGTCACCCCTCCTTTCGAATGTATGGCTTCTGTTTTTTGATTGACATTGGAAACACGTTAATGTTTAAATTTATCATTTCTTTACACTATGCATCACTGAAAAAGAACCTTCATGTCTACCTTCTTTGCCTCTTACTTCGATCACCAGATCCATTTCTTCCTCTTCATCAAACCTTTTGACCAACTTTGCCGAGGAGATGAAGTTAACTTTGGGATCCTCACTATTAACTTCTTTTGATAAATTTTCTTCATCTCTATCGGAACAAGATGTCATTTTTCTTATCCTCCAGGCATGTTTTCCTTTCTTTAAGGTTTTGATTGGTTTATTTCATTCTTTTATCATTGTTGCAGTAATTTTCTTCCGGTATTTCTAGCTTTTAAAGAGGCCGTTTGATTTCCTCCACGGCTCCTCTATATTAGAGGGCGATGCCTTTTGCATCAGAAAGGAGGTAGAAGATTTTAAGAAAAGTAATACATCCTTGGTCGTCATTGCTAAGAAGGCCAAGGAGGAGGCTTCTGCAGCCAACGTTTCTTCTCGGCTACTTCTTGATGAGAAATCTGCTCTAAAAGCACAATTAAAGGAGTTGAATGGCGAAAGATCTCAGGTTATCGAGAGAAAGAATGCTCTGGAGGTGGAGTGTTCTTCTTTGAAGAAAAAGGTTGGAGAGAAAGGAAGGGAATCTGAAAAAGACCATGCACGCCCTTGCAGAGGCTAAGAAGAAGGTTGAAGTGATGAGCAATTAATTGAGGATTCCTTCTTTACCTTTACTCATTGTCTACGCTGAGAACCATGAGAAGTGTCCCAATTTGAGTTTTGAAAAAAAATTGGGACCATAGGTTAAGAAGTTCTGGTCTAAAGCGGAGGCAATTGTACGTAAGGTAGCTGCCTCCAATGTGAAGGAAATAAATGCTAAGGCTCTTCTCTCTTTTGATATTTCTTCCATTGAAGAGGATTCAGATGATGATGAAGGAACGAAAGCTCTCGTTACCGATAAGGATTTTGGAAGAACTTTTTCTTCATAACCTTCAGGAGGCAGTGGTGGTGACTCCTATCTTGCGGAAGGGAATGGGATCCCCTCAAGCCTAAAAGGAAAGGGCCTATATTTGGTTCCTCTCAGCATCCAGTTCAGGTTATATTACTTTTAGACAACTAAGCCCCTTTCGACTATTATTTTCAGTAACAATGTATGTTTTTATCCTGCTTGATTAATAAACTTGCAACAAAGTAGTTAGAAATATTCTTAAACTAAAGCATATAGAGTAATATCATAAACCTTTTTTAATATTTGCTTTTAGGAGTAACACTTCAAGCTTCTTTCATTCCTTCACTTTTTATGGATAAAATTTTGCATGGAAGGGCCTCCACCAAAGTGTTTGGATTATCGGGAATCATGTTTCAAATCTTACCTCCTGCTTTTCCAGGCGAAGCCGAGACTTCGACGAAAGCCTTCCTGTATTTGTAAATTTTTTTATTGTAGAAAGGATGATTTTGTGTGGATACTTTGTGTATGTTGTAACTTGTAACAAGTTTGATAGTAATATTAATGCAAATTACTATGTTAATTTTCTGGTATGACTATAGCTTATACTATTAATATTAGAGAACTAAAATTTCTAGAAGTCTCATCACCCAAATTTCCGATCAAAATTCACTAGGTTAAGAAGGGAATCTCAAAAAAATTCTCATTTAATTAGCTATCTATGAGCTATCCGAGAGGGCTTCATAAGAGAGTTACATAAACTTCATAGGGAACGCCTTAGATTTAATTTGTCTTCCTAGGAAATAACAAACAAGAACTTCTTATAGAATGTCGATTATAATATTTTAGAATGATTACAAAGTGTGTTGTCACCTTTTTATAAGAAATTGTTTTGTGCTTACAATCTTATATATTCGGATGTACTATGAGACTTATGTGACAACTTTATTGACAATAACGAGTTTTTTGTTGTTGTTTTAAATAGCATTCTTGTATCCATTTATTAGGACCTTCTGTTGTTGCCAGTGGTTTCGACAGAGCAAACGCATAATCAACCTTCGGGCAGAATACCAAAGGCGAGCATCCATAAGTTTCAAGTAAGGTGATTCCTCCCAGATTCAAAGGCAACCCTTTGTCTTTTGATTGGTTCAAGAAGCACTTAATGCAGAAGACCTTAGTTTTAAATTTAAAACTTCAGCTAAAAGATTAAGAGCAAAAACTAATACAAATGGAAAAAGTTTTAGAAGAAAACAGGCGTCAAGTGAGAACGAATCCGGATGATCAAGAGATGATGTTGACGCATTATCAAAAAATTAGCGAATTAGAGCTTAAATTGGAGGACAGTGAGTCCTCACGTAAATCTTTTGAATTTATTTTAGGAGGTGGTATCCCAAATTTCGCAGTCCAATTTTCTACTGAATCGTCTCAGATTCCGCCTAAGTTTTAATATTTAGTGAACCCCTTGAGAGGTTTAGACACAAGAGTCATCCAGGACGGGGTTAATGTCGTAAACTTTTGATGGAGGAATTATTTTGAGTAGAGAAGGGTAGATATCCATCGCATCATAGTGGTAAAAGTGGCCAAAATTAGACAATTTCAAGGCAAAATTCTTTCTTATAAGATATGTGATGCTGAGTACGAAAGGGCAAAACAAACCTGGAGGGGGGTGATTAGTGTTTATAAGAAATTTATGAAAATCTTAAACTTAATTGATCTACTATACGAATCACACACACCATAGATGATAATAAACACAAAATCAAAAAAGACACAAATATAAGTAAATACAAAAGCAGAAAAGGAAAGAACCTACCAGATTTTATACTAGTTCGGATTACTCATATGTATAATCCCACACAACGTTAGATTATGTAGAGTTTTATTGTTATCAATATCCAAGTACAACACCCTTGATTTCACGGCTACAAGGTTAACACTGATATCACCAACCTTGATTTCATGGCAACACGGTTAACACTGATATCACCAACCTTGATTTCACGGCTACAAGGTTAACACTGCTCCCTTTCCTTGATTTCAGGGCTACAAGGAACACAACCTTTCCCAAACAATTCCCAAATGATTACAAAATCCCTATAACTCTTCAATAGCACTTCAATTCAGAGAGTATTCGGTAGAGATTGAGAAGAGAAGAAGTTTGATATAATTTGAGTAGAAATTGACAAAGTATAATTGTAGAAATCAAGAAAATAATGTATATTAATGGTGGTATGTAAAGGGGTGAAGATGGAGAAGAAGAATGATTAAAAAATTCAAAATCAATCCCTATTTATAGTGTCTCAATGGTTGTAATGTTTCAGAAACTGTGAAACCCCACGTCTTTTAATGTCACTCACAAAGGGAATGCATTAAGTTTCGTGAAGCATTATAGGTAAACAGACACAGAATATTACAATACATATATAATTAGGATAGCAGCGAATATTCAAATTTTTATTTCAAACACAAATCATACATCGTGGTCCAAAATACCATAAGTCACAAAAACCATTACAACAATGTAACTTCTATCTTTTACCATCAAAGTACATAAATACTTAAAAGAAAACATAATTCCCCAAATAAAAGAGACAAAGCCATAGTAGAGATAAGTACATGCGCCATATTTCGAAAACAACTATAGCAAGATAATATCTGAGTCCTGATTAAGCCGGAGTGTTTCTCCCTGAGAACCTAGGGGGAAACGGAAGAAAGAAGAGGGAATAAAAGGGTCAGACATGAAGTCTGGCGAATCTAGTTACTTTTAGCAAGTAAATAAATAAAAGTAGCATTACAGGCCTATAAAGTGGATAAGAGAGATCACTACATAAATGGAAGGCATGACCAAGTAGATAGGATAAGGTGTATACGCTTCTCTAATGATTGCTCTACACTACTAGTATAACCAGAATGAGATGATACCTTCCACTATAAGTTGGTAGACTTAGGCATACGTCCAAATGTACCCTAACTACTACCCTAATCGATCGGCTCTCTACTCTATAGATACTTTGTGCCGACCCCACAGTAGGATGTATCACATCCTAAAGTGGCAACCCCTCGCTAATCTGCACAGCCCCATATCTACAGGTGTCACGGTCATCTTATCCCCTTCTTCCCGGCTCATGCACGCACATGGCCCGGTCAGTTTGCACTGCCCACACCGTCCTCCATGTTTGGATCACTTATAATCAGTCCAGTAAGCGTGCCCCTTCTCGACCTAGTACGGAGTACATGTTTTGATACCTACTCCGGGTTACTGGATGAAACGGATTCCACACAATACGATACAAGCTTTCCCCATTGTCTTGTATCCCCCACTAGATTTTCTTTAGCTATGTATACCACTAGGTGTCTTTAATTACATAACCCTATCATTTCTACAAGTTATGTTTACCATAAAAGGTGTCTTTAATTACATAACTTTATTATTCCAACCGGTCATGTATACCACTAGGTGTCATTAATTACATAACCTTATCGGGTTAAGTTTGTGGGCCTATATGTAAATACTACCCACCCCCTCTTGATTTGCTTAACCCATCCACTATCCAATCAATTTTACTTAACCCTAACTTTAGTTCACAATCATACAATCCATATGGATTAGATTTGGTTAAGTAGTCCAATTTATTACCATGTCCATTTATGGTTTATAATGGGCTAGACCTCCTACATTAGGCCTACAACTTGTGGATGTTGGATATGTCGGTCGGGTCCGGGCAATCTTATTCCACAAGTTGGGCCTAACCTCGTGTCATAGCCCGATTCGTATTTGCGCACTTATACCTCTCACATTAGGTTCAACATTAGTGGCTGCTGGATATGCCGGTCGGGTCCGGGCAGACTTCCACCACTATTGCAACCTAACCTCGTGTCATAAGTGCTATTACAATTTCTAATTATAATCCTAGGCATTCATTATTAATTAATCAATTAATTAAACCTATGCCTTTATAGGTGTTAATGCCCATTTTACCCAATAATTTGAATTATATGTCCAATGATGTTTATATTCAAATTATGCCAATATTTACCTTTTTCCCCCGTTCCTTAACTAGCACACTCACAAAATTGGCGGCATGCCTAGGCTAGATAATAGCCTAGTCATAAACGATAAAAGGGAAAAATAATAGGAATATAACCAAAGTGATTGTTTTAACATAACTTGGCATAAACATAAACTAGCATGATGATAAGGTGGACATATAAGCATAAATCTGATGAATTTGTAGCAATTACTAGTTCTAACTTAATTATGATGTCATAATGAGCATAATAAGATCTAAATTAACCATTTTAGATGTCCAACTATTCAAATCTAACAAAATAGGCACAAGATGATAATCTAGATCTTATTAACAAATTAAATGTCCATACGATTTAGATCCAATAGTTTAAAAGTAGATCTACACTATTAATGTTTAAGATTCACATCATGACATGTCATAGAAGTTACAATAGATCCGTCTAGATAGAGGTTTAGATCCAAATCCTAACAATTCAGAATGTCATATAATCACAATTTACAATGGATCTGATATAATCTAGGCATATGAACAAATCCAAGTCATGGTCGTGTCATATTTACTTTTAAATATTGAAATCTTAAAGCAACTAGGGACTCATAGAGTTTGGATAAGAAGATAGAACTAGAAAAGATTGGATCATGAATCTCTAATTGATTTACTTTAGCTAAAGAAGATAACGGATCCAGATCAGTTCAGATACCGGCAGAGTTTGGCCACCATGAATTCTCAATAAAGAAAACAAGAGAAATGACCACGTGTATATAGCTGCTAGACCCTCTGAAACCGAATGCCACGTCAGCCCTAGGGGTATCATCACCCTTATGGGTGGGTCGACCCTGGTGTCGACACCCCTTAAGGGGGGTCGACCTCGGTGTCGACACCCCTCTAGGGGGGTCGACCCCCTAGAGCGGGAAAACTACCGCCACTTTTTCATTTTCAAATTCAAAAGGTTTTGGATAAAATTCTGACTCGTCCCTGACTCATGCGTATATATATAATTCTTCTATGCGTATACAAACATAAAACCGTCATAACTTCTTCATACGTGTCCGTTTTACGCAAACCAAATGTCTATCTTGACTAGAATTTCGAGATGAACGCAATGGCGCAGTCCGTTTTCCTTAATTATGAATATTAAATTAATTATAATTTAATTTATCCTCTTTTAGTATCGTTAAAAATACATGGTGTTACAGAAACGTTACAAATAGTGAAAAGACACTTCCGTTGAAAATTGAATTTCTAACAGTTGTATATCGACATAGCCATATATGTATGTTGACATATTTATCATATTTTTATCTTTCAAACTATTTTTCAAGTGTTTAAACATCTATATATTATTCTGGAAATTCTTGAATCAAAACTTAGTAATATAAAAGAATATTCCAAAGTGTAAAATCATATGAAATTATAATATATATTATATAAACATATTTATAAAGTTATAAGATTTAAAACTATAAAACTATATAAATATACAACTATATATATTTAAACTTTGTATGTTTGAAATCATAAGTAAGATAATTTTGAAATCACTTAGAAAAATAATTTGAAATCAGGATTTGAATTTTGAAACCAGAATTTGAAAATTGAAAATCATAATTTGAAATTGGAATGCTATTCACGGTCTTACATATAAACTAGACTCTTTTACTATATTTATCTTGAGCTCTTGAAATCTTGGCAAATTCATAACTCATGAGTATTGAATCTCTTCTGAATCCTCAATCTCTTGGAGCTCAAAAATTGTACAGTTTCAGTATTTAAGTCCTGTATACAAACCTTGCATATATATGTATATATATACATATATTCTAGATAGAAATGTTAGTATATATTTTATAATCAATTAATAATGATAATTGAAATAAGTTTGTTGTCATCAAAGCTCCATTCTCCAACAATCTCCCATTTTTTTATGATGACAACCTTTATTTATAAAATAGTCATACATGTTCATACCTATTGATACTTCTTGATCTTGTCCTTTGAATACATGTTCATACTAAGTATATTATTGAAACGACACGAAATCCTCCTTACGGGAAATCGCGGATTGATTCGAGGACAAGCCACAAAAGAACGCAGACGGAAGAACATTTCATTGTACATTACAACAATTCCATCAGAATATAAGAATATACAGAGTATAAATGAATATTACACATTATAAAATATCAGAGATTACCATACATTACATAGTAGCGGAAAATAATACAAAAAACAACTGAAGGAGATATACGGATACAAAGCTTTCCGGATATCATTCCAGCTGTAAACCAAGATCCTGTGAATATTAATCTGCAAAACCAAAACTACTAGCTGCCCGTGCCAAAATAAGGGCACCCAGAGTTTAGGTTAAAACAATAAACTCCAGGTCAGTCATGGGACTGGTGTGAGAACTAAAACAGTTGTAAATCTTTATTTTAAAGTTAGGTAAATCAAGGGACCACGCCGCTAACGCGGAACGGGTTTCCTCCCAAGAATACCAGTGCATAAAACAAACAGCGCAATGCTAAATAAGGAAAAATGAAGCTATTATAAGACCCAGGTCCTATCACACAATGCAACGCAAGCCGGGGGATAGGGTTTTTACCTTATAATAGCCAAGAATGCTTGATACGTTTAAAACAAATCTTTTGATACTATAATAAGTGTATACTATATAAAACAACTTCAAATCATAAGTATCAATCATAGGCGGCATAAGCGCCCCATCCCACTATGACCCCATATATAGGATTACAACTAAAATCGAAACGTCACGTATTGGAAGTTGGATTTCCATCTGTGAACCGAGGCAAAAGATAGTCCTCTACCGATTCGAGACAATCTAGCCTACCATGTCTCAGGATCAGAACGCATTGACCCTTGGAGCGACAGGGCCGGTCCACCGATGTGGATTAGACGAAATCCTAAACACTACGTCTCCCCGCCCTATGAGGCACAAATGAGCCAACGAATGACTCCATCGGCTTCACATAGTCACCGATATATCCGAGGCGCCTCGCAACAACAACAACCACATAAGTCAAACTCGTCAGGGCGTGTAAAACCACTGACGCCACTTCTAGCTAGAAAGAAACGCATGTCCTCCCTGAGGTCCTTCTCCCGTTTTTGGTTCACCAACGGGGTGTGAGGCTCGTGAATCAACGCTACACAAAGCTATGCCACACAGGCCGTGCTTTGATCATCAACCACAAGACTCTGCTTTTCAACAGAAGCCTTGATCATTTGCATCTTAGCATGCCACACAGGCAAACCATTCTATGCAACGGATATCAGTCACACAGAATGATATCCAATGTCAGCCACACAGTCCATTTACAAGTCCGTTCCGGGTTTGAACGAAACCGCAGGCACCTAGTACCCCGCACATCCATCGATCTCCAAGTACGTCTAGACGACCACTAACCGATTCCCTCCACTTGGGTGTACGACCCAATCAAGATCATCAGTAATCACCCAAACGATGTGAAGACCTCCGGTCTTCAACCATCGTCTCCATCTTCGACTTATCGTCATATCAGTTATTCAGAATGGGATAAACCCGGTCTTTCCGAATAACTCGCGTATATAATAAACAAGTGTTACACAAACACAACATACGCCTCATTCCAATTCATCAGTCACTAACCGCAAATTAGCAAGAGAATAATTCCCCAAACATTAACCCTGAAGGCCGAAACCAACATCAGATCAATACCCCATATACCATTCAACTTAACTAATCTCCAGTTAGTTTCTGATTTTCTTAACTCCTTTGGGTCTAAGAACAGTATTATTGAAGATACCGTTCACGACAACCCAAAATCACATTCCATTAATTATCGGGTTAAAGAACAAGTGTTATTTAAAACACTGTTCACGATAAACCCAAAATCAATACCAATTCAATTCCAATTAAATATTATTTAATTGGTACACTTCATTTAATCTAAATAAAAAGATTTAATCTTTTTCTCAACTGGGTTCAAGAACAGTGTTAATAAAGACACCATTCACGACAAACCCATATCACATTTGATATTAAATACAAGGCTCTGAATAAAAAATATAGCGGCTTATATTCAATATCAAATTTTACGACCAACAAATATCGTATTGGAAATAACGATATATATCTTTCAAATTTCCATAACAATATCTGTATAATCACGAAATCCAACATCGAAATAATCCAAAGACAATTTCGATTCAAATCCATTCCAATTCAATTATTGGAAATTCTGGTTACTTTTAAAACCCTTTTCAAATTCAATTTATTTATTTAAAAATAAATAGAATTATAATTCTAGTTCAAAACTAGTTCATTTCGATAAAAATCTATTTTTATCTTTTCAAATATGGAGTTTTTCATCCCAAATCTTCACAAAACATTTCTTATGATTTTACATAAATTATTACTATTTTTAATAATTTTATCAAGGCCCGCACAGTCGATTTCCATCAACGGCCATCGAACTGCACTTACAGCGACCTTTTCCAAATTTGATTTGGACATAATTCCATATCCAACCGTTAGATTTCAAATTTCTAACATTCGTTAGAAAGCTCATTTCGATACGAACCCAACGGTTCTGGTTTCAGGAGATCCGACGGTCGGATCTCCCGTAATATCCATTCGAAGTCAATGGTCGAAATTCGCGAACTGCCGCGGTGCGGCCCGTTCTATTCAGGCCATTATATTATATATATAATATATATAATATATACTTCGTCGATTTCCTTTTAAAACGTATTTTGTAAATCGTTTTAAATTCGTTTTCAAAATGATTTCGACTTCATTTTCAAATTCAAATCAAGATTGAATTTTTCACCTTATAAATTCGTTTTAAATTCATTTCAAATTGATTTCAATTCAAATCGATTTTTAATTCAATTTTAGTTCGTTTTCAATTCAATACTATTTCAATTCGAATTCATTTCTATTTGAATTTCAATTCGAATTCATTTCTATTTAATTTCAATTCGAATTCATTTCTTTTCAAAATATCAGATTTTGGAATCACTTTCAATATTCATTGTAAAATGAATAAAATCGATATAAATATCTTTCACGTCAAAATGGCGTCAATCTAATCAACACGGCTTCATATATTTCTATTTTCAAATATTTCTTATTCAAATATTTCTATTCAAAACTGGAATGAGGCCCAATCAATTACCATAGATTTTTATTTCTATGGATTTCCATACAACGCATGTATATATCAACAATGACAAATAATCAACCATCATCCAAAGTGCATTCTACACTGTATAAGCATCAAATATAAATATTCAACGCTTATAACAGTCTGTCAATCAATCGATCGACATACAACTAATTATTGGGATTAGTGTATGTCATATATCACCCCAATACCTATGTGGGGTTTTCAAACAATCAAACACAGATTTTATTTGTGCAGTTGGGCGATGTGTAAAATTTATCATCCCAATCAATATTAGTCAAATGTGTGTATATAAACAAATCGTTCGATTTGTTTATATTTATTTCATTTTAAATACACGTTAAAAATTCCATTTTTAACTATAAAATATTTTCCACTATAAAATATTTTATTTCATTTCACATCACATCACACAATCAACTACACATCAAAATCAAACAAACAAGCATACAAGCCGTCCATGGTCTGTGGACGACGGGTGTCGGGTGCTACTAAACACCGTTTGCATCCTAGTATATATTTTAACTACAAAAAAATTAAATTAAAGGTGAGAAATTCTCACTGATTAGCTAATCCAATACCACGACTCTTCTTGTGTGGAAATCTTCTTCATTCTTGCCTTTTGTCACTTTCGTTGCTCGTAGCCACTACATAGTCTTTGTCACTCAGTTCACATTTAAAAATCACATTTTTATTCTTGAACTGTTCATATAAAAATCACATTTTTATTCTTCTCCTTATATAATAATCATATTTTTATTCTGTACACTATATAAAAATTATATTTTTAATCTCTACATTATATAAAAATTATATTTTTAATCTCTACATTATATAAAAATTATATTTTTAATCTCTACATTATATAAAAATTATATTTTTAGAACGCTTCATATAAAATAAAGTTCATATTTTTGTACGCTATATGAATATATAAAAATCGAATTTTTTTATGTAGCTACATACGTAATAAAATCTAATTTTTATCGTGTTAAAAATCTAAACTTTTCTTCATAAAATTTAAATCTTTGCCTTTAAAAATCATTTTTTATTATTATGAACAAAAATCATAACTTTTCGCGTTGTATATATAAATAAAAATCAAATTTTTATTCGCTCTCAAACAAAAAAGAAAAAAACAATCTTTATTCGCTTTTCATGTAAAGAAAAATCCAATTTAAAAATCGAGTGAGAGAATAAATTTCTCACCTTGTCATTAGCGTAGGTAGCTGCTCATATCAATGCAGCCTTTGGCGATTTCACAAGCATTGGAAGTGCTCGCGTTCAAGGAGCAGTGGTGACTGAGGGACTGGAGAGGCTCGGTGCTGTCGGAGGGCGGTGGGGCCATCCATTGGTGGTGGCAGACATTTTCAGACGGGATGGGTTTTGGGTGTTTCGGGTTTTATTAGAAGAAGAGGAGAGAGAAGAAGATTGGAGGGAGAATCGAGCGTGGGGGGGGGGGTCTCACCGGAGGCGGTCGCCTGCTGGTGCAGAGGGCGGCGGACGAGATCGAGGGGAGGGGCTCCGACGAGGTTTCAAATTGATTTGGGGGAGCGTTCTGTGGCACCGTCGAGGGGAAGGGAAGGCAGAGATTGCAGGGGGAATCGCGACGCCTAGGGCACGGAGGTGAGGGCGCGACCGAGGGTGGCGGGCTTGAGGTCAACGTCGGGCATTTTTTTTGTATCGATTTGAATACTGAAAGGGGAGGAGAGAGATAAGGGAAAAGGTAAGGGAGTTTTATAAAATAAATATAATAAATTAATATTATATTCTCCTTTATAGTCGACTTTTCATCCTAACCCCGATTCGAACCCAACGACTGTCGTCCCTAGCATATTACCCTCATTCTGAACCCAATGGGATATTTATCGTAAGCTGATTCGATCGTTTCGATCAGTTTTCGTCAAAATCAACATATAACTCTATATATTGAATTTGAACGCGCATTTCAATTTATTGGGTCACATACTAACTCGAAAAATTCCAGAAAAAATATTTTCTAGCTTCGTATCGATGATACGGTCCTAACAAAACTAATTTCGTCGAATTCTGAGGCCGTTGGAAAAATGGCCATTTTCCAGTCGATTAAATTCAACTGAAACTGGTCAAACGCGTTTTTCTTTACCACGCTCATATATTGATTCAAAAAATTATGAAATTAGAAACCTAGAAATAACTTGACATCGCGGATCCAACAAAAGTGGTTTCGTCGAAAACCGTCTTCGTTTGCAAAATTTCCATTTTTAAGGGTCAGAATTCCATAGCGACTATTCTAAAATTTCAACTGGACATAACTTTTTATCCCCGCTATGAAATTTTGATTTTTCGGATTCGTTGGAAAGATATTCTCAATTAGATTCAAATATTTTTGGTTTCACTAAAATCCGGTTTATTTTGAATCCTGTACATTCATTTGAAATCTGAAATAGAATTATCGAACTACCGCGCCATTTTCAATTTCTTTTATAATTATAATTAATTATTTATATTCTAACGACGAGCTATATAAATATATACGTTCGAATTCTATTCAAAATAAATTTCTCGTTGTTATTATTTAAAATAATTTATTTTAAATAATCAAAATTCGCTAAAATTGCCAAAATAAAATTTTTAAATTGGCTCAGATTTCCGGGTTATTACAATTATAAATTATTGAGTAATAGTGGGACACGGTTTCATTTTATAGTAAAGAGACCGGTGGAGGCGGTTTCAGTTTTTATTGTGTAAACAAGGAGGAACGGTGTGTGAGTTTGGAGCATTTTGGAATATGAAACTGTGATGTTTCCATTTACTGTGCAGAGTATTTCAAACTGCAAATGTGATTTAAAGGGGATTATAAGTTGGAGTTGTGTTCTGAGAAGTTGGAGGTCATAATTTGTAAGTAGCAGGAAAGTAATTGATTAAGGGGAAAGGCTGTGAGCTGCGTGTATGGGTGGAGGTGGTTTCATGCGAAGCCGTGAAGGAAGAAAGGGGATTAGGAAGGATGAAGCCGGTTATAGAAGAGAGAACTGTAATGGGTAATGAAGAAGGTAAAAGTTAACAACAGAGGGTAAAATACGTGTGTGGTTGGGGATTGTATTGTAATGCAAGGTAATGGAAAGAGTAGTTGTTTGTAGAAGACAAAGAAATGGCCATAAAGTAGTCATGCACAACGTTAATGATAGTGGGCTTAGAAATGGAAAGGGATGCTTGGGAAGTTTGTTTGGTTGTATGGCAATGTTTGATGTTTTAGTCAAAGAAGAGGAGATGGGTAGAATTTATTGGTAAAGAAAGTACTTAGCAGGTTTAATGTATACTTATTCAGAGGGAGATTTATGGGGATCAATGTTCAGTTATGAACAAGTTGCATTATGTTGTGTGGATAAGCAGGATGAAGAAAATGTCGATTCCAAACTCTGTATTTCATCTCATAACGAGCAATGGCCAAAATTATTCAAAAACCGGTCTCGTAGTGACAAGATCAGCATTTTGGAACTGACATAGTTGAGAATAAAGCAGCGGGAATTCCGTGATAAAATCAAATGCTTGTTTGATTTTAAACCAAATAAAGCAGAATCGTCAACTGCGAAACAAGTTGAGTAAACTCACTAACTCTGGCTTGTTTACATTTCTATATAAATGAGTTTTAAATTTATTTATAGTAATTTTATACTGTGTGATGGTTGTTTGGATGAATGGTTGATAAAAATGGTTGAAATTGTTGATACATTTATATCGTTGATCGATTATTAGCTCTGTTTACTATGATATTTCATATTGATGTGAAATGAATATTATTGATGTGATTAACATCTGTGGATGTAGGGAAATAGGTTGGAGGGATCCAACTGGATCCCTCAATATTTATACTATTGTTTGTTATTTACTGTGATATACACTATGATTGATTATGTTGTGTTGAATTACCTTGATCCTAGAATTTTAGTATTTAAATACCGTAAAATATTTTCGAGTATAGAAAACGAAATTTGAGTTTAAAAAGGAAATTTATTTCCCAAAAACAGAAATATAATTTTGAATAAAGTTTCCATTAAAACATGTTAATGGAGAAAACAAGAAGTGGTTTATAAACGAGAGTATAAATTAAGTGAATTATTTATCATTGGATAAACTGAAATATAAATTCAAATTTGAATTTATATGAAAAAGTGGAAATCGGTTTTGAAACCAATATTTGAATTGAGATTTGAGCTTAGCAAATTTATAAGGAAATTATAAACTAGATTTTTTTAAATGATTGCAATACAAATGAGATTGGTATGAAAAAATATGAATAGAAGTTATAAATAGAATTTTGGTTTAAGATGTTATTTATAAGTACAAATTCAAACTGATTTGATTGTATATAAAAGAAATATATTCACGATTTAAGTGAATGGTTTAAAGAAAATATTTTGCAAATGAAATATCTCTAAAGAAAAATTAAATTTGAAATATGAACCCAAATTGGAAATTGAGTAAAAAGGGAAATAGGCAATCGGTTTAAAAGAAAACGATGAGTTTTAGTTCAAAATTCTGAATATAAAATAAAGTGTGATAACATTTCGTAAACTAGAATGGTTATAAAGGAATTTGATAATGATTTGGTAAGGATAAATTCAAAGGTAAATTTAGAATTTGAATTAACCCGAAATGGTAGATAAATTCCGAAGTTCGGAATATAAATCAAATATAGATTATTTGAGAAAGAGTTATTTATTGGAATTCAAATATATCGAATTTAGGGAAGTGGTTATTTTTACTGCCCGTTTGAATCAATTCTAATTGTTTAATTATGTACTTATTAATTTATTTATTGAAATTAATAAGAACAAGTTATATTCTTATAAACCAAATATTTGGAAACAACGATTATAACACTGCTGTTTTAATAAATGTTTTGTAAATCTAAACAGTGATTATAGCGCTGCCATTATAATAAATGTCTTATATATCTAAACAGTGATTGTAATGCTACCGGTATAATAAATGTTTTATAAACCTAAACAGAAATTTTAATGCTACCGCTATAATAAATGTTTATAAACAAATATTTGGAAATAACGATTATAACGCTACCGTTATAATCAATGTTCTTCCGTAAAAGAAGTGGATTCTTAGATTGAATCTGAGAGTCGCGTAAGCAATGTTTGTTTGAAGTAATGAGCTTTGACTATTTCAAAGTCTAGAATGTTGTTTAATTAAGGTCTGGGAGGTAATTATACCCCAATTTAATTGAGTTCATGATTGGTGGAGGAATGGTTAAGGTTCGATGGTGAAGACTGGTTAGCAAAATGGTTAGTTGATACATGATTTATGGTTTGAGTTATAATAACGGTGCTTTATAACATTGCATTAATTTAAAGGATTTTGAAATGTTTCTCAAAGTAAAATAAGAGATATTTTCTATGCATAGAAAATGAAATGAATTGGTCAACAAGGAATTAACAAATGGAATATGGAAATATTTTCCGATATTAATAAGGTATATTTTCTGAATATAGAAAATAAGGATTTGTGAATATATAGAAATGTTTTCTAACTAGAATAAGAGATATTTTCTCGAATAAAGGAATTGTAACATTAGAAATGGGGTTTTCCAAGAATCAAGAGAGAAAATTGAGCTTTGAAAGGATACAAAAGATGAGAAATGAGAATTGGAAATGATAATATAATAAGGGATTGATTTGAAAAGGGGCCATTGTTGTTTGATGGTTGATCGGCAAAAATTTCATTTGGAATATGGGGTCTTTGATTGAATGGATGTTCCTTTGATAGTTAAATCACCGACTATCAAAGTTTTTGTTTATTTTATGCCTCCACTGTCAATACGAAGAGAACGAGATCAGATTTATTATTTGAAAAACCACTCTATATTGGCATAGGCGTTACGAATCAAATTATGTTGAAGATAATTGAAGACGGAGTAAAGTGCAAGGGATGTTCTATTAACCCTAGGTAGAAATTGCCTAAGATGGATTAATAGACTAGTGCCTTCGGTTTGTCCAATCCCATGACAAAGTATATGGATGAATGTTTGACGATGTGGCATTCAAAGTAAATGGTGGTAAGATGTTGTAAAAGAATAATCTTGACCTCAAGCCTCACCACCCGGAAAATGACAAAAGTCGGGTAGGCAGTATGGCCAAGTGGGTCATTCCCATTAGGGGTATTATCACCTGATCTAGGGAAATTCATTTTGCTTCTTATTCTATTTGTTGTTGTATGCTTTCGGTAACGGTTGCTGATCACAACCGTTGGTGATAATATGCTCGGTACACTCAAGTTAAATGAGTGGCCAGCCATGTGTGGGCCGTGTTGCAAGACTTCTTGTTGAACCCAGTGTATTCCCCTCTAGAGACACCCTATCATAAGGTGGTTCCATACCTTGTCATGTTGGAAATCCAACATCCAATAAGTGCCCTGCGGTTTTTGATTTTATATTACACATGGAGCGTGAGATGCAAGTTTTCCGCTAGATTCTATTTATTTGATGTAGCCACTATTATAATATCACTGGATTTGATATCAAAAATATATTTTTGGTTATCATAAGGTAAAACCCATCTGTGTTTATGTAGGATTGGTCTTACGACTATCATTTCTTTCAAAAGGATTTTGAAAGTTAAACAAATGGAATTTGTACGGGCTGTCAAGTAGTCGGGATTTTACAGATTCACTTGGAGGAGTTTGAAGCAGGAGGCTTCACCAATTAGCTATAGAATATTATATTTTTCTGCTGTGTATTATGTTCATATCTAGAAACAGGTGTTTATAACTGTTTGAGAAATAGCTGTTGTGCTCTGATGATGGTATATATATAAAGTTGCTGAATTATATTTCAAAGTTTATGTTATCTAATATATTTTATTCGTTCCGCCGTGAGTTTGTGATCTTCTTTTTCTTCTATTCTAATATTTCTTTCTTTCTATTTCTCATCCTCCAACTTCTTTTTAATAATGATTCGTATTTCTGTGCAATTTGGGTTGGACGTGTGGTGTTATTAGTTGACTCAAAGAGTACGGAAATTCGGGCTGTTACATGTATGAATAAACTTGTTTGATTTGATTGGTATGATTTTTGTGGTTTGTTTTTAATTTGAATTTGAAAACTTGTAAATAATTAATTTTCCTTGACAACATTGATTATTTGGTTAGATGGTTGCATTGAATATCCTACTATTTAAGTTTACTTAGTAGAATTATAATAGTATAGTCATAAAGTTCGGAGGAGTTTTAAGAGAATTATAGATTTAGGGAGAGTTATAATTCAAGGGGGTGTTATATATATAGAATTAGTCACTAAGATTATTCTAAGTATAGACAGATATACTTTTTGTTGATGATAAAGGGGGAGAAATTATAAAATAGATATAGGTTAAGGGGGAGTTAAACGGAATTCATGGTGAAAGTGGGAGTAATCGAAGAATCAGATTGACATGTAATATCAGGTATGAATAATTTATAAACTAAGGTTGTCATCATCAAAATGGGAGAGATTGTTGGAGAATGGAATTTTGATGATAACAACCATGTTTCAATCATTATCATTATTGATTATAAAATATATATACTAACACTTTTATCCAGAATATATATCTATATATATATACGCAGGAATTATACGTATGTAATAGATATTGAAGACTGTACAGTTTAAGAGATTCAAGAGTTTAAAGGAGAATCAAGACTCATTAGTATCAAGATATCAAGAGTTGAAGATTATCAGAGTAATAAAATCTAGTTAGTATGTAAAACTCTGAATAACACTCAAATTCTGCTTTCAAATAATCTCTTTTTAAATTGATTTCAAACCGTTTTCAAAATTGATTTCAAACTCTTCTCAACAATAATTTTCTTAAGGATTTATGATTTCAAATATGTATACTTTCTATGTTTCTTATATTTATATATATATGTATTATAAAGTTTTATAATTATATATGTTTATAGTTATATTATATAGTTTTATATCATTTATATATATTATTATGTTTAAATTATATTCTACTATATTTTTATACTTGAAATATTATATTTTAAACGACTAGTTTTATTTCAGGAACTTCTCGAATATATATATATATATTGGTTTAAATACCTTAAAAATAATTTAAAATTAAAATTAGCAAGCATATGTCGACATACATAAAACAACATGTCGATATATAACTGTCACAAATTTTTAAATTTAAAAAGATGTGTTTTTTCATTTTAAAACATTTCAGAAACGGTTGTGACTCTTGGAACACTATATAAAGGCCTCGTTTTGATTTTTTTTATAACATATCATCTCCTTCTTCCCTACTTTACATACCACCATTATTCTCCTTAATTTTCTAAGATTCTACACTTATACTCTGCCGATTTCAATATAAATTGTATCATTCTTCTTCTATTTTTAATCTCTATCGAATAATCTCTGTTCGGAAGTGATACTCAAGAGTTCTAGGGAAATTGTAATAAAAAACAGTGAGGGTGTGTTCCTTTTAGCCCGTAAATGAAGGAAAAGATAGGATGTGTTCATTGTAGCCTGTATATTAAGGAAAAGGAGCGGTGTTAACCTTGTAGCTGTTAAATCAAGGGTGTTGTAATTGGATACTGATATTAATAAATCTCTACACAATCCAATGTGTGCCGGACTGGACATAAGAGTAATCTGAACCAATATAAAATCCGGTGTGTTCTTTCCTTTTCTGCATTTTATTTTTGTTCATGTCTGCATCTGTGATTGTTTCTGTTGTGATATTGTCATTCATATAGTAGTTTGTATAAATGGTAATTGATTAAGATTTCTATAAGTTCTTTAAAACACTATTCACCCACTCCCTAGTGTTAGTTTTGACTTAAGATCCTTGATCCTCATGTTGGAGAATGGAACTTTGGTGACAACAACCTTATCTCAATTATCATTATTAATTGGTTATAAAATATATACTAACATTTCTATCTAGAACATGTATACATATCTATGCTGTGTTTGTATATAGGACATAAATACTGAAGACTGTACAGTTTTAGAGTTCCAAGAGATTCAGATTTTAGAAGAGATTTAAGACTCATGAGTTATTAAGTTGTCAAGATTTCAAGAGTTCAAGATAAATTTAGTAGTAGAGTCAAGTTTATATGTAAGACTCTGAATAGCACTCCAGGTTCAAAATCTGATTTTCAAATTTCAAATTCAGGTTTCAAATTTCAAATCCTGATTTCAAATTATTTTTCTAAGTGATTTCAAAATTATCTTACTTATGATTTTAAACATATAAAGTTTCAATATATATAAGTTTTTTATATATATATATAGTTATATATTTATACAGCTTTAAATGGTATAACATTATAAATATGTTTATATAATACATTATTATAATTTCAAATGATTTTACACTTTAAAATATTCATTTATATTACTAAGTTTTGGTTCAAGAATTTCCAGAATAATATTTACGTTAAAATACTTAAAAATAGTTTTAAAAATAAAAATATGATACATATGTCCACATACATATATAGCTATGTCGACATACAACTATTAGAAATTCAATTTTCAAAAAAAGTGTCTTTTCACTATTTGTAATGTTTCTGAAACGTTGCAACCATTGAGACACTATAAATAATAGCTGATTTCAAATTTTTTAATCGTTCTTCTTCTCCATCTTCATCCCTTTACACGCCACCATTACTATACTTCATTTTCTTGATTTCTACACTTATTCTTTGCCGATTTCTACTCAAATTATATCAAACTTCTTCTCTTCTCAATCTCTATCAAATACTCTCTGAATTGAAGTGCTATTGAAGAGTTCTATGGATGTTGTAATCATTCGGGAATTGTTTGGGAAATGGTGTGTTCCTTGAGCCCTAAAATCAATGAAAGGTAGCGGTGTTAACTGTGTAGTCGTGAAATCAAGGGTGGTGGAATCAGTGTAAACCTTGTAGCCGTAAAATTAAGGGTGTTGTACTTGGATATTGATAATAATAAAACTCTGCACAATCCAGCGTTGCGTAGGACTAGACGTAGGAGTAATCCAAACTAGTATAAAATATGGTGTGTTCGTTCCTTTTCTGCATTTTATATTTACTTATATCTGTGTCTATGCTTGATTTTGTGTTTGTGATAATCTCTAGTATGTGTGATTCATATAGTAGATCAATTAAGTTTAATATTTTCATAAATTCCTTATAAACACTATTCACCCCCCACTAGTGTTTGTTTTGCCTTAAAATCCGCATTCTGCATTCCCTAACAATTGTTATCGGAGCATAAGTTTTCAAAAAGTTCACAATTTGATTTTTGAAAATACTAAATTGCAACCAACACTAATAATAATAGTTCTTTTGTAAAAGGTCAGTCCGTTGTTAGATCACTACTATTTAATGGTAGTAATTATTCATATTGGGCATGTAGAATGAAAATATGTTTACAATCAGTAGGATTAGACGAATGGAATAGCACACAGACTGAATATGTTGAACCTACTACTAATTTTGAACAATGGACTAATGAACAAAAGGCTGCTACACAAAGCAACTCTAAAGCCATAAACATGCTATTTTGTTCATTAGATTAAAATAAATTTAATAGAGTATCAGTTTCTAAATCTGCTTATGAAATATGGAGAACATTACAAGTTACTCATGAAGGAACCAATAAAGTTAAATTGACAAAATATCAATGCTAATTTATAAGTTTGAGTTATTTAAAATGAATGAGAATGAAACTATCTCCGATATGTATTACAGATTCTAAGAGATCGTGCATTCATTAGTAGCATTGGGAAAAACTTATTCAGAAGAAGACAAAGTTAGAAAACACTTAATTCATTAACTCCAGAATGGGATCAGAAAACATTGGCAATTGAAGTAGCCAGTATTGTCAGCAAAATGAAGATTGAGGAGTTAACTGGAAATTTATGTCATTCGAAGTCCTATTACAGAAAAGATAAGAAAATAAGCCCATAGAAAAGAAATCTATAGCATTCAAAGAAACAAAAAATGGTTCTGATAATTGAAATAAGTTTGTTGTCATCAAAACTCCATTCTCCAACAATCTCCCCTTTTTTGATGATGACAACCTTTATTTATAAAATATTCATACATGTTCATACTTGTTGATACTTTTTGATCTTGTTCTTTGAATACCCCCCTTAAACTAAGCCTAGATTGTTCTAACTTAATTCTAGATGACGTTGATTGTGGAGAATTATAGATAGGATATTCTTGAAATAATTGATAGTTTCTTCAAGACTTTAACTTAGATTGTGAATAAGAATAGCCGTTAATTTGTTTATATAGAAAGAGAGCGATTAGAGAAGAAGTAGAGAATTAGAAATGATTTTTTCTAAAATAAAATGGTATATATAGAGTCTGAATTTGTTTGAAAATGAATAGACATAAGATAGTTGTTAAAAAAAATTCAAATTTGAATTTTTGACAGTTATATGCCGACATATCAGAACATGTATGTCGACATACCCATACAATTTTGGGCGTTTTTGACTTTTTACACAATTTTTGAATTATCTCTAATTATATTATTTTGTTCAATTTTAATGTGTTTTTACCGATGTTTAAAGGTGTTTCAGACAGGAAAAAAACATATACTACTACTAATGAGGGATTACAAACAAATGATAATATTACTATAAATAAGAGATTACAATCAAACGATACATGAAATAAAAAGTATGGAAAGGACATACAAGCTAATATGAAATGATAACATAAGCTAGTAAACTAAGATTTCAGTAGATGAAGAAGAGGAAGATGATATTCCAAGTTTTCTTCCATTTTTTCCGAAAAACTTGTTTATTTTTGAAGACATTTGGTTGAAAGACTTCTTGATTTTCTTTTGATTTTTGGCTATTTTGACTTGGTTTTGAAAAATTGCTTCTTTGGATATGGCTCTTGATGAAGTAGGAAATTTTATACTTTCCATGGAGGATTCTTCTTCGTCGATTTCCAGTTGAACTTCTTCTTGTTCCATTCTAGCTTGTTTATCGACATATGACTCATATGGTTTGAAAATGATAGGAATTTGCATAAGAGATATATTTCTCGAATTAAAGACCATTCTAGGACAAATCCCTCTTCTTTGAAATCCACTCCAACACTACAACAAATATACCATATTACAACGGTGCAAAAACGTTGTAAAAAGTTTTTACAACGGTGGAGACACCGTCGTGTATTAAGAAGTTGTAATATACTTATATCTTTTACAACCTTTCTACACCGTTGCAACACTGTTGTGAAATAGGATATTTAACAAATTTTACTCACCGTTGTAATAAATTTTATTACAACTTTTATTCTCCATTGTTGTAGACATTTAAATATTGTAAGATCATAAGTATGACAACTGGTGACTACCATTGTGACTTCCAGAATATTACAACTCTTTCACACCGTTGTACAATGATTTATTACAACTTTTTTTTGCATTTGTAACTTATATACACCTTACTTATATAAATAATTCATATATGTTAATAATAATATGATTCATATTTCAATGCAACAAATATAACTATACATAATCATTCATATATATTAATTAACATTATATTCGATCAACATACACATAGTACATCACAACTAAACCTGTTACAAAAAACATAACTGTTTCAAAATACATACATCGATCTAAGACAAAAGATACATAAGAAAGATAGAAGTTTTGTCCACAAAAGATGCATAAGCATACCCTACAAAAGCACTCTAGCTGAAGGAAGCGTAATTTTTATTTCAAACCACAGCTTCTCCAATGGTAGTCATTTCAGAATTTGGCTTCCACAAGAAAGCTTCTGGATCCACCGCCACAACAATCCAAATTTTCCAACCTTGCGGTCCACGGTGGGACTACAAAAAAAATGTAATTTTAATAAGTTCAGTAGAACAAGAAATTGATGCTTGGAATAAAAAAATTCAGAATAATACAGGAACATGGACCCAAAAACCTAAAAAAGGAGTCTGCGCCAAAAAACTCAGTACAGGAACATAGACCCAAACAAAGGAACATTTCCAGAACCTATTTTGCAAACATGAGCAAGAAAGAACAAGAAGCTTAGCATATAGCATAGGCATATATGGAACTACAAAAATCAATATAACGATCCTTGCATGTCGCCACTGTGGTAACTAAATAATTTACTCTGCTAATTTGAACGTTGTCAAGTGCATTTATTTTACAGAGACGGTTGCCATAATGTAAAAAGTTATATAACACCTAACAAAAATAAGCAATAATATACTGGCACACTAACACAACCTAAAACCTGAAATAAAACAACTTGGACAAGTTAACTAATACCCATATTTTTATTGTTCAATCATCGCTTGTAGAAGGTAAAAGTTTTGGTTCCTGATATAACGTACACATGTAGGGTATCAATGTCTATAAACAAGGAGGAAAAGGAAAAAAAAAACTGGTTTGAATACAGAAAAAGCTCACCTTATGTTATATATGGAGATATACTCTTATGTTATATAAGTGAGGAGAAATGCAATGTCCAACCAAATTGGCATGAATTATGATTTTGTACAGAGAAAAAGGTAAAAAAATATGATTTTTTCCCCATTTATTTATACATTCTAAAAGCACTTGAAATAATACTCAATGCTTTTTTTCTTTACCAAATCCATTGCATTTTGAGCATTAAAATAACCATGCTTTATAAACTCCAAGGGAAAACGAAGGAAAAAGAATAAAGATAAAAGAATACAGTGATATTCTTAGAACACTGTTGATGATATACCAATCAATCCAAAATGAAACAAAAATGTATTTGGCCTTCCCTACATTAACCTGGGAGTGTGATAGTCATCATAATCATAGCTTGGCCTATCCCTTGTCAACTTACTCACATAAAGTGGATCACAACAAATTTGTTCATCTATAGCTCCAAGTTTGTTTGACAGCATCATCATTCTCTGAATAGATGAGTCAAGGTGGTCTATCGTCTCACAAGTTTTGTACTGCTCAGGATCCTCATTGAAACTGACCATTCCATCTTTCGGATTAATTGTGGTAAATATTTCCCCATCTTGAATCATCTAAAGCACATGCATTTCAGCATCTTTAGCATTACTAAGATGCACAGTGCTGGCTATATCTTGGAGCGACAGGGTCAAGTATGTTTGAGTTAATCTCTGGATATTGTGTTTGTAGAGAGGTGATAGGACTTGTTTCACTAAACCAAGATTGTTGTTAGATTGGAATTAATCTTAGTTTATTTGGATAGTATTTTCAAGTTCAGAGGCCTTCCCAGTAGAATATGATCTTGACAGGTCAACATAAGCCTGCATGTGATTTTTCGAATTCCATTGAGCGGATGAAGATGCATACTTTGGAAATGGTTGAACCTACCCACTGTGAATCAAGGAAACCAAAATATATTTTTTGTATTCTTCTACAGTTATTGCATGCAATGAAGACATTGGTGTAGTAATAACATTATGGAAACAATTCAAAGCTTTGCCAAACCGCTTTAGTCCGATGTTCACCATACCCCCATAATAGCAATAGAGAAATAATTCACCCAGTTCATTAACTTCAAATATATCTTCATCAAGCAGATTCTGGGCTGCTTTATAATTCTTTGATAAGATACAGAGTAGAATAAATTCTGAATGCAGAGCTGTTAAATGCTCAGGTGTAGACTGAAGCTTACGAATAGCAGTTCTAAACGGAGCTATTCCTCGGATAGGGGCATGAAGCTGGATGATTCGATCTTTGTATCTCTTACAAACAATAACAAATTTCTCAGGTGCCAATCGAATTTGTTCTTCCGAGTATAAATTGATAAAGTCAACAACATTCGGGAGAAACCCACTAGCATGTTCTGTTGACATTGGTCCACTTGAGCATGCATCCAAAAAGTAAAGATGGCCGAGCGACTACTTGGAAGGGTCGAGTTTTCGAGGGAAGGGACAAGACGAGAAGCTTGCGATCGGAGAGACACATCGGATTGCTTGAGAAAAGTATGGAGATGTTGATACTCTCGTGGATTGTCCGACAATGCATGGACCCGAGACACGATGTTTTCGGTCAAATCCATGTAAGAAGATAATGTCAGGTATGAGTTTATTATCACTTTTCTGGGAACTTGTAGGGTTTATCTATGGTAGATTGGCGTAGAGACGAAGGAAGAGGGCAAAACGTTTTGCAATTTCAAGATAGAGCATCTCCAAACCCAAGTAGGTTGCAACATCAATTAAATCATGTGTATCAACAATTGTCTATACCGTACATCTGAAAGGATAAAATTTAGGTCTTTAGATGAACTGGTGCATATGATTGCACATTTTTATTAAAATGTGAAGAGCCCTACGCGGATAGGTGCTGCAGTAGTTGCTCTATTTTGAATTCATCGGCCTCAAATCATTTGCACTATCAATTCAATTAGCTTTACCAGTTACCTAAGCATATAAGTGACTTATTTATATTTATGAAGGTATTAGAAATTTTGATATGGCTAAACATATGATATGTTTTTGCATGCATTTGGTTTTAGATTTCTATTTTTATCATTGCTAGTAGTGTTGGAAATATATAAACAATGTCTACTAACAATCTACGATGATTCTCATGGTTAAAGTAAGAAGATGTAAGCTTAAAATTCACTCAACTTGTTATTGTCTAAATGATAAGGAAATCAGCTTAAAGCACTTTGCAGTTTTTGTTTTACTCTAAGCCAACGTGTAGTATATCGTGAAAATTGCGTATTGTGTTTGTGAATGGCCTAAAGTTTGAGTATAGAACACGGGCAAGTGGGTGGTGGTGGAACAAATGACAAATCTACATATATAACTGTACAAAAGCATCAAGTCATTTTGATTTTGCTACTGCAGGAAAATATAAAGTGTACCCAATTACGCTAGACGCTCCACAAATGAACCTATATAGCAGCAATTAACTGAATGGTGAATAAATAAACCTATATAGCAGCAAATCAACAATTTCAGGTGTCAATAACGTTAAATATAATCGTGAAAGGTGAAAGCATGGCATATGTTTGAAAGTTGTAAAGATAAACTGTTTAGTGAAATTCAGTTTAGTTCTCCATTTCTCACCATTTCAAATAAATAGTTCTAGGTATATGCTCCACCATTACAGTTACCATCTAAAAAAGGTAAACTAAACCAAGAAAAAACCACTTGATATGCTAAAAGTATAAAATTCACTATTACAGTTATCATCTGCACTTTCATTTTAACAATTTATCCAACCAACATATAATGGAAGCATTATCATGCAATGATAACTTGCATAAACAAAGGACAACCAATGTTGACTCAGCAATAGACATATAATCCAATTTTGTTCTATTAAATAAACCTGATTTTTGATGTGTAAATAAGAGTGTATACATTGATGATGATTACCTCAACACATATCTATTTTCGAATATACATCTCCATAAACATCAACAAACAACAAATACACTACAGCTACTTACTGTCTACCAAAATAGTTGGAAATCGACCTCTATAAGGCTATAAACACAGAAGAAAGATACCCATAAAAAGAGAGAAAATAAAATATGCTCATTACCTTATTGTTAGAGCTAGCATACAAGCAGGTTCTAACAGTCCTTTGAACCTTTGCACAAAGAAAAAGAAATATGGTAAGCATAATAAATCCCATACTACATTTACTCCATTTCTACAATTTTTTAAAATTATTTCAGCACTTGAAAAGCAAATTAGGAATTTAGACCGGGTCCATAAAGTGTGAGTTTCATACAATATTATATATAACGTTAAATTAAATCGGGTCAAACGTTGAATTAATAGATAGTACGAAACAATAGAGTGAACAAGAACTATTTTATGATACCTACAACAAGTAAGAAATAGCGGCGAAGGCAGTATGGAGCAGACAAGGGCGGCAACTCCGGTAGACGATTAGGGGCAGCAATGCAAGTACGCGGATGTTGCAACGTGAGCAGGCAGGGGCAGCGGCGCGAGCGATCAGGGGCGACGACCCGAGTAACGAGGGGCGGCAATGTGACGGCAAGGAATTTCGCTTGATCCAAATCAGTCGTTAAACCGATCTAGACCGTTCGAAACCCCTGATCGTTTTGAGAACATGACAAAACAGAACGCAGACGGAAGAACATTTCATTGCTATCACAACAATTTCATCAGATACAAGAATATACAGAGTATAATTGGATAAATTACATTCGATAAATATCAGATATTACAATAAATTACATAGCAGCGGAAAATAATACAAAACACAACTGAAAGTGATACACGGATACAGAGCTTTCCGAGCATCGTCCCAGCTGTAAATCAGGATCCTGTGAATATAAATCTGCAAAACCAAAACTACTAGCTGCCCGTGCGGAAAATAGGGGCACCCAGAGTTTAGGTTAAAACAATAAACTCCAGGTCAGTCATGTGACTGGTGTGAGAAATAAAACAGTTATTTAAGATTTGACTTTAAAAGAGAGTAATTCAAGGGACCACGCCGTATAACACGGAACAGGTTTCCTCCCAAGAATACCAGTGTATAGGATAAACAGCGCAATGCTTTATCGAAAAATGAAGCTATTATAAGACCCAGGTCCCATCACACAATGCAACGCAAGCCGGAGGATAGGGTTTTCCCTTATAATAGCCAACCATGCTTGGTACGTTTAAAACAAATCATTTGATACTATAATAAGTGTTTAGTGTCAAAACAATTTCAATCATAAATATAAATCATAGACGGCATGGGTACCATATATCATGTCGCCATACTAGTTCTACAATTAAAACCGCAATACACGTATTGGAAATTGGATTTCCATCATGAGTCGAGGCAAGGGGCAAGCTCCTCTCCGCTTCGAGACACTCTAGCAAATGCCTCAGGACTACACACTCTGGGTAACCCTGGGATCCTCCAAGACCGGTCCTCTCTTACGTTTGAGGATTAATTATTCCTGAACACACGTTTCCCGGCCCTATAGGACCTATAATCGAGGCGCCTCGCATCCAAACCACAAAGGTGAAAAGTATATAAATGTCAGGGCTGGTAGGTCACTGACACCACCCATAGCTAGAAAGAAACGTCGTGCACTCCTTGGGTCCTCATCCCGTTTTTGACTCATACCGAGGTGTGAGGCTCACGAATTCACGTTATACACAAAGCTACCACATGGGCCGTGCTTTGATCATCAACCACAAGGCTTTGCTTTTCAACAGAAGCCTTGATCCATGCAACTCAGCATGCCACACAGGCAATTCATGCCATGCGATTGATATCTATCGATATATAACCTCTAAGCTCGTACGTCTCAGAGAAGGGCGTTAAACAAGAGAAAAAATTCTCCGCCGCCAAACGGATATATATTTAACAGAAATCAATCAACACAATATAAAATCCGATGTCAGACACACAATCCATTTACAAGTTTGTTCTGGGTCTGAACGAAACCGGAGGCACTTTCCTCGCATATCCATCGATCTCCAAGTACGTCTGGACGACCACCGACTATTTCCATCCTCTTGGGTGTACAGCCCAATCAGGATTGTCAGTAATTATCCAAACGATGTGAAGACTTCCGGTCTTCGACCACCGTCTTCATCTTCGACATATCGTCGAATCGGTTATTCAGAATGGGTATAAACCCGGCCTTTCCGAACAACCCGCGTATATTAAAAACAAATGTTACACAAACACAACATACGCCTCACTCCAATTCAGTAGCTACTAACCGTAAATCAACAAGAGAACAATTTCCCAAATATTAACCCCGAAGGTCGAAACCAACATCAGATCAATACCCAGGAAACCATTCTCCTTAGCTAACCTACAGCTAGTTTCTAAATTTCATGTTCTTAGGGAAAGGTTCCCATTAATTTTATCCAAGATAAATTCTTTGAATTTATCCTTTAATCTTCCTTTGGATGTCGTATCAAACCAAATTATGGTTTTTCCAAACTAGTCGAGATTAGCGAACCACACCGAAGTAATTATTTATTTTATTTCCCTATCCCAACCTATATATCCTATGGAGAAAACTGGTAATACTCCATATCTAACACCACGGTGTTATCGGTAAAATTAATTACCATTTCACGTTCAAATCTAATTAAAGATTTAACTATCGCTTTGGAGCAAAACTGGTGACATTCCATTCTCGCTCATTTTCCAAATTTGATAAGTTAAATTATCAATTCACATTTCAATCTAATTGCAGATTCATTAAAACTCCTTTTACTGGGTTAAAGAACTAATGTCATTTAAAACACAGTTCACGATAAACCCAAATCACATTCTATTTATTATCGGGTTAAAGAACAAGTGTCATGTAAAACACCCTTCACGATAAACCCATGAATCAATTCTATTTAAACCCATTTCAAATCCAATTTATTTATTTAAAAATAAATGGATTTTAATTTTAGTTCAAAACTAGTTCATTTCGATAAAAATCTATTTTTATCTTTTCAAATATGGAGTTTTTCATCCCAATTTTTTCCAAATCATTTCTTATGATTTTACACAAATTATTGATATTTTTAATAATTTTATCAAGGCCCGTACAGTCGATTTCCATCAACGGTCATCGAACTGCACTTACAGCGACCTTTCCAAATTTGATTTGGACGTATCTCCAAATCCAACCATTAGATTTTGAATTTCTAATATTCGTTAGAAAGCTCTTTTCGATACGAACCCAACGGTTCCGGTTTTAGGAGAATCCGACAGTCGGATCTCCCGTAATGTCCGTTTGAAGTTAATGGTCGAAATTCGCGAACTACCGCGGCGCGGCGCGTTCTATTCAGGCCATTATATTATATATATAATATATATTTCGTCGATTTCCTTTTAAAATGTATTTTATAAATCGTTTTAAATTCGTTTTCAAAACCATTTCAATTCTATATTCAATTTCAAATCAAAATTGAATATTTCCTATCATTACTATATAAATGATAATATTTTCAAAACGTTATATTTTGAAATCACTTCCTTTTCAATATTCATTACAAAAACGAATATAATCGATATAAACATAGTTCACGTCAAAATAGCGCAACTCTAATCAACACGGCTTTATATATTTCAATAAATTCGTTATTCTATTCGACGAATGGATATTTATCCTATTCAATACGTGAATCTATATTTTTGTCAACACACGACTAATCTCAACGAATGGGTACTGTCCACGTGTGACTATTTTTGTTATTTAATATATTTTATAAAAATTATGGTATCTATCGTTTGATTTCAAATCAGACCTCAACCGTAAATTAGTAAGAGAACGATTCCCTGAATATTAACCCCGAAGGCCGAAACCAACATCAGATCAATATCCAGGAGACCACTCATCTTATCTATTTTCCAGTTAGTTTCTAATTTTATATATGATAAAGATGTAAATTTTATTATTAAAATATTTCGTTCAACACATGACTAATATCAACGGATGAGTACAGTCAACACATGAACCTTTACTTTATAAAATTCTTTATCTTCTAAATTGGAATGAGGCCCAATCAATTACCATATAAAGTTAATTATATGTATTCCATACAACACATGTATATAATAGCAACGATAAATAATCAACCATCATCCAAAGTGCACTACACTGTATAAGCATCAAATATAGATATCTAACGCTTATAACAGCCTGTCAATTAATCGATCGACATACAACTAATTATTGGGATTAGTGTATGTCATATATTATCCCAATACCCATGTGGGGTTTCAAACAATCAAACACAGATTTTATTCGTGCAGTAGGGCGATGTGTAAAATTTATCGTCCCAATCAATGTCCTTCAAATAGGTGTACATAAACAAACCGTCCGGTTTGTAAATGAATATTTATTTATTCACATTCACGTTAAAAATTATATTTTTAACGATAAATAATTTATTCAACCTATGAATATTCTATTCGGTTCATTTATCAAATAAAATGATATCTTTATTTTTCTAACTTATTTTAGAAAATTTCGGCGGCATAACGGCACGATACTAGAAACGGGACAAGGCCTAGCCTTATCCCCGGTCTAGTGAAGGCCCACGCCATTCACACATCAATCAAATCAATTTCATTTCACCAAACAGTTCAATTCAACCCAAATAATCTAACCAACTACACAGCCAAACAAACAAGTCCATGGTCTGTGGACGATTGTGTCGGGTGCTACTAAACACCGTCTGCATCCTAGTATATATATATAACTAGAAAAAGAAATTGAAGAGTGAGAAATTCTCACCGATAGCTATCTCAATTCCACGACTCTTCATTTATAGAAATCTTCGTCGTTCTCGCCTTTTTGTCACCTTCGTTGCCCGTATTCTCTACATATATAAAAATCACATTTTTATATTGCTATTCAATATATAAAAATCGAATTTCTACTTTGCTATTCAATATATAAAAATCGAATTTTTACTTCGCTATTCAATATATAAAAATCGAATTTTTACTTCGCTATTCAATATATAAAAATCGAATTTTTACTTTGCTATTCAATATATAAAAATCGAATTTTTACTTCGCTATTCAATATATAAAAATCGAATTTTTACTTCGCTATTCAATATATAAAAATCGAATTTTTACTTCGCTATTCAATATATAAAAATCCTATTTTATCACGCTATTCTCTATATAAAGTTTCCGCCTTTTCAAAAATAAATCTTTCACCTTTTCTAAAATAAAGATTTCGTTTTTCTTCCTTTAAAAATCTAATCTTTTATATAGTAAAAATCATAGCTTTTCATCACTAAAAATAAAACTGATTTAACTAACTTCATTGAATAAAATAAATTAAAACAATATATAAAGTCACTTTGTTCTTGGTCAGAGGAGGAGAAGGAGGGATTCTCAGTCGAAGAAGAAGAAGAATAGGAGGCGGCGTAGGAGGGTGCGGTGGGCTGTGGGGGTTCGGTGGCGATTTGGTCAGGGGGGGTCGGATTCGAGCGACAGACGAGGGGAAGAAGAAGGGAGGGGGAAGAAGAGGAGGGGGCGGCATGTGGTGGCTGCGCTGCCCTGGGCGCGGTGGCTCATCGGGGGGGGGGTCGACATCATAGGGTAGGGGGGTGCGAACAGGGGGAGGGGGGTCGCGATGGGAGTGCGCCGCCACCTGGGGCACGACGGTGGGCGGCGCTGCTCTAGGGGGGCGCGATGGCGGTTCTTCCGCCTCCGTCCTCCCTCCATTTTTCCCTTTTTTTTTGATCTTGAAAGAATAACTAACGGGGGGGCCTGAATGATTAAAGAGGTGAGGAGAGAGATATTTTATTTTTTTATTATTTAATTTCCGAAGGTTGACTTTTACATACGACCTCTAAACGAGGCCCGCCGCCTATCGTCCATAGCTAATTACCCCCATGCCGAACACAATGGGATATGTATCGCAAGCTGATTTGATCGTTTCGATCAGTTTTCGAAAAAATCAACATATAACTCTATATATTGAATTTGAACGCGCATTTCAATTTACTGGGGTCACATACTAACTAGAAAAATTCCAGAAAAAATATTTTCTAGCTTCGTATTGACAATACGGTCCTAACAAAACTAGTTTCAACGAATTCTGAGACCGTTTGAAAAATGGCCAATTTCCAGTCGATTAAAATCAACTGAAACTGGTCAAACGCGTTTTCCTATGCCACGCTCACATATTGATTCGAAAAATTATGAAATTTGAAACTTAGCAATAACTTTACACCATGGACCCAACAAAAGTGGTTTCGTCGAAATCCGAGGTCGTTTGCCAAAATGTCTTTATTTAAGGGCCTAAATTCCATAGCGACTATTAGAATTTTCAATTGGACATATCTTTTGATTTCCGCTATGAAATTTCAATTTTTCGGATTCGTTGGAAAGATATCATCAATTAGATCCTAATGTTTTTTGGTTTCACTAAAATCCGGATTGTTTTGCACCCGGTACATTCAATTGAAGTTTGAAATCGAATTATCGAACTACCGCGCCATTTCAATTCCTTTTATAATTATATATAATTATTTATATTCTATCGACGGCGTATATAATATATACGTTCGAATTATATTCAAAATAAATTTTCCGTCGTTTTATTTAAAATAGTTTATTTTAAATATTCAAAATTCGCTAAAATTGCCGAAATAAAAATTTTAAAATGGCTCAGAATTTCCGGGTTATTACAATCTCCCCCACTTTAAACTTTTCATCCCCGAAAAGGAACAAAGTCGAAAGTGGTTTGATTAATCAACTCTACGTTCTATCTAGCTTCCATTCTCTAACTTTTCAGTTTCTGAGAATTTTCAAATTCTTCAAAAAATTTGGCTAACACCCGGAATTTTCGAAAAATTTCACCATAACCTCCCCTGCACCGGGAGCCACGGGAAAATCCCGAAATTGCCATATAGGCCTTCTGATCTCAAAAAGAAAAAGCCAAGCGGCTAGCCAATAGGCTCATAAAATCATCATCACCCAAACGAAACAGTAAATTATAGTAAACATGTACCTATTTGTCGGGCAAACAAATTTTATTCTTCGGGTCTAGCCTCCTTGCTATGACCTGTTCAATGTAAGTATATGTATATGCAAGCAAATGCGACCAATTTTCAATAATATTCAATATTTGGTTCAATTAGGCATAATGGTTCAAAAATTGTCAAACAACTAAACAACCAACACAAACATCAATCAATTAGTGAATTTAACATTTCAAACTCATAAATTTGATATATATACAAAAATCATGTTTTTAATGCCAATTCACAACAAATAAATCTATCTATATTAGTTTTGGTTCTCACACCAGTCTAATGGAAATATATAGATGTCACACCTTCGAAACACGAACATAAATATTGGTGATGGAGCTCCATCATCAAAATCATCTCCGAGCAACTATAGTGTAATCCTATATCTATCCAGTATATTAAAACTTCGAATATACGTTCATGACGCGTATATACAAAACCTTTATATATTGGATTGTCCATATTCAAAATAAATAAATAATCAAATACGTTTAAAATGGTTTAAATTTTCAAAACAAAATTGTTTTCATTTGAAAAATATACTCTTCACACTCGTTCTAGGATACTACTGATCCTATCTCTAACGAGTCATTCTAATTGGATATTACTAATCCAATATCTGATGAATTCTTTCGTATGGTTCTAATGTGTCTTGTTCTCGATCTCTGTAAACCAAAGCTCTGATACCAAATGTGACGGCAAGGAATTTCACTCGATCCGAATCAGTCGTTAAACCGATCTAGACCGTTCGAAACCCCTGATCGTTTTGAGAACAGGACAAAACAGAACGCAGACGGAAGAACATTTCATTGCTATCACAACAATTCCATCAGATACAAGAATATACAGAGTATAATTGGATAAATTACATTCGATAAATATCAGACATTACAATAAATTACATAGCAGCGGAAAATAATACAAAACACAACTGAAAGTGATACACGGATACAGAGCTTTCCGAGCATCGTCCCAGCTGTAAATCAGGATCCTGTGAATATAAATCTGCAAAACCAAAACTACTAGCTGTCCGTGCGGAAAATAGGGGCACCCAGAGTTTAGGTTAAAACAATAAACTCCAGGTCAGTCATGTGACTGGTGTGAGAACTAAAACAGTTATTTAAGATTTGACTATAAAAGAGAGTAATTCAAGGGACCACGCCGTATAACACGGAACGGGTTTCCTACCAAGAATACCAGTGTATAGGATAAACAGCGCAATGCTTTATCGAAAAATGAAGCTATTATACCCAGGTCCCATCACACAATGCAACGCAAGCCGGAGGATAGGGTTTTCCCTTATAATAGCCAACCATGCTTGGTACGTTTAAAACAAATCATTTGATACTATAATAAGTGTTTAGTGTCAAAACAATTTCAAACATAAATATAAAATCATAGACGACATGGGTACCATATATCATGTCGCCACACTAGTTCTACAATTAAAACCGCAATACACGTATTGGAAATTGGATTTCCGTCATGAGTCGAGGCAAGGGGCAAGCTCCTCTCCGCTTCGAGACACTCTAGCAAATGCCTCAGGACTACACACTTTGGGTAACCCTGGGAACCTCCTAGACCGGTCCTCTCTTACGTTTGAGGATTAATTATTCCTGAACACACGTTTCCCGGCCCTATAGGACCTATAATCGAGGCGCCTCGCATCCAAACCACAAAGGTGAAAAGTATATAAATGTCAGGGCTGGTAGGTCACTGACACCACCCATAGCTAGAAAGAAACGTCGTGCACTCCTTGGGTCCTCATCCCGTTTTTGACTCATACCGAGGTGTGAGGCTCGCGAATTCACGTTATACACAAAGCTACCACGTGGGCCGTGCTTTGATCATCAACCACAAGGCTTTGTTTTTCAACAGAAGCCTTGATCCATGCAACTCAGCATGCCACACAGGCAATTCATGCCATGCGATTGATATCTATCGATGTATAACCTCTAAGCCCGTACGTCTCAGAGAAGGGCGTTAAGCAAGAGAATAAATTCTCCGCCGCCAAACGGATATATATTTAACAGAAATCAATCAACACTGAATAAAATCCAATGTCAGACACACAATCCATTTACAAGTTCGTTCTGGGTCTGAACGAAACCGGAGGCACTTTCCTCGCATATCCATCGATCTCCAAGTACGTCAGGACGACCACCGACTATTTCCATCCTCTTGGGTGTACAGCCCAATCAGGATTGTCAGTAATTATCCAAACGATGTGAAGACTTCCGGTCTTCGACCACCGTCTTCATCTTCGACATATCGTCGAATCGGTTATTCAGAATGGGTATAAACCCGACCTTTCCGAACAACCCGCGTATACTAAAAACAAATGTTACACAAACACAACATACGCCTCATTCCAATTCAGTAGCTACTAACAGTAAATCAACAAGAGAACAATTTCCCAAATATTAACCCCGAAGGTCGAAACCAACATCAGATCAATACCCAGGAAACCATTCTCCTTAGCTAACCTACAGCTAGTTTCTAAATTTCATATTCTTAGGGAAAGGTTCCCATTAATTTTATCCAAGATAAATTCTTTGAATTTATCCCTTAATCTTCCTTTCTATGTCGTATCAAACCAAATTATGGTTTTTCCAAACTAGTCGAGATTAGCTAACCACACCAAAGTAATTATTTATTTTATTTCCCAATCCCAACCTATATATCCCATGGAGAAAACTGGTAATACTCCATATCTAACACCACGGTGTTATCGGTAAAATTAATTACCATTTCATGTTCAAATCTAATTAAAGATTTAACTATCGCTTTGGAGCAAAACTGGTGATATTCCATTCTCGCTCATTTTCCAAATTTGATAATTTAAATTATCAATTCACATTTCAATCTAATTGCAGATTCATTAAAACTCCTTTTACTGGGTTAAAGAACTAATGTCATTTAAAACACAGTTCACGATAAACCCAAATCACATTCTATTTATTACCGGGTTAAAGAACAAGTGTCATGTAAAACACCCTTCACGATAAACACATGAATCAATTCTATTTAAACCCATTTCAAATCCAAATTATTTATTTAAAAATAAATGGATTTTAATTTTAGTTCAAAACTAGTTCATTTCGATAAAAATTTATTTTTATCTTTTCAAATATGGAGTTTTTCATCCCAATTTTTTCCAAATCATTTCTTATGATTTTACACAAATTATTGATATTTTTAATAATTTTATCAAGGCCCGTACAGTCGATTTCCATCAACGGTCATCGAACTGCACTTACAGCGACCTTTCCAAATTTGATTTGGACTTATCTCCAAATCCAACCGTTAGATTTTGAATTTCTAATATTCGTTAGAAATCTCTTTTCGATACGAACCCAACGGTTCCGGTTTTAGGAGAATCCGACAGTCGGATCTCCCGTAATGTCCGTTTGAAGTTAATGGTCGAAATTCGCGAACTGCCGCGGCGCGGCGCGTTCTATTCAGGCCATTATATTATATATATAATATATATATAATCTATATTTCGTCGATTTCCTTTTAAAACGTATTTTATAAATCATTTTAAATTCGTTTTCAAAACCATTTCAATTCTATATTCAATTTCAAACCAAAATTGAATATTTCCTATCATTACTATATAAATGATAATATTTTCAAAACGTTATATTTTGAAATCACTTCCTTTTCAATATTCATTATAAAAACGAATATAATCGATATAAACATAGTTCACGTCAAAATAGCGCAACTCTAATCAACACGGCTTTATATATTTCAATAAATTCGTTATTCTATTCAACAAATGGATATTTATCCTATTCAATACGTGAATCTATATTTTTGTCAACACACGACTAATCTCAACGAATGGGTACTGTCCACGTGTGACTATTTTTGTTATTTAATATATTTTATAAAAATTCTGGTATCTATCGTTTGATTTCAAATCAAACCCCAACCGTAAATTAGTAAGAGAACGATTCCCTGAATATTAACCCCGAAGGCCGAAACCAACATCAGATCAATATCCAGGAGACCACTCATCTTATCTATTTTCCAGTTAGTTTCTAATTTTATATATGATAAAGATGTAAATTTTATTATTAAAATATTTCGTTCAACACATGACTAATCTCAACGGATGAGTACAGTCAACACATGAACCTTTACTTTATAAAATTCTTTATCTTCTAAATTGGAATGAGGCCCAATCAATTACCATATAAAGTTAATTATATGGATTCCATACAACACATGTATATAATAGCAATGATAAATAATCAACCATCATCCAAAGTGCACTACACTGTATAAGCATCAAATATAGATATCTAACGCTTATAACAGCCTGTCAATTAATCGATCGACATACAACTAATTATTGGGATTAGTGTATGTCATATATTATCCCAATACCCGTGTGGGGTTTCAAACAATCAAACACAGATTTTATTCGTGCGGTTGGGCGATGTGTAAAATTTATCGTCCCAATCAATGTCCTTCAAATAGGTGTACATAAACAAACCGTCCGGTTTGTAAATGAATATTTATTTATTCACATTCACGTTAAAAAGTATATTTTTAACGATAAATAATTTATTCAACCTATGAATATTCTATTCGGTTCATTTATCAAATAAAATGATATCTTTATTTTTCTAACTTATTTTAGAAAATTTCGGCGGCATAACGGCACGATACTAGAAACGGGACAAGGCCTAGCCTTATCCCCGGTCTAGTGAAGGCCCACGCCATTCACACATCAATCAAATCAATTTCATTTCACCAAACAATTCAATTCAACCCAAATAATCTAACCAACTACACAGCCAAACAAACAAGTCCATGGTCTGTGGACGATTGTGTCGGGTGCTACTAAACACCGTCTGCATCCTAGTATATATATATAACTAGAAAAAGAAATTGAAGAGTGAGAAATTCTCACCGATAGCTATCCCAATTCCACGACTCTTCATTTATCAAAATCTTCGTCGTTCTCGCCTTTTTGTCACCTTCGTTGCCCGTATTCTCTACATATATAAAAATCACATTTTTATATTGATATTCAATATATAAAAATCGAATTTCTACTTTGCTATTCAATATATAAAAATCGAATTTTTACTTCGCTATTCAATATATAAAAATCGAATTTTTACTTCGCTATTCAATATATAAAAATCGAATTTTTACTTCGCTATTCAATATATAAAAATCGATTTTTTACTTCGCTATTCAATATATAAAAATCGAATTTTTACTTCGCTATTCAATATATAAAAATCGAATTTTTACTTCGCTATTCAATATATAAAAATCGAATTTTTACTTCGCTATTCAATATAGAAAAATCGAATTTTACTTCGCTATTCAATATATAAAAATCGAATTTTTACTTCGCTATTCAATATATAAAAATCCTATTTTATCACGCTATTCTCTATATAAAGTTTCCACCTTTTCAAAAATAAATCTTTCACCTTTTCTAAAATAAAGATTTCGTTTTTCTTCCTTTAAAAATCTAATCTTTTATATAGTATAAATCATAGCTTTTCATCACTAAAAATAAAACTGATTTAACTAACTTCATTGAATAAAATAAATTAAAACAATATATAAACTCACTTTGTTCTTGGTCAGAGGAGGAGAAGGAGGGCTTCTCAGTCGAAGAAGAAGAAGAATAGGAGGCGGCGCATGAGGGTGCGGTGGGCTGTGGGGGTTCGGTGGCGATTTGGTCAGGGGGGGTCGGATTCGAGCGACAGAGGAGGGGAAGAAGAAGGGAGGGGGAAGAAGAGGAGGGGCGGCATGTGGTGGCTGCGCTGCCCTGGGCGCAGCGGCTCATCGGGGGAGGGGGCGGGGTCGACATCAGAGTGTAGGGGGTGCGAACAGGGGGAGGGGGGTCGCGATGGGAGTGCGCCGCCACCTGGGGCACGGCGGTGGGCGCCGCTGCCCTAGGGGGGGCGCGATGGCGGTTCTTCCGCCTCCGTCCTCCCTCCATTTTTTCCTTTTTTTTCTTTTTTATTTTGAAAAAATAACTAACGGGGGCGCCTGAATGATTAAAGGGGTGAGGAGAGAGATATTTTATTTTTTTATTATTTAATTTCCGAAAGTTGACTTTTACATACGACCTCTAAACGAGGCCCATCGCCTGTCGTCCATAGCTAATTACCCCCATGCCGAACACAATGGGATATGTATCGCAAGCTGATTTGATCGTTTCGATCAGTTTTCGTCAAAATCGACATATAACTCTATATATTGAATTTGAACGCGCATTTCAATTTACTAGGGTCACATACTAACTAGAAAAATTCCAGAAAAAATATTTTCTAGCTTCGTATTGACGATACGGTCCTAACAAAACTAGTTTCATCGAATTCTGAGACCATTTGAAAAATGGCCAATTTCCAGTCGATTAAAATCAACTAAAACGGGTCAAACGCGTTTTCCTATGCCACGCTCACATATTGATTCGAAAAATTATGAAATTTGAAACCTAGCAATAACTTTACACCACGGACCCAACAAAAGTGGTTTCGTCGAAATCCGAGGTCGTTTGCCAAAATGTCTATTTTTAAGGGCCTAAATTCCATAGCGACTATTCAGAATTTTCAATTGGACATATCTTTTGATTCCCGCTATGAAATTTCAATTTTTCGGATTCGTTGGAAAGATATCATCAATTAGATCCTAATGTTTTTTGGTTTCACTAAAATCCGGATTGTTTTGCACCCGGTACATTCAATTGAAGTTTGAAATCGAATTATCGAACTACCGCGCCATTTCAATTCCTTTTATAATTATATATAATTATTTATATTCTAACGACGGCGTATATAATATATACGTTCGAATTATATTCAAAATAAATTTTCCGTCGTTTTATTTAAAATAATTTATTTTAAATATTCAAAATTCGCTAAAATTGCCGAAATAAAAATTTTAAACTGGCTCAGAATTTCCGGGTTATTACAGGCGGCACGACCAATTTGCGTTTCTAGGTCGTAACGCTGATGCGATTTTATCAGGGATTTTGGTTTTGTTTCTTAACGGGTTTGGATTTGGCGAAGGAGCTTTGGATTTTCATTTTGGAGCTTTGGATATGGCGAAAGAGCTTTGGAAAGGGAAACAGGAGAGAGACGAGAAAATATTCGTCTAGAGCCAAAATTTTCGTTTTGGAGCCCAAAATTTTCGTTGTGGAGGCAGAGAAATTTGAACTTGGAGCCAAAAGAAAAGAGAATTTGTATACTCCACCATGTAACGTTCTACAATAAATATTTAAGAAGTTCAAAATTCAACCGTATCCATATTCGAAAAATAAAAATTATATGGTTTTGGAAAAAGAAATACAAATATGGATATGGTCACACTCGCATCCAATGATTGTTTTTTTTTAGTACAACTGGAATTATACTTAGTTTTTCGAGTAATTTAATAGATAACATTATTATCATCTATTATTTTATATAAGTAAAATATCTTAATACGTATTATTATTTTTGTCATTTTTAATAATAAAATTTAATTTTAGCTATTGTTATTTAATTATCCTTCGATTAATCAACATTGTTTATAAAATTTTATAATTAATTATAAATTATAGCATTCAGTAGTGAGTTATTTATAAATTTAGCTTATAAATTATTAATTAGATATTTACTACTAGTTTATTTATTGTTAATAATAATTTAATACCTAATTATTAACTATTAATTATTAATTAACTATATTTACTAGTACTAATTACCAAATATTAAATATTAACTACTTAATAAATAATAAATATTAATTACTTGTTAAATATTAAATATTAATTACCAGTTATTAATTTCTCATTAAATATATTAATTACTAATACCCGTTATTACTAAGTAGATAACATACATTAACTATTAAAAATAAATTACTACTTATAAACTATTAATTATTTAATAATAATTGATAAATATTACTGATTTCTAAGTTTATTATTAAATATTAATATAATTAGTTATCAAAAATAGATATTATAAACTTGAAGTTTGTAACACCATCTATTACAATTAATAAAATGAAAATTTGTTAAAAATATGTTTATTACAACTTTAGAGAGCTGACAGTTGTAAAAAAAAACATTTATTACAACTGTGCTTTTCCCACAGTTGTAATAAACATTTATTACAACTATGTTTTTCCCACAGTTATAAAATTAAAGTTGTAATATGGTGTTTTTTGTAGTGCAAAATACTTAAAGATACGTGTAAGGTAAATATTATGATAAAGAGTGTTTTATTTTGTTGGCATCTCTTTTGGTTTGAATTCTCTCAAAATTACTTCGGCCTAATTAATAACATAAGCGCCAAATATGGAAAAAAGAGCTTTTTGAACCTTGAGAGTGAGGTTATTAAAGTTTTCGGAATGGGGAGTAAGAGTATGTTGAAGAAGGATGTTAACAAATCTTGCTTCTGGGCAGAAAAAATGATTCTTGAATTCTATATGTTCATCGCTTTCAAAAGTATGATGAAAAGTTTCCAAATCATGTTAATCAATTTCAAAATCTGAAAAATCCAAACCCGTTTTCTTGCAATTTAATATGGTTCACAAAACATTACTATCCAAAATAATTTTAGTGCTTTTCACACTATTCGAAACTTGATTTTCATTTCCTTCGAAAAATCCACGATTTAAATTCGCATTAAACATTTTGACGAGATTTGGATAACATACTTCATCGCTATCCCAAGAATCAATCAAACTTAAAAGTTCATTTTGATTAAATAGATTACGAAGATCACAATATTCGAAATCTTCAAATATAGCGAATGTTCCTGTATTGACTTTTCCATTCGTAACATAGTCAATGTATGCTTGAATAGCTTTTGGGTTGGTGTAGAGATGACCTTTGAGAGACTTAGTTAGTCTCATGGTCTTTGGAGTACTTGAGGAAGCCGTTAGAGAATAGGTTTGAAGAGTATATAATGAAGAAAGTAGTTTTGAATTTTGAATAAGAGGTAGAAAGAGTAGTATAGAATACATGATTAAATAGAAATTAAGCAAATGGGCACATCTTTTCTGAATAGAAGGACACCTTTTCAGACCTTGGGAGTTGGTGAAAAGGTGGCGGGAAGTTTGAAAATTCAAACATTTGAAATTCAAAGTTTGAATTTCAAATTCTGGTGTATATGTCGACATGTATATTCATGTATGTCGACATACATGTGTTAATTCAAAATTCAAGTGACTTTTTGACGTTGTTTAATAATTTAATATTTTATATTCTCTGTTTAGTTATTTCCTGAGATCTTATTAATCTTAAAGAATATTTTTAAATTAATTATTATTATTATATTATTTTGAATTTTGAAATTGGAATTTTAAATTTGAATTTTAGAACTCAAATTTCAAACTAGGCAAGCAAACAAGCATCCAATCAACCATTTCAATCAAAAATTATTAATTTAGGCGTACATGGTTTTTAGATCCATTCCTTCGATATTCTCTGATTCCTGGATTACTGTGAAGCACATATTTGAATTTTCGGTTTCTGGCTCTTCGTCACTTGATAATGAATCCGAATCATCTAACATTGCTGCATATGCTCTTTTCCTCTTCTTTGACGAATTGTCATTTGTTTGTTGATTCGATCTATCAGAATATGGACACATCCTTTTTATATGTTCTGGTTTGTTACAATTGAAGCAACTATCGTTCTTAGTATTTTTTCCCAAACTTCCTTGATTATTTTTTTGAAAATTATTACTCCATTTATACCTCAAAAATTTTCTGAAATTCCTTGTCACTAGGGCAATTTCTTCATCATCCTCGCCGCTTGAATCAAAACCATTAGTTGTTGCCTTGACTGCTATAGATTTCTTTTCTGTCAACCTATTCTCCTTTCTTTTCTGTAACTGTACTTCAAATGACATTAAATTCCCGATTAACTCCTCAATCTTCATTTCACTAATATTATTGGCATCTTCTATTGCCAGTGTTTTCTGATCCCATTCTGGAGTTAGAGAATTAATTTTTTTTTCTGACTTGATCTTCTTCAGAATAAGTTTTTCCCAAAGCAATTAATGAATGCATGGTTTCCTGGAACCTGCAGTACAAATATCGGAGACAGATTCATTATAATTCATTTTAAATAACTCAAATTGATTTGTTAGCATTGATATCTTTGTCTGTTTAACTTTATTTGTTCCTTCCATATTTCATAAGCAGATTTACAAACTGATAATCTATTAAATTCATTTCTATGTAACGAACAGAATAACATATTCATAGCCACAGAATTACTTTGTGTAGAGGCCTTTTGTTCATTAGTCCATTGTGCAAAATTAGTAGTGGGTTCAACATATTCAGTTTATGTGATATTCCAAATGTCTAACCCTATATATTGTAAATATATTTTCACCCTACATGCCCAATAAGAATAATTACAGCCATTAAATAGTGGTGGTCTAATGGTGGACTGACCCTTAACAAATGAATTATTATTGTTAGCAATTCCAGTGTTGTTTGCCATTTAATATTTTGCAAAAATTGAGATGATGAAATTTTGAAATCCTACGCTCTGATACCAACTATTAGGGATGAGTATCAAGGATCTTAAGGAAAAACTAACACTAGAGGGAGAGTGGATAGTGTTTTAAAGAGCTAATAGAAATCTTAATCAATTATCAATTACACAAACTACCATATGAATCACATAATGAATATCACAACAGAAAAAATCACAGATGCAGATATAAACGAAAATAAAATGCAGAAAAGGAAAGAACAAACTAGATTTTACACTGGTTCGGATTACACCTACATCCAGTCCCACACAACGCTGGATTGTGAAGAGTTTTATTAATATCAGTATCCAATTACAACACCATTGATTCACGGCTACAAGGTTAACACCGCTCATTCTCCTTGATTTACGGGCTACAAGGAACACACCTTATCCTTTTCCTTGATTTACGGGCTACAAGGAACACACACTCACAGTTTTTTATTACAATTGCCCTGGAACTCTTGAGTAGCACTTCCAAACAGAGATTTTTTGATAGAGAATGAAAATAGAAGAAGATTGATATGATTTGTATTGAAATTGGCAGAGTATAAGTGTAGAATCTTAGAAAATTAAGTAGAATAATGGTGGTATGTAAAGTAGGGAAGAACGAGATGATAGATTATAAAAAAATCGAAAATGAGGCCTTTATATAGTGTTCCAAGAGTCACAACCGTTTCTGAAACGTTTTAAAATGAAAAGACATATCTTTTTAAATTTAAAAATTTGTGACAGTTATTTGTCGACATGTTGTTTTATGTATGTTGATATATGCTTATTAATTTTAATTTTAAAATATTTTTTTAGGTATTTAAACCAATATATATATTATGGAAGTTCCTAAAATAAAACTAGTTGTTTAAAATACAATTTTTCAAGTATAAAAACATAGTAGAATATAATTTAAACATATGATTTAAAAACTATATATATAAATTATATAAAACTATATAATATAATTATAAACATATATAATTATAAAACATTATGATATATATATATAAGAAACTTAGAAAGTATATATATTTGAAATCATAAATCCTTAAGAAAATTATTGTTGAGAAGAGTTTGAATTCAATTTTGAAAACAATTTGAGCTCAATTTAAAAAGAGAGTATCTAAAAACAGAATTTGAGTGCTATTCAGAATTTTACATACTAACCAGACTCTATTACTCTGATAATCTTGAACTCTTGATATCTTGATACTCGTGAGTCTTGATTCTCCTTTGTAATCAAGAACCTCTTAAACTTTACAGTCTTCAGTATTTGTTACCTGCATATAATTCCTGCACACACATATATATATATATATATATATATTCTGGATAAAAATGTTAGTATACATATATTTTATAATCAATAATTATAATGATTGAAACAAGGTTGTTGTCATCAAAATTCCATTATCGAACACTAACAAGCATCTCTCGGAAGTTAACAAAGTTTATGAACATTCCCTTCGACTTCAAATCGAATCAATCGTGAATGTCGAAGCTATTAAGCAGAAAGAGAAGAAGCTTAAAGAAGTGTTGTATTCTATTCTTAGACCATATTTCGGATCCAATCACATAACAAACTTTGATAGAAAATACCAACAAAATATGATACCATTTGCGTGTTTTTATGTGTACTGTAATTTATATGGATTGGATTTTGGTATAAGCTTTATAGTTATAAAAGCTTATTAATTTTAAATGATGTTTTTAATCAAAATCCTTGTTGATAACTTAATCTTGTAAAGTCATCTTTGACTGTTATAACAAATTTGAAGTTTATAACAGATTTCAAAATCCTAAGGACTCAATTTAAATAAGTAATTTACTTTTGAATTAGGAAACGATACCATTTACATTTTGTAATGAGATGATAGTATTCAAAATCACCCTTTTCTGAAAGTAGTGTGTGTTCGAAACTTCTTTTGGTCCATGTTGCATCTCAATGCTCATATTTGAGGGAGGAGTCATAAATGATACAGAGCCCTAATTTTGGCATTCTGTAATTGAGATCCCAAAAGTGTTCCCAGAATAAAGACATACGTAGTCCCCTTCGACTTAGAAACCCATATTCTGGTATAGAAGTTTAGAGATTCTCTTTCTGGCATAAATCAGGCGAATCCTTTTTCGACTTAGGATACTTGAAACCCAGATTCAGATATTTTAAATAATAGAGGTCTGGAAATTTTCTTCTAGAAATTAGTCGAAGCCTTTTTCGCCTTATAAGACCTGAAACCTAGATTCCAAAATTTTAAATAATAAAAATCTAGGAATTCTCTTCTGGAGATTATACGAAGCCTTTTTCGGCTTAGAAGACCAAAATCCAGATTCAGGTATTTTGAATAATAGAAGTCCAAGAATTATATTCTGGAAATTAAGCGAAGCCTCTTTAGACTTGGGAGACCTAAAACACATATTCAAGTATTTTAAATGATAGAAGTATAGAAATTCTCTTCTGAAAATTAAACGAAGCATCTTTTGGCATAAAAGACCCGAAATCCAGACTCGGGTATTTAGATAGGAGCTCAAATCCTTCTTTTGGAGGCCAAAGCTACGAAAGCGCTTTCGATCTCAATATATCTTTTGCCACTATAGGCTTTTTCTAAAGCAGAGACATGGCATGCTTTAGTGCTTGCTTTGAGCTTTCGTTCCCTTCTGTGGGATATGATATAAACAGAGGCAGTGCATGCTTATTCCCAAGTAGAATCATGGCTTGATCTACAAAGAATCAGAGGTAGAGCATGCTTCATTTGGAATGGGGCTTATGCACCGACGATTACCTATCCCTTCTTTAGAGGGCGCCTTAACTACATCAAGGGCTGGTAGTGCATCAACCTGGTCGGGAGGCATGGTTGTCGACTTACCCACCTCCCTCTAGGAGGCGCCCGGGATATACCCGGGACATACCTGGGACTTGGAGCCTGTAACATCCCGTAATTTTAACAATGCTAAAGATGATAAATTAAAGAATAATTAATTAAATATTCAAAATTAAATGAAACGGACTGTACCATTAAGTTCATCTCGGAATTCTGGTCAAGATAGACACCTGGTTTGCGTAAAACGGACATCGTATGAAGAAGATATTAAGGTTTTAAGTTCATATACGCACAAGAATATATATATATATATATATTTGTGTGTGTGTGTGTAAAGTAGGTCCAGAATTCAAATAAATTCAAAATCGGACAACAGAAAATGGAGCGGGAAAAACCCCGCCTAAGGGTGTCGACCCATGGGTTAACTCCATCAAGGTGGTGTCGACCCCTGGGTCGACACACCAAGGGGGGGTCGACCTCCACGTAGATCTGGGCAGATTTCTAGTTCCGTACGTGGACTGATTTCTGTGCAAGATTCGTTGGCTGATGGCTATAAATAAGTCCCCATTTCTCTTGTTTTTACACACCAAAAACAATGGAGAATTGGATGCTACTTCTTCCTAGATTAAATTAGCCTTCTTCTTCTTCAACAAACAAGTCATTCAAGTTTAGAGATCTGTGATTCAACATCTGCAATTACTCTTCTATTTATTAGATCCAATCACAGTGAGTCTACGTTATTTTTAGATATGAATATTTAAAAGATAATCTTAACATGATTATAAATTAGATCTAAGCCTGTGACTAATTGAATCATATCAGATCTACCATAACCTGTGTATCTAAGTTATTTTGACATAACTATGAATTGGATCTAAGCTTCTACCTATTTATCTTGTCAGATCTGCCATTATTAGTATATTTAATTCACTGATTAGATCTCATCATGCCTGTTTATGATCATGACACTATGCCCAATCAGTTCTATTATCACATGTTCATCAGATCTGTTCCTACATGCCTATCTTGTCACTATGCCTAATTTTGTCATTATATGCTTATTAGTTGTTATGCCTATTTTTTCCGTTATATGCCAATCTTGTTATTATGATTATTCCAGTTCTCTTCCCTTCTTCTTTTCCCTTTTTATTATATAGGAAGGCTACCTTCGAGCCTAGGCATACCGCTGAAATATGTGAACGTGTGAAATTAGTTGGGAACGAGGGGAAAACGTTAAAATTGGGGAATAACTTGTATTGGGAAATTTGTGCATAAACTGAATAAAATACATGAATATGGATTTGGGGCATAAATCAAATTGTGATTTAGAATCTTAATTTGGGGCATATGGTGCATGATAAATATGACGTGGAAAAGTGGCATGAAAACCTATAATGAAATAGGGATAATTGTTAAAGAGGGAAAATGCCTAGAATTACAGTAATTAGAAACTGTAATCGCGCTTAGACACTAGGTTATATTACACTTGTGGTAGAAGTCTGCCCATATCCACCTGGCATATCCAGCGACCACAAGTGGTGAATCTAATGTGAGGGGTCTAAGTGCATAAACGTGTAATGTGCTAAGACATGAGGTTAAGTCCGACTTGTAGGAGAAGTCTGCCCGGACCTGCCCAGCATATCCAGCATCCACAAGTTGTAGGCTTAATGCAGGAGGTCTAGTGCATTATAACCATAAATGAATAAATGGTAATAAATACTTAGCCTGGTTGAATCCATAGGGATTACATGAACATGTTAACTTGAGTAGGGGTTAAGTAATCTTGTTTGAAACAGTGGGAGGGTAAAGAATATCTTGGGTGGTGGGTAATATATATAAAGGGCCACAAACTTAACCCGTGGGGTTATGCAATCTTTTTACACTGGTATGGCATGAAATCTTTTTACTCTGGTATAACATGCAATCGTTTTGCTCTGGTATGGCATAACCTGTGGGAAAACCTGGTGTAACAACCCGAAAATCTGGGCCAGTTTAAAATTTTTATTTTGGCAATTTAAGCGAATTTTGAACATTTAAAATGAATTATTTTAAATAATATCGACGAGAAATTTATTTTGAATAGAATTCGAACGTATATATTATATACGTCGTTGTTAGAATATAAATTTTATTTATAATTATAAAAGAAATTGAAAATGGCGCGGTAGTTCGATAATTCGATTTCAAACTTCAAATGAATGTACAGGATTCAAAATAAACCGGATTTTGGCGAAACCAAAAATATTAGAATCTAGTTGAGAATATCTTTCCAACGAATCTGAAAAATTGAAATTTCATAGCGGGAATCAAAAGATATGTCCAGTTGAAAATTCTGAATAGTCGCTATGGAATTCAGGCCCTTAAAAATGGAAATTTTGCAAACGACCTCGGATTTCGACGAAACCACTTTTGTTGGGTCCGCGATGTCAAATTATTGTTAGATTCCAAATTTCATAATTTTTCGAATCAATATGTGAGCATGGCAAAGGAAAACGCGTTTGACCAGTTTAGTTGATTTTAATCGACTGAAAAATGGCCATTTTTATAACGGTCTCGGAATTCGACGAAATTAGTTTTGTTAGGACCGTATCGTCAATACGAAGCTAGAAAATATTTTTCTGGGATTTATAGAGTTAGTATGTGACCCCAATGAATTGAAATGCGCGTTCAAATTCAATATATAGAGTATATGTTGATTTTAACGGAAACTGATCGAAACGATCGAACCAGCTTACGATACATATCCCATTGTGTTCGGAATGGGGGTAAAACGCTATGGACGACAGGCGGTGGGCCTCGTTTAGAGGTCGTATGAAAAAGTCAACTTTTTGTAAGTTAAATAATTAAAAATTAAAAACCCTCTCTCCTCCCCTTATCTTCCTCTCAGCCCCCCTGTTTTCTTCAAATCAAATCAGAACATTAAAAGAAAAAAACAAAAACAAAAAGGGAGAGAAGGGGGGATCGCGACCCCCCCCCCCCCGATGAGCCGCCGCCGCCCCAAGTGGGGCGCCACCACCTGCCGCCGCCTCCCTCTCCTCTTCTTCCTCCTCTTCCTTTCTTCTCTCTCCACCTCCTCCCTGTAGCCACCCCCTCCTCTTCTCCATTTCCTTCTGAAACCCGCTGCACCCCCCTCCCTCCTGAAACCCTAGCCGACAACCCCGACCTCCTCCACCCCGCTGGCCCCGCCGACAACCCCGACAGCCCTCCACCGAACGCAAAGACCCCTCCTCTCCATTTGAAAACAATGTAAGTTTTAAATTCAAGTTTTATTTATTTTTCTTAAGTTAAAAACTGAATTTTATTCGATAGGAAAATTAAAGATAGAATTTTTATTCGATAGGAAAGTTAAAGATATGATTTTTATATGATAAGGAAGTTACAAATATAATTTTTATCGTATGTAAAGGTTGAAAATATAATTTTCATATTATATAAATAATAAAAATATAATCTTTTATATTGTAGAAGATGAAAAATGTGATTTTTATAAAGTAGCAATATAAAAATATAATCTTTATATGGTTATGATAATAAAAATTCGATCTTTATATTTGAAAGGGCGAAATCTTTATATATGAAAATTTGATCTTTATATTTGAAAAGGCGAAATATTTATGTAGAGAATAGCGTGATAAAAATATAATCTTTATTGTATGAACATCGATGTAAAAATAGAATTTTTATCTATATAGTAGCGATGTAAAAATAGAATTTTTATCTATATAGTAGCGATGTAAAAATAGAATTTTTATCTATATAGTAGCGATGTAAACATAGAAATTTTTATATAGAGAATAGCGATGTAAAAATACAATTTTTATCTATATAGCAACGATGTAAAAATAGAATTTTTATCTATATAGCAACGATGTAAAAATAGAATTTTTATCTATATAGTAGCGATATAAAAATATGATTTTTATATACATAGCAACGATATAAAAATGCGATTTTTATATATGTAGCGTATGCGGACGATGATAGTGACAAGAGGAGAACAATGAAGATTTCCTACATATGAAGAGTCGTGGAGTTGGGATAGCTATCGGTGAGAACTTCTCACTCTAATTTTTTTTTTCTAATTATATATATATACTAGGATGCAGACGGTGCTTAGCAGCACCCGACACCCGTCGTCCACAGACCATGGACGGCTTGTTTGTTTGATTGATGTGTTGTGAAAATTGTTTGTGATGTTGATGTCAAATAGATAATGAAATATATTCATGAGTTGAAATAAATTAAATATCGTTAAAAATACAATTTTTTACGTGAATGTGAATAAACGAATATTTATAAACAAATCGGCGGATTTGTTTATATACACTGATTTGACTGATATTGATTGGGATGATAAATTTTACACATCGCCCAACTGCACAAATAATATTCAGTGTTTGTTGATTTGAAACCCCACATGGGTGTTGGGATGAAATTTGGCCTACACTAATCCCAATTATTTAATTGTATGTCGATCGATTGGTCGACAGGCTGTGTAAGCGTTAATTATTTATATTTGATGCTTATGCAGTTGTGTGGTGCACCTTGGATGATGGTTGATTGTTTATCATTACTATTATATACATGTGTTGTATGGAATCCATATAATCAACATTATATGGTGATTGATTGAGCCTCATTCCAATCGTGAAAATAATGGATATTATAAAAGAAAATTCATGTGTTGAATATATATAAATAGTCATGTGTTGACGATGTTCATGTGTTGAATAGAATAAATATTCATTTGTTGAATAGAATAACGAATTTATTGAAATATATAAAGCCGTGTTGACTAGAGTTGCGCTATTTTGACGTGAACAATATTTATATCGATTTTATTCGAATATCGAAAAGGAAGTGATTTCAAAATATAACGTTCTGAAAATATTATCATTTATATAGTAATGATAGGAAATATTCAATTTTGATTTGAAATTGAATATAAAGTTGAAATGGTTTTGAAAACGAATTTAAAACGATTTATAAAATATGTTTTAAAAAGGAAATCGACGAAATACATATATTATATATATATGGCCTGAATAGAACGCGTCGCGCTGCGGCAGTTCGTGAATTTCGACCATTGACTTCGAATTGACGTTGCGGGAGATCCGATCGTCGGATTCTCCTAAAGCCGGAACCGTTGGGTTCGTATCGAAAAGAGCTTCCCAATGAATATTAGAAATTTGAAATCTAACGGTTGGATTTGGAATTATGTCCAAATCAAATTTGAAAAAGGTCGCTGTAAGTGCAGTTCGATGGCCGTTGATGGAAATCGACTATACGGGCCTTGATAAAATTATTAAAAATATTAATAATTTGTGTAAAATCATAATATGTGAATTAGAAAGAACTGGGATGAAAAACTCCATATTTAAAAGGATAAAAATAGATTTTTGTCGAAATGAACAAGTTTTGAACTAGAATTAAAATCAATTTATTTTTGAAATAAATAAATTGAATTTGAAAGTGATTTTAAAAATAATCAATATTCCCAATACATGAATTGGACTGGAGTTGAATCGAAATTATCTTCGGAATATTTCGATGTTGGATTTCGTGACTATACAGATATTGTTATGGGAATTTGAAAGATATATTCTATATCGTTATTTCCAATACGATATTTGTTGGTTTCAGAATTTGATATTGAATATAAGCCGGTATATTTTCTATTCAGTGCCTTGTATTTAATATCAAATGTGATTTGGGTTTGTCGTGAACGGTGTCTTCATTAACACTGTTCTTAAGCCCAATAGAGAAAAAGATTAAATCTTTCTTTTTAGATTTAATGAAGTGTATCAATTAAATAATATTTAATTGGAATTGAATTTGAATTGGTTTTTGGGTTTATCGTGAGCGGTGTTTTGAACAACACCTGTTCTTTAACCCGATTAACAATAGAGTGTGATTTTGGGTTTATCGTGAATCGTGTTTTAAATGACATTGGTTCTTTAACCCAGTAAAGGCAGGATATTGATTTTTTGAAAAGACTAAAACTAAGTGAAGTTTTAATGAACCTTTAATCAGATTGAAAAGTGAATTGATAGTTTAAATTATCAAATCTGAAAGGTGATCGAGAATGGAGTACCACCAGTTTTGCTCCAAAGCGATAGTTAAATCATTAATTAGATTTGAACGTGAAATGGTAATTAATTTTATCGATAACACCATGGTGTTAGATATCGAGTATTACCAGTTTTGCCCCATGGGATTAATAGGTTGGGATTGGAAAATAAAATAAATAATTACTTCGGTGTGATTCGCTAATCCCGACTAATTTGGAAAACCATAATATGGTTAGATATGATATCCAAAGGAAGATTAAAGAATAAATTTAGAAGAATTTATCTTTGATAAAATTAATGGGAACCTTTCCCCTAAGAATGTGATTTTGTGAATAAAAGAATATTCTGAATTGGAATGAGGCGTTCGTTGTGTTTGTGTAACATTTGTTTATCATATACGTGGGTTATTCAGAAAGGCCGGGTTTATACCCATTCTGAATAACCGATTCGACGAGATGTCGAAGATGAAGACGGTGGTTGAAGACCGGAAGTCTTCACATCGTTTGGGTGATTACTGATGATCTCGATTGGGCTGTACACCCAAGATAAGAGAAACAGTTGGTGATCGTCCAGACGTACTTGGAGATGGATGGATATGCGAGGAAAGTGCCTCCGGTTTCGTTCAGACCCAAAACGAACTTGTAAATGTATTGTGTGTCTGACATTGGATTTTATTCTGTGTTGATTGATCTCTATTAAATATACATCCGTTTGGCGGAGGAGAATCTATTCTCTTACTTAACGCCCTTCTCTGAGACGTACGAGCTCAAAGGTTGTATATCGATGGACATCAGTCGCATGGAGTGAATTGCCAGTGTGGCACGCGTAAGTGGCAATTGATTAAGGCTTCTGTTGCAAAGCAAAGTCTTGTGGTTGATGATCAAAGCATGGTCTGTGTGGCGTAGCTTTGTGTATAACGTGAATTCGCGAGCCTCACACCTCGGTATGAGTCAAAAACGGGATACGGACCCAAGGAGTGCACGACGTTTCTTTCTAACTAGGGTGGTGTCAGTGACCTACCAGCCCTGACATTTATATACTTTTCACCTGTGTGGTTGTTGGATACGAGGCGCCTCGGATATAGGTCTGTAAGGACCGGGAAACGTGTGTTCAGGAATAATTAATCCTCAAAAGTAAGAGAGGACCGGCCTTGGAGGTTCCAAATGATCATAGTGGGGTCCTGAGGCATTGCTAGAGTGTCTCGAACGCTGAGAGGAGCTTGCCCCTTGCCTCGACTCATGACGGAAATCCAATTTCCAATACGTGTATTTCGGCTTTATTTGTAGAGCCTAGTATGACGACATAGTGGGATGGGGCACTCATGCCGTCTATGATTTATATTTATGATTGAATTGTTTTGACACTATACACTTATAATAGTATCAAATGATTTGTTTTAAACGTACCAAGCATATTTGGCTATTATAAGGGAAAACCCTATCCTCCGGCTTGCGTTGCATTGTGTGATGGGACCTGGCTCTTATAATAGCTTCATTTTTTCAAAGAGCATTGCGTTGTTTTGTTATATGCACTAGTATTCTTGGGAGGAAACCCGTTCCATGTTATATGGCGTGGTCCCTTGAATTACTCTCTTTTAAAGTAAAGTTTTAAATAATTGTTTTAGTTCTCACACCAGTCACATGACTGACCTGGATTTTATTGTTTTAACCTAAACTCTGGGTGCCCTTATTTTCGACACGGGCAGCTAGTAGTTTTGGTTTTGCAGATTTATATTCACAGGATCCTGATTTACAGCTGGAACGATGCTCAGAAAGCTCTGTATCCGTGCATTACTTCTATTTGTGCTTTTGTATTACTTTCCGCTGCGATGTATTTAAATGTAATTTAATTCTCTGATATTTGTTGAATGTAATTTATTCATTTATACTCTGTATATTCTTGTATTTGATGGAATTGTTGAAATAACGATGAAATGTTCTTCTGTTTGCGTTCTAATTTGTCTTGTCCTCAACGCAATCCGCTCTTTCCTTCACGGGGAAGTTCGGGTCGTGTCAGTTTGGTATCGGAGCTTTGGTTTACAGAGCTCGAGAACAAGACACATTAGAACCATACGAAAGAATTCATCAGATATTGGATTAGTAATATCCAATTAGAATTACTCGTTAGAGATAGGATCAGTAGTATCCAAGAACGAGTGTGAAGAGTATATTTTTCAAATGAAAACAATATTGTTTTAAGAATTTAAATCGCTTTATACGTGTTTGAATATTTTTATTTTGAATACAGACAATCGAGTATACAAAGATTTCGCGTATACGCGTCATGAACGTATAGTCGAAGTTTTAATATACTGGATAGATATAGAGTCACATTCTAGACACCCGGGGATAATTCTGATGATGTGGCCACATCATCAGTATTTATGTTCGTGTTTCGAAGGTGTGATATCTATATATTTCCATTAGACTGGTGTGAGAACCAAAACTTATATAGATAGATTTATTTGTTGTGATTTGGCATCAAAAACATGGTTTTCTGTATATATATCAAAATTATGAATTTGAAACGTTAATTCACTAATTGATTGATGTTTGTGTTGTTTGTTTATTTATTTGATAATTTTGAACCATTTAGCCTAATTGAACCAAATATTGAATTGTATCGAAAATTGGTCGCATTTGCTTGCATATACATGTACTTACATTGGACAGGTCATAGCAAGGAGGCTAGAGCAGAGAATAAAATTTGTTTGCCCGACAAATAGGTACATGTTTACTATAATTTACTGTTTTGTTTGGGTGATGATGATTTTATGAGCCAATTGGCTAGCCGCTTGGCGTTTTCTTTTTCTTTTTGAGATCAGAAGGCCTATATGGCAATTTCGGGATTTTCCCGTTGCTCCCGGTGCAGGGGAGGTTATGGCGAAATTTTTCGAAAATTTAGGGTGTTAGCCAAATTTTTGAAAAATTTGAAAAAGTTCTTAGAAACTGAAAAGTTGAAGAACTTAAGCCGTAGTCAAAATAATGGAAGTTGAGTTGATTTGTTAAACAACTTTCGGCTTTGTTCCTTTTCGGCTTCCATTTGTTATGTTCCTTTTCGGCTTTTGATTTAGAGAAGATTAGAATATCATCAATAAAAACCAGAACAAATTTATTCAATTAAATCCCACATTGAACTGATTAGAAAATAGTTAGAAATATATACTTGTGCATTATATATGTTTGAACAGGAAATTGGATAGATGTTGAGTAAAGAATTTATTTGCGTGCCCGACAAATAGGTAAACCTCAATGAGTTGGATGCGCACTTTTATTATTATATCAAATCCTGTGAGTGCTATTGGATGCGGAGTGCTGGTTATTTTGTGTGTAATTAATAAATGTCGCCATAGGATAGCAACAATTAATTTTGAACTACATTACATAGCATACTTCTGGAAGATAGGCATACTTCATCATATACCACATAAGCATTTGGAGCTTGTGTGACGAGGTGGGAGATTTACCATACGAGCGAGAGGCTTGTATGGCGATGACCATATTTTACAGGTAGAACTGATGACTGATATGGACTATTTAAATTGTAACGATAAAATTTCCAGATTAATAGAAACCCCACACGGGTCTAGAGTTGACAATAATCACATCTCTCTAGTTATTAGATATGGCACATGGACTATTTATTTCCCACACGGGACGAGGTGACGAGGATTTATCCTCTGGAGCATTTAAAATACACACTCCCTCAGGCTTTGACAAGGTGACGAGAATTTATTCTCTGGAGTTATTATCAATACACGCTCCCCTGTAAACACCAGAATATATCACTATAAATATGTGTATGCTTATTAGGATTTATTGGGTACCTAATACGGCCCAATAAATTTCCAAACCTCTCCCCGTACAAAGGAGGTTATGGCGAAATTTTTCGAAAATTTCGGGTGTTAGCCAAATTTTTGAAGAATTTGAAAATTCTCAGAAACTGAAAAGTTGGAGAATGGAAGCCAGATCGAATGTAGAGTTGATTAATCAAACCACTTTCGACTTTGTTCCTTTTCGGGGACGAAAAGTTTTAAGTGGGGGAGATTGTAACAACCCGAAAATCTGGGTCAGTTTAAAATTTTTATTTTGGTAATTTTAGCGAATTTTGAACATTTAAAATGAATTATTTTAAATAATATCGACGAGAAATTTATTTTGAATAGAATTCGAACGTATATATTATATACATCGTTGTTAGAATATAAATTTTATTTATAATTATAAAAGAAATTGAAAATGGCGCGGTAGTTCGATAATTCGATTTCAAACTTCAAATGAATGTACAGGATTCAAAATAAACCGGATTTTGGCGAAACCAAAAATATTAGAATCTAGTTGAGAATATCTTTCCAACGAATCTGAAAAATTGAAATTTCATAGCGGGAATCAAAAGATATGTCCAGTTGAAAATTCTGAATAGTCGTTATGGAATTCAGGCCCTTAAAAATGGAAATTTTGCAAACGACCTCGGATTTCGACGAAACTACTTTTGTTGGGTCCGTGATGTCAAATTATTGTTAGATTCCAAATTTCATAATTTTTCGAATCAATATGTGAGCGTGGCAAAGGAAAACGCGTTTGACCAGTTTTAGTTGATTTTAATCGACTGAAAAATGGCCATTTTTCTAACGGTCTCGGAATTCGACGAAATTAGTTTTGTTAGGACCGTATCATCAATATGAAGCTAGAAAATATTTTTCTGGGATTTATAGAGTTAGTATGTGACCCCAGTGAATTGAAATGCGCGTTCAAATTCAATATATAGAGTATATGTTGATTTTAACGGAAACTGATCGAACCAGCTTACGATACATATCCCATTGTGTTCGGAATGGGGGTAAAACACTATGGACGACAGGCGGTGGGCCTCGTTTAGAGGTCGTATGAAAAAGTCAACTTTTTGTAAGTTAAATAATTAAAATAATTAAAAATTAAAAACCCTCTCTCCTCCCCTTATCTTCCTCTCAGCCCCCCCCCCCGCCCCGTTTTCTTCAAATCGAATCAGAACATTAAAGAAAAAAAGGGAGAGAAGGGGGGATCGCGACCGCCGCCGCCGCCCCAGGTGGGGACGCCACCACCTACCGCCGCCTCCCTCTCCTCTTCTTCCTCCTCTTCCTTTCTTCACTATCCACCTCCTCCCTGTAGCTGCCCCCTCCTCTTCTCCTTTTCCTTCTGAAACCTGCCGCACCCCCCTCCCTCCTGAAACCCTAGCCGACAACCCTGACCTCCTCCATCCCGCTGGCCCCGCCGACAACCCCGACAGCCCTCCACCGAACGCAAAGACCCCTCCTCTCCATTTGAAAACAATGTATGTTTTAAATTCAAGTTTTATTTATTTTTCTTAAGTTAAAAACTGAATTTTATTCGATAGGAAAATTAAAGATAGAATTTTTATTCGATAGGAAAGTTAAAGATATGATTTTTATATGATAAGGAAGTTAAAAATATAATTTTTATCGTATGTAAAGGTTGAAAATATAATTTTCATATTACATAGATAATAAAAATATAATCTTTTATATTGTAGAAGATGAAAAATGTGATTTTTATAAAGTAGCAATATAAAAATATAATCTTTATATGGTTATGATAATAAAAATTCGATCTTTATATTTGAAAGGGCGAAATCTTTATATATGAAAATTCGATCTTTATATTTGAAAAGGCGAAATCTTTATGTAGAGAATAGCGTGATAAAAATATACTCTTTATTGTATGAACATCGATGTAAAAATAGAATTTTTATCTATATAGTAGCGATGTAAAAATAGAATTTTTATCTATATAATAGCGATGTAAAAATAGAATTTTTATCTATATAGTAGCGATGTAAAAATAGAAATTTTTATATAGAGAATAGCGAAATAGAATTTTTATCTATATAGCAACGATGTAAAAATAGATTTTTTATCTATATAGTAGCGATATAAAAATATGATTTTTATATACATAACAACAATATAAAAATGCGATTTTTATATATGTAGCGTATGCGGACGATGATAGTGACAAGAGGAGAACAATGAAGATTTCCTACATATGAAGAGTCGTGGAGTTAGGATAGCTATCGGTGAGAACTTCTCACTCTAAATTTCTTTTTCTAATTATATATATATTCTAGGATGCAGACGGTGCTTAGCAGCACCCGACACCCGTCGTCGACAGACCATGGACGGCTTGTTTGTTTGATTGATGTGTTGCGAAAATTGTTTGTGATGTTGATGTGAAATAGATAATGAAATATATTCATGAGTTGAAATAAATTAATTATCGTTAAAAATACAATTTTTGACGTGAATGTGAATAAATGAATATTTATAAACAAATCGGCCGATTTGTTTATATACACTGATTTGACTGATATTGATTGGGATGATAAATTTTACACATCGCCCAACTGCACAAATAATATTTAGTGTTTGTTGATTTGAAACCCCATATGGGTGTTGGGATGAAATTTGGCGTACACTAATCCCAATTATTTAATTGTATGTCGATCCATTGGTCGACAGGCTGTGTAAGCGTTAATTATTTATATTTGATGCTTATGCAGTTGTGTGGTGCACCTTGGATGATGGTTGATTGTTTATCATTGCTATTATATACATGTGTTGTATGGAATCCATATAATCAACATTATATGGTGATTGATTGGGCCTCATTCCAATCGTGAAAATAATGGATATTATAAAAGAAAATTCATGTGTTGAATATATATAAATAGTCATGTGTTGACGATGTTCATGTGTCGAATAGAATAAATATTCATTTGTTGAATAAAATAACGAATTTATTGAAATATATAAAGCCGTGTTGACTAGAGTTGCGCTATTTTGACGTGAACGATATTTATATCGATTTTATTCGAATATCGAAAAGGAAGTGATTTCAAAATATAACGTTTTGAAAATATTATCATTTATATAGTAATGATAGGAAATATTCAATTTTGATTTGAAATTGAATATAAAGTTGAAATGGTTTTGAAAACGAATTTAAAACGATTTATAAAATACGTTTTAAAAAGGAAATCGACGAAATATATATAATATATATTATATATAATGGCCTGAATAGAACGTGCCGCGTTGCGGCAGTTCGTGAATTTCGACCATTGACTTCGAATTGACGTTGCGGGAGATCCGACCGTCGGATTCTCCTAAAACCGGAACCGTTGGGTTCGTATCGAAAAGAGCTTCCCAATGAATATTAGAAATTTGAAATCTAACGGTTGGATTTGGAATTATGTCCAAATCAAATTTGAAAAAGGTCGCTGTAAGTGCAGTTCGATGGCCGTTGATGGACATCGACTGTACGGGCCTTGATAAAATTATTAAAAATATTAATAATTTGTGTAAAATCATAATATGTGAATTAGAAAGAACTGGGATGAAAAACTCCATATTTGAAAGGATAAAAATAGATTTTTGTCGAAATGAACTAGTTTTGAACTAGAATCAAAATCAATTTATTTTTGAAATAAATAAATTGACTTTGAAAGTGATTTTAAAAATAATCAATATTCCCAATACGTGAATTGGACTGGAGTTGAATCGAAATTATCTTTGGAATATTTCGATGTTGGATTTCGTGACTATACAGATATTGTTATGGGAATTTGAAAGATATATTCTATATCGTTATTTCCAATACGATATTTGTTGGTTTCAGAATTTGATATTGAATATAAGCCGGTATATTTTCTATTCAGAGCCTTGTATTTAATATCAAATGTGATTTGGGTTTGTTGTGAACGGTATCTTCATTAACACTGTTCTTAAGCCCAATAGAGAAAAAGATTAAATCTTTCTATTTAGATTTAATGAAGTGTATCAATTAAATAATAATTAATTGGAATTGAATTTGAATTGGTTTTTGGGTTTATCGTGAGCGGTCTTTTGAACAACACCTGTTCTTTAACCCGATTAACAATAGAGTGTGATTTTGGGTTTATCGTGAATCGTGTTTTAAATGACATTGGTTCTTTAACCCAGTAAAGGCAGGATATTGATTTTTTGAAAAGATTAAAACTAAGTGAAGTTTTAATGAACCTTTAATCAGATTGAAAAGTGAATTGATAGTTTAAATTATCAAATCTGAAAGGTGATCGAGAATGGAGTACCACCAGTTTTGCTCCAAAGCGATAGTTAAATCTTTAATTAGATTTGAACGTGAAATGGTAATTAATTTTATCGATAACACCGTGGTGTTAGATATGGAGTATTACCAGTTTTGCCCCATGGGATTAATAGGTTGGGATTGGGAAATAAAATAAATAATTACTTCGGTGTGGTTCGCTAATCCCGACTAGTTTGGAAAACCATAATATGGTTAGATATGATATCCAAAGGAAGATTAAAGAATAAATTTAGAAGAATTTATCTTTGATAAAATTAATGGGAACCTTTCACCTAAGAATGTGATTTTGTGAATAAAAGAATATTCTGAATTGGAATGAGGCGTTCGTTGTGTTTGTGTAACATTTGTTTATCATATACGTGGGTTATTCAGAAAGGCCGGGTTTATACCCATTCTGAATAACCGATTCGACGAGATGTCGAAGATGAAGACGGTGGTTGAAGACCGGAAGTCTTCACATCGTTTGGGTGATTATTGATGATCTCGATTGGGCTGTACACCCAAGATGAGGGAAACAGTTGGTGATCGTCCAGACGTACTTGGAGATGGATGGATATGCGAGGAAAGTGCCTCCGGTTTCGTTCAGTCCCAGAACGAACTTGTAAATGAATTGTGTGTCTGACATTGGATTTTATTCTGTGTTGATTGATCTCTATTAAATATACATCCGTTTGGCGGCGGAGAATTTATTCTCTTACTTAACGCCCTTCTCTGAGACGTACGAGCTCAGAGGTTGTATATCGATGGACATCAGTCGCATGGAGTGAATTGCCAGTGTGGCACGCGTAAGTGGCAATTGATCAAGGCTTCTGTTGCAAAGCAAAGTCTTGTGGTTGATGATCAAAGCATGGTCTGTGTGGCGTAGCTTTGTGTATAACGTGAATTCGCGAGCCTCACACCTCGGTATGAGTCAAAAACGGGATACGGACCCAAGGAGTGCACGACGTTTCTTTCTAGCTAGGGTGGTGTCAGTGACCTACCAGCCCTGACATTTATATACTTTTCACCTGTGTGGTTGTTGGATATGAGGCGCCTCGGATATAGGTCTGTAAGGACCGGGAAACGTGTGTTCAGGAATAATTAATCCTCAAAAGTAAGGGAGGACCGGCCTCGGAGGTTCCAAAGGATCATAGTGGGGTCCTGAGGCATCGCTAGAGTGTCTCAAACGCGGAGAGGAGCTTGCTCCTTGCCTCGACTCATGACGGAAATCCAATTTCCAATATGCGTATTTCGGCTTTATTTGTAGAGCCTAGTATGGCGACATAGTGGGATGGGGCACTCATGCCGTCTATGATTTATATTTATGATTGAATTGTTTTGACACTATACACTTATAATAGTATCAAATGATTTGTTTTAAACGTACCAAGCATATTTGGCTATTATAAGGGAAAACCCTATCCTCCGGCTTGCGTTGCATTGTGTGATGGGACCTGGCTCTTATAATAGCTTCATTTTTCCAAAGAGCATTGCGCTGTTTTGTTATATGCACTAGTATTCTTGGGAGGAAACCCGTTCCGTGTTATATGGCGTGGTCCCTTGAATTACTCTCTTTTAAAGTAAAGTTTTAAATAACTGTTTTAGTTCTCACACCAGTCACATGACTGACTTGGAGTTTATTGTTTTAACCTAAACTCTGGGTGCTCTTATTTTCGACACGGGCAGCTAGTAGTTTTGGTTTTGCAGATTTATATTCACAGGATCCTGATTTACAGCTGGAACGATGCTCGGAAAGCTCTGTATCCGTGCATTACTTTCCGCTGCGATGTATTTAAATGTAATTTAATTCTCTGATATTTGTTGAATGTAATTTATTCATTTATACTCTGTATATTCTTGTATCTAATGGAATTGTTGAAATAACAATGAAATGTTCTTCTGTTTGCGTTCTATTTTGTCTTGTCCTCAACGCAATCCGCTCTTTCCTTCACGGGGAAGTTCGGGTCGTGTCACATGGCAGTGAGGATGCAAGCGTAAGGGGAAGCTTGTATCATATCGTGTGTGGGACCTGTTTCAGTCAGTAACCCATATTTAGGTATCAAACGAGTACTCCGAACTAGGTCAGAGTTTGGGCACGTTTACTGGCCTGATTGTAAGAGATCCAAACGAAAAGGGCGGTGCGGGCGGTGCACTCCGATGGGGTCATGTGCGTGCATGGGTCCGGCAGAGGAGACTTAGACATCGTGACACCTGTAGATATGGCTGTGCACATCCTGAAGACGAAGGGTTGCCACTTTAGGAAGTGATACATCCTACCGTGGGGGCAACCCAGGGTATCTACGGAGTATGGAGCCAATCGATTGGGGGTAGTAATTAGGGTACATCTAGACTCTAGTATGTTTAGGAGTCCGTTATTATCCTTAGGGTTAAGTTCGGTATGTTTAGTTGGGCTACCTGTTAATGTATGGGGTAAAATCTCTCAATAGAAGTACGCCTAAGTTTGCCATTTTATACTTGTTGGGGATCATCTTGTTCATACGACACTAGTATTGGTGCAAACAGAAAGTACCATAGAAGTGCAATATATTCTATTATGTTTATCATGTTTACCTTGTCATACCTGCCTTATTGTGCTGTTATCTATCTCTCCAGTTTATGTGTCTGTCATGATACTTTTACTTATTTATATGCTAAAATTAACTGGACTCGCCAGACTTTATGTCTGACCTATTTTGTTTCCTCTTCTTTCTCTTTCGTTCCCCCCAGGTTCTTAGGGTGGGAATACCAAACTTAATCAGGATTATTCTTTCCTTCTGCTTGGAGCTGCTTAAATGTACTGCTTGATTTCATATCTCTCTATTACGGCTATGTTTTGGGGATTATGCTTCTTTTATTATTGTACTCCGATGATTTAAGTACAAGACAAAAGTTTTAAATTGATGTAATGAGTTTTATGCATTTCAGACTTATAATGTAACTATGTTTTGAACCATGATGTTTTCTGCTAAATAAAAGTTTTTAATTCCGCTCCTATTTTATATCCGTCTTGTAATGTTTCTGTTTCTGTTTACCTATAACGCTTCACGAAACTTAATGCATTCTCTTAATGAGTGACATTAATGGACATGAGGTGTCACACTTGGTATCAAAACTGAAGGTTACAGATCAGGTAAAAGGTTTTGAAAATTATTTTCAAAAATGTTTTAAAAGAAAGCATTTTCAAAAGAAAAGTCTGTTTTGAAAAACATATTCCCCAAAGCCATATATAATATCTTTCGATTCTCTGTTTGAATCCCTTTTCCTTTTCTTTTCAGCATGTCTGGGGAACCTAATATTCCTGAGGGTGTTACGATACCAGACTAAATCTGTAGGTATCTAGAGTCCATGGAACCCGCCGGTAGCCAAGCAGACATTCCTCCCCCAACTACACCCGCTGTTCCTCATCCTCCTCCTCCGCGAGCAGATAATTTCACTAAGGTTTGCGAAGATCTCTGTGCTATGGGTGGAAAGCCATTCCGAGGAACCGAAACTTTCACAGAGGCAAGAATTGGCTTAAACAGACGGAGGATTTGTTTGGAATTTTCGAAGTTGACGATCGTAGGAAGATTCAGTTGGTTGCTTGGCTGCTGAAAGATGAGGCTTCATTCTGGTAGGAAGTGATGTAAGCTGGGCGTCCAGTGGAGACTTGGGATGATTTTCAGCAGAGGTTTAAAATGAAGTTTCTTTCTCAAGCTGAGAAAAGTATGCAAATGGAAAGGTTTCTGGCACTCAAGCAAGGAGGCATGGTTGTCAAAGAGTATGTAAATTCAATCAACTGGCGAGGTTTGGGTTGGACCTAGTGGATACCCCGCATAAGAAAGCTTTGTGGTTTGCTAAAGGACTGAATGAACCCCTCCATGGGTTAGCTATGTCTCATGTTACGATGGGAGCAACTTTTGAAAGGCTCGTTGATATGGCATTGATGCATGAGGAAGATAAAGCTGAAAAGAAAGAAGCTAAGGTGGAGGAAACACAAAACAAGAAAGCATGGCCCAAGAAAGGACAACAACAACAAAAGAAAGGCGAAAGAACAACAAGGCTAGAAGGAAGTGTTATAATTGCGAATGCGAGGGTCACTTGATTAAGGACTGCAAAAGAAGGAAGAATGCTTGTTTCAGTTGTGGAGAGGTTGGACACTTTTCTAAGGAGTGCCCAAAGAAGCAAGGACAAGGTCAAAGGACACGATCTTCGGGAAGGCAAGTGCATGCTGTTGTGGCCAGTGCGCCAAACAGAGGTAGGAAAGTTTCCATTGAAGGTTTGGTTTCTCTTTCCAGTCATCCTGTTGAAACTCTTTTTGATTCGGGCGCTTCACTTTCTTTTATATCTGATTATGTGGTTGGGTCTCTGCACCTTAGTACAAGTATGGTTTTGGATCCCGTTGTTGTCTCAAACCGCATTGGGGGTACGACTCATCTATCTATGATTTGTCGAGGTTTGAGAATATCTGTGTTAGGCATCGAATTTGAATGCGACGCATATGTGCTTGGTTTCATGGGCTATGTTTTGATTCTAGGGATGGATTGGCTAGTCATGTATGGTGCCATTCTGGATTGTGAGAGGATGGTCGTTAGACTTTTGACTTGCCATGGGAGGAACCTCGAGATTTCCTGTGACTCAAAGGGGTCTGTCATGCTTAATTTCCTAGAGTCACTTGATGCATCTATCGATGATCTGCGATCTGTACCTGTAGTTTGTGAATATTCTGATGTTTTTGAGAAGGTTCGGGGCTTACCTCAGAGGTGCGAGATCGATTTTCGTATATACCTGGTGGACAATGCAAAGCCAGTTGCATTGCCTGTGCGCCATCTGGCTCCAAGAAAAAGAAGGGAGCTCAGCAAGAAAGTAGGGGAGCTACTTGAGAAAGGGTTTATTAGGCAAAGCATATCTGAATAGGGTGCTCCAGTTGTATTCAAATCTAAGGCGGGTAGTTCGCTTCCCTTATGTGTAGACTATAGAGAGTTGAATAAACTCACCAAGAAGAACAGGCACCCACTCCCGAGAATAGATGATCTGTTTGACCAGCTGGTTGATGCATCTGTTTTCTCTCAGTTACACTTGGCCATGGGGTTTCGTCAGTTGAGGGTGACTGAGGACAATATAGACAAGACTGCTTTAGAACTCCATACGGTTTCTTTGAATGACTCATTATGCCTTTTGGGTTGATGAATGCACCTGTCTATTTTGTTGATCTAATGAGTAGAGTGTTTCGGGAGTTTCTAAATAAGTTTGTCATGGTCTTTGTTGATGACATCTTAATTTTCTCGAAGAGTGAGGAAGAGAATACCCAACATTTGAGAGAGGTTTTGAAAACTCTCCATGTGCACCAGCTTATGGCAAAGTTCTCCAAATGTCATTTTTAAAGGAAAGAGGTGGGATTCCTAGGGCATGTAGTTTCTTAAGATGGGATAGCAGTAGATCCCGTGAAGGTAGTTGCAGTTCAAGATTGGAAGATCCGAAAGATTTCTAAAGAGGTAAGAAGTTTTCTGGGGTTAGCAGGCTGTTATAGGAAGTTCATTAAGGACTTCGCAAAGATATTAGCCCCACTCACCAGGCTAAAGAAGAAAAATTTGACGTTTTCATAGGATATAGATTGTGATGTTGCTTTCCATTGGAGAGGGCTCTGACAACAACCCCAGTCTTAACCTTGCCCGATGGAAACAAAGTGCTTACAGTAAACACTAATGCATATGGTACAGGGCTTGGTGCGGTTTTAATGCAAGAGGGAAGGGTAGTATGTTATGGAGGTAGACAACTAAGGGTTCATGATAAAAACTACCCTACCCATGACTTAGAGCTAGCTACCATTGTATTTGCCTTAAGACTTGGTGCCATTATTTACTTGGAGAGAAGTTCGAGTTGTAAACCGATCATAAATCTCTCAAGTACTTGTTCTTGCAGAGGGATCTTAATTTTAGGCAACAAAGATGGATGGAATTCCTAGAGTCCTATGACTTCGAGATTACTCATACCCTTGGCAAGGGTAATGTGGTGGCAGACGCACTGAGTAGGCAGAGGATGGCCTTAAGTCCACTGTTTGTGGAGAGGAAAAGCTTGGAGTTTATATCGAATTTTGATTTTAGACCCTCCACCGAGTTTATACCTGGTTTATTGGCTTCACTAGAGGTGCGACCTACTCTTTTGGATCAGATAGGGACTTCACAACGAAAGGACCCACAGATGGTAGATATATTGGACAGGCTCAGAAAATGGGAGACTTTTAGTCACCTTAGTAGATATTCCATAGACGATAGAGGGTGCTTACGACGAGATGGAAGGCTTTGTGTTCCCCAAGTTGGGAGTTTGTTGAAGATAGTCCTAGAGGAAGCCCATCATTCTAAAGATGACTATTCATCCATGCTGTGATAAGATGTATAGAGATATGAAGAGGGTTTTCTTTTGGGCTGGAATGAATAAATATGTAATGGGGTTTATTTCTCAATGTTTGATTTTCCAACAAGTCAAGGCTGAGCAAAAGAAGCCCGGTGGTTTACTTCATCCTTTGGAGGTTCCACAGTGGAAGTGGGAGAGCATCTCTATGGATTTCATTGATGGTTTGCCCAAATCAAGGAAGGGAAACACCATCATTTGAGTTGTAGTAGACATGCTTACTAAGAGTGCTCATTTCATTCTGGTTAAGAGTAAGAGGACGGCGGCATGGTTGGTAGCAATTTACGTTCATGAAATTTTTCGTCTTCATGGAGTACCTTCTAGTATTGTAAGTGATCGTGGCCCCATTTTCACTAGTGAATTTTGGAGGAGCTTGCAGGAAGCATTAGGTACACAGTTATGTTTGAGCACCGCTTATCACCCTCAGACCGATGGACAGGCGGAAAGGGTGGATAGAGTTCTAGAAGATCTTTTAAGACTATGTATCCTAGACTTGGGAGAGACTTAGCAAGAGCATCTTCCTTTAGTAGAGTTCGCCTACAACAACAGTTATCAAGCTAGTATTGGTATGGCACCCTTTGAAGCATTGTACAGACGACCCTGTAGATCACTGACTTGTTAGTGGGAATCTAAAGAAAGACTTCTACTTGGACCAGATATGTTTAGAGAAATTTCTGAAAATATTGATCTTATTAGATAGCGAATGAAGACCACTCAGGATAGGCAGAAATCCTACGCAGATAGGAGAAGGACTGACATTGAGTTTGAAGTGGGAGACATGGTTCTCATTAAGGTATCACCATTAAGGAATGTGGTTCGCTTTGGATCTGTAGGGAAATTGGCACCAAGATTAGTAGGGCCATTTGCCACAGCAGAAAAAATTGGCCAAATGGCCTATAAAGCAAAGCTATCAGAGAGACTGTCCGGCGTTCATGATGTTTTTCACGTTTCTGCGAAAGTGCTTGCATGATACTGCAGAAGTAGTTGAGCCGAGTATGCTTGAGGAAGTAGAGGTGGAACGGGAGGCGACAGTTCGACGAGTTCCTACCCGTATTTTTGGATCAGAAGTTAAGAAACTACGCAATCGAGATGTCATGTTGATGAAAGTTCAGTAGGGAGACAACCAAGAAGATGCAACTTGGGAAATCAAAGACAAGATTCACGCTTCTTACCCTTTTCTTTTCAAGGGTATGTTCTTAGCTTCCTTTCCAAAGCTTTTATTCAGGCTTGTTTCTATCATTTAAAGTATATCCTATCGATCGAATCTTCGACCTTTAGGTAGGAATCCCATGGATGTAAACATGTGTTTTGAGACATGTTATGTTTGATGGATGCAAGTGCATGCAAGTGTTTGCTCGTGGATGCATACACACACACATACATTGCATTAAGGAGGTCGACTGAATCAGCAGACCGCCTGATCTTACGCATTAGTGTAGGGACATATACACACACATTTGCATATGTTCATATAAGCATTAGAAATCTTTAAGGACAATGGATACCTGTGATTGGTGGATGAGTGGATGGGTGATGGATGTTTGGATATACATTCTTCTTAACTTGGAGATTTCGAGGACGAAATCCTTTAAGTAGGGGAGAATGTAACACCCCGTAATTTTAACAGCACTAAAGATAATAAATTAAACAATACTTAATTAAATATTAAGAATCAAATGAAACGGACTACGCCATTGCGTTCGTCTCAGAATTCTGGTCAAGATAGACACCTAGTTTGCAAAAACAGACACCGTATGAAAAAGATATTAAGGTTTGAAGTTTGTATACGCATAAGAAGAATATATATACATACATATATATATATATAATAGGTCCAGAATTCAAATAAATTCAAAATCAAACAACAGAAAGGGGAGCGGGAAAAATCCTGCCCATGGGTGTCGACCCCATTAAGGGGGTGTCGACCCCTACGTCGACACAACAAGGGGATCGACCCACACGCAGATCTGGGCAGATTTTTGGTTTCGTACGTGGACCGATTTCTGCGTAAGATTCGTTGGCTGATGGTTATAAATAAGACCCCATTTCTCTTGTTTTTACACACTAAAAACAGTAGAGAACTAGATGCTGCCTCTGCCCAGATTAAATTAGCCTTCTTCTTCTTCTTCAAAAAACAAGTCATTCAAGTTTAGAGATCTGTGATTCAACATCTACAATTATTCTTCTATTTCTTAGATCCAATCACAGTAAATCTAAGCTATTTTTAGATATGAATACTTAAAAGATAATCTTAACATGTTTATAAATTGGATCTAAGCCTGTGACTAATTGAATCATATCAGATTTATCATAACCTGTGTATCTAAGTTATTTTGACGTAACTATGAATTAAATCTAAGCCTATGCCTATTTATCAGTTAGATGTGCCATTATTAGTATATATAATTCACTAATTAGATCTCATCATGCCTGTTTATGATCATGACACTATGCCTAATCAGTTCTATTATCACATGTTCATCAGATCTGTTCCTATATGCCTACCTTGTCACTATGCCTAGTTTTATCACTATATGCTTATTAGTTGCTATGCCTATTTCTGCCGTTATATGCCAATCTTGTTATTATGATTATTTATGTTCTCTTCCCTTCTTCTTTTCCCTTTTTATTTTATAGCCAGACTACCTTCGAGCCTAGGCATACAGCTGAAATATGTGTTTTCTCTTTTTATTTTATAGCCAGACTACCTTCGAGCCTAGGCATACAGCTGAAATATGCGAACGCGTGAAATTAATTGGGAATGAGGGGAAAAAGTTAAAATTGGGGCATAACTTGTATTGAAATTTTTTGGCATAAATTGAGTAAAATACATGAATATGGATTTGGGGCATAAATCAAATTGTGATTTAGAATCTAATTTGGGGCATATGGTACATGATAAATATGACTCGGAAAAGTAGCATGAAAACCTATAATGAAATAGGGATAATAGTTAAAGAGGAAAAATGCCTAGAATTACAGTAATTAGAAACTGTAACCACGCTTAGGCACGAGGTTAGATTACACTTGTGGTAGGAGTTTGCTCGGATCCGCCCGACATATCCAGCGACCACAAGTGGTGAATCTAATGTGAGGGGTCTAAGTGCATAAATGTGTAATGTACAAAGACACGAGGTTAAGTCCGACTTATGGGAGAAGTCTGCCAGAACCCGCCCGACATATCTAGCATCAACAAGTTGTAGGCTTAATGTGGGAGGTCTAGTGCATTATAACCATAAATGAATAAATGGTAATGAATACTTAGCCTGGTTGAATCCATAGGGATTACATGAACATGTTAACTTGAGAAGGGGTTAAGTAATCTTGTTTGAAACAGTGGGAGGGTTAAGAATATCTTGGGTGGTGGGTAATATATATAAAGGGCCACAAACTTAACCCGTGGGGTTATGCAATCTTTTTACACTGGTATGGCATGCAATCTTTTTAATCTGGTATGGCATGCAATCTTTTTACTCTGGTATGGCATAACCTGTGGAAAAAACTAGTAGTGGGGATGCAAGTGTAGGGGAAGCTTGTATCATCTTGTTTGTGGAACCCGTTTCAGTCAGTAACCCATATTTAGGTATCAAACGAGTACTCCGAACTAGGTCGGAGTCGAGGCATGCTTATTGGGCTGATTGTAAGAGATCTAAACGAAAAGGGCGGTGTGGGCGGCACATTCCGATGGGGTCATGTGGGCGTGCATGAGTCTAGCAGAGGTGGCTAAGACACCGTGACATATGCAGATATGGTTGTGCACTTCCTGAAGACGAAGGGTTGCCACTTTAGGAAGTGATACATCCTACTGTGGGGCCAACACAGGGTATCTACGGAGTAGGGAGCCGATCGACTGGGGTAGTAATTAGGGTACACCTAGACTCTGGTATGTTTAGGAGCCCGTTATTATTCTTAGGGGTAACTCCGGTATGTTTAGTTGGGCTGCCTGTTATTGTATGGGGTAAAATCTTTCAATAGAAGTACGCCTAAGTCTACCATTTTATACTTGTTGAGGATCGTCTTGTTAATACGACACTAGTATTGGTGTAGAGAGAAAGTACTAGAGAAGCGCAATATATTCTATCATGTTTATCTGTTTACCTTGTCATACCTGCCTTATTATGATGTTATCTATCTCTCCAATTTATATGCCTGTTGTTAACCCTCTTTTTTGGCAAGAGTCTCAACGAGCTAGACCAAAGCCCAAACGCACAAATAGATATAAGCCGCGCTTCAGGAAGCCCAGCAGACACACGATCCGAAGCAGTTGCATATCGGCCCAAGTCCAGCCTAGTCAATTGATAGCTCACTCTGCAAGGATCGCTCTCCCAATCGACCGAGTATCTCGCTTCTGCGAGAGGCGCGTCGATCGATTATCTTGGACTAGCGTGGAAACCTTCTACAGAACTATCCCAACGTATATCCCGACTTTTAAGGCAATAAAAGTGGTCAACCATATCTGGACAAAGCTCTACTTTTGATATACCTCTTTGTGGATGACATGTCAGCCGCAACTTCCGAGGATACTATTTATGAACAATGGAATCAGTCTCCCACCGCTATTCAAACAAACTGATGGGTTCCACGTGTCCAGGATTTCCCGGAATGGCCGGACCATATTGCAATAGCCCAAGTTGCATTTTACACCTATAAATACCTCTGAGCTTAAAGAGGAAAAGGGGGACTTCTACTCTTTTACACTTCATTTCTGGAGTTCATTTTCTCTCAGTCTCTCCCAAAGAGGAAGAGGAGTTAGCTATCTTTTTCTCTTCTTCAAACAAAAAAAGCATTGTACTTGTAATCAAAAAAGAGAAATAATATATAAAGTGGACGTAGGCACCGTCTTTGCCGAACCACTATAAAAATTCTGTGTGTGCTCCTCGTTCTTTTACTTTACTTTTGCATTTTATAATCTTTATTCGTGTGTTTATCGCATGATTGGGGGTTGACTGTCACTGGTGACCAACTTTTGACGTCAACACTTTGGCGCGCCAGGTAGGGGGAGATACCGATATTCTGTTGGAGCATCTTCTCACTTCTGCTTATGGCGAACAAGCGAAAGGAAGACGCAACATCTTCTCACCCTATGACTACTGATGGTGGTGATAACAATGCCACAGAAGCAAGTCTCGAAGCTTCCTCTCACGAAGATGTATCTCGACACGTAACTCGGGATGACATGGATAAGATAATGGTCGAATTCAGAGAACAAATGGCATCTCAGGGTAAACTCCTCAAACGACGGCAGCAGTTGATGGATCACCTTCTCGGTCGACTGGAGACAGGATTGAACGCTTCAACATCAATTCCTCCACCGACCGGGACTAGGAAACAGCTGACTTTCGGTTTGCACAAAATCAGGCCACCGATCGGGCTACACCTTTATTTCATCTTGGTTTGGTCCCACCAACCAATCCTTCACAACCAGGAGTATTGCTTCCAGCGACCAGCATAGCTATGGCCATAGAGTCTCAAGAGGCACGCGATCAAGATCTAGATCGGCCGAACACCTTGCCTCCATTCTTGGGAACATCTCGACCTATCGAACCAGTCGAGCAACCTCCGGGCCCATCAGAATCAATGTCATTCCCATTACAACCCGGAATCTTACCGCAGACCAGACTAACCACTCTTTCCCTTCAACAAATAGCTATTCCAGCCTTCCCTTCGAACGAGGGAAGCCACCCTGTTGTACCGATCCTCACCGTGGCATAAGAAAACACTACCGTAGACCCTCCTAACCTCGTTCCAAACGGGGGCAACCCCAAACTTCGAACATCACATGCTACACTAGATCAGCCTAGACCCTTTTGTTATGGGCGTGGCTCGACCCACAACTCATCAGGTTCCAGAGGGGCCATTCTGCCCAGAACCACCTAATGTGGCTCATCTTCCCTTACACCTTCACTAAAATCTCGGAGGCCGAGCTCAACCAACGGCCGCCCTTCCGAACATGCTTTTGCCAGGTCCCCGCACAGAAGCTCTTCCGAGTGCAGAGTTGAATTCATGGCAACGACTCCTCGGAGATGGGAGTCAGCTCGCAAGCATCATCCGACGCTTCACTCGGGAAACTATTCGCAACAAGACATAAATAACGTCAATCGCAGCCCCTTCACCAGGGAAATCAGAAATTCTCGAAACCCCCCGGACTTCAAGTTCCCAGCTATCGAGCCATACAACGGTCGCAAAGACCCGACCATCCACCTTATGCGATACATGCGACATATGGAGGTACTTGGCACATTGACCAACGTCATGGCCAAATGCTTTCCACTCTTTCTCACAGACATAGCCGGCATGTGGTTTTGACAGCTGACAACAGAGTCAATCGGCAGTTGGAACACTCTGGTCACCCGCTTCATCGAACTGTTCTGAGTGCATATCTCTCGCCCGAAAAGTGTCATGTTCTTATCTACTATCAAGCAGCGATCTGGAGAGATGCTCAGGTCCTTCCTTGAAAGATTCAACGCGGCCGTAGCATCTGTCGATCGGCCCGAGCCATCGATGGTGCTCATGGCCGTTATCGTAGGAGTTCAAAATCGATCAGAATTCTCAATCTCTTTAACCAGAGATCCTCCTAAAGATATAGACGACTTTTGCTCTGAGGCCGAGAGATTCCTCCGACAAGAAGATGCCTGCCTTGAAATGGAGAGCCTTGAAGTTTTAGTAGCCAAACAACAAGGCTCATTCAATGGTAATGGCCAGAATAAAGGAAAAGGAAAGGCCCCGGAGAAGAGGGAGCGCAATGTGCGATCCCGAAATGAAAATAAGTACGATCAATACACTGAGCTCAATTCTTCTTTGCTCGATATCTATCTCGACATACGCGAGTCCTTACCAACTCCAAGACCACCTCGACGAGAGCCGACCCAGATGGAACTCGATTCTAGCAAGCATTGTATATTCCACAACGTAGCTGGACATAATACAAATGAATGCCGACATCTGCGCGATCTCATCGAAGGATGAGTCAGAAAAGGAGAGCTCCCCGAATATGCCAAAAATCGCGCCCTAGCCATGCCGCCGCGACCTTCTGCCCAAGCTCCTCAGATCGGTCCTTGAACTCCTATAAACGGAAAGGACCCTGAGACTAGCACTCGCGGCATTATCATTAATTAGATTTCTTTTCTTTTGATGTATTCCTTTCAATAATAAGGACACCTTGATGTGCACATGTATGGGGTTAGGATTTAGCTCCTAGGCATGCTCTGGGATCAACTGCTGTCCCCGTAGAATATCTTTGTAATAATTATTTAGCAGTTATGAATGTTATTTTTGCAAATATAAATTATGTTTGAACACCTCTAAGCCGAGCATGAATAACGCTCGCCCACTGTTTTATGTGGTCAGCGCGAAAGCCCACCACCTTTTTTCTAAACACCTACTCCTTTAACCGGGTGAGGTCATGTTTTCTAAATACGAAGTATAGATTATACTCCCTCTTTTCTCTTTATACCACGAGCATTCATAGCTCGCTGGACAAACTAACTTAACATGAATCGAGCATAAAAAAACACTTTCCCTAAGTCGAGTATGATTAATACTCGCCTCCTCTCTAAGCCGAGCATGGTTAATGTTCGCCACTAAGCTGAGCATGGTTAATGCTCGCCACTAAGCCGAACCTGGTTAGCGTTCGCCACTAAACCGAACCTAATTAGCGTTCACCACTAAGCCGAGCATGGTTAATGCTCGCCACCCTTCAAAGCCAAGTAAAATAAATTGCTCGACCCATTAGCCTTCTCCAAATCGAGAAAGGTTTATTCTGTATTTGCAGGAACCAACTCTCATACAAATAGCGATCACCATCTCGGCCTTAATACGGTTCCCGATCGTTGTCGGTTTTCCGGCCTTAATACGACCTGGTATGGTTGTCAGTTTTCTGGTCTTAATACAACATCGGAACCATCGGTTTTCTGGCCTTAATATGGTCCGGCGTGACTATAGCTGTTCGAGCATTTGTGCTTCGGTTCTAATTTCAAAACACACCTCCCTCTACCGATGAAGATGCATTCTGAGGGGCAAAGTGTTAACCCTCTTTTTTGGCAAGAGTCTCAACGAGCTATACCAAAGCCCAAACGCGCAAATAGATATAAATCGCGCTTCAGGAAGCCCATCAGACACACGATTCGAAGCAGTCGCATATCGGCCCAAGTCCAGCCTAGTCAGTTGACAGCTCACTCCGCAAGAATCTCTTTCCCAATCGACCGAGTATCTCGCTTCTGCGAGAGGCGCGTCGACCGATTATCTCGGACTAGCGTGGAAACCTTCTACAGAACAATCCCAACGTATATCCCGACTTTTAAGGCAATAAAAGTGGTCAAACCATATCCGGACAAAGCTCTACTTTTGATATACCTCTCCGTGGATGCTACGTCAGCTGCAACTTCCGAGGATACTATTTATGAACAATGGAATCAGTCTCCCACCGCTATTCAAACCAACTGATGGGTTCCACGTGTCCAGGCTTTCCCGGAATGGCCGGACCATATTGCAACAGCCCAAGCTGCATTTTACACCTATAAATACCTCTGAGCTTAAAGAGGAAAAGGGGGACTTCTACTCTTTTACACTTCATTTCTGGAGTTCATTTTCTCTTAATCTCTCCCAAAGAGGAAGAGGAGTTAGCTATCTTTTTCTCTTCTTCAAACAGAAAAAGCATTGTACTTGTAATAAAAAAAGAGAAATAATATATAAAGTTGACGTAGGCACCATCTTTGCCGAATCACTATAAAAATTTTGTGTGTGCTCCTCGTTCTTTTACTTTACTTTTGCATTTTATAATCTTTATTCGTGCAATCATCGCACGATTAGGGGTTGACTGTCACTGGTGACCAAACTTTGACGTTAACACCTGTCAAGATACTTTTACTTATTTATATGCTAAAAGTAACCGGACTCGCCAGACTTTATGTCTGACCTATTTTGTTTCCTCTTCTTTCTCTTCCGTTTCTCCCTCAGGTTCTCAGGGTGGGAATACTTAAGCTTGATCAGGATTATTCTTTCCTTCTGCTTGGAGCTGCTTAGATGTACTGCTTGATTTCATATCTCTCTACTATGGATATGTTTTGAGGATTATGCCTCTTTTATTATTATACTCTGATGATTTAAGTACAAGATAGAAGTTTTAAATTGATGTATTGGGTTTTATGCATTTCAGACTTGTGATGTATCTACGTTTTGAACCACGATGTTTTCTGCTAAATAAAAGTTTTTAATTCCGCTGCTATTTTATATCTGTCTTGTAATGTTTCTGTTTCTGTTTACCTATAACGCTTCATGAAACTTAATGCATTCTCTTAACGAGTGATATTAACGGACGTGGGGTATCACAGAGCCAGGCGCGCAATTCCCCGGCCATACCTCCTTCCCTTTTTGGAGGAAGGACCCGAGACATACCCAGGATTTTTTTTAGGTAAATCCACGAAAGAGCATTTCGCCCCCAACCATGCAGAATCTGTTATTTCGAGTTTTTATTCCTAAGTCATGTAGAAGATCTTATCTTAAGACAAAATTCTATTGAATCCTTTTATTTTTCTTTTACATACTCACTGATTTTTCCTTTTCTTACAAAAGTAGCAATAACTTTTTGCAATGCCTTACACTGGTTCGTAACCGTTGACTTGGTGATAGAGGAAGAAAGTTTTCCCAATATTATTTCCGTCCTTCGGTGGTTTTTTATTGGGAGACCAATAATCCAACTGATCCTTAGTAGACTTATAGATTTCTTTGATGGAAGCAATTAGATTAAATTCCTTTAATATTTTTGATTTTCCTTTAGGAGAAATAGCCTTGGATTACTTGGAGGCAGTCGGATGCTCCTTGTAGAAAGATACCATTATATATCTCTTAAGGCTTTTAAAAGTTTCGAGGATAAGTTTTAGTAGGGGTGGGCATAAACCGCACCGCAACGCGAAAACCGCCCAGACCAAACCACAAAAACGATGCGGAAAACCGCACCGGATTCTCCCTTTAAAGCAAACAATCCAAACCGAACCGACTCACAACGATACGGTTCAGTTGCGGTTTGAACTTTTACCAAACCATATTAAAACGAACCGAAGCGCATAGCTACATCGACAATGTTATGATAAAAAAATTAACAAGTTCCTATCTAACTTTTAATTTAACGATATATATTCTATTTTCAACGTATGTTGTAGTTATATTAATTAAAAATTACACTATGTGTTTTAACCTTCAGATGACACAACGTCATACAAACGTAAATTGTTTGTTGATGGAAGTAATTTTCTTGTTTTATATTTAATACGGGTTCAAACTGGACCGAACCAAACCCGAACCATATTAAATCGAAACTGAACCGTTTGAACGGTTAGTATAATGGTTTGCATTTTTGATCAACCGTTTGATGCGGTACGGAAGCGGTTTGAGCTTCAAACCGCACCGAACCGAACTGCGCCCACCCCTAAGTTTTAGAATCCCCTTACCCATTACGAGTGTTTCTTGTGGCGTGCATAGGGTTTCGTCATTTGATTCCTATTTTAGTAGAAAGGCATGGTGCCTTTTCCCTATTTCTCTATCAAAATTACCCCTCCGGGGGTAGTTTCGAATTTCATTCTTTATCCTTATAAATAAGTTATTATCCCTTCGTAGGATTCTTTCATAATCAAATATTGGTATTGCCTCATAATGGAAGGGGTTTATTTTCCATTTTTTTGGATTATAAGCTTTCTCCCACTTTTGGCGAGATATAATTAATGCTTCCATCTTTAAGGTTAACTCCTTGTAGAATTGTATGTTTTTACTGTTTGCCATTGGCTTTGTGGGGCTATAAGCTTCTTGCCCATACATAACCAAATTATGATCTATGTTGGGCTGACTTACTATCGGAAGAAGGTCCACATATCTTTCTTGGTTTGATACCATTTTTATTCTTCCTTCAATGTTACCTGATTGATGAAGTGAAGGAGTCGCCACCTCTTTTTCTTCAAACGACTGTGGAGGTTTCCGTTTCTCCCTTCCGGGTTCGTTCTTTACCCTATAGTGGAATTATTTTGTTTCGAGGGAACTCTTTGCAAATCTGATGTTATTATTTATCAGTTGATTCAAAACATTTATTGACGTATCTTCAATCTGTCATGGCTTATTCCAAATTCTTCCCAGTTTAGAATCAATTTGTTAATCTTAGAAAGGGGCTCTTATTGAATAGTAAGGTTAAGGGTTTCAAAGGTTCATTCCCTCCATCTAGCGCCAAAAATGTTAGTTAAATTTATGGTTAACACCTCAAAACAGTATTTTCCTGTAAAATTTCTTGCTTACGAATGGAATGACTTAGGATTAAGTGGTACTTCTATAAAGAGATCATTGGAAGAGAATTTCGGGATTTTCCCAAATCAAATTTATATGGAAAAGAAAGTTAAAAATGAGATTTACGTAGCCTTTGGGGAAAAAAGTCCATTCAAACAAAAGTCAGATTTCCTTATAGCTTTATTATGTCCTTTTGACACTCTGACGGAAAATAGTAGGGGATTTTGTTATTTGTTTCAAGGGGTTTCATATCCTTTCGATAACATGTTGTCGAATTTCTCGAAAGCCTAAGGTGGTGGAAACTGGATCCTGATTGGACTAGGTAATCTTAAATAACTATTGCTTTATGTGGTTTCGATTGACTTACGACGGCTTTGTCGGATAGTTGGAATAGGGTCTAAAATCAACGATAAGCTAAAGAGCTTTGAAAACCATCGAGAAGTGAGCTTTAACAAAGTTTCAGATCATTCGTGGCAACTACGAAGGAATATGGTTAATCTCATTACTCATGACCCTTGGAAAATGGACGAAAGGGGTTGACAGTTATATTGCAACATTTTCGTACAATTTTGGGAACGAACCTCCAAAGTTAGCATAAAATAATAAAAATATTAATTGAATAATTTCTCACTTGTTACCTTAAGAGCTTAATTGAATTATTCTTTTATTGAGAACTTCAAGAATTACAGACACCTTTCCCCCAAATTGGTTTATAAATTAAGGTTTACAACTTAGATTTTAAGAGTACAAGATTGAGAATGAGAAGTTGGTTCTCGATTCAGGACCTCTAGAGTCATATTTATAAGTGCGGGTTGCACCTTAGGCTGGCATGGGGGCTTCATTACGGCTTTCCGTCGGAGATTCATACGGAGGCTTTTACGGATGTGCTTTCCATCAATTTTTAGGAGAGCAACTGCAGGGTTTTATGGATGTGCTTTCCGTCTATATTATATTTTATATTATGTATCATTTAATATAAAACTAATGATGTTACTTGTTATTTCAATAACTTAATAATTTATATTATATGCATTTAATGCAGATTAGGTATTCAAACTATTTGTTATTATCATATTTGTTTATTTTTAGTACTTTCATAATTAGTGAGATGGGAAAAAAAAAATTAAATTAAAATTTTGTATTTTATGTTTTTAGATTTATCAAATCATCAACTATTTATTCCATATTCATCTGCGCAGACGGATGCTTAGAAAATGATTCTGAATGTAAAGGCACGCATGTGTTGCTATGTGCATCCAAAATCCTTTGTTGACCGGGCTATTGCGGATGCTCCGATGGATGGGTCTGCTATAAGCTTTACCTACTAATTAGGCCTATTTTTTGGGCCTATACGTTCCAAAAATGAAAAATATACTCTTCATTTCACATCGCGAAAACAAACATATTCAAAGGTACTCGATTGATTATACGACGATCTACCAGATCTTGAGGTGCTCATTTTAAGCGAAATTACACAAGCCTGAAGTCTGTTCGATATAGATCAAAATAATCATAGTTAGAAATCCAAAATAGGGTTTGATATCGAGTTGAAGTGAATAGAGCAATGGGTGCTACAGGTTCGAAGCTGGAGAAAGCTCTGGGCGATCAGTTTCCCGAAGGCGAGAGATACTTTGGACTGGAGAATTTCGGAAATACTTGCTATGCTAATAGCGTTCTTCAGGTCAATTTCTCGATTAACCTAATAAGCTATTTGATTTTACTGTTATTTTCTTAGTAATATTTTTGAATTTTTGGTTGACTTGATGATGCTTAGGGATTTTAGAGTCTTAGCTAGTTAATTTGATAATTAACAAGGTCGACTCTTTTCCTTTTTTTTTTTTTTGGCTCAGTTGATAGGTTGCTTATATGAAATATTATAGTTATGAAAGGCATGGCAAGGCAAAGTGTGGCATCTGCGCCTTTCTTCCCTTTGTCATGGTGAACACACTTGGAAAGGCACGACACACATGTAAAGGCACGATTGTCGGTTAAGATGCAAATTGCGGTCTACCAAAAAATATCATGCATTTTTGTTGTATCATTTTTTTTTCTTCCAATTTTCAGAATCCAAACTGCATATGATGTTGAAGATGGTCTTGTATTTAATGATGATAGTGATTTGACTTGGGATATTGTTGCATGAGTAACATGAGTGGAGGAAACTAGATATCCAAGTAGAAAAACATCTGCATCTAATCGAAAAGTTTTTCATCACCCATTTTTTGTCCTTTTCATCATTACGAAGAAGAAATCTAAATGAGACAGATAAGTAAAATATTGAAGCTTATGTATCTGATGATGCAAATATTTGATTTGAAAAATAAAATTGTTGATTTATATTCAAATTTCTTGCTAACTAGTAATATGTACTATTATCTTTAATTTTGGTTTTAAAGATATTGCGGTTCAACTTCTATTCCTATGATATTATAATCGATGATGTTTTTTGCAATATGTTTAAAAACAATTGTTACATATGTTTCAGTAAAAAATATTAAATTATATTGAACTTTTTAGATTGATTGTTATATAATGCGTATTTATATGCGTGTGCATTACCATTGAAAAAAAATCTTTCTAGACCTTCACTTAATCGCTAAGCGAGGCTTATCGTCTTCCGATACACCTAAACCCGTCTAGATAAGGTTTACATCATTAAAGGTGTATCAGAAGACGATAAGCCTCGCTTGGGTGTATTGGAATCAAACCATTTGTTTAGGATTGATGATACATCATTAAAGGTTTGATTCCACATATAAGCATTAGTCTGCTAGTTTGGGTTATCTTTCCTCCTTGGTTACACCTAAGCATGTTTAAATTTTCAATTTTATATCAATCAACACCAAAAAGGCTAAAATTTTATCTGAAATACACGAGTTATCAAAATTTTCTAGTTTCGGTTAATCCCTCACCTAAACGGTTAATCCATAGTCGTGTGCTTACTATCTAGCATTTATCTCGTTGTTTTTGCAACCTTAACGTGTGTTTAAATGTGTATATACATATGTACATATATGTGATGTATATATAATATGTATGCATATATATATATATATATATATATATATATATGCGTGTGTGTGTTTGTATTGATATATGTGATGTGTGTGTGTGTATATATGCATAATATATATGTATGCATATGTGTTTGTGTGTGCGTGTATATATAAATATAATTTATAAAAAGGAAATTTAAACATGTGCAATAAATTAAAAAGGCACACAGCATTGCACTAGGGCTTCCGGGAGGCTTTTCTTATTTTTACGGCATATACCATTAATAACTATGGGTAATATAGATGCTTTAGATGAGTTTGTGTTATAGTTCCTACAACAATTGATCATGGAGTATAGTACCGTGCATGTAGTAATAGTATTATGGTACTAAGTATTAAAAATAAAAGTATATTAAACCAATAGTATTCATGGTAAGTTCTAAAGACTTCTGAATTAAAAATTGATTTTTTGGTTAGGAAGTAGACTACAAGTCCTTTCTTCTGGTATGTCATGACATTTCTACTTCCATCCGCATTGTAGAAGTGATTCAATTTTGGTGGTGCACTCCTTTGATCATGTTTACATATTATACTTTGATAAGTTATTTCATTTCTCTTAGTCTTCTGCCATATCTAATACAAGTAAGTTCGCGTAGTGGTTAAAAAGACGTTTCATTATATTATACAAGGATATGACAAATACACTAGAAAGAAGTTCAAACTATTTCATTTTCATCAATACACAGAGAACAATTTTTCCTGTATGTTTTGGTCCATTTGTTTGGTAGATTCCTTTGGATCTAAGTGTCTTATCCTCTGACTTTTCTTTTACGTCTCCTTAGTTCTTATTTGTCCTAACATACATCGCAGTAGTGCTGTTTTAGTGACTTAATTAACGACTATTAATTTATCGAGTATTCAGTGGTGTGATTTAAAGTTATAAAATTGATATCAGGTCTAAACCATATAGATGGGGGTGTAAGCTATAATAGCCAATTTGTGGCCCAAAAATTATCACCATCGATGTGATGGTAGACAACCAAAAACACTACAAATCTTATTTTTGACTACTATGTCCAAATGTCTAAAGTAGCCAATCTTGTTATTGGTAATTTATCTGAAGCTCGAGAATTTGGTTTTCGGTCTCTGTCATCTGAAATTTTCTTAATTTCCATCCATTTCATAAATTTTGGACGTTTCGGTCCAATATTCATTTTCAGTGAAAACATAGTAATATAAACATTGTAAATAAAATACAAAATATTAATATATGATATAATTATACAAAATACAACACTACTACATAAATGAACGCAAACGGTATATACTAAACAAAGTTTAAAAAATGTTTTAAATCTGCCAAGTCCATTTAAAGATAGACTAATCATAATAATTAACTTCCCGCTCCCTCACCCATTTAGACATTGATAGCAAAGACTTAAAATAAACTAAGTCCAAGCCCATTCACATTCAGTCCAACATTCATTTAAATTCAACTTCTAACCCTAACATCAAAACTTGAATTATGCTTCTTTGTCGACTCAGTACAGTCGAAGAAAAAAGCAAAAATGAAAAACCTGTCACGAAGGTCGACGACAAGGACCATGGCAACGAAGCAGTTTCGACTAGGACGACGAGGACCAAGGCGATGGAGCGGTTTCGACTAAGACGATGAGAATAAAGACGAAGAAGAAGAACAAAGCAGCTAGGTTTTTTTTGGGAATATTCTTCTTTCTATTTTACTATTGTTCATCCCTCTTTATAGCAATTCCGATTTGTTCTTTTTTTAGTCAATAACACGGGGTTGAGATTTTGACCTAATTACGTCCTGTGTTCGGTTGAAACAGAACCAAGATGGCCGACATCTCCTGGTTCCAACCGAAACCTGATACCATGAGTATATCGGTCAAGTGCCGTAATATTACTTTTTTTTTTTTGGATGATATCAAATGATATTATGAAATATCACTTTATAATATCAATATCATACATGTGTGTGCATGTGCATGCACACATACACACAAACACACAAACACACACCTACATACATATACACACATGTATACGTGCATACACATATATACATATGTATATACATATCTATACTATTAATAAAGAGAATTTAACGAACATGATTTCCACGGTGGCCTTTTGAAATTTCGAATGCAACAGTGGAATCTCACAATTGATTTGCAAGCTTCATCATCATTCGATTTTCGACTACCTGTCAACGAAATTTTACTATCAATTTGTCATCGATACCACCACCAAAACAACTTAAATAAGAAATTTGTGATTATCGAAACCTTTGCACTTACAACACAAATATGTTCACTCGTTTTTTTACCAAATGAAATGTGAATATATTTAGATATTTCATGCACATCCGTGTGCGCGTGTATGCGCGTGTATGTATGCATATCAATTGAGTACGGAAATGTAACACTTCTCTCTCTCTTATATATATATATGTATGTGTGTGTGTGTGTGTATATATATATAATAGCTATTAAAACATAAATTTAACATGATAGTTATTAACCATTGAATTTCTCTATCTTTACATGAGAGGTGGAAATCAGGAGATCCAATGGTTTGTATTGCTAGTATCGGATTCCAAGCCAGTAATTTATATTCAAATAGAATTTTTACACACACGTGTGTATTTGCATATATGTAACTTTTGTGTAATAAGAGATGCTTTATGGTTGACACACAGATGTTGACGACACATGTTGCAATAAATTACAAACTTTTTTGAGGCCTTGGCATGGTGCGAAAATAGACAGGTGTCCTTTTACACATGTTCTGAAAATAAAACATATAAGGTTTTTCAAAATCATAAACTATGAAGTCCAAACTTATCGAAATGAGATAACACCTAAATCGTAGATTCAGAATGTATATATTTATAAGATTTGTATGCACTTTGAAATTGATTATGATTTTTATATTTTTATATCTAAACCTAAAACCCAATTTTTTGTTCTTCTATTTTAAAGTTGGTTAGATAACACTCGAATCAAAATTGTGGATCCATAATAAGAATATTAAGTATAGCACTTGAATTGAAATTGTGTATCCATAATAAGAATATTAAATATATAAATATGGATTGAATTTTTTTTCTCAACCACGGGTTTAAATGTTTAATCAAGTTTGAAGAATTTAAATTAGATCACAACTAGAGGTATTCAATTTGAAATGTGATTTAAATAGTAGGATATTAAGATTATCGACAACAATTATTTATATATACATATATCTTAATTAACTAAAGAGGAAATCTATTTACACAACAAAATTATGACACAATTGTTAATATTATGGATCTCCGCCACTGGATTGTCCTCCGCCCCCTCCTCCCTCCCTCCCCCCAAAAAAATCAATCTTCCCATATATGGGAAAAAGATCCAACGGTTCAGATCTTTATGTCATGATTTGTGTTTTATTTTGTCTTCAAATAGTCGTCCTCTTGAGACTAATATAATATATCTCTCTTTTACTAACATATATTCGTCATTTTTTTCCAATTTTTTTGTTAAAAGTATCATTAAAGCTAATGGCATAAACATATAATATCATTTTATTATATCACATCATTCAATGTTTTGTTATTATTTAATTTTAGAAATTACACTTCAAACTAAAGCTTTATGGCTATTATTTAATAGTTAAATTTAGGTATGATCTTATAACCGATTTTGTATGTATTGAGTGCGAAAGAAAAATGAAGTGATATGATGTTTCATTCAATTTTGCTTTATCCGTTGTTACACGTGTTTATCATCAATTTCATTATTATTTATTGCTTTATGATTTTTTCATAGTGATAACATCAAGCAACAACAGAAACCTGAAACTTGAATCTTACGTCAATTTACTATATCATTGTATGAATAGATATACAGTACTCGATGTTTTAACATTATAAAAGTTAAGAGTAAAATATATGTTTTAAACAAACATTCAATTTTAAAAACTTTGAGACATTTTATTCCATTATGGGAGGATTGATTAAGCTGTGCACAATATCTACGTTGTTTGGCGATGCGGAGCATTAAACAAGTTTTACTTTAGAGCATGTGTGGAATCATCACATGTATTGTATCCACAACTTAACCATCGAAATCGTAATGACATGCTTATGATGTGAGATTTTAAGATAGAGAACTTAAAAAATTCCGTTGTTGTTTGAAGTGAACTCTTGGTACATGTGTATGTATGTATTTACAATATTGTTTCTAAAATAAGCTTTGAAATGCCCAAATTTGTTTGAAAAAAAAAGTCTGGTTTATGCCAGTTTAGTACTAAATTTAAAGGCACAAGTGAATATCCTAAGGTGTTACATCTTGACTTTTAACTAACTCTGCATCCTCATTTGCTTGGCTTACGAACGTTATTATTAGACATGACTGTAATCGTGTTTAGCGTCAATTTTAGTAGCTTATCAGTTAGTATTCAATCAACGTTCACCCATGTATATTTTGCAAAACACGACAAGGGCTATAATCGTGATTGAGAATAGACTTTGATATCAGATGTATCCAATTAATGTGCAAATATTATACTAGGTTTTAATCACCTTCACATGAAGAAATCAGAACACGGTTTTAAATAGGGAACAACACATTCAAATCAGATAAAAATTAAAAATGCTTTTGGTTACATGACCAATATTTTGAGTTCTTTTTTTTTCTTGAAAAAATTGAAATAAATGCTTGAACAAATTGTTGAATGAACGGATGGTAAAGAGATTTACCATATTATTTGCTTGGTCAGACTACCTAAACCCAAGTTGCACGTTAAGTTTCCAATATCAGTTATGAGAATGAGCGTGACAACACAAGCTTCGCACGTCAATTTTTTTTTCTACATTTAACAATTTAAGGTAAACTATTAGCATTATATTTAATTATTTTCTTGCAGTATAGTTAGCTTTTATTTTTAGGTTGCGACGTTCATTTTTCTGTTAGTTTAAATTTTCAATTTTATTATTTATTAATAATGAATCAATTTGGTTTCATGCATGAAAGGTCAATTACTGAGGCGATTTTCTTGATTATGCAACTTATGGAGAGATACATGGAACAAAAGAAAGATCTTCACATGGTTTTTATCGATTTAGAGAAAGCTTATGACAGAGTACTGAAGAAGGTGATGTGGTGGGCGCTAGAAAGGAAGATGGTGCCATCAAAGTACATTACCCTTATTAAGGATATATGTGAGGGGGTTGTGACTACTGTCAGAGATTGCGATGGTGAGACCAATCACTTTCCCATTAACATAGAGTTACGTCAAGGTTTGACTTTGAGCTCCTATATTTTTGCTTTTGTGATGGATGAAATCACGAAAGGTATGCAAGGGGAGATTCATTGGTATATACTTTTTGCTGATGATGTTGTTTTGATTGATGAAAGTAGATTAGAGGTTAATAGACAATTGGAGTTGTGGAGGGAGACCTTGGAATCGAAGGGTTTCAGGATTAGCAGAATTAAAAGGGAGTATATGAAGTGTGAGTTCAGCGGTGTCAGGTCAGATGATGGAGATGTCACCCTGGCTGGTCAAGTAGTACCTAATAAAGAATCCTTTCGATATTTAGGATTTATGTTGCAGTCTGATGGGGAGATTGATAGGGGTGTTAGTTTTAGAGTTCAAGCAGGATGAGTGAAATGGCGACTTGCATCTGGCATTCTCTATGATAGGAAGATCCAAAATGTTGGCCTACTAAAATACAACACATCCAAAAGATAAGCGTAGCAGAGATGTGTATGCTGCGTTGGAGCTGTGAGCATATCAGACAAGATCGGATTAGGAATGATGATATTCGGGACAAGCTTGGAGTTGCACCTGTTGAAGAGAAGTTAGTCCAACACCGCTTGAGATGGTTTGGACATCTCCAACGAAGACCGCACAATGCCCCAATGCGCGTTGGAATTATAGGTCGTGCCGAAGGCCCAAGTAGAGGTAAGAGTCGACCTAAAATGACATGGGAGGAGATTGTAAAAAGAGACTTGAGGAATTGAAACATATCCGAAGAGCTGGTTTCGGATAGGAGTGCATGGAAGTTAGCAATCCATGTACCAAAACCTTAGTGTCTTTTTTTTCCTTAATTTTTACGAAACTTTGTAATCTTTGTTTTTGTCTTTTTCATTTTACGGAAGATTTTACCTTTTTTTTGGGGTTCCATGTCTAGCCAACCCCAGTTTGTTTGGGATCTATGGCTTAGTTGTTGTTGTACTTAGATCTAACCATATTCGTAGAGGATTATTTTGAATTGGTAAGAGGAGTTTTTCTTTAATCATATTTTTAAATAGTATTAAGATTTGATATTGAAGGGCATTTTTGGTAATTTACGATTACACAACAAAATTGTGAAAGGAATATGTTACAACTATTATTAAAGATAAAGATAATGATTATAAAATTTTTTTGGTCTTCTATGTCAGATCCTGTTAAAAATTGCAGCATGTGTAATTATTCTTAGATATTTATGTTAAATTAACTCAATTCTATGGAGTTGCTTTGAACTAATTTTGTGGATCAAAATATTTGGAGCCTACACTTTTTAGAATCATAATTGTTGAAAATGTTTACATAAAGGGCATTATTAGTACTTTGTGGGTGGACCAAAAATACGCGCTTTCAAGACAACTATTAATAAAGATAACATGATTTTTCTAAAATGATCCGTGTATTATAATTAAATTAGCATGTTAGAAATGACTTCCAAATATAGTTTGATTTGCCTTTCTACTTTATAGTAAAAAAAAAAAAAACTATAATAATAAGCGCTATTAAATATTAGAGTATCTGTTACACTTATTATATGTCACAGTAATGCTAGTAAAACCATGGCTGTATAAAAGCACGTTCTCATCTCCTTTCCTGCTTTTTTGAGCCTAAGTACCCATGTTTTTTCATTTCAGTTTTCGTATTCATTTTACCTTTTGCTCGGTTGCTATTGGTGTCAGTTGCAACCAAATGACTTGATGAAAACATCATTATACACATGATTTTCCTTATTATTTGTCAACAAGAATGGACTTCTAGTATTGTGTAAACTTTAAACTACTGGTAACCAATTCTTTCATCTTCCCTATAAAACCCATGGCTACAAAATAATTCTCGAAAATTCCATCATATATTCAACCTTATTTTGCACCTATTTTAATTTGGCATGTCCTTACTTTCAATCAGATAGCGTGGATGCAAATTTGACATGGGGATGTTCTTATTTCACAGTGCATTAAATACGTAGCCATAACTGTTTTTTGTTTATTTTTGCAGGCACTGTATTTCTGTGCTCCTTTCCGAGACCAGCTTTTAGAATATTATGCAAGTAACAAGAATACGGGGGATGCTGAGGAGAACCTCCTGACATGTTTGGCGGATCTATTTACTCAGGTAAAGTTCAGTTGGTTTAATTCTCTCAATTATTTCTGTAGTTTAATTCAGTGTGATGGGTAAAATGTTTTCTATTTAGATAAGTTCCCAAAAAAAGAAAACTGGTGTTATTGCTCCCAAAAGATTTGTTCAGAGAGTCAAGAAAGAGAACGAACTGTTCCGTGGCTACATTCACCAGGTACTCGATTACCCCTATATTGTCTTATACAATCTTTCCAGGAGGTCAGTTTAAGTTAATTTTGATTCAAGAAATGAAATTTCTTTTCCTCTACATTTCTTGCTAGTTGTTTGTTTTGTCATCCACAGCTGGTAAAATGCATCATTAATATTATTACACAGCTATCTGCATGCACATTGTTGTCGATAAAATTTCAAGCGAGAAAACCTAGAGTTGTGATCATTCATATGGTCGCTGTAAACAAAGGTCACAATATATGAAGTGAATGTAACTATTAATATTTCTGATCCAAAAACAGGTTTAAGAAGACATTTCTTTGTGATATTTAGACCACTCTTCTGATACAAGGATTTTGGTAATATTTCAACTCATGCCTGGGGGGCAGACCCTTCAGTTTTGAGAAATGGGACTTGAGCTATTGCTCAATAGTTTTGTTTGATCTGTAGCTCACATTTATTTCTAATGCAAAAATAATGGATTATTCTTTCTTTCTCCCAACTAACAGGCTAAAATACTGCCATGAGTTGTTTCAAAATGAGCGCACATGATCAGTCTTCCTTTGCTTTTTTTTTTGGCAGGATGCTCATGAATTTCTAAATTTCTTATTGAATGAGCTTGTTGATATTCTTGAAAAGGAATCAAAAGCTGCAATTAAATCTCCTGAATCTTCCTCCATTCCAGAGAAAGCTGCAAATGGTCCTGAATCCAATGGTGTCCATAAGGAACCTTCAGTTACATGGGTTCATAAGAATTTTCAGGTACCATGTTAGATCATCTAAGATTATTTGCAGCTCTAAGTACTAGGCTTAAAGTTGAACTATGAACACTTCAAGCTTATTGATATGCCCTTGTCTTTAGCCTTTTTAGAAACCTTGTATTCATTGAAATTTGGATGAATCGTCAGCTTACATCTTTTTCTCTCATACGTTCAAATAAATCTTCTCACAATTATTTTGTGAATTATGGTTTGTTTGTGGATAAATTTAGAATAATGATTGGTAAGAATAAGTTTACCTTACTTTTTGGCATGATGATATAACCATGACGATTAGACCCTAAATGAATGATTTATCTTTACTTTTGGATACCAGTTGGAATATTTTTCCGAAATTGCACTCCTTAACTATATCATCTAACCGATTCATGACACATGCTGTGCACACGTGTTACAGCGTTCACTTTTCTGGGTACTTAAGATCAGAATCTATGTTACTGTTTTTTTGGGTAGGAGGGCTTCAGTGAAGAAGCTGTATTCTTTTCTTAGGTGTTTTAGAAATTGGTTTTGATTAGTACAAAGGCGAAGAATAAAACAAAGATACATAAACAATTTTGTAATGTATACGAAATCCTAGAATGAAAAAGTTGTATATTCAAAAACGCCAGGGAACGAATTATAATGTGAAATTTAGGAAGATTCATTGTTTTGAGCCCAAGTAGAATAAAATCTTGAAATAGTGATTTGATAAAAATTTACGATGTGAAATAATAAATGTAATGATGTTCAATGCAGGGTATACTGACAAATGAAACAAAATGTTTGCGTTGCGAAACGGTCACGGCAAGAGATGAAACCTTCCTCGACTTAAGTCTTGATATTGAACAAAATAGTTCTATCACTAGCTGCCTCAAAAATTTTAGTTCAACGGAAACATTAAATGCAGAGGATAAGTTCTTCTGTGATAAATGCTGCAGGTTCCTATCTTATTTCTTTCTTAGTTCTGCATTATTATGAACCTTTTTACTAGTCTGTTTAGGTCGTTATTTAATTTGGTCAGTTATCTGAAATCAAAACCATGTATATGCGTGTTCAAGTATTGGCTGATCAGCTACATAATGAGAAAAATTGATGTAAGTTATTCCATGGCAGTATTAACAATCAAGTTGGTTCAACTAAACTGGAATTTCATAACCATGAACTTTCCTCGCTCCTTCACAACACTTGTATGCTTGCTTCAGCCACTTTTTATTCCATGGATTCCAGTTTCAAACTTTAACTCGGGATACATTCTCAAATGTCAGCCTACTCCCACATTTACTGATATCACTTCAGTAAGCAACATCTTTTATGACGCCACAAAGGTTTCCAACGTCGTCACTCTTTCACATCTTGTCTTCACCATTTTCCCCACACACAGCAATTTTCTTCTTCCAAAGTTAAACTCACCCAACCTTTCTACATTTTTAGTTCCAATGATCCTATACATTCACTTTCAACTTCTTCTCAGATTATTTCAATTTTCATCGAACAACCAACGATGAAGATCTGATTCCTCAAAAAAGAAAAAGGAAAAAAAAAAAAAAACTTGTTTCAATTTTTTCTTAACAAAAGAATTCCACTTTAGTCAAACTGCATATCTGGAATTTTATATATATCGTGGAATTGAAGAGAATCATTCTGTATCAAACAGTTTGTTGGTTATCAAACTCCCTCTTTTGGATGAATATGAATGATCACTAAATTGGTGTCTGGCCAGTGGTCTCTTTGCATGGCCGAGTATCAACACCCTCCTTTTGGATTGAAGCTACATCACGTAATTGGGTTACCTAAATAAATTCATCTTACAGAGTCTAAGACGAATACTATAATGGTTTTATATTTGAATGAATCTGATATAATGTAAGCCTTTTGAGTTTGACAGAAAAAGGAAAAAAAATAATGCGTGTACGTGCAAGCATGCTTGTGTTGATGTTATAGAAATTAGATGTCCTTCAAAATCCTCTTTGTAATTGAATCAACTTTGGTATTTTCGCTGTTGTTTCAAATAAAACTTGTCCTCAAGTGCACCTTAAAAGTTCAGCAATATATAGCTTCTTTCTCAAGGGCTTAACATAAAAAAATCCAATGACTAGCCTATTGTAAAAATTTGGAGTTATCAAATCGTCAAATCATGATTTGAACAGACTAATTCATGAACAAAGGTTTTTTGGATGAATCAGGCAATTTTTGCTGGATAATGAAGAGATGATAATTGAAATCAAACCGAACGCATACGGATCAACTCATGAGTCGTGATCTTCTGTTTTAATCTAATAAGAACAATCCCTTTACTCCCGTCCTTCTCGACTCACAAAAATCCTTTTCAATTATGAATTTGTCCATTTGAAATCAGAAAGGGAGAATTTTGCACACCCTTCTCCTTTTGTTGTCCCTTCCGTAATACTTTTGAAAGAAGTTTTGGAATAAACCAAAAAATTATGATATAATTGACATGCTGCTTAGATCATTTTGTTGTCCCTTCAGTAATACTGTTGACAGAAGTTTTGGAATAAATCAAAAAATTATGATATAATTGACATGCTGCTTAGATCATAATTAATCATAAGTAGATTGGTGAATGGTGAGTCTTAACATATGGCATATGCGTATATATTTTGACATGAAAAATCAGCGCTTCAAAATTCAGTTTGCAGGAAGCACAGAAGAGGATGAAGATAAAGAAGCCTCCCCAAATCCTTGTAATCCATCTCAAGAGATTCAAATACATCGAACAATTGAACCGTCACAAAAAGCTATCATACCGAGTAGTTTTCCCCATGGAGCTAAAACTCAGCAGCTCGGTAAACAGTGGATCAGACCCTGAATATTCTCTCAGTTCGGTTGTGGTCCACGTTGGAAGTGGGCCCAATCATGGCCATTATGTCAGTCTTGTAAGAAGCCATAACCATTGGCTATGTTTCGATGATGAAAACGTGGAGATGATCGATGAGTCAATGATGCAGAGTTTCTTCGGTTCTGCTCAAGAGTACTCAAGCAATACGGATCATGGGTATATTCTATTTTATGAGAGTACTAATGAAAAGAGTTAGACATTTGAATATTTTTCCTAATAAAAGAAATGTTGAGATTGTGTAAATATGCTAACCTGCCCAGTTACTGAAATACAAGTGTTTAGGTTTATTGTAAGTATATTTTTGAGATGTTTTGTTGTTTTTAAATCATTTGAACATTATATGAGATAGATGGTAATATTTGATTTTGATAGCAGTCAAATTGTCGTTATGTCATGTCGGTCGTCGTTGTGGTGGTGCTGTGGTATATGTTCTTTTTGTTGGTGATCTCATGGATGCTTGGTTCAGGGCTTTTGACCTTGCATTGTTAAGGCTGCGAATACCCAATAGCCAAAATGGGTGCACATAACTCGGATTTCCCAGAACTGGATATATATATATATATATATATATATATATATATATATATATATATATATATATATATATATATATATTTTCTCCCTGTCCTGTTGGATTTAATTTAATATAGTTTGCACCTAAAATGGTCTTCACATGAAAATTTGGTATGAAATGTGATTTTCTTTACGACTGCTAGATAGCGTAGCTGTGAAGAAAGAACATGTCCATTCGCGTATCCTGTGTGTCTAGAATCTAGATCCACATGTCCAGTGATTCCATATTGTACAATCAAATAAGCTCTAGCAGATGCTCCAACCTAAAACCTGGTAAAACGTGAAGTGGGAGGTATGCTTTCCAGTGTTGGATTGCCACTTCACTCAAAAGATAATTTTGTACAATGCATACACTCTCACACATGGGGTGCTGCACTATTTGGGGTGCTCTTGATCCCCTCTCTCTCTCATATGACACCCTTTTTTTTGCTTTCCTTTTGCACCTCATTTATAGCCACGAATTTATAGTTAAATAATGTGTGAGTTAGAGAGAATCAGTGGAAGGAGAGAGAAACAGAAACTAAGTGGGCTAAAGGGGTGCTGCACTATTTGAGGTGCCATTGAACGCTCCTTATATATATATATATATATATATATACAGAGGAGAGTTCCGCTACATCTCTTATATTACACGTGAACTCTCCACCATCCATTTCCCCACTCATTCTCTCTCTTCCCATTTCAATATTATTTCTTAGTGGGAAGAGAGAGAATGAGTGGGGAAATAAGTGGTGGAGATTAAGGGGAGAGTTCACGTGCAATATATATATATATATATATATATATATATATATATAAATGGCACCCCTATTTGGAAGCACCCCATTTATGGTCACACATTTATATTTAAAAAAATTGGTGGAGGAAGAGAGAGTTAGTGGGATGAGAGAGAAACGTAAATATGTGGTGGAAATCAGGGGGCTAAATGAGTGTTGCACTATTTGGGTGCTCTTGATTCTATCTATCTATCTCTCTCTCTCTCTCTCTCTCTCACACACACACACACACACACACACACACACACACACACACACACACACATATATATATATATATATATATATATATATATATATAGGGTACGCAATTATTAATTCATAAAAGAAAATACATCGCTAGGAATTAAACTAACTAATACAAGAAAAAATACCGAAAAAATTATGTAACAAAAATATAAGAGGACCCATGATGAGGTCACTATTTTCTAAAGTTTATACATGCAACCGATCTTGCATGCACCAGCTCTATCCCACCGAGCTTAACTTCCTCGCTGCAAATCTAATAAGAAGAAACTGCTCGACAACACCTATCTTTTGTTCACCGCAGCCACATCTATGAGTTCACCCACCAGAATCCTGTTACTACTTAAACACTGGTTAAGTGCATGTGATAACCATAACCATCTGTTGTCATTCCATCCTTTTGCTACTTCAAGGCATCGATTTGGTACGCATGCCCCATAACAGCAGGTTTAGAAATGACAGAGAACGGTAGTTTGATCCAGTTGAGCTCACCACTGTATATATGGTGTATATTTGAACAAAAAGTAAATACAAAATGAGAGACACAAAATCTGAGTCGTTGAATTAGTTTGTCTTTATGTGAAGGGTGAAAATCAAGGGTCAATCTGATGTGGAGATTCTATGGCTCTCAATTTATGTCTATTTTTTATGTTTAAATTATATATATATATATATATATATATATATATATATATATATATATATATAACAGAAAAATATTATCATTTAAAACTCCCTGTTGTTAACATTAATGTTAGCATCTTAAAATTAATTTTGTTAATAACTAAAATTATAGTTTGATTGAATTCAAATATTAAATATTTGAATAGAAACAGGTTACTTAAAAAGTGGGATTTTTTTATATATGCTTATACATATATACTTTAAGAATTAATTAATGTGTATATTTTTTTGAAAGTTAAATTATAGACCGCATATGAATAACGAACATATATGATTTCTTGTTTAATAAAATTATCCAGTTTCAATGAAGTCAAATACAAAAACATGCTAAAAATAAGATATTTAGTTTTTTAATAATATTTTTATAATTTAATATAAAAAGTTGTGTACGTAAATTAATTTCCAACTTTATGAAATAACTTAAATATAAGATGCATAAATTTATATTATTTGTCAAATTTAATATTCAAAATTGTTTTGGTTCAACTAAACAATAATATTTGTAACAAATTCTAAATATATTATTATAATATGTGTGTGTGGGAAGTATAACATATGTGTGTTTGATTTTAATGAAGTCCGAAAAATTATTGTGATGACTTGGGATAGACACGCTAAAGGTGGATAAACTACAATAGCCATCTAGAAAGATAAGAATGAAAAGATGTTTCTGAAAACTATTTAGGCTATAAAGAGAGATATATGTTGTGTATAACAATGCATAAACTCCAAAACAAAAATGGGTGGAGGTGACATAAAGCGGATTAATCGTCAAGAACTGTATTATTGACTGATTTAAAGGAAAATTAAATTAAGCGAGGTACAAAGCAACCAAAGCAAACCAAATCAAGGAATAAATGAGAGAAGAAAAGAATGGGAACTAATAGGAACTAAGGGTTGACCGAGAAGGAAGAAGTCAAGAAATAGCAAGACAAAATGGCACATGGTAAATGATGGTTTATAAGTAGTCCATTAGGAGTAGTGGCTTATGACAGTGATATAGGAGTGAAGTCGATGAATAAAATCAAATGTGCACAATTGAATTATTTCAGGGGTTTGTTTGATTGTACGTGAACTATGTTGTATTTTGTGATTGTGTTGGTTGAATTGGAGATAAAACATTTGCATGAATGATCGTGTTAGTTGCTCATTGATTTATGATGATTGCAACTAGTTTACTAAGATCATGAATCTAATTTAGATCAAGTTGCAAATATCGATGCCTAAATGTGAATTACCATGATGAGTTGGACAAAATAAATTTGGTCGTGATTTAAAATCATTTTTGTGAATGAACAATACTAGTGATGAGATTTACTATTGTTAAACTTGTAACCATAATTTGAACATTGAATAGAGCACGATGAGTTAAGGTGAAAACTTTATTGTAATAAAAAAACCATGAATACAGTTTAGATCTACTATAAACAAGATCCTTAATTATTAGAGTGCAAAGAGGTCTAAATAACACAAACAGTTCCATATTACATGTGCATCATGGCATGAAGCTGGTTGATCCAATGAGAATCGATTAATGTGCAAGAAGTACAACACCCACGAATATTCTTGGAATATAATTAAAATATAAGAATGAACCCATGTGAATATTTTTCACAAACGTATGGATTTTCTTAAGAGACTTGCACCATTATGTCCATAGTAATTGTAACAACCCGCCCGAAATGGGTCTAAATTCCGACCTAGAAATGGCCTATTGGAACTTAGAGCCATTCTAAATGGATCGTTGGTTCCTATAAGGAAATGCTAAAAATAGATATCACAGAGCAGTCTAAACGAAATCAACATTTCACAAAGTGGAAGGGATAAATATAATAACTTAAAACAGATGTACCTTTAATTAAAACCATAATAAATGTTGGTCACGACGAGTCTCAACCGATCATAAGAGGTACATCAATAATAGTTATCATAACAATGTAATAATACTGCCATAAATAACTACGTCTCCACCGTAGGGCTCCAACTCCAAGCAATCGCTAATCATCACTGATCCGAGGTCCTCACCTACTAACCTGTTTATGTTATGAGGAGGGAGGTAAGAACATAAAGTTTTGGTGAATGAAAAACATATAAGTTTAGGAATGACTATTTCTTATATTTGGCAGCGTAAATTCTTCATGTTATGTTACACAAACAAAGATACACACAATTAAACATATGAGGCGGACATCCTAACAGTCACTTAGGGCCTATATGTAAATCTTATGGCGGACGTGATTACAGTCACTTAACACCCCCATAAAGTAATCTAAGGGCAGACATTCTTACGATCACTTAATACCCCACGAGGCGGGCTATTCCTAGTCACTTAAGGCCATTTGCTAATTTATTAAGGGTGGACATCCCTGCAGTCACTTAATACCTTATGGCAGACCTCCAACCACTTAAGACCTTGTCTCTAATGTCAACGTCATCAATAATAACTTTCCTTGTAGGTCGAGAAATAGCAACAACCACTTTCTACCAAGTTTGGGTCAGGAACTCAACTTCATTTTAAGAAAAACCCTCCTAGTTGACCCTCCTGTTACCATCTAGCTGTCCCTACGGGTGATTTCCTTATCATTTAATACTTCCTTAGACGGTGGTTTCTTAGGCCATATGTATAATTCGTCACTAAGTCATCCCTCACTAGCACCTGAATAAGAAGTAAACATTAATTGGAGAACCGCCTTACTCACGTTATCGTCTATTAGACCATTTAATACCTTATAAGAGAAAGGCGGACTCAATAACCATTTAAATCCTCGAAGGGCGGGTCCCATGACATGGGCCCTCAACCAAGGAATGAACCTTAGGAATGAGACCTAATCCTAACCCCTTAATACCCAACAAGAAATCGATCATCCACTTAATACCTTTTTCCCATGGAAGACCTACTTCTCACACAATATACACACACATTAGACATTTCACATTATGTCGACCACTTGCAGATGCTGGATTTGCCAGGCGGTTCCGGGCATGCTTCTACTACAAGTTGGGCCTAACCTTATATCATAGTGTAATAATTATAATGGCCCATGTCACCTAGAGCTCTCACATTAACCAGTTTTACTTGTAAATCCTGGATATGTCGGTCGGTTCCGGGCAGGCTTCTACTACAAGCAATGGTTAACCTCGTGTCCATGCGCCATTAACTATAATTCAAGGCCATTAACTCACACACATACAAATTCCCATGGGGACATTCAAATTCTATTTTCTAATTTAAACCTATTTATTACGTACTTAATACGTGTTATTATTACGTTAGATTACGATGTGCGTGTGTGTGTGTAGGGGTGTGTGTGTGTATAGGCGTGAATTATGCGAACGAGAATAATGTCCTAACCATTTTGAAATGTTAATCCCTATTCAAATTAACGGTGTACAAGTTATTTCCCATATTCCCTTGAATTATGGCGTAAATATGCATATTAACATGTAACAATCAAAATGGGAAAACAACAATATCAACACAAAACTTGTAACCTAGGTTTGATTTGATTATCTCAACAATAAAAGATAAACAAAGTGCCATATATCCAATATATATAATTTTTGTTTTGAAGTAGATTCACTTTTTATGTAAATTTGTATGCAAAACCTTAATATTTGGACATCTTGTAAACAATATGTTCAAATACTCCACTTGGAATATAGAGATTTAAACATATTCAAATTCACAATTTCTCCAATCTTAACCTTTTGCAACAAAATCACAAATATGAATTTACAAAAAATAAAATCAGACCAATATAGAGAATTATACAACACCAACATGCCTCTATTTTATTATTTTAACCCAAACCCACATATATAAAGAGATTGACCATTTCTCCGTACAAATATAAAATAAATGGAAGATTTGAGGGATTTGATATTGTTTTCTTTTCGTATAAACTCAAATCTTGCTAGGAACAATAATCCAAATTTAGGCTAACAAATAATAGAAAATAACAGAATTAAATGAGTTCCACTCACAGTACTTCGAGATAGAAAACAGTAGAATTTGTTACAGAATTGGATTTGGAACTAACCTCCGCAAATCTGATCCAATCTTTCTATCTATATATATAAGAATCAAATAATCATACATTTATATATATATATATATATATATATATATATATAAACTAAATTTCAGAATTCTCAAACCTATATAAATAGAATAGAGAGGATAGAATTGAGGTTAAAGAAGAAGAAGAGAAATATAACCTTATATTATGGATTTAGCAAATGCATAAAGATGGCGGAGGCACAAGAATGAAATGAAGAATAGGATTTGGGAGAGGCTAGAAGGCTAGTATATAAAGTTGCAAGTGTTAATCAAGTCCGTAGGATCCATTAGATTAAATCCAGACAGTCTGTGTGTGCAATATATATAAAAACCCCTTAAAAATAAGCCTTTCTCACCAAAAACACCCAGGGCGATTGACCCTTTAGCAGGAGCGGTCGATCGCTTGGGTCGGGTTTTGTCTAAGAAACTTAGTTTCCTGGTTTGTTGCCTAATTTATTAAACGTTTATTTATTACATTGATTTCTTTCCTTTGTTTGTTTATCCTTGTCCCCCAGTGTATATAAATATATGCACACAAATTCAAATTCACATGGTATATTCATTTCATGCTAATCCATAATTAGCATATTCCATATTTATATATTTATTTGAAATTCAAACATTGTGTGTTAATATTTACACACAACTTGTTTTATTAACATCTTTTGCATACACACTCCGTTTTCAGTAAATAAAATATGAAAACGGATCAGAATCTGGCCACGAACGCAACTACAATACCTTCGTGGCCCAATTCCCAATTATTAAAAATTTCATTTTTAGCCCATTAACTTATTATTGATTATTATTTATTTTAAATTAAATTACCCTATTTTTATTTCAGATTTATTTTGCGGGGTGCTACATTCTTCCCCCCTTAATAGAGATTTCGTCCCAAAATCTTTCCAAGGGAGCAAAAACACAACTCGCTTTAACAAATATGTTATACATCCATGTTATTTTATAAACATCCATAACTCATTGCGATTATGTACTGTAGACTTACTAGAGTGAGCCTAATCCTAGTATGTAAGTGTAACATGTGATTCTGCATGCATGCAAAATTTCCTAACGTGCATATAATTACTATATGAGTGCACGGTGCACTTGTGTTGCAACAATCTTCTACCATTCAATCTAGAAACCACAATGCAACCATAGAATCCTAAATTTCCAATAAAGGCCGCAAAATTTAATTTTTTTATGCCTTCCTTAGAATTCCCCCATAATATACTCGAACCAATCTAACTAATTAATGCAGAGTCTTGAAATCCCATATTCCAAAATATCTATGGTTGCACAAGACTCCCAAAATTCCGTCTTTGTCCCTGTTTCTTAACTAGGCCCTACCAAAATTTTGTCGTACTATAAAGGTATCTTACCAAACATAAAACGGTTATGGTCTCCTATCATCAATAATATCTTTTACCCCTAACTTCGGGAAAGCCCAAAATACAATACCGACTCTCTGTCGTTCACAAGTTGCCTAATCAAATTAGACTTTTCCTAAAATCTAACCACAAATTTGGTTCGAGTTGAAATTTGTCAATGGTTAGTCCATCAACACTTTTGTATTTTAGATGGCCTCCTTGAAATTCTTTAAGAGTGCCCACTAATTACCAAAAAGATAATTACGCTACTCCAAAAAAGATAACTATTATTCCTATTGTCTAAGAGATCTAAGATGCAACTCTTCCTATTATTCCTAAAGCTCTGGTTGTCTTCAGTTTGTCCTTCAGTCTTCGAATAAGATGTAACTCAAAAACTAGAATATTCTTAAACCAAATTTTATGAAATTAACGTTCTATCATATACTAATAACTAGAATATTTTTTCTATGCTCCAATTTGCTGGAACTTAAATTCCAATAAAAGATTCTTTGCTATAATTTCCATAAATTTGCCCAAACATTGATACTGACATATTAAAAATTACAAGAAATGAGTATTATCTTATTTTGAATGGATGGTATAATCTATGTGTTAAAACGTAAAATTACACATCACACCCTTTTCATTTTTATGTACATTCCTTATAATTCCAAATGTAGTTCTTTTTGTGAAAAACAACAAAACGGCTAATTTATGAAAATCAAACAAATACCCTTTAAGCAAACCAAAAAGCAGTCATACTTAAATTAAAATGGCTAGTAAAAATCCAATATTTAAGCCTATTCCTTATTCTCATGCTTCGAGTTTTCACTCTTGAGGATGAAATTTTTTTTAAGGCTAAACTTCTTCTTTATTGAATGTTCCAAAAATCACATGACCACACATTTCCTCCTCGTAGGCTACAAATCTAATTCCATTATTAAATTCAGAATCTCATAAATGGTAGATCACTAAACTTAGTATCCCCATGAAATCCTTTCTTAATCATTTATTTCAAAATTTAGATAAGCGTTTCAAATCCCAACATCACAGGTATAATTAGGGATTTATTACTGATATCATTTTATACCCTTACCCAATCAATACTGGGGACCACTAGTAACCACAACCTAAAAACTCTCTTTTGGAAGTTTTTTCCTACAATTACATGGTCTAAGAGGTGTTGAGGTCTTAATACTTTTATTCCAATTCCTTAAGATGCCAATCCATTTTTAAAATTTTCCACCTTTGTCTTTCTCATAATTGTGGTCCATCCATTCTCAAAACCAGACCATTTCATGAATACTTACTTAACTCTTTCAAGCTTCTTTAAGCTTGATAATATATTCATTTTCTCCAAACCAATTTATTTTTTCTAAATTAGTCCTTAAAATCCTCTTTTGATCTAATTAATTACAAATTTGATTCCTACTAAATTTGCAGTTAACATCCACAAATCTTTCTATGAAATCGCGACTTGCGGTAAGTTACGTTACACTTATACATATACACACTAATCGCTAGATACAGATATAAACATACTAATTCCTAGACTAAACTATTTAGGGAAATCTATTTAACAACCAACTTTTGATTCTGGAAATACTATACCTCACCATCCTTTCAAATAGAAACTTCTACGACTGATGCTAAAATTTCCAGATTAGGCTGTGCAAGTTATCCGTACTTAGTCCTAGAACCTAATTCTAACTTACTTAATCAATACCCTTTCTAGGGTTATTTCTTTTTATAAATGGGGAATTTATTGGTTACACAAAATATATTCTTTTGAATACTGTTATATCCTTATTAGTGCACAAATTCAAAAATAAGTATCTAATACCTTATTATTAAAACCTGAAATGTTAAATCTTTGCGGAGATTTAAATGCACATTGAACTAAACTGGATGTCAATACATGATTTGTTTTAATTAAAACATCCTTTAAAAATGTTACAATAAGGAGTCAAATGATTCTTTTAAAATTTTAAATAAATGTTTAAAATAAGAGTATGAATACTTTTCCTTTTAAACACTTAACTTTATTGACTATTTGAATGTCAGCCATTCATATCTTCAAAACGGTCAATAAAACATTTTGATAGCTTATAAAAAAATTGCTCATTCTATTTTAGAAAATAGAATCTTAATTAATATCCAAGATTAAATTATGCGGTAATTAAGTTTTCAAAAATGTCTAACGACATTCATTTAATACAAAATGTCCTATTGAAAACAATAAATACCTTAATTAATATTCATAAATTTTTGTAAACAATTACTGCTGAATTTTCAAAATTTATTATTTCTTCACACAATACCACTTTGAAACGTTTCTCAAGGTTTGTGTATCTTTTAAAATAAAGCTTAATAACTTCTTTACTAGACATTTCAAACAAATTCCCCATTTTTAAAATTATAACATTTGTTAAATGCTCATAAATTCTTAAATTAAGAGTAAAATAATCTCTCTTATTTTAACACTTGTCTTTTATTTGTATTGCGAATGCCAGTCTTTAATGTCTTTCAAAACGACAAATATTTTGAGACAAATGCTTGTTTTTATTTGAAACAAGATTTTAGTAATTCAACTTTAAAATTAAGTAGCAGTTAAGCCTTCTAACACATTCATTTCTATATTCTCAATTTATGATGTTATTACCAAATTATGTTTTAAAACTTTAATTTGAGACTGTATTCATTTTAGCAATACAGTTTAAAACCTTTACTGCTCTACACGTATACCCTTATCAAATTTTCCATCAATGGTGCATTTTAACTTAGGAAATCCTTAATTACTCATTACACTTTGTTTGCACAATACGGGTGCTTTTCAAAAAATTAATTTAATAATCATAAACAAATCATAAGTTTCTAAATTAATTTATTGGAGTAATCGTTCCCCATTTATTCTACTCCCAGTACTATTACTTCCCCAAAACTCCTTATTATAAGCTATGTGGTTAAAGCTTCACCAAAGCCCTGCAACATCCTCGTTATAGCCCATAACGCTCTCAATCGCTACATTATTTCAATTTAGCATTGATGAATAGTAGATCCGATTTTAGCCCCGCTATTTTCCGCTGCATCCGCTAAATCAAGGCTTTTTACAGAAATGCTACTTTGCCCGCTTTTCATTTTGTCAAAAACTACGGTAGAGACAAAAAAATAGGAGGTCCACCCCTTGAATTACACAAATAACCCCCTGAATTCAATGCTTGCCACCCCTGAATTCCGGATTTACCCCTATTTCTTACTTTTTGACAAAAACCTTTTCGGGTATTGTAGCATTTGTCCGCTTTAGCTGTATTAATATAATGAGCTTGATTTAACTAGTTCTCTTTTTAAAAAAATCAGTAGATTTTACGTAAAGTGCTAAATTTAAGGCATAAGTGCCTAATATATTGTAACAATTATTTACACAAATTTAGCATGCACTACTATGATATTCGTTGATTTTGTTATATATGATTAACTAATATTAGTTTCTTGTAATTAGTTAATTTGCAAATATACGGTTTTACACTTAATGAACATTTTTGTGCCTCCACTGTATCCCCATTATTCCCGTGCTTTATCTCCGTTACACTTTTTCCACATTTGGCGCTATAGAACCGCTAAGCGATTTAACTGCACAGATTATAAGAGAATTTCATTATTTTAAATTATACCCAAATTATGGTCAATAAATTATTTCTCCATTCTCTTTCAAATGAGTATATTTATGATGTTTATCCTACCAAGCTTTATGTCTTCTTTTCTTTCTTCTTCTTTTATTTGAACGTCAGATTTACTGTCATTATTTACATAGGATTTTTAAGAAAAGAATCTTTTCAAATTCATTTCAATATTAAAAGCTTGTTATATTAAAGCAATGACAATTATAAATTTGCCGTTATAATTGTGTACTGCTTGACACTTACATTTACTATCTTTTTAAAGCTCATAACTGAAAACGTTTACTATTATTTGTCAATTAAATAATTCATCTTCTGACTTCCTTAAAGTTTAAATTTATAGTTTGTCCAACATAAGAACAATAAACTTTTCAAATTTCTACAAAATGTTTATTTTCTCAAAACCATATCTCCAATTTTCTTTCCTTAATAGAATTAATATTCAACTTGAGCCTATATTAAAATTTTCTTTTTAAATTAGTTTAATAGTATGTAAAAAATCACTTTTATAGGTGTTACTACCAAAGTTAACCCTAACATAGGCTGGCGGTGAAGGGGTATCGGAAGAACATAAGCACAAAAGAATCTTCCGAAACAAAAAAGCCGAATAATAGAAATAATCGAAAGCAGGAGAGAATGATCTGAGAGCAGCATAAACCGACACCTCCTAGGAAGAAGTTCAAAGTGTATAGAATGCCAACAAAGTTTATCCGACAGGGTCTACCTAACGGGGTCTAACCGGCAGGAAGTTCTGTAGCGAAAGGTCACCTAAGTCAGAAACTAAGAAAAAGGCAGAAGCTCCACCAACTAAAACCCAGAAAGGCAGAAGGGCTATCGGTATTAACCTATTTAATACCGATACGTCAGGAGATAAAGACATCAAGAGTATCAAGCCAAAGGCACATAAAGATTATCCGGAACTAACTTCCGAAACATCTACTGAATAAACACCTAAAGGTCGCACTGATAGACAATAGGAAGCTCGCCCGGAGTTACCTTCCGTAAGACAAAGCTATACCCGGAGATCTCACCAAAAGGAAAACCGAAACCCTAGGAAGGATACAGGCTATCCATACTAAACTACTTAGTACAGACACACCGACAACTATCTACATACATCTCGAGGGAAAGCTCCTCTAAGTATTTATGAGAAAACCGGGAGCCTACATCCAAAAGCATATAACCGAGAGCATGCAACAGGAAGTTCAAAGGCCTTCTAGAAAAAGCTACTACATCAACGAGCCCATATCCCTCTCACAGAGGCCCCAACTGACCGAAACCTTCCTTTCGGAAGCCGTAATCCACACCACAAAGTGGCCCGAAGCTAAAAACAAATGAAGCCAACGAGGAAAGAAGCCGACAAAGGCATCCACAGGCCCAATGGCCCAGTAGCATAAGGGTCCCCGATTTCTCTATAAATAAAACCCCATGGATCACATTGGGGGAGGGGGAGATTTTTCCATTTTTCTCAATTTTGTTCTTTCCTCTTTAAAGAGCTAATCCTAATTCCCAAATCGGATTGAGGATTTCTTCAACTCTTGTAATACATCTACAATTTATGAAGGGAGAATTCTGAGGTCTAAACATCTTGCAATTTGATCATCTTGTTGTGCCAGTATGATGAAACAGGGAGTTAACACTAACCTTTCGTATGAGAAAGTTGATCATGGCACCTTCGTGAAAGAGAATGGGCTTCGTAGAAATTGGAAGTCCTTCTCTTCCTATTTTGAGGGATTGCAATGTTGATCAATTTTCTCATAATGAGCCTAAGGCTTCCTAATCTCGGAAAGGAGATTGTGTGCAGGTGTATAACTTGATCTCCGATGCAACCGAGGCTCTTCAGGCCTGTTTGGCGCAGAAAGGTCATCTGAGTTAATAAGCATTGCGATGCCCTTTCCAAATGAGGGGAAGTATTAGCCTGTTTTCTTCTTATCACAATATAAGTATCATCACATTCATGTTATAGGGAGTAACTAATTTCATAAGATCTTAATTGTGTCAAGCTAAGTGAACCTTCTTCGGGACCTTTCGGAACTCCTTTGTAATGGAAGCGTGGTTTTCACCCCTTGAGGAAAAAATAACTAAGCTTCAAAATCGGGGTTCCAATGTTTAAGGATAGGTAGATTTAGCTAAGTAATATTGGTCTATGAATGTCCATTAGTAACCTTGGATAATGACTGTATCAAATTTCTTGAACACATGTCCTACATAACTTATTCCGGGTGTTGACGGGAAATAACGTTAACATTTTGGCACTAGAAAGAGGGCCTAAACCTCCGCCCTTATGGTTAATTTGTCAAATTCAATTTGGTAAAATTGATTACCCATGGTAGGAAAGATGAAATAAAAAAGATTGGAAGAGCGAAACAAGGAATCGGCTCGCGACCCTTGAAGGAAACATGGATCTAACGCTTAATCTGAACCATAATGAAAGAGGAGCCACATCCAGTCCAACACATCCACCAAATACAAATGCCATGAAAGAAAATGTCGCAAGTTATGCTCTTGGAGAAGCAACTCCAAGAAATACAAGCTCAGATGAATGCTGCTCAAACGCAGAAATCTTCAAAACTCACCAAATCTAGTCAAAGAGAGACGAATAAATTTCCGAAAAGAAAGGCTCCTATTCAGCACTCCGAAGCAAAAGAGAAGCTCAAGGAAACTTCCTCTAAGAATAAGAAATCCCATTTGACAGGAGTAGACCATCAAGGAAATTAATGTGAGTAGGAACAGTCCGGGAGTTCCATCTCTAAAGGTTATGATCCCAAGAGAGCAAACTATGACAACATGGAGGCTTATCTTAAGGACATCGCTCAGAAGACCGTCAAGGACTTGCTAGGAAGAAAAGGGAAGAGGACCCAAGATGACAGAGTTAATGACAACGAAAGGGTAGCTCCTTTCATCGATGAAATTATGAACACCATAATACCATCGAGAGTGAAGGTTCCAACTATAAAGTATCTTGGGACAACTGACCTCGACAATCATTTAATGGTTTTCAACAGCCAGATTGATCTCTACAATGCTTCCGAAGCCGTCAGATGTCGTCTTTTCCCAGTGACCTTTCAAGATGCAGTAGCAAAGTGGTACTATCAGTATATAGAAAACACCATTTATTCGTGGAACTAGTTCTCCTACGAATTTTCCGCCAAGTTCTGCATCTGCAAAAATCCGACAATGGACTACACAATCATCGCCAACATCAAACAGAGGCGCAGGGAGTCTCTAGGAGATTACTTGAAGAGGTTCAATATCGATGTGTTAAAGGCCAAGGATATGAACGACCGCGACAAATTGATAGTTGTGCATTCAGGGCTAATCGAAAACACCCCTTTTGGAAAGAATTGTACATTCATGGCTGTAAAGACTTACAAGACTTTCACTTCCAAGTCGACAAGTTTATTCGCATGGACGAATTGTACTTGAAAAAGAGAAAGTTCAGGCCACAAGGGGAAGGAGGTAGGTTGAACTTTGGACGAAAGCCCCGGAAGGGAAACCAAAAGAGATCAAGATGGGAAGATTCTAATACCAACTCGGTTGCTCTTAACAAGCCCATCTCGTTTTGTATGCTATCACAAGAGAAAGGGTTAATAACTTCCCCATCTTGTTCAAAGCCAAGAATTCCCCTGAACCTTATTCTGGCAAAAAGTATTGCAAATTCCATAAGACCAACAGACATAAGACTGACGAGTGCAAGGTATTGGACGGTATTATTCAAAATGGAGGACCACACCATGCCGGAAACTGTCTGAGAGCTAGGAGTCAATATATAAAGGAAGCCATGGAGGGAATATTCTCTATTCGAGAAGAACCATCATTGAAAAACGCACGTTATGCTCTCAAAATGCACAACCTATTAGTCTCTCCGGAAGAAATGAAGAAAGGGGTCCACCACCCACATAATGATCCCCTTATGATAACAACACAAATAGGGCTCTTGGTTGTTTCAAAAATCCTTGTGGATACTGGGAGTGCCATTAATGTCATCTTCAAGCATGCTTTCGATCAGATAGGAATTTCTGAGAAAAAGTTGGAGCCAAGCAACGAACACATCTTCGGCTTCAACAACAAGGGATCGACTCTGGTGGGGCAAATCAACCTTTTGGTTCAAGTTGGACTGTCTCCGCTTCATAGGACCTTCGACACTTGCTTCGTTGTGATCGATCAACCATCCTATTACAACACCTTCTTTGGACGACCAGCTTTGGAGGAGATGGAAGCTTTTGTCTCTTCCAAATATCCTATGTTAAAATTTCTAACCAAACAGGGATGTGGTACCATCAAGGGAGAACAGTTTAGTTCCCGCGAACTGTACTTCGCAATGATTGACAAATACAAAAGGGAGTGTTCTTCGTACTTTGATTCTTCCATTATTTTTATACCTTCGGATAAGGGATTCTTACATCCCATACTCAAAGCTAAGATAAAAGTTAATAAGGTTGACAGGCATGTAAATGGTAGGTACACTTCTTTGAAAAGAAAGAGGAAGAGATATGATGAGGTAAACTTGACTGAAGAAGGAGAAATCGTCACGGACTTAGATTCCAGAGGGGACAATGAAAGAATGAAACCAATAGAAGACGTAGAAGAGATAAGCATTAATTCAAAAGATGAACTGAAGGTCGTCAACATAGGGGAAAGGCTAACAAAGCCCCTTAAGAGAGAACTAATTCAGTTCTTACAACTCAACAAGGATGTTTTTGCTTGGATCCATTCAGACATGATCGGTATAAACCCTTCTATTATGAGTCATAACTTAAACATCGACCCTTCAGTGATCCCGATTCGGCCAAAGAAAAGGCAATACAATAGAGATCGGTTAGAAGCCTTGAAGGAGGAGGTCAAAAGGTTAGAAACTAACGGGTTTATCTGGGAAGTCCTTTACCCAAAATGGTTAGCCAATCCTTTGCTAGTAAAGAAATCCAATGGGAAGTAGAGAAGTGTGTTGATTACACGAATTTAAACAAGACTTACCCGAATGGTTGTATCCCCTTCCGTGAATTGACCAGTTAGTTGATGCCACGAGTGGTCATATGATACTATCTCTTATGGATGCTTACTCAGGGTACAACCAAATTCCGATGCATGAACCCGACGAGGAGCATACAAGCTTTATCACTGATTGAGGAACATTTTGCTATAAAGTGATGCCCTTTGGGTTTAAGAATGCGGGAGCAACATACAAAAGACATGTTCTAAGAACAAATAGGGCGCAATATGGAAGTATATATGGATGACATGTTAGTGAAGTCCCCCAGAACAGAGAACCATCTAAAGGAGTTGGAAGAAATTTTCAAGGTCTTATGGAGTTACCAAATGAAGTTAAACCCGCAGAAGTGTTATTTTGGGGTACAATATGGAAAGTTACTGAGATATATGGTAAGTGAGCAAGGGATTGAAGCTAGCCCTGACCAAATCCAAGCCATAAGAGACATGGAAGAACCTAGGACAAGCAAGGAAGTCATGAGCTTAAAGGAGAAGGTAGCAACCCTCAGTAGGTTCATTTCCGAAGCCACTAACAAACGTGTCCATTTCTTCGATGTTATAAAGAAAAAGAAGAATTTCGAAAGGAACGAAGAATGTAGAAAGGCCTTTCAAGAATTAAAAGTTTATATGGGAACTCCCCCGACTTTATCCAGTCCCGAGAAAGGAGACGATCTATCCCTATATATGGATGTATTAGAATATGTGGTAAGCTCAGTCCTAATAAGAGAGAGCAATGGGATTCATCACCCAATTTATTACGTCAGCAGAAGACTAAAGGACGCGGAAACCTGATACCCAGGAGTGGAAAAACTAGCATATTGCCTAGTACTTATCGCACAAAAGCTAACAGGGTACTTCCAAGTTCACCCCGTTAAGGTTCTAACTAGCTTTCCGCTTAAACAGGTGTTCAGTAAGCCAGAAACCTCCGGGAGGTTAGTTAAATAGGGAGTTGAACTTAGCCAATATGAGATTGAATTTCACCCTCGAACGACATCTAAAGGACAGGCTCTTATAGACTTCGTGAATGAGTGCACAAGCTTCGTTACAGAGCAATCAGTTAAAGATAATGACTTGAAGGTCAAGTGGCAACTTTTTATAGATGGATCTTCTAACGAACAGGGAGCAGGGGCAGGTTATATTTAATTAACCCTGAAGAGCACTGCTTGCACTACGCTATGAAGCTAGGATTCCTAGCAACTAACAATGTAATCGAGTATGAATCAATGATGGCTAGTTTGAATTTGGCACTACAGTTGAAGATACCTCAAATAGAAATTTTTAGTGATTCACAGCTAACGGTAAACCAAATAAAACAAAACTATCAAACCAAGGATTCACGGCTAACCCCATATGTGAAGAGGATATTAAAAATGCTTTCCCTGTTTGAGGATTTTTCAATTCATCAAATATCCCGCAGGGATAATGCTCAAGAGGATTCACTAGCCAAATTAGCCAACTCCAACTCGAGTAATTCCCGCGAGTTATCAAGAAAGGCGCAGTATCGAGCATGGAGAATCGAAAACGAGGAAAGAATTATTAGTCTTAAATAGGTCCCAAGCCTTGAGAAGGGAGGATGAAGGAAACAAAGAGGGAAACTCTGATAGGGAACCTCCCTTAAGGAAAACAAACTGCCACCATGAAAATACATGGATAACTCTTATGATAGACTATCTTCTGAACGGAACCTTGCCCCTTAGTAAGCAAGACGTGAGAAGGATAAAACACCAAGCTCCTACATTTGTGGTTACAGATAAGATATCCAAAAAAAGGGACATTCGCTTCCTTATCTAAGATGTGTAAGCTCTGAAGGTGGGCTTAACCAGTTGAAAGAAGCTCATGAAGGATGGTGCGGAGGCCATTCCAGTGGAATTAAGCTAGGCAAAAGGGTCATGAGACAAGGTTATTATTAGTCATAGATGGTTAATCAAGCAATTGAACATGCCAAGAAATGTGAAATATGTCAAAGGTACTCTAAGGTAGCTCAGCTTCCTCCTAGCGAGCTAACCACTATCTCAAGCCCTCGGCCATTCGACGCATGAGGGATAGATTTAATCAGACCCTTGCAGATCTCCAAAGGAGGAGCTAAGTATGTCGTAGTAGCTATTGACTACTTCACCAAATGGGTTAAGGCAGAACCCCTTCCGACAATCACGTCTAAAAAGGTGTTAAGATTCGTAATAAAGAATATTGTTAACAATTTTGGAATCCCTCACAAAATGATATCAAATAATGGAATACAATTCGAGAGCGAAGAATTCACTCGGTTTTTGAGAAAAATTGAATCATTCAAAGTTTTTCCTCGGTGGCTCATCCAAAGGTTAACGGAGCTGTGGCAGCTACCAACAAAACCATAAAGACAATTATTAAAAAAAACGCCTAAACCAACCCATAGGAAATTGGGCCGAAGAGTTGCCTTTAGTGCTTTGGGCGTATGGAACCTCTGCCAAAACAACAATGGGACACACCCCATTTTCCTTGACATATGGATGCGAAGCTATGTTTCCGGTTGAGGTCGAAATCCCATCGCATAGAAGGATAGTATATGCATTTAATCCTAATCAGGAGTTAAGAAAGGAATCCTTAGACTTAATACAGGGATTAATAGATGAGGCTACAATCAGAACAACTGAATATAAGAGAAGGATTACGAAGTACTACAACACAAAGGTCAGGACGAAAACTTTCGCAAAAGGAGAGTTAGTTTTGCAAAGAGTGATGGCTAACACAAATAACCCAGCGGATGGCCCTCTCGGCCCAAAGTGGGAAGAACCCTTGATCATCCATCAAGAAGTTATGCCCGGAACATATCGAATATGCAGACCCAATGGTGATCTTGTTCCAAGAACATGGAACTCGGAACATTTAAGCCCATACTTCTCAATGATATAGGAATAAGGAAAAACATTTCCCATCAAAGAAGGTCATGTAACCAAGGGCATGGAAACCCTTTCAGTAGCTTAAGAGGGACCCAAAAAAGGTCAAGCTGAAAAATGGATCAAATCCCTTATCATCACCAAAATTGGTCGTGACGAGGCATCATCCAGAGAGGGGATGGTGTGTTTGTCTTTCTCTATGCCTAAATCAGAGGGGGCTAGGTTAATGCATCTAAAGTGTAAGCCTCCGTTTCACACCAGAAATGGTCGCGGCGGTGCATCTAAAATTAGCACGCCCTCCCTCTGCTCGTAGAAGAGTACGTCCTGCCTCTGCTAGAACTAAGCACGTCCTACCTTTGCTTGTAGAAGAGCACGTTCTACCTCTTCTTATGTTCCGCGTTACCCGTAGAAGGGAACGCGAACCCATATAATCACCTACGATGGTCAGGATAGGGTACCCCTCGGAGGGAGGGGTGGCGTGTAAGCCTCTATCAGTACCTACGATGGTCAGTATAGAGCATCGAAAGAGTAAACCTTAGTTTTGTGCCTACAATGGCCCTGTCTAAGTTTCTAAGACCTTATCATTACCTACGATGGTCAGGATAAGGCGCCTCCTAGAGGAAGGTCGGGTAAGTCCTTGGGCCTTGCTTGTGGATAAGCTAGCCAAGCGCACCGGACGCACAGTCCCAGAGAGTGGCCAACAAAGCACGTACATCCTATGATTTGACATCAAAAGCCAGGGAGTTCTCAGGAAGCATGTAAAGCCACTGCTTCACAAATCAAATCCAAGGGGGATGCCAAAACATTAATGCTGAAAGGGGTTTTCGGTCTTCTATATATATTAATACCCGAATTTGGGTTGATTCGGCTCATCATAAATGCCAGAAGGGGTTTCCGGTCTTCTATCTATATTAATACCCGAATCTGGATTGATTCGGCTCTTCACAAATGCTAGAAGGGGTTTCCGATCTTCTATCTATATTAATACCCGAATTTGGGTTGATTCGGCTCTTCACAAATACCGGACGGGGTTTCCGGTCTTCTAGCTATAATAATACCCGAATCTGGGTTGATTTGGCTCTTCATAAATGTCGAAAGGAGTTTCCGGTCTCCAATCTTTTAATACCTAAATCTGGGTTGATTTGGCTCTTCATAAATGCCTAAAGGGGTTTCTGGTATCTAATCTTTTAATACCCGAATCTGGGTAGATTTGGTTCTTCCTAAATGCCGAAAGGGGTTTCCGGGCTTCTATCTATATTATTACCCGAATCTGGGTTGATTCATCTCTTCACAAATGCCGGAAGGGATTTCCGGTCTTCTATCTATATTAACAACCGAACCTGGGTTGATTCGGCTCATCACAAATGTCGAAAAGGGTTTCTGGTCTTCCATCTATATTAATACCCGAATCTGGGTTGATTCGGCTCATCACCAATGCCGGAAGGGGTTTTCGACCTTCTATCTATATTAATTACCCGAAAAAGGGTTGGTTCGAAACTTCTATTAATGCCATAAGGGTTTTTGGTATTTTATCTATAGTAATACCTTAATCTGGGTTGATTCAGTTCTTCACAAATACCGAAAGGGGATTCCTGGTGTTTAATCTTCAGGTTAATCAAGTAAGAGTTGGTTTAAAGATGCTATCATAGCAGGGAACCGACCATTAGCTCTCAATCCTTAACGAACTAGAAAGAGCTAGCCTAAAAGCAATGCCTTGTAGGTTTCATGACGCCATCCAGCATTAAGAAACAACTCAAAAATGAATAGAATGGAATCCAAAGAGAAAATTTTGACTTGGAAAGTCGAAAACACCCCTTCACTAGGGGGAAAATGTTACTACATATAGTCTGGCGGTGAAGGGGTATCAGAAGAACATAAGCACAAAAGAATCTCCCGAAAACAAAAAAGCCGAATAATAGAAATAACCAAAAGCATGAGAGAATGATCTGAGAGTAGCATAAATCGGCACCACCCACGAAGAAAGGAGTTCAAAGTCTACAGAATGCTAGCGAAGTTTATCCGACAGGGTCTAGCTAACAGGGTCTACCCAGCAGGAAGTTCTGTGGCAAAAGGTCACCTAAGGCAGAAACCAAGAAAAAGGCAGGACCTCCGCCGATTGAAAGCCAGAAAGACGGAAGGGCTATCAGTATTAACCTGTTTAATACCTATACGCCAAAAGATAAAGACATCATGAGTATCAAGCTAAAGGTGCATAAACATTACCCGAAACCAACTTCCAAAACATCTGTTGCATAAACACCGAAAGGTCGCACTGATAGGCAACAGGAAGCTCGCCCGGAGTTACCTTCCGGAAGACTAGGCTATACCTGGAGATATCACTAGAAGGAAAACCAGAACCCTAGGAAGGATACTGACTATCCATACAAAACCACTTAGTATAGACACCGACAGCAGTTCCAAACTGGAAGCTATCTACATAGATCTTGAGGGCAAGCTCCTCTAAGTATTTATGATAAAACCAAGAGCCTACATCTGGAAGCTTATAACTAAGAGCATGCAACAGGAAGTTCAAAGACCTTCTTGAAAAACTACTACATCAACGAGCCCATATCCCTCTCACAGAGGCCCCAGCTAAACGAAACTGAAACACCCCACCTCCGTTATGGTCACTCACAAAGGGAATGCATTAAGCTTGGTGAAGCATTTTAGGTAAAAGGCATAGATAATTTACAAGATAGACATATATAACTGCGGAAAAATGAAATCATTTTATAAATAGCATGGTTCAGTCAAAACATTACAAGCATTGCCTCAAAGCCCAACTTCTAAATTATTACAATAAAACATCCGTCTTGATTTAAAACTCCAGTACATAAAGAAGCATAAAACAATAGTAAAGCAACATAAATCCCCAATAAAAGTGTAACCACAGCCATAACCCAAGAAGAGAGAATCCAAGCAATACATCTACTCTCTTCAAACTGGAAAAGGTCTGCACTAAGCTGAAGTATTCCCTCCCTGCGGACCGGGGGGGGGGGGGAGGGAGGGGGGAAGGCGAAAGAAAATAGGTCAGACATAAGTCTGGTAAGACCAGTGATTATTCAGCATGTAAACAAGTTAAAGGATCATGACATGAATAAATTGAACATAGGACAATACCATAGAAATAAGATAACATAAAATAAGACAAGATAAACTGAATATACTTATCGCACTCATTTCCATTTCTCTGCACCTACTAACGAATTTTTCAACTACCATCATGTATTCATAACAAAGTGATCCCTTTCCCGATCGGCTTCTACTCGCATGCATTTCTTACTTGTGTCATTCGGTCCCGCTCGATTGTAGATACCTGTGCTGGTTCCACCATGGGGTGTATCAATTCCTATGGTGGCAACCCGACACAAATTCAAGATGCATAGTGTATAATACTGATGCCCAGTGCCTGCTTTTCCACTCCGGAGTACGTGCACGCCCATACTCTGTCGAAACTACACTGCTGCGCCCCCTGCCGCTATTTTGATTGCTTATAATCAGCCCAGTAATCGTGCCCCACCATGCATAGTTCAGGGTACCGTGATACATCTATGTGGGCTACTGCTGAAATGGGTCCCCATTGCTAGGGTTTCCTAATCAACACGTTATAACAGTTAAGTGTTCTCAAAATTTACCTAACCTCACCCATCTGTTTTGCTAACATGTTGTATTGGTTAAGTGTTTCCTTAATTAACTTAACCCTACCATTCTTAGCATGTCTGTTCCTTAGCTTTAATTAATTCATTAAAGCACCAACCTCTCACATTATATCTATATTGTTGCAGTCGCTGGATGTGCCGGGTGGTTCCGGGCAGCCTTACACCGCAACTCAATCTAACATCAGGTTTTTTGGGCTTAATGTGCTAACCTCTCACATTAGATCTATATTGTTGCGGTCGCTGGATGTGCCGGGCGGTTCCGGGAAGTCTTACACCGCAACTCAATCTTACCTCGGGTTAGGCATGTTCATCTTTTGCCAATTTACATATTTGTCATATGTGTCAAATTTTCCACAAGTCTAGTAAATACAAGTTTATGCCACATTCCTAAGCTATGCCCAAAATTTACTAAATTCAATTTTCCCCGCGTTTAACGCATGTACAACAAGATTCAATCTAATTTCCGAATGAACTTAGTATTCACAAAAGCAAGTAAAAAGGGGAAAAATAGAGAAGGAGCATAAGAATTGACGTAAGGAAAAATAGGCATGTAAAGATGTAACAAATTCAAGAATCACGTTTCAATGTTGTACATTAACACTATGTGTAGACAAGCTAAGCAATTCACACCATAGGTATAAAGATTAGACAGAGTTGGACTTAAGAGAATTCCTAATTTAATGTACAACATGATAAGTCCCATTTGATAAATCACAATAGTCTCATAGGCATAGGTTGTACAACATGAAAAGTTCCATCCTATCAATCACAACAGTCTCACAGGCATGATAGGTTCATTTATGTCAGTCCAATAGTCTCATAGGCATGATAGGTTCCATTATGTCAGTCTAACAGTCTCATAGGCATAAGCAATTTAGATTAGACAAAAAGATGGGCACGAATCAGAACTAGGCATCGTTCTAGATCTGATGATTACAGTCATGATTTCTATTAGATGTTTAAATCTAAATAATAACTAAACTTACAGAAAAAGGACGGATCTTGTATTCTGGGATCTGATTTCTGAATTTGAAAAGCTATCCTTTGACGTAGACGCTTGATTTTAAGTTCTTCTAATCGATGACTAATTTGGATTTATTTTTCTAGTTAGGAGAATATGAAGGAGGCTAGGCTAGCTTGTAGATGAACAACATGACGACACCATAGTCTTACGGTTATGAGATTAGGGTCTAGGTTTGGCTACGTATATATAGATGTCTAGGATTAATTCTAGGCTTTAGATTAGTCTAGGAGAAATCAGAGCCATCAAACCAAAGAGATGTGTCATCCAGCCAACCATAGCACAACACATAAGCCCTAACACCTCAGAAATTAGTCATTGGCCAATCAGAGAAAGCCACATCAGCTCAGGACTAAAGAAATTCGTCACAGGAAGCAGATCTCAAAGGGGTCGACTCCCTACAGGGGGGTCGACACCTATGTCGACTCCCCTTGGGGGTAGGGTGGGTGGGGGGGTTCGACACCCTAAGCACGAATTTTCCCGCTCAGCCTGTTCTGTCCGAATTTTGAATTTTGAACTGGATTTATTATTTAACTATTATTTTCTGTTTATTCTTGAAATCTTCTGAACTCCATAACTTCTTCATACGGAGTCCGATTCACGTAAACTCGAACTCTATCTCAAGCAGAATTCCAAGACGAACGCAATGGCGTAACCCGTTTCCCTTAATTATTCTTATAAAAATTAAGTGTTCTTAGATTTGTTAATTTTAATATTTACAGAAAATACGGGGTGTTACATTCTCCCCTCCTTAGAGGATTTCGTCCCCGAAACCTCTAAGTTAAGAAGAATGTATCCTAACATCCGACATCCATCTACTCTACCATTAATCACAGGCATCCATTGTCCTTAAAAGACTTCTAATGCTTTCATGATCATATGCATAGTGTGTGTATATGTCCTTATCTAATGCAAAATCAGGCGGTCTACTGATTCAGTTGACCTCCTTGATGCGAATCATGTCAGTGCTATGAGTCCATTATGTATGCAATTATTCCTAATTGTATTTTTTAACTTCTACATGATTGCACAATCATTCATACAAATGCAACGTCCACATGATAACACATCAAGTTTCAATCCATATATAAATTCATATATGCATATGCAATATGAAAGTGACTGAGCCGATCTAGTACCTAGTGTGTTTATATGCATCCACCTGCAACCACTTGCAACCATCAATCATAACATGTTTCAAATACATGTTTGCATCCATTGGTTTCTACCTAAGGATCAAGAATAGGACCGAGGAGATATACTTAAGAGATAGATACAAGCATGCATAAACTTTTGGAAAAAGAGAATAAGAATGTACCCTCAAAAAGATAAGGGTAGGCTGCGCGTATCTTATCCTCAGTCTCCCACATCGCGTTTTCCTCAGCATTACTCCATTGTACTTTAACTAGCTTAACCTCACGATTGCGTAGCCTTTTAACTTCTGTACCCAAGATACGAGTTGGAACTCTTCTCACCGTTGCTTCTCGTTCCACCTCTATTTCCTCTAGTATGCTTGGCTCCACAACTTCCGCAGACACATGTAAGCACTTTCGTAGATGAGAGACATGAAATACATTATGTACTCCAGCCAATCTTTCGAGCAGCTCTACTTTATAAGCCATTTCCCAATTCTCTCAATGATAGGAAATGGCCCTACAAATCTTGGTGACAATTTTCCTACGGACCCAAAGCGAACGACATTCTTCAAAGGAGATACTTTAAGAAAAACTTTGTCTCCAACCTCAAACTCAAGGTCGGTCCTTCTTTTGTCAGCGTAGGACTTCTGTCTATCTTGTGCGGTATCCATTCGTCCTTGTATCAAGTCCACCTTCTCTAAAGTTTCTCTGATCATGTCAGGCCCAAGTACGAGCTTGTCTATAGACTACCACCAACAAGTTGGAGATCGACACAGTCTTCCATGTAAAGCCTCAAAGGGTGCCATGCCTTTGGTGGCTTGGTAGCTATTGTTATAGGCGAACTCCACCAAAGGAAAATGATCCTCCCATGTTCCTCCAAAGTCAAGAATGCACAATCTCAAAAGATATTCTAATACACTGTTCACCCTTTCCGTCTGACCATCGGTTTGAGGGTGATAGGCAGTGCTCAAGCATATCTGTGTGCCTACAGCCGCTTGCAAACTCTTCCAAAACTCGCTCGTAAAGATAGGGTCTCGATCACTTACTATGATGGAGCGCATTCCATGTAGTCGAACTACCTCTTTAAGATAAATGTGTAATGACCCGGATTTTTGATCTGTTAATTTTTAAATATTTAATATTTGTTTTAAATATTTAGTTGATAATATAAATTAATTTTTATATTGAATTATCGATTTAATAATCGAATATAATTTAATTTAGAATATATCGAATTATTGTAATTCGAAATACACTTGAAATCAAAGTTAAAAATTGAATCAAAATGATTCAGATGATAAGTAGGAATTTTATTTGATATATACGATAATAAATAATAATTTATTATCAAAGAATTTGTGGTTTTCAAACTTAAATTATATTATTTTAATTTAATATGGTATATATGTTGAAATTAAATTTCAGAATATTTAATGTTGAGTTCAGAATAGGGTTATTACATTGAAATGTCGGTCAGTACGCTAGAATAGCGGTTCGTGATTTAAATTAATGGACCCAAAGATATTTGATTGTGGATAGGTATGAAGTCAAATCGATATCCATCTAAAAAGAATAAAAATCTCTTTATGTCGAATCGTATTAAATTCGAAATCAAATCGATTTAAAAATTGTTATGTACTTAACCAACATACATTTAATACTGTGTACTTCATGTTCCCCTCCTTCTCCTATAAATTACGACACCCTCATTCTCTTTCCAGTGTTCTTCTGAGAGAAAACAAATGCCGAGATCTTCAAAGTAAAAATGGATCCTTTCTTCATTTATAAAACCCAAGCTTTTTTTATTTCCTTCCATTTAAAAGTCGCGTCTGCCCCCTTTTCCATTTTTATTCCTTCCAGTTCAAATCGAAATCAATACTTGCCATCATTCCTCTGTAAATCGAAAATAATCTTCCATATCTATTTCTTTTCCATTAAGTTCCTAATTCAAAATCGAAGAAGCATATGGGCGAAGCGATGTCAGGTTGGGGATGACGAGTTCAATTTCTTCGTGTCTCGGTAGATTGCGAGTTTGGGGGTTTCCATCAGAACTTTGTCGCTCCTATGTATATTGAGTAGTGGTGGACTAGGGTTAGATTTTTGGTGGCACAGTGATTAAGGAGTACGATCTACTAATTGTTGAAAGGTGCGAACATGAAGTGGTGATCAACAACAGTGCCACTACTTGGAGCGGTTGCGAATCGCGATGTCTCTAAGGATGAATGAGGCGAGTGTAGTGGAGTACAAGGAGTTCGGATATGTTTATTGGGTTTCAAATGGATGTTGTCGAGCTGTTTATCTCGCTGTTAGGAGGGTAGAGCGATGAAGACTTGTAATTTTAAATGTAGATAAACAAGGTGATGGCAGATTCATGGTGGCGTGAGTTGAGGTGGTTGTTCTGGAGGGCGTTTAAGTGTTGTGTGATATTAATGGTTTAACAGTTTTGGGTTTGGGTGGAATGAGTTGGATGTGAGGAAGTTCAGCCAAGATTGAAATAGATACAATGAGCATTTTATTTGGAGTAGAGGAAGAGCTAGGCCTTTAGTTTCAATTCAAACTGGAAGTGGGTTTATGGTGGGGTTGGTAGCAAGGAGTCTGATGTCGAAAAAGGGGAAAATGATGATGCCGAGTATGTCAGGCAATTTCATGGACTTCCTTCTGGAGCTATTCAAATTGGAGGAAATATTAGTGATAAAAAAATCGGCAGTTTGGAGTAGGCATGATATCAAACTGAAGAAGAAAAGATTTGGAAATTTATAAATGGAAATAAAGGTACTTTTTTAATTTAGTAATTTTATTGCATTTAAAATTTATTCGATAGCTTAAATAAATAATGTTATATTAAAATATATACAAGATTGTATCGAATGGAGTCAATCGAGGAATTCATGGCTGTGGATTACATAAGCTGAAATTAAAATCAGAACAGATCGGATTAAAAAAACCACGGTGAGTAATTCTCACTCAAGAATTTTATTTAAATTATTTTTATCATTAAAGATAGCTTGTTGGTTGTTTGGTTGCATTTAAATATTATTGATCCTGTTTAAAATATATTAGTTATATAAGATTGGTGATTGTGGTTATTATATACATATTGGTGATTGATAGTTCCCGCAGTACCATTAGCGGATGCCCGAAGTATCATTAGCGGATGACCCTATGTGCCCCACGCTATGATAGTGGATGACCTTCATACCGCGATATCCTGCCTCGAAGTAGGATGGGTATTATTTATGTTGGCTAACGTCTGTGGATGCAGGAAAACAGGTTGAAGGGATCTAACTGGATTCCTCAAAAATATTATTATTTGTTTGTTCTCATATATATTATCATATATGATGTGTTAGAAAGTCCGTGGTTAATAATTGGTATTTTTGATTGGTTAAAATATCACTAGACCTGAAATGCTGATATATATAAATAACAGGGAAAAGGATATTTTGAAATTTAAAAGGAAAGATGTATTTATCTAAAATAGAATTTGAAGTTCAATTGAGCTATAAATATATTAACTTGTTTTGAATATATAAAACAAGTAGTGAATTTATAAATGTTGTTCATAAATTAATAATGCAGGATTTGAAGTGAAATTATAAACGTTGTTTATAAATTAAATAAATGCACATAATTAAAATGAATTTATAAACAATGTTTATAAATAAAGTGGAAAAATTATCATTGGATAATTAGAATATTTAAATTCAAATGTATATTTAAAAATAGAAACGGGGAAATCATTTTAAAGAAATAAACTATGGAATTTTTTCTGATGTTCAGAATATAAATTAAACTAAAATAAATCCGTAAGGATTTATGATTTGAATTCGATTAATTCGAATTTATTAAAATAGAAGTTAAATTGAATATGAAAATAAATTGGGTGTAATATATACGAGTTATAATAAATAGAAAATTTCCAAAATAAGATTTTGGTTTTAAATAGATTTCGAAATAGACTTGTTTAAATATAAAACAAGAAAATTTATAAAATGGTGTTTATAAATATAATAAATTAAGTATCAAGAGATAATTGGAATATTTAAATTCAACTATGAATTTAAAATAGAATTTGAAATCATTCGAAAGGGAACAATGGTTTTTGTTCCGCAATTCGGAATATCAACGGGATGGAGTTTCGAATAGAATTTGAAAAGGGAACTTGTTTAAACATATGAAACAAGGAAGTTGAATTTATAAATAGTGTTATAAATTTGGTGAAATAAATTATCATTTGGATAATTTAAACCATTTAAATTCAAATAGGAATTTAAAAGTAAACGGGGAAGTGTTTTGAAACAAAACGATTGATTTTATTTTGGAATTCAGAATTTAAGCTGAATTGAGAAGAATTCAACGAGTTTATAATTGAAATTCGATTATATCGAATTTTATAAATAATTTATTTATAAAAGGAATTGGAATTAAATATAGAAGATCGAAGTATAAATAAATTTACTACCGAATAAGGAAAAATCGACAATTATAGATAATTGAAAATATTAAGTTGAATTGGGAAAATTAGTTTAATTTATATTAAAATATATTAGAACAGAGTTGTAATTTATATATACACGAAGTTTAAAACGTTTATATATTAAATATAATTAAAACGAACTCGCCGCAGCGCGGTAGTTCGTGAATTGGCGTTTCGAACTTCAATTGAGTATATAGAACTCAATTTAAGTCGGAATTCTTTGAAACAAGAATCGTCAGGACCGGTTTGATAATAGTTTTCTAATGGAAGAGAAAAATCTGGATTTCGTCTTATAGATTTTGAGTTATGCCAAATTCAAATTTTCAGAAAAAACAGCGCTAGAACCATTATAAAGCCATAACGGTTTATTTAAATAAATAAAAGTATTTTAAGGAAATAAAATCCGAATTGCCATTAGAAAAATCCAGACTGGAGATATAAAATAAATATGAACTCCAGTAAAGTAAGTGAAATAATTTTTGAAACAAAAATCAGATTCTTAGTTATTAAATAGATTTAACTAGTTTGAAGAATAAATAGTTAATCGAGATTTGAATTGAAATGGGGCGTTGGATAAGTGAAAGAAATTTGAAAATTTATATCCGAAATCGGATATGTAACGCAAGTTGAAAACGGAATTAGATTGGGTTCATGAGTAGATTAAAATATAGTTGAATGTGATATGTTCAAATAAAAAGTGAAATAGGCAAAGGAGCTAATAAGGAGATAAATTATCGAATCAAGTCCAAATGATCAGATTGAGTTGGAATAAATTGGGAATGGACGTATATAGGTTAAGCAGGTTTGGAATGAAGTGTATGAAGATTATAATTCGAGTGCCTGATATGAAGGTACACGTTTAAATTCCATATGAGATTTTATGCGCTGAACCGGCAAGCCACTTGGCTTTTTAATTTTCTTTTTGAATGGAAAGGGCCTAGAGAGGCGAGTTGAGGTTTGAACTATCGACCGGTACAAAGGAGGTTATGGAGAAATTTTCCGGGAATTTAAGGAGTTAGAATATTTTTAAGATAATTTGATAATTAGAAATCTATATATCAATATATATAGAAGCCGGTAAGGAAACGAACTTAAAAATAGAATATTATAAACAAAAGGAAATCGAAAATCTAGTAATAGAAAGAGAAATATATATGTACACTTTAAAAATGAGTAAGTGGTTTTTATGGTGTTGATGATTTGAGATAAGTGGTCTTGTCTATTTTGAAGTTAAAGTTGTTATTCAATCAAGGTCTGAGAGGTAATTATACCCCAACATGGTTGATTTCATTACTATCTGATAAACAACAAGATCCAGTCCTGAACAGAAATGTTTGAATAAGAGTTAGTTGAATGCAGTGTTTTGGGTTGTTGTAACGATGTTTTACACAACATTCGTTTTAACCCAAGTAAGTTGAAATTTAGAAATATAATAAATAAATATTTCCCGAGTGTAGAAATGAACGGGCATGAAAGAGATAAGTAATTGGAATGTTTTCCAGTTATAAATAGAAGATATTTTCTACATATAGAAAATAAAAGAAGGCGATATACGGAAATGTTTCCCAAATAGCGAAAAGGCCAAGATGATAATTGAAATTATTTGTTTAAAAAATATTGATAAGGAAATGGAAAAGGTGGTTTAATTAATGAAATATTAATTAACGGGTCCAGTGATGGTTTGATATTATGGATGGATATTTGTTTGTTTTTCTTCGATAGTTAAATAATCGACTATCGAAGTGTTCGCCAATATCGTTGTCAATATGGAGAGACTGGTTGGATTATTATCCGATAACCACTCCGTATTGGCAGTAGCGTTGAGAACCACTCGGGATTTTTCAGATTTACTTAGAAGAGCTGGAAGCAGGAGGCTTCACCAGTTGGCTATAAGACTATCATATTTCCGCTGTGTACTATGCTATATCTGGAAACAGGTGTTTATAACTGTTCCAGGAATAACTTTTGTGCTCCGATAATGGTATGTATATCCAGTTACTAATTTGTATTTCAAAAGTTATGTTATTTAATATATTTTATTCGTTCCGCTATGAGATTTGTGTTCTTCGTTTTTCTTCTATTCTAGCTTTTCTTTCTTTCTATTTCTCATCCTCCAACTTCTTTCTAATAATGATTCATATTTCTATGCAATTTGGGTTGGATGTGTGGTGTTATTAGTCAACTCAAAGGGTACTGAAATTCGGGCCATTACAGTTGGTATCAGAGCTTAGGTTGAGCGAATACCTAGGCTTTGGTGGGACGTGCTCATTAGAGATAGGGTCAGTAGTACCCTAGAATGAGTTGAGTGTATATGTACGAGAGAGCATATTTGTTAATTGATTAAAACAAATGTTTTATGTTGTGCTGACTTGTCTGTTGAGTGGTTTATGAATTCTGATCGAATCGTGGGACGCCACAACATCGATAAGAGTTTATAAACACTTGAACAATGAATTTGACATAATATTGTTTTAAAATGGGTATATGTCATAATTTTACCCAAAATTCTATTATGGTATAAAATGAATAATTTTCTGAAATTATTATCATATATGGATGAGTTGGTTGCTAATATTATAGTCAAATAATATTATGAAATTGGAATTGTTATATATAACCAAATAGAATTTGTATAGAAATGAAACATATACAAATGAGATGAATTAAAAATTTAATTCAAACTAGAATTCAGAATTTAAATCCTGGGAAGTTGAAAAATATTTTTCAAAGTATATTAAAATAATATAGCTTTGTTTTGGAAGGATTTTTGATCAAAAATCAATTTAGATGGATTTTTAAAGTGATAAAGCATTGAACTCACTTTAGTCACTGGGAAATAATTCTGATGATGACTGCAACATCATCAGTATTCATTTTCGAGTTCTAAGTGACGAATGGCTACCTTAGAAAATATTTTTATAGACATTGGTTTGAAAGAAAACAAGTTGATTTGGAAAATTCAAATGTTTTGAATTTGAGATGGAAATAAATATATGTATATATTTATATGATTTAAAAAGGATTTGAAATAAAACCCGGAAATTAGAATTCTGGAATTAAATTTAACTTAGGCAAGTTAAATGGATCGAAGTGAATAAATTGATCTAATTCAATTTGAATGAATTTGAATTGAATGGAAATATGTTGATTGAAAATCATTCAAATGAATGAAAACCAAAAGTTTTGGTAGGACTTAGAAATATGAAAAGTTGAGTTTCAACATAAATGAATTTTGAAAAGTTAAGGGGTTTTCAGCATTTTTCATACCTTAGTAATTTCGGGGACGAAATTCTTTTAAGAGGGGAAGAATGTAATAACCCAGATTTTTGGTTTGTCAATTTTAAATATTTAGTTGATAATATAAATTAATTTTTATATTGAGTTATCGATTTAATAATCGAATATTATTTAATTTAGAATATATCGAATTATTGTAATTCAAAATATATTTGAAATCAAAAATAAAAACTGAATCCAAATGATTCATATGATAAGTAGGAATTTTATTTTATATATACGATAATAAATAATAATTTATTATCAAAGAATTTGTGGTTTTCGAATTTAGATTATATTATATTAATTTAATATGGTATATATGTTGAAATTAAATTTCAGAATTGTTAACACCGCTATTGTAACGCGGATTCGAAGAATTATCGCCAAAAGGCTCTGGATCGATTACGGTCTAAGCAGTAAGTCGTTAAGGCGACATGGTATGTGTCGTACCCACGCCAAAACCGGACAAGTCAGTTCCACGACATTGATATAAGTCGTTAAACACGACATGAAGTAGACGACCAAGCCACATGGCATGGAGTTAAAGCAAAGACTTCGTGTCAGTTATTCATCATGGCATCATCTATGTACTTCTTACTGCAAGACCCGTTGGGTCGCAAACCATCCATTCCGCCATCACCATGTCGGGACTCATCCAACAAGCATGCCATTCAGACAACTTAAGCAATCACGTGTTAACTGTTCATATTGTTGATAATATAATAAAATACATGAATCAAGTGCTTAAATGAAGCTTGGACCATGCATATAATAAAGAGCCACGTGGACATGTATACAATGGAGCAAATGAGTTATACACATAACAATAATGATGTGTTAAAGACAAGGTATGTGTATATTGGATGAAGCTAGCCAATTCATGTCGCTAAGCAAACCATGCCGTGGAGGCCTTCATGGTGTGTTCCTCATGTTGCAAGATAGTCATGTCATATATGGCACACGTCTCCATAGCGTAACACCAATCAAGTCGTTGGGTCCAACAAAGACAAGTCGATCCTATGAGATATGTTTAAGTCGCGTGTACCATATTCAGACCATGCTGAGCATGTGAAGTGATGTGAACAAGGTATGGACCATGCGCCATGCAGTTTGGTACCATTCGGAGTATGCTATTAACCAATTCGTTCTGCGTAGGTACGCCATGACGTGCACGCGACATGAGCTGTAAGTCGTGATTCGAATAGCTCACCCATCAGCATACTGTTCGTACTATGTATAGTAATCACGTTATACGACTTGAAGGGGACCATTGATGAGCCATCGTAAATATCATACCGTATGTAAATATGAGGGATATAAATAATACATTGCTTTCTGGAAAGAACATTACACAAAGGGTCAATTGCATTGTTGTGTGATGGATACGTGGGGCTAAGCTACGACTTTCTAGAAGTTCTAACTCGTTTACACATAAATAAAGTACATGTAGTACGGACAATGAGGACGTGACAGCTGTTAATGAAAGGTTCTAGCTGTAATAAGTCATGTCGTATGACAAGCAGGCAATTAACTCATGCCGCAAGTCATTTATTACATGACCAATAAACCTTCCAGGCATAGGTTTGGCAACTCATCATTCATGTCGTGTTGGGCATCAAAGTCGAGAAGCATTCATGCCGCAAAGCCCGATACTATAATTCATGTCGCAAGCATAGTCATGGCGTTGGAGTCATGTCGCGGTCCAGCTGTGCGCACATATTTACCAAAGTACCACCGAAAGTCATGCCGCATCTCACCATGGCGAAATTGAGTCATGGCGTTCAGACCATTCATGTCGAAATTGAGTCTTGTCGAGATGAAGTCATGGCGAGTTGAGTCATGTCATTTTCTGCATAATTTCAGAATTGCCACCCAGGTTAAAATCACCTATAAATACCCCTCCTAATTCATTTGAGAGGGGGACCGAAAATTCATTCCAAGAGGGAGACTCCACCAAATTGAAAACTCATTTACAACTTCTTTATTGGCTTATATGGATTCAACAACTCTTTTCTAACTTCATGAAGATCAAATCTATGTCAATGATCATAAAAGCTTTCTCCAATCGAATCTAAGGGCCTTGGATCTCCTTCAAACTACAAGATAAGTCTCTCAAACAACACTCAAGCGATCTCTTATCTTTTCTAATCCTCTAAGAAGTCTAAATTGAATGCGAAGTCAATATGAAATCTATGAAGATCATGGAAAAAGATCAAAGCGAGTAAGTGATTGGAAATTCATCACGAAGTAAGCAAGATCTCTTCCTTTCCTTCGCCATAATCAAGTGAAATCCGACCATAAAGAGAGTGAAACAAAAGTAAAAGAGAGAAATGATTGTAACGAGGGAAAATTCATATGTTGTAAGCTTGAATATCATAATGAGAATTGATTGAAAGTGGACGTAGATTCATAGAGAATCGAACCACTATAAAAATTCCTTTGTGTTCTTACTTGCTTTTATCCGTTTATTTTGCGATTACGCGGTTCCATATTTTTACCGAATTGGTGAAGTGTAACTTTTACATCTTTGATGTTTGATCCCAAATTTGGGGAAAACATTTGGCGCCCACTGTGGGGCCGCGTTCACACTTCTCTCAATCTTAAGAGCCTTGCCATTGAAGTTCTAAGCCTACTTCTACCGTAGATTTCATAAGTCCTCGATCCAGACTAATCGACCAACTCTCTTTCAAATTCAAAAGGTCTCCACTAAAATCCGAAGAGTTGCAGAAAGTTATGCCTCCGCCGAAAAAGTACGACAATAAGTCCGCCGATGTTCGGGAAGTGTCGATCATGAAGCTATAACCAACCCACGAGCTAATCTTTCAAATGTTGATTGATCCTTGGGATGTGGAGTTGGCATAACTCAAGATCAACTGGATACGGTTGTGGGCGAATTGAATTAACAAATGGGGATTTCACACAAAGCCCAATGGATAAGATGGAAACTCTTCTTGTTGCTCGAGCTAATCCAGCAACTCGCAAAATTGAAACCGACTTAAATGGAAATGAACAGTCGTTGGTGTTAAATCATAATCACGATCACGAGGTAAATAAAGTTGATGTTCAGTCGATATTAGAAATGAAACTAACATTGAAGATTTCAAAACAAATCTCGAAGTGTCCAAACAAGTCTCGTCAAAGAAAAGACACGAGAACGAGTACGGTTCCCAGAAGGTTGCAAATCCTAATGAAGGAGCATTTCTTCAGACCAGGAGTACAGGCCCTCATCTTGTTAGCCTTCATTGCCTGCCTGAACGAATGTCAATAAAAAGGGCCGATGTCTGCCCCATGGAACAATGCAAAGACAAGGAGCCTATCTCAGGAAATAGCATTAAGCGTGTAAGAACCTTTAACAATGCTATTATGGATACTCCCGTCGATTTCCAAGCCAACAATCTAATCGCGAATGAAACTCCAAGGGATTATGTAACTCAAAAAGAATTTGTTGCCGTTATGACCAGTTTGCACCAGAAAATATATGCTTCAAATGAGATGTTGCTGAATCAAATAAGGGCTCTCAAAACCACTCAAGCCAGCCTCACAAACCATGTAGAACAACTTGGTGTGGAAAGGAGCATGTACCTTACTGTTTCAAATTTTCGTATAGAGAATTGTGGTTTTCATGATAATAAGGAAAGCAAGTCCAAGCAACCTTCCTCCCCGGCCTATCCAGTAAGCCACAAGAAGGATGTCGAAGGGCGAAAAAGAACATATGAAGACAAAGGGGAAAAATCGAACAGGAGATTTCACTTTTTCAAGTCTAAAGAATTAACTCCATTAAATGATACCTCAGAGAACATCTTCTTTGCCAATAAAGGTGCAGGGTTCTTTCCAGAGCCACCACCAATATTAAAGATGTCAAACAAAGCAGCGACATCTGGAAGTTTCTGCCATTATCACAACCAACCTGGTCATGATACAAATGATTGCAGACATCTGAAAAGCTCAATCGAGATGTTGGTTAGGAAGAGCAAGCTGCAAAAATATGTCAGGAAATCGCATACGACAAATCCTCTTTCAACTCCACAAAAGCAAAGCATATCCGTCAAACGATCAAGCCCAGGTGGAGAGGCTCCAACGAGTAACCGTGCAGAGTCAACGTTCAATATTATGGCGAATAGTTCTCGCTTAGACAATAAAAGTTGGGGGAAGATGCAAAGCTATGCAAGTTCTCAAGAGTATAACCCGACGGAGGCAATGATCCCAATGGAATTACAAGCTCCTGTTCATCCAATGATCGCCCGACACTTCCATACCGAAACTCAGTAAAAGCCGATGTTGAAATATTTGAGTCTAACCGGCAAAGGTCATATGTTATCAGCCAAGAGCATCTGAATGACATCAACAAACTGTCAACCTTTGATGAAGTTTTAATACTGGGAATCCGAAATAACGACCGCTTGTGAAAAGATTTTGCATAAAAACATTACTTAGTTCCTATGAAAAATTATTATGCTTCCCTTTACAAATATTAACCTCCTATGGTAAAAAGGGGAATTATAATTGAGCAATTACTATGTCGATTTTCATATAATAAGATGTCTGCATTTGCTGTACTTCGATTATTCTATTATATCGAAAGTCACTAAAATCGATTTAATACTGCAGGACGCTTATTGGCTCGCGGTCTGGTAAATTCTGGCGACCCTTGCTAACATACCCCATTTGGACAGTCCAAGTGTTGGGTACCGAAGGCATCTTATGGATAAACCCGTTGATGTGAAGTGCCACTTTCCAAATCAAATGAAAATTTTATCCAGAGTCAGACGATGAAAAGCATAACAAATGGGCACTGTGTCATAGAGCTGCATATTCCATTAAAGAGGTACTACTTAAAGTTGGAAGTTGGAAACATCAAATCTCCAACTTCAAGTCACTTACCAAGATAAACACCATGTGGTTCAAGGAATGTTGACTTCCATGTGGTTCAACAAGTCTGAGTGATATTTATAACACGCCTCGACAATGATATTCCAAGCGTGAAGTGCAACGAGCATCATTCCGCATGTAAAGCGAATATGTAATGCATCATCCGGAAAATCAAAAGGGAAAGCCAAGCAGTGAATCTAAAAAGATCGCCAAAGCCGAATTTGCTCGGTCTGATTGTGAAAAATGATGCTTGACGAGCGCTTATTCCGTAGAAAATCGACGATACTTCACGACCCCTAAAAACACCAGTCCAAATGACAAATATACCTAAGTATAGAGATAAAAAGCACTAACTTGAAAAGTAGAAGGAAGGAGTTGCGAAGGGTCGAACAGTGAGCAAGTGTCACAATAAACGAATTAAAGGGTTATAAGTTTCACTCAAAGGACATTTCTCCGAGGAAAAATACCATGGCCAGCATGCTACATTAACAAAAGGCTTACCGGGGTAAAACCGAACTATCCTAAGTTGGAGAAGTTAGCATATTGTCTGCTCATTGCCTCAAAGAAGAAAAGGCCACACTACTAAGCCCATTCTATCAAAGTTCTTACCGATGAGCCGCTAAAGCAAGTTCTCTTCCGCTCATAAGCTTCGGAAGGATAATTAAAGTAGCATATTGAGCTTAGCCAATATTACATCACTTACCATCCACGAAGAACTATAAATGGATAGGATTTAGCCGATTTCATCACTGAAGTTCACTGACAAGGGAGAAAAGAAGAAGGGAACAGTTGAAGCAGCCGTCTTCTATAAAGAACGTTAACACATCTATATCCTAGCAGAACCTGGTGACCATTGGAGCGCATCCCGAGTGGGATAGCTCAAGTGCTCATTGCTCAGTACTTGAAACATTATTCACGGCAAAAACGAAAGTGTAGAGCATAGCCTGGCAAATAAGGGGAATCAGGAACTAAACAACCAAATAATGTAACGTTCAGGTTACAAAACAAGTTGTAAGTTTCATCGAAGGGGCGCCTTCTTAATTGCAAGGTCCCTGGCCCTAGTTCTAACAAATCGTGGAAGAACCCGATAAATGAACTAGCATCTGCCCCATGAAACAACGCAACCCTAAACCAAAGAACTCCCCGAGGGGCACCTGGTTCATCGCCAACGCTATTAAGATATGGCTGGATAGCGATACAATCACCGGGCTTTTTAAACCAAAGACCTCCCCGAGGGGCACCTGGTTCATCGCCAACGCCATTAAGATATGGTTGGATAGCGATACAAACACCGGGCTTTTTAAACCAAAGACCTCCCCGAGTGGCACCTGGTTCATCGCCAACGCCATTAAGATATGGATGGATAGCGATACAAACACCGGACTTTTTAAACCAAAGACCTCCCTAAGGGGCACCTGGTTCATCGCCAACGCCATTAAGATATGGCTGGATAGTGATATAAACACCGGGTTTTAGAGACCTCTTCGGAAGCATCCGCTTAGATGCTGGATCTTCCAAATCCAGCTATTGATTCTGAGTCTTCCAAACCCAGTTAATGACGGACCCAAAGACCTCTTCGGAGGCGTCCGACAAGTTCGGCAAGCGTCTGAATTATTCAGACTCAACGAACAACGGATCAAAGGCCCCTTCAAGGGCATTTGATCATAAGCCGAATCCTCCAAATTCGGATAGTGACGGACCCAAAGACCTTCTTTGAAGTCATCCAAAAAATTCTACAAGTGACTGGCTTGTTCAGTTACAACGAATAACTGATTTCCGAAAAAACCAAGACCTTTCCGGGGGAACATGTTCAAATTTAATTTCCGAAAAGCCTGGACTGCCAAGTTGACGAGAAATATGATTGAACATATAAAATATAAGACCCCTCACGTAGGGGCACAAAAAAACAATTCATCTTTATAAAAAGGCATGAGTAGGATCGACCAAACTGGAAGCTTTTAATCGTAATCACATCAAAAATTCAATAATGGCAAAAACACACGATCAAGAAATTCCAAATGAAGTCGGACACACAATGTCACACCTAATCTTCAAATCCTGTGACAAATTTTGGTATAGGGGCATTACCACCGCATTAACCGCATTAAGGGATTCAGCAAGGCTCACTTCTTAACACATACCACAAATTCGTCACAATTTCGAAGTTAAAGGTTCGTGGCTACAATTGAAAAAACCAACTTGCCAAAAGTACCATGGAATCATTATAATAATGTAAAGCATTGCAGAGGCAGATGACTTATAGTTTAAAATTTGTGTTGTAAGCATGAAAAGGAAACAGGTGCGGAATGCTAAACAAAAAAGCACAACAAGCAGAACATGTTTCCATCACATCATCACAAAAGCAAGCCTTAACAAAGCTCTCCAATGAAATTTTCCAAACATTTTTTCAATACAAACTCTCCAATGGAATTTTCCAATGCAACACTTCTATCAGAGGCCTGGAGATCCGTTGCTTTGGGCACACAACGAAAAGAAAAAATAATCCCTCGGGAGAAAAAAAATCGAGTCGGTGCAAAGTAGTCTGAATTCACAGAGATATCCGTCTGCAATAAGAAACCTCTTAGTTTTATCTTGCTCATTGATAGCCTTCAAAGACTCAAGCACATAGTCAACTACTAAATCCGGGTTTCCTAGGTGCATTGGCATGCTCAGAAGTTCTAAATAAGTCGATAAAAGCAAAATACTTTTGCCAACAAGTTAGAAGCTTCTGGTACGACAATCTAAATCATGGAAATTTGGCAAAATTGATTGTATCCATCTTACGCAATTCGTGATAGCCTATGATAAAAGAGTAGCATGACCATACTAAGAACTGAACAATATCCGGAAGACATATCACTGATTCACCATGACATCGCAATAAACAAAAAACCCAATTTATACTCAACAAAAAGGCAAATATACTCAGAAATACATAAGCCAAAGTGCGCAAACAACAGGAGATCCATCCTCAGAAGCTCATCAAAAAGACTTTTGCTTCAAAAAAGAGCATCCGGAAATTGCAAAAAAATCAATATGACTTGATACGTCAATAAAAGGCGACCTCGAAAGTTCAATTAGTTAAACATCGACCAGTCCCGAGGAGAAGAAAGGGTAGGTACATTAGTCAAGGTAGATCAAAAATGATCTCTTATGGGAATGAATTCCTTGGCCAGGAAATCTAAAGCGCCTCAACACGAAAGCCTCTTTGACTACAAAGCTCTAATCTTTGACTACAGAGCTCTAATCGTATATAACTCAAAGAACCCGATAATACTCTGCTTCAAACCAGAAAATAAATGATGCTGAAAGAAATTACGCTAATATGACATAATCCCATAAAGCGATAGCACTTCTCTAGGAATTGAAGCTAGTATCCATCAACATTGTCAACATGAGTTATAAGTAAGGTTGAGCAATGACCATGCGCTGGGGCAAACAGATGTGAGGCGAAAATTCAAAGTTTTGTCCAGCCTGGGATGATAAACTCTGTCAAACACGATTGAAGGAAACAACATAACCGTGAGGTTGCAATATACAACGGTGCTTCTCGGACAGCGAAAAGGCTGATATGAGCAAATACAAAAGTAATGCAAGATGCAAATTTATTAAGTTCAAATTCCGAAAACCCAATTCCAAGACTCAAGGTCCTCAGGATGAATACCGCAAAAGCATTGTATGAAATGCTGACCTAGCATAACTTATTAAGTGATGCACATAAGCTACTCGCTTTACCAAAAATCCTACGGTCATGACCACCCAAGAAGATTGGCTAAGAACACGAGTCAAGTGGACCGGGGCATCATTAATAATTAAACAGGGCAACCCAAATTCGGAATTACATCAGACAAATGGTCAGGTGTCACATTTCATAGGTATTGAATCTAATACAATAATAATTTGAAAGATAATACTTAGAATTCGCATTCCAAAACCAAGACCGACGAATCTTGAGCATTGTCGATAATCAAATTAAGTGTATTATCAGTGTGAACCGTATCTACCAAGTTATAAACTCCTAAATAAAAAGCAGCTTCACATTGATAACACATTCAAGTCTATGAATATTTCTCTTGATTTGTCTCCTTTTACTAAACTAACCCGTTGTCGCCTTGAGCAATCAACAATGAATTTGCCGCCGAATGTGCGCAAAAGCTATTCATTACAGGTTCCCTAAGAGGTCGCCTATGCTAAGGGAGATCCTCCGCTGAAATTGAGCCATTGTTACACCACCATCCATCGAAATAAGACAAAGAAAACATGTATCATTATCTTGTTCAGGAGTTATGTACAGAGATTTCTGAGTCCAACCAAATTATTGTGGCAAAGCTAAAAGGCGAACAATCACAAATTGCCAAAAGGACAATGGATAACCAAAAATCAGTTCATTAAAATTCCAAAAACTACACCTGTTTTAACCTTGGAAACCCAAGTTAAAGTTTCAGTCTAAGCAAAAGTGATCTACTTTCCGGAACGATGACCAAAAACTTCCGTCCGGTATCCACTCTGCGCATGGAACTTCATTTTTCAACAAAGTACGAACAGGAAACAGGGTACGAGGTGTTCAACTCTCAAGACATAGATGTGGATTGTTCAAGTTCTAGAGTGCTCAAATATAACGTACTTCAAAACAAGCATCAAATAAATCTCCCAACGACCTAAAAATTAGGTCGCTCCATGGCTTAAAGCCCAAATTTTTCAACAACCTAAAAGTCTTAAGTTGTTTAAAGGCTTAAAAGCTCAGGCCGCTCAAAGGATAGGTCACTCAACTATTCAAAGGTTAAGGGTGTTGCAACATTTCAAGCTCATAAGACGTTCGGTCATCTCAAGGCCCCATATCGTGAGCCGAGCAAATTGTTCAAATCACTTAAAGGCTTGGGTTGCCCCATAATTGAGGAGTTTGAGTCGTCCCATGATTTAAAAGGTTATATTGACGAGTGAAAACTTTAGGCCACTAACGACCTAAATCATAGGATGCAATGACGACCTTGATTGATTTAACGACCTAAGAGCCCCAAACCTAGCAACAATCTAAAGCTTAAGATCGCAACATCAACCCAAATCCTCGAAGTGTCTATTAAGCTAAAGCTCGGGTGGTGTGTTGACATGAGGGAGTTCAGGACATATAAAAAGCTGCGACTGAATCTCAACACGACAAACATATGATTACCATATTTAAAGCAACCCAGTATCAAAGCACACTGCAGATTCCAAAGTACCTATTGGTATGCAAGGCCATTTTGTGAATCCATCTACAGCATTGAATGGCCAAAGCTGATTCCAAACTTATTCTAGTGAATTAGTAATTCAATAAGGCTTGCGGGAGTACAAAATCGATCATGATCTCCAATTTGGATTCTGCAAGTTATCAAAATATCACCCAACTACTTCAAATTGGAAGTATGCAGCTTTCAAATACAAATTATAGGTGCTGGTTACGATTCGGGCAGACCTAGTTTTGAACTATTACACAATGTTCAAACTATGAAAAATCAAACTCGGTCCTATTATCACAAGTTAACACTTTTCAGCATTCCAAGCCTCAAGCAGAAACCATGGAGTCGAATCGAACAAAGTTTGGCAATACAAAAAAATTCAATGACGAACAGAGACCCTAACGCAGGAAAATCTTCAACTAATGTGCATACTCGAACCAATTTATGTTCAAATAACGGGATGAGCATGCTTCAAGCATGACTAAACGATATGGTCAAGCACGAGTGATCATACCAGTTTGAGTAAACAAGATGGTAGATTGCGATACCATTTTAGCAGGCTTCCAGATGATCAAGTTTATGAAGGAAGAATATAGGAATCTCCTAACTTCCAGACTGCTACATATAATCCGGGAAGAAAAGGACAAATCATCGAATAGGGACATCCAGTGGAATCTCCAATGTCAGAACTGTCCGATGAAGCAGGAAAATATTGAACCATAAAAATCTATCCCATAATGAAGGATAGAAACCTCCCAGACAAAGGCGCAAATATCCAAGACCTCTCCCAAAGGAACAGAAAATAAATCACAGATACATATTTTCTCAAATAAGAAATATCATACACCATCATATAAGTCATTAAAACAATAATGTTTGGAATCCATAGTCGACTTTAGTTGATTAGCAAATTTTAAGCGTTAATGCGAATTCGAATTAGAATATCGTGTTTGTGCAAACAATATTTGACGGGTTATAAACCGTTGAATTAAACAGTCCTGTACAAACACTTTATTCAGTTCAAAATAAAATTCGCTATAATCTAATTTTAATGGTTATCTAATCTGTTATTGATGTGGATGGTCGATAACAAAGTATAAGTCCAAAATCATGGAAATACTTATTACAGAACAGGTAGCATAAGCATACAAATTCAAAGCATGATCTCCCATAGCAAGCAAAAGGCTACGACTGGATTCCGATGCAAAATCTATCAACAACAGCGTTCATTTCGAAGCCCGCATTTCTCGCAAGCAAAAAATACAAACTTCGAGGGGCAAACGTTAACACCGCTATTGTAATGCGGATTCGAAGAATTATCGCCAAAAGGCTCTGGATCGGTTACGGTCTAAGCAGTAAGTCATTGAGGCTACATGGTATGTGCCGTACCCACGTCAAAACCACATAAGTCTGTTCCACGATATTGATTTTAAATCATTAAACACAACATGAAGTAGACGACCAAGCCACATGGCATGGAGTTAAAGCAAAGACTTCGTGTCAGTTATTCATCATGGCATCATCTATGTACTTCTTACTGCAAGACCCGCCGGGCCGCGAGCCATCCATTCCGCCATCACCATGTCGGGACTCATCCAACAAGCATGCCGTTTGGACAACTTAAGCAATCATGTGTTAACTGTTCATATTGTTGATAATATAACAAAATACATGAATCAAGTGCTTAAATGAAGCCTGGACCACGCATATAATAAAGATCCACGTGGACATGTATACAATGGAGCAAATGAGTTATACACATAACAACAATGATGTGTTAAAGACAAGGTATGTATATATTGGATGATAGCCAATTCATGTTGCTAAGCAAACCATGCCGTGGAGGCCTTCATGGCGCATTCCTCATGTTGCAAGATAGTCATGTCATATACGGCACACGTCTTCATAGCGTAACACCAATCAAGTCGTTGGGTCCAACGAAGACAAGTCGATCCTATGAGATGTGTTTAAGTCGCGTGTACCATATTCAGACCATGCTGAGCATGTGAAGTGATGTGAACAAGGTATGGACCATGCGCCATGCAGTTTGGTACCATTCGGAGTATGCTATTAACCAAGTCGTTCTGCGTAGGTACGCTATGACGTGCACGCGACATGAGCTGTAAGTCGTGATTCGAATAGCTCGCCCATCAGCACACTATTCGTACTATGTATAGTAATCACGTTATACGACTTGAAGGGGACCAGTAATGAGCCATCGTAAATATCATACCGTACGTAAATACGAGGGATAGAAATAATACATTGCTTTCTGGAAAGAACATTACACAAAGGGTCAATTGCATTGTTGTGTGATGGATACGTGGGGACTAAGCCACGTCTTTCTAGAAGTTCCAACTCGTTTACACATAAATAAAGTACATGTAGTACGGACAATTAGGATGTGACAGCTGTTAATGAAAGGTTCCAGCTGTAATAAGTCATGTCGTACGACAAGCAGGCAATTGACTCATGCCGCAAGTCATTAGTTACATGACTAATAAACCTTCCAGGCATAGGTTTGGTAACTCATCATTCATGTCGTGTTGGGCATCAAAGTCGAGAAGCATTCATGCCGCAAAGCCCGATACTATAATTCATGTCGCAAGCATAGTCATGGCGTTGGAGTCATGTCGTGGTCTAGTTGTGCGCACATATTTACCAAAGTACCACCAAAAGTCATGCTGCATCTCACCATGGCGAAATTGAATCATGGCGTTCAGACCATTCATGTCGAAATTGAGTCATGTCGAGATGAAGTCATGGCGAGTTGAGTCATGTCGTTTTCTACATAATTACAGAATTGCCACCCGGGTTAAAATCACCTATAAATACCCCTCCTAATTCATTTGAGAGGGGGACCAAAAATTCATTCCAAGAGGGAGACTCCGCCAAATTGAAAACTCATTTACAACTTCTCTAATGGCTTCTATGGATTCAACAACTCTTTTCTAACTTCATGAAGATCAAATCTATGTCAATGATCATAAAAGCTTTCTCCAATCGAATCTAAGGGCCTTGGATCTCCTTCAAACTACAAGATAAGTCTCTCAAACACCACTCAAGCGATCTCTTATCTTTTCTAATCCTCTACGAAGTCTAAATTGAATGCGAAGTCAATATGAAATCTATGAAGATCATGGAAAAAGATCAAAGCGAGTAAGTGGTTGGAAATTCGTCACGAAGTAAGCAAGATCTCTTCCTTTCCTTTTCCAAAATCAAGTGAAATCTGACCATAAAGAGAGTGAAACGAAAGTAAAAGAGAGAAATGATTGTAATGAGGGAAAATTCATATGTTGTAAGCTTGAATATCATAATGAGAATTGATTGAAAGTAGACGTAGATTCATAGAGAATCGAACCACTATAAAAATTCCTTTGTGTTCTTACTCTCTTTTATTCGTTTATTTTGCGATTACGCGGTTCCATATTTTTACCAAATCGGTGAAGTGTAACTTTTACATCTTTGGTGTTTGATCCCAAATTTGGGGAAAACAAGAATACTTAATGTTGAGTTCAAAATTAGGTTATTACATTGAAATGTCGGTCGGTACGCTAGAATAGCGGTTCGTGATTTAAATTAATGGACCTCGAGATATTTGATTGTGGATAGGTTCGAAATCAAATCGATGTCCATATAAAAGGAATAAAAATCTCTTTATGTCGAATCGTATTAAATTTGAAATCAAATCGATTTAAAAATTGTTATGTACTTAACCAACATACATTTAATATTGTGTACTTCATGTTCCCCTCCCACTTCTATAAATTGCGACACCCTCATTCTCTTTCCAGTGTTCTTCTAAGTGAAAAAAATGCCGAGCTCTTCAAAGTAAAAATGGATCCTTTCTCCATTTATAAAACCCAAGCTTTTATTTATTTCCTTCCATTTAAAAGTCGCTTGCCCCCTTTTCCATTTTTATTCCTTCCAGTTCAAATCGAAATCAATACTTGCCATCATTCCTCTGTCAATCGGAAATAAACTTCCGCATCTATTTCTTTTCCTTAAAGATCCTAATTCACAATCGAAGAAGCATATGGGCGAAGCGTTGTCAGGTTGGGGATAACGAGTTCAATTTCTTTGTGTCTAGGTAGATCACGAGTTTGGGGGTTTTCGTCAGAACTTTGCCGCTCCTGTATATATTGAGTAGCGGTGGACTAGGGTTAGATTTTTGGCGGCGTGGTGATTGAGGAGTATGATCTGCTTATTGTTGAAAGGTGCGAACATGAAGTGGTGATCGACAACAACAGTGCCGCTACCTGGAGCAGTTGAGAACCGCGATGTCTCTATGGATGAATGAGGTGAGCGTAGTGGAGTACAAGGAGTTCGGATCTTTTAATTGGGCTTCAAATGGATGTTGTCGAGCTGTTTATCTCGGTGTTAGGAGGGTAGAGCGATGAAGACTTGTCATTTTAAATGTAGATAAACATGGTGATGGCAGATTCATGGTGGCGTGAGTTGAGGTGGTTGTTCTAGAGGGCGTTTAAGTGTTTTGTGATATTAATGGTTTAATAGTTTTGGGTTTGGGTGGAATGAGTTGGATATGAGGAAGTTCAACCAAGATTGAAATAGATACAAAGTGCATTTGATTTGGAGTAGAGGAAGCACTAGGCCTTTAGTTTCAATTCAAACTGGAAGTGGGTTTATAGTGGGGTTGGTAGCATGGAGTCTGATGTCGAGAAAGGGGAAAATGATGATGCCGAGTATGTCAGGCAATTTCATGGACTTCCTTCTGGAGCTATTCGAATTGGAGGAAATATTAGTGATAAAAAAATCGGCAGTTTGGAGCGAATATGATATCAAACTGAAGAAGAATAGGTTTAGAAATTTAAAAATGGAAACAAAGGTAATTATTTAATTTAGTAATTTTATTGCATTTAAAATTTATTCGATAGCTTAAATAAATAATGTTATATTAAAATATATACAAGATTGTATCGAATGGAGTCAACTGAGGAATTCATGGCTACAGATTACATAAGCTGAAATTAAAATCAGAACAAATCGGATTAAAAAAATCACGGTGAGTAATTCTCATTCAAGAATTTTATTTAAATTATTTTTATTGTTAAAAATAGCTTGTTGGTTGTTTGGTTGCATTTAAATATTATTGAGCCTATTTAAAATATATTAGTTATATAAGATTTGTGATTGTGGTTATTATACATATATTGGTGATTGATAGTTCCCGTAGTACCATTAGAGGATGCCCGCAGTATCATTAGCAGATGACCCTATGCGCCCCACGCTATGATAGTGGATGACCTTCATACCGCGATAACCTGCCTCGAAGCAGGATGGGTATTATTTATGTTGGCTAACGTCTGTGGATGCAGGAAAACAGGTTGGAGGGATCCAACTGGATTCCTAAAAAATATTATTATTTGTTTTTCTCATATATATTATCATATATGATGTGTTAGAAAATCCGTGGTTGATAACTGGTATTTTTGATTGGTTAAAATATCACTGAACCTTAAATGCTGATATATATAAATATCAAGGAAAAGGATATTTTGAAATTTAAAAGGAAAGATCTATTTATCTAAAATAGAATTTGAATTTCAATTCGGCTATAAATATATTAACTTGTTTTGAATAAATAAAACAAGTAGTGAATTTACAAATTTTGTTTATAAATTAATAATGCGGGATTTGAAGTGGAATTATAAACGTTGTTTATAAATTAAATAAATGCAGAGAATTGAAATGAATTTATAAACAATTTTTATAAATAATGTGGAAAAATTATCATTGGATAATTTGAATATTTAAATTCGAATGTGAATTTAAAAATAGAAATGGGGAAATCATTTTAAAGAAATAAACGATGGAATTTATTCTGATGTTCAAAATATAAATTGAACTAAAATAAATGCGTAAGGATTTATGATTTGAATTCGATTAATTCGAATTTATTTAAATAGAAGTTAAATTGAATATGAAAATAAATTGGGTGTTATATATATAAGTTATAATAAATTGAAATTTTCCAAAATAAGATTTTGGTTTTAAATAGATTTCGAAATATACTTGTTTAAATATAAAACAAGAAAATTTATAAAATGGTGTTTATAAAATAATAAATTAATTTTCAAGAGATAATTGGAATATTTAAATTGAAATATGAATTTAAAAATAGAATTTGAAATCATTCGAAAGGAAACAACGATTTTTATTCCGCAATTCGGAATATCAAAGGGATAGAGTTTCAAATAGAATTTGAAAAGGGAACTTGTTTAAACATATGAAACAAGGAAGTTGAATTTATAAATAGTGTCATAAATTTGGTAAAATAAATTATCATTTGGATAATTTAAACCATTTAAACTCAAATAGGAATTTAAAAGTAAATTGGGAAGTGTTTTGAAACAAAACAATTGATTTTATTTCGGAATTCGGAATATAAGATGAATTGAGAAGAATTCAACGGGTTTATAATTGAAATTCGATTATGTCAAATTTTATAAATAAATTATTTATAAAAGGAATTGGAATTAAATATAGAAGATCGAAGTATAAATAAATTTATTACCGAATAAGGAAAAATCGACAATTATAGATAATTGAAAATATTAAGTTGAATAGGGAAAATTAGTTTAATATATATTAAAATATATTAGAATAGAGTTGTAATTTATATATAAACAAAGTTTAAAATGTTTATATACTAAATATAATTAAAACGAACTCGCCGCAGCGCGGCAGTTCGTGAATTGGCATTTCAAACTTCAATTGAGTATATAGAACTCAATTTAAGTTGGAATTCTTTGAAACAAGAATCATCGGGACCGGTTTGATAATAGTTTTCTAATGGAAGAGAAAAATCTGGATTTCGTCAGATTTTGAGTTATGTCAAAATCAAATTTTCAGAAAAACAGCACCAGAACCATTATAAAGCCATAAAGGTTTATTTTAATAAATAAAAGCATTTTAAGGAAATAAAATCCGAATTGCCATTAGAAAAATCTAGACTGGAGATATAAAATAAATATGAACTCCCGTAAAGTAAATGAAATGATTTTTGAAACAAAAATCAAATTCTTAGTTATTAAATAGATTTAACTAGTTTGAAGAATAAATAGTTAATCGAGATTTGAATTGAAATGGGGCGTTGGATAAGTGAAAGAAATTTGGAAATTTATATTCAAAATCGAATATGTAACGCGAGTTGAAAGTGGAATTAGACTGGGTTCATGAGTAGATTAAAATATATTTGAATGTGATATGTTCAAATAAAAAGTGAAATAGGCAAAGGAGCTAATAAGGAGATAACTTATCGAATCAAGTTCAAACGATTAGATTGAGTTGGAATAAATTGGGAATGGACGTATATAGGTTAAGAAGGCTTGGAATGAAGTGTATGAAGATTATAATTTGAGTGCCCGATATAAAGATACACGTTTAAATTCCATATGAGATTTTATGCGCTGAATCGGCAAGCCACTTGGCTTTTTAATTTTCTTTTTGAATGGAAAGGGCCTAGAGAGGCGAGTTGAGGTTTGAACTATCGACCAGTACAAAAGAGGTTATGGCGAAATTTTCCGAGAATTTAAGGAGTTAGAATATTTTTAAGATAATTTGATAATTAGAAGTCTATATATCAATATATATAGAAGCCGGTAAGGAAACGAACTTGAAAATAGAATATTATAAACAAAAGGAAATCGAAAATCTTGTAATAGAAAGAGAAATATATATATATATACGTTTTAAAAATGAATAAGTGGTTTTTATGGTGTTGATGATTTGAGATAAGTGGTCTTGTCTGTTTTGAAGTTAAAGATGTTATTCAGTCAAGGTCTGAGAGGTAATTATACCCCCGACTTGATTGATTTCATTACTAACTGATAAACATGAAGATCTAGCCTCGAAGAGAAATGTTTGAATAAGAGTTAGTTGAATGCAGTGTTTTGGGTTGTTGTAACGATGTTTTACACAACATTCGTTTTAAACCAAGTAAGTGGAAATTTAGAAATATAATAAATAAATATTTCCTGAGTGTAGAAATGAACGGGCGTGAAAGAGATAAGTAATTGGAATGTTTTCCAGTTATAAATAGAAGATATTTTCTACATATAGAAAATAAAAGAAGGCGATATACGGAAATGTTTCCCAAATAGCGAAAAGGCCAAGATGATAATTGAAATTTTTTGTTTAACAAATATTGATAAGGAAATGGAAAGGGTGATTTAATTAATGAAATATTAATTAACGGGCCCAGTGATGGTTTGATGTTATGGATGGATGTTTTTTTTGTTTTTCTTCGATAGTTAAATAACCGACTATCGAAGTGTTTGCCAATATCATCGTCAATATGGAGAGACCGGTTGGATTATTATCCGAGAACCACTCCGTATTGGCAGTAGCGTTGCGAATCAGATTTTATAATGATAATCGAAGATGGAGTAAAGTGCAAGGGCTTTTTCTATTAATGGAAATTGTGCCTTTGGTTTCGTTCAATCCCAGAATGAACGTATATGGACGAGTGTCTGACAAAGTATTTCCCATGATCGAATATGTTGGTCTGTATAAATATATATAGTGGCGGAGGATTTATTCTCTTAGCATAATATCCTGAATATGTTTGTACAATCAATTAGTGATTAACGGATATGACAATGTGGCATTCAAATTGATTGTGTTATCAATGAAATATAAGTAATCGTAGTCTTAGGCCTCAACAACCGAGAAATGTCAAAAATCGGGCAGGCAACATGGCTATGTGGGTAGCTACCATTAGGGTGTATTATCACCTATCTAGAGATATTTATTTCATTCTTTAATCTATTCGATGTTGTCCCCTTCGGGAAATGGTTGTTGATCCCAACCGTTGGTGATATACATTCGATACACTCAAGCAAAATGAGTGGTCGGTCATGTGTGGGACGGGTTGCAAGATGCTCTTGTTGAACCCAGTGTATTCCCCTCTAGAGATACACTATCGGAATGTGTTTCCATACCTTGTCATGTTGGAAATCCAATCTCCAATAAGTGCCCTGCGGTTTTTGGTTTTCAAATATATATGGAGCGTGAGATGCAAGCGTTCCGCTAGATTCTATTTATTTGATGTAGACATTATTATAATATCACTGGATTTGATATCAAAAATATTTCGGGTTATCGTAAGGTAAATACCATCCGTGTTTATGTGTGGATCGGTCTTATGATTATCATTTCTTTCAAAAGGATTTTTAAAGTTAAACAAATGATTGGAGTTTATCACACCAGGCCCATGACTGACTCAGAGTTTATTTTGTTTTTGTTTTCCCTAAACTCTTGGGTGCCCAAATTTGTACAGGCAGTCAAGTAGTCGGGATTTTTCAGATTCACTTGGAAGAGCTGGAAGCAGGAGGCTTCACCAGTTAGCTATAAGACTACCATATTTCCGCTGCGTACTATGTTGTATCTGGAAACAGGTGTTTATAACTGTTCCAGGAATAACTGTTGTGCTCTGATAATGGTATGTATATCCATTTACTGATTTGTATTTCAAAAGTTGTGTTATTTAATATATTTTATTCGTTCCGCTGTGAGATTTGTGTTCTTCTTTTTTCTTCTATTCTAACTTTTCTTTCTTTCTATTTCTCATCCTCTAACTTCTTTCTAATAAGATTCGTATTTCTGTGCAATTTGGGTTGGACATGTGGTGTTATTAGTCAACTCAAAGGGTATGGAAATTCGGGCCATTACAAAATGGATGCTAACGATGCGGTAGTCCTCCTGCTCTTAACAGTTATAAAGTGAGCGCTTTTAGTGAGCCTATCCACTATTACCAAAATACTAGTATTGCCCCTTCTTGATCTAGGCAACCCATCAATAAAGTCCATCGAAATGCTATCCCATTTCCAATGTGGGACCTCTAGAGGATGGAGTAGACCACCAGGCTTCTTCTGCTCCGCCTTGACTTGCTGGCATATCAAGCAATTAGAGACAAACTTAGCTACATCCTTCTTCATGCCATTTCAGAAGAAAACCCCTTTTATGTCTTTATACATCTTGTCCCCGCCTGGGTGTATGGTCAACTTAGAATGGTGTGCCTCTTCGAGAACGGTCTTCACCAAATCCCTTGCTTGTTGGACGCATAGTCTTCCATCCCGTCTCAACCAACCCTTGTCATCGATGGAGTATCTATTGAGGTGACTAGAAGTCTCAACTCTAATTAGCTTATCCATCACATCAACTAGCTGAGGGTCTTCACGTTGCGCAGTTCCTAATAAGTCCAAAAGAGTAGGGCGCACCTCTAGCGATGCTAACAAACCAGGTACAAATTAAAAGGAGGGTCTAAAGTCAAAGTTTGCTATGTACTCCAAGCTTTGCCTTTCTACAAAGAGAGGACTTAAGGTCAGCTTTTTCCTACTTAAGGCATCTGCTACCACATTGCCCTTGCTAGGGGTATAAGAAATCTCAAAATCGTATGAGGAAAGAAATTCCATCCACCTTTGTTGCCTTAAGTTAAGATCTTTCTGTGATAAAAGGTACTTTAACGATTTATGGTCAGTAAACAATTCAAACCTTTCTCCTAGCAGGTAATGACGCCATGACTTAAGAGCAAAAACAATGGCAGCTAGTTTAAATCATGAGTTGGGTAATTTTTCTCATGTACCTTCAACTGCCTTCCTCCATAACAAACTACTTTGCCCACTTGCGTCAAGACAGCGCCCAATCCTGTATTGCATGCGTCTGTGTACACTGTAAACATCTTACTCCCATCAAGGCTGTGTAGTGGCTCATTCAACCCTTTAACGAATTGGAGAGCCTTTTTACGTGGAGTGTTTACTAACTCCAGTCTGAATCTAGCTAGTTGGTTGAACTGGTTGACATATTCCTTAACCGATAGGCTTCCTTGTTTGAGTGCTAAGAACTTCTCCATCTGTAGGCTTCGTTCATCTTGCGAGAGGAACTTCATTTCAAATCTCCTTATGAAATCCTCCCAAGTTTCAACTGGTCTCTCCGCATTAGAAACTTCCCACCAGTAAGAGGCTTCGTCCTTAAGTAACCATATAGCCAATTGTAATTCCTCCCTATCGTCCACTTCGAAGATAACAAACAAATTTTCTGTTTCCTTGAGCCAGTTTCTTGATTCCACAAATGACTCAGTCCCATTAAAATTCTTTCCACCCATAGCTTGAAAGTCCCTACATATCTTCGAGAAAGCATTCACCCGCGGAGGAGGAGGAGGAATGTCTGCTGGGCCTGCTCCATTAGCCCTAGCCTCTAGATACCTTCTGAACCAGCTAGTTATCGGTATGCCCTCGGGAAGATTAAGATGCCCAGACATGCTGAAATGAAAAGAAAAGGTTCAAAACAATGGATAGAAAGATAGTGCATATGGCTTTGGGGATTATGCCTTTAAAATAAAACAACACTTTTCTTGAAAATGCTTCTTTAAATTTCTTTTTGAAAAATAGTTTTCAAAAACTTTCACCTGATCTGGTAAACGATCGCTCTAATACCAAGTGAAACACCCCACCTCTATTAAGGTCACTCACAAAGGGAATGCATTAACTTTGGTGAAGCATTTTAGGTAAAAGGCATCGATAATTTACAAGACAGACATATATAACAGCAGAAAACTGAAATCATTTTATAAATAGCGTGGTTCAGTCAAAACATTACAAGCATTGTCTCAAAGCCCGACTTCTAAATTATTACAATAAAACATCTGTCTTGATTCAAAACTCCAAGTATATAAAGAACCATAAAACAATAATAAAGCAACATAAATCCCCAATAAAAGTGTAACCACAGCCATAGCCCAAGAAGTGACAATCCAAGCAATACATCTACTCTCTTCAAACTAGAAAAGGTCTGCATTAAGCTGAAGTATTCCCTCCCTGCGGACCGGGGGGGATGGAAGAAAAGAAGGCGAAAGAAAATAGGTTAGACATAAGTCTGGTAAGTCCAGTGATTATTCAGCATGTAAACAAGTAAAAGGATCATGACATGAATAAAATGAACATAGGACAATACCATAGAAATAAGATAACATAAGATAAGGCAAGATAAACTGAATATACTTATCGCACTCATTTCCATTTCTCTGCACCTACTAACGAATGTTTCAACTACCATCATGTGTTCATAACAAAGTGATCCCTTTCTCGATCAGCTTCTACTCGCATGCATTTCTTACTTGTGTCATTCGGCCCCGCTCGATTGTAGATACCTGTGCTGGTCCCACCATAGGGTGTATCAATTCCTATGGTGGCAACCCGACACAAATTCAAGATGCAGAGTGTATACTACTGATGCCCAGTGCCTTCTTTTCCACTCCGGAGTACGTGCACGCCCATACTCCGTCGGAACTACACCGCTGCACCCCCTGCCGCTATTTTGATCGCTTATAATCAGCCCAGTAATCGCGCCCCACCCTGCCTAGTTCAGGGTACCATGATACATCTATGTGGGTTACTGCTGAAATGGGTCCCCGTTACTAGGGTTTCCTAATATATATGTTATAACGGTTAAGTGTTCTCAAAATTTACCTAACCCCACCCATCTTTTTTGCTAACATGTTGTATTGGTTAAGTGTTGCCTTAATTAACTTAACCCTACCATTCTTATCCTGTCTGTTCCTTAGCTTTAATTCATTCATTAAAGCACCAACCTCTCACATTAGATCTATATTGTTGCGGTCGCTGGATGTGCCAGGCGGTTCCGGGCAGCCTTACACCGCAAGTCAATCTAACCTCGGGCTTTTTGGGCTTAATGTGCTAACCTCTCACATTAGATCTATATTTTTGCGGTCGCTGGATGTGCCGGGCGGTTCAAGGCAGTCTTACACCGCAACTCAATCTAACCTCAGGTTAGGCATGTTCATCTTTTGCCAATTTACATATTTGTCATATGTGTCCAAATCTATGTGTCAAAATTTCCACAAGTTTAGTAAATACAAGTTTATGCCACATTCCCAAGCTATGCCCAAAATTTACTAAATTCAATTTTCCCCGCGTTATAATCGCACATACAACGAGATTCAGTCTATGTTCCAAATGAACTTAGTAGTGACAAAAGCAAGTAAAAAGGGGAAAATAGAGAAGGAGCATAAGAATTGACATAAGGAAAAATAGGCATGTAAAGATGTACCAAATTCAAGAATCATGTTTCAATGTTGTACATTAACACTATGTGTAGACAAGCTAAGCAATTCACACCATAGGTATAAAGATTAGATAGAATTGGACTTAAGAGAATTCCTAATTTAATGTACAACATGATAAGTCCCATTTGATAAATCACAATAGTCTCATAGGCATAGGTTGTACAACATGAAAAGTTCCATCCTATCAATCACAACAGTCTCACAGGCATGATAGGTTCATTTATGTCAGTTCAAAAGTCTCATAGGCATGATAGGTTCTATTATGTCAGTCCAACAGTCTCATAGGCATAAGCAATTTAGATAGACAAAAAGATAGACACGAATCAGAATTAGGCATCGTTCTAGATCTTATTATTACAGTCATGATTTCTATTAGATGTTTAAATCTAAATAATAACTAAACTTACAGAAAAAGGACGGATCTTGTATTCTGGGACTGATTTCTGAATTTGAAAAGCTATCCTTTGGTGTAGACGTTTGATTTGAAGTTCTTCTAATCGATTACTAGTTTGATTTATTTTTCTAGTTAGGAGAAGATGAAGGAGGCTAGGCTAGCTTGTAGACGAATAGCATGACGACACCATATTCTTAGGGTGATGAGATTAGGGTCTCGGTTTGGCTACGTATATATAGATGTCTAGGATTAATTATAGGCTTTAGATTAGTCTAGGAGAAATCAGAGCCATCAAACCAAACAGATGTGTCATCCAGCCAACCATAGCACGACACGTAAGCCCTAACACCTCAGAAATTAGTCATTGGCCAATCAAGAAGGACACATCAGCTCAGGACAAAAGAAATTCGTCATAGGAAGCAGATCTCAAAGGGGTCGACTCCCTACCGGGGGGGGGGGGGGGGGTCGACACCTATGTCGACTCCTCCAGGTCGACACCTATGTCGACTCCCTCCCCGGGGGGGAGGAGGGTCGACACCTTGAGCGGGAGTTTTCCCGCTCAGCCTATTCTATCCGAATTTTGAACTGGATTTATTATTTAATTATAATTTTCTATTTATTCTTGAAATCTTCTGAACTCCATAACTTCTTCATATGGAGTCCGATTCATGCAAACTCGGACTCTATTTCAAGCAAAATTCCAAGACGAACGCAATGGCGTAACCCATTTCCATTAGTTCTTCTTATAATAATTAAGTGTACTTAGATTTTTTAAATTTTAATGTTCATAGAAAATACGAGGTGTTACAGAAACCTTCCTTCTGGAAGCCGTAATCCACACCATAAAGCGACCGGAAGCTAAAAACAACCGAAGCCAAGGAGGAAATCAGCTGACAAAGGCATCCGCGGGCCCAGTGGCCCAGTAGCATATGGGTCTCCGATTTTCTATAAATAAGACCCCAGGGATCACATTAGAGGGGGTGGATTTCCCCATTTTTCTAAATTTTGTTTATTCCTTTTTAAAGAGTTAATCCTAATTTCCAAATTGGATTGAGGATTTCTTCAACTCTTGTAATACATCTACAATTTATGAATGGATAATTCAGAGGCTTAAACATCTTGCAATTTGATAATCTTGTTGTGCCATTATGATGAAACAGGGAGTTTACACTAACCTTTCATACGCGAAAGTTGATCATGGCACCTTCGTGAAAGAGAATGGGCTTCGTAGAAATTTGAAGTCCTTCTCCTCCTATTTTGAGGGATTGCAATATTGATCAATGTTCTCATAATGAGCCTAATTCTTCCTAATCTCGGAAAGGAGGTTGTCTACAGGTTTATAACTTGATCTCCGAAGCAACCGAGGCTCTTCGGGTCGGTTCAGCGCGGAAAGATCATTTGAGTTAATAAGCATTGCGATGCCCTTTTTCCGAATGAGGGGAAGTATTAGCCTGTTTTCTTCTTATCACAATATAAGTATCATCACATTCATGATCTAGGGAGTAATTGATTTCATAAGATCTTAGTTGTGTCAAGTTAAGTGAACCTTCTTCAGGACCTTTCGGAACTCCTTTACAATGGAAGCATGGTATTCACCCCTTGAGGACAAAATAACTAAGCTTCAAAACCGGGGTTCCGATGTTTAAGGATAGGTGGATTTAGCTATGTAATACTGGTCTATGAATGTCCATCAGTAACCTTGGATTATGACTGCATCAAATTTCTTGAACACATGTTCTACATAACTTATTCTGGGTGTTGACGGAAAATAACGTTAAAAATAGATTTCTTAGCATTTTTTATTTTTTTGTCTAACCCTTTTGACACACTATTCTATGGAAGTTTATCCATTTTATTAGATCCTTTCTTCCATGTTCCTATATTTTTCTGTTCTTGACATTCCTAATTGCTTCTACTATAAATGTACTTTATGCCCATTAAATTACACTCATTTTTTTCCATTTTCAAAATCCTTTCTCTTATTGACCATTCAGTGCTCTTTCGAATTTCGAAATTCCGTACTTTCTAAAATGGAAGTTTGCTGCACTTAATAAAAGATATTTTTCCGCTTTTCCTGAAACCTTTGTACCTTTATGCTATGGAATTTAATTTGTCACATTCCAAATTCTTACTATTAATTTCTTCCTTATCCATTTTCCTTAAATGATAGTTAAGTCACCAATTGCTTTCCATTAATTTCGTATTTGATTTCGGAGTTTCATTCCTTTCCACTTCTCCAACTTTTTGGTTCTTACATCCTTTAGGTTCTTATAAGCTTCTAAATAGATAAAGGGACTATTGAATCACTCCATGTGTAACACCCCACCTCCACCAGTGCAACTCTTGCAAGCACACTAGCTTCGGAGGGGCGTTAAACAAGGTAAACATGCATGCAGATATCACAAGACAGAACATATAAGTAAAACAGAGTAAATAAAGCAGCGGATTAAACTAGTATTTCAAAACCATAGTCATATTACAACAAAGTACTTGATCATTATTTTCCAACAAACAAAGTCTAGGCAAAAGCATAAACTGAAAAACTGAAATACATAAAGTACTATCCCCAAAGTGAAGTGATAAACCATAGCTAGCTCAATGTCCAAAACCGTACATGAGCAAATCCAGTAAGCAAGCTATAAAGATCCAAGCTAAGCTCCACTATTCCCACCCTGAGGACCTGGGGGGGGGGGGGGGGGGAAACGGAAGAAAAGAGGCGAAAGAAAACAGGTCAGTCAAAAAAGACTGGTAAGCCCTAACTACTAACTGTCCATGAACTAGTAAAGTTAACTGGCATGAGAAGCTGAGATGAACATAAGGATAACATACTGGCATGATGATTACTAACAAGATAGATAAAAGTGTCATCGCATAATCAAGGTTAAGTTTTGCACCACGGGTGTACTAGCATTCCAACATGTCAAGTAAAAATAAGAATTGATCCCTTGGCCCAAGCTTGGCCCAACATCATGAGGTGACCTAAATCAAGGTCCAACTACACGGTCTAGTTGATCGGCTCCCTATAAGCCTAACTCGTCAAGTGTCGGTGTCATACGGCCCAAACATGCAATGTAGTTAAACTGCGCTAGGTCCACCCTAGGGTGTATCAAGTCCTAGGGTGTCAACCTCGGACACCAATCAAGTATGCACAGTCTAGATCTACTGGTACCCGTGCCTGATTTTCCAACTCCGGACTATGTGCACAACCATAGTCCACCTGGACCTACACCGGCGTACCTACTGAGCCGTCGTTTTGGTCGCTTACATGTCAGCCCAGTAATCGTGCCCCACCCTAGCCTAGTCCTAGGGTCTTATGATACTATCAAGAGGGTTACTGCTGCAAAGGACCACGCAATTAGGGTTTCTTAACGGGTTAAATGTGGTTAACCCGATCCAGACGTGGATTAAATTGGTTAAGTGTACCCAAGGTTCATGACTTAACCCCGATTAACCCATCAAGCCCAAATTGGTTAAGTATTAAGTGGACCATGACTTAACCCTAATCAGGAGGCATTAATTAACTTAATGTGCTTTAACCTCTCACATTAGACCTTGTTGTGGTTACTAGTTAAGCCGGGCGGGTCCGGGTAGCTTTACACCACAACTTGGTCTAACCTCGGGTTCGAGCACAACATGACCAACTTCTCACATTGGGTCCTATTGTTTGTAGCCACTAGTTAAGCCGGGCGGGTCCAGGTAGATTTATGCTACAAACTCAACCCAACCTCGAGTTGGCCACACTCATATTTTCTAAGTGTCATGTCCATTATGTTTCCAAAACATAATTACAAGTTAACATATCACGTCATGTTATAAAAACCATGTTTTATGTCATAATGTTACCCAACCCCAACGTAATCCCATCGTTTACATAATCGCATCAACGCATAAAGGATAAAATAGGGAACTTGGCATAATCATGACAAAAAGGGGTTGAAGCCACAAGTTTAACATGGTGGCATATGAAATGTACGTATGTTCATATACTTGCATATTGCATCATTAGGCTTCAAAAGTATGCATAAAACCAAACTTAGCATTTAAGTGATGCATGGTGATAATTGACATGTAGAAGTTGCTAGAAGTTCGCATTTAGCCTCACATGCAAGTTATCACAAGGGATATGATAACTTCCATGTTGCCAAAATGCAACCTTTCATATAAAGCTTGAAGCTTTAAGCTCACAACATCAAGTTTAACTTGCATAACATGATAACATGTGTATAATGATCAACCCAAACTTGCATAACATAGCAACATGTGCCATACATAATGATTAAAACAACTTGCATAACATAATGATCAACCAAACTTGCATATCATGATGATCAACCCAAACTTGCATCATTCATTTAACTTTAGAGTTCAAAGAAAGAAAGTAGAAAAGGGCTTACAATGCTATGAAGACACAAATGAATATTTATTATAAAGATTGAGACGAAGCCCTTATGCAATCACCAAAAAAAAACCAAATATGCAAGCTCCAATTGAAAAAACCCTTGAGCCAAATCAATAAAAACCCTTGCTTTGTAATAGAAACGTTGCAACTTGACTTGAATGCAAACTTAGAACATTCATACAAACTTAGAACATTCCCGCCTACCTTGAATTTCTTAAATTCGAATCTGTTTTGAATTTGAATTTTTCGTGAAACTTCGCGAGGCCATATCTCGCTCATACGGACTCCAATTTTCGAAAACTCGGACTCTATTTCGCGTATTTTTCCGAGACGAACGCAATGGCACAGCCCGTTTCCCTTGATTCAGAATTTACAGTTTAATTCTGCCTTGATTTATGTTATAACATGTTATTCAAAACTACGGGTTGTTACATTCTCCCCTCCTTAAAGGATTTCGTCCCCGAAATCTCCAAGTTAGGAAGAACGTATCCTACCATCCATCATCCATCTACTCAAAACATCATCCACGTGCAGTCATTGTCCTTAAAGGATTCTAAATGTTGTATGATCCTATGCAAATGTGTGTGTATATGTACTTATGTAATGCGAAAATCAGGCGGTTACTGATACAGTAAACCTCCTTAATGCAAAGTATGTTAGTGAAATGAGTCCATATGTATGAAAATTCCTAACATAATTTATAATCTCTACATGAGTGCACATAACATTCATCCATATGCAACATCCACGTGATAGCATAACAAGTTTCATCCATGAATAAGTATAAGCACTCATGCATATGCAACATGAAAGTGTGTGAGCCGGTCTTAGTGCCTAATGTGTATCATGCATCCACGAGTATCCACGTGCAAACACTTGCAACCACTTGCGACCATCAAGCATAACATGTTTCAAATACATGTTTCATCCAAAGGGTTTCTACCTAAGGTCCTCATGACAAGTTTAACGAGATAACAAGATAAACAAGATAAGCATGGATAAAAAGAAAAATATGATAATTAGGAAAGAGGTCGAGAATGTACCCTAAAAAAGGAATGGATAAAGCCCACGCATCTTCTCCTCGGTCTCCCAAGTTGCGTCTTCGTCGGCTTCACTCCACTGAACTTTCACCAATTTGACTTCTCGATTCCTTAACTTCTTGATCTCCGTTCCCAAGATACGAATCGGAGCTTTTCTCAAGGTTGCTTCTTTCTCTACCTCAATGTCTTCAAGAATGCTTGGTTCAACCACCTCAGCGGACTCATGTAGGCACTTTCGGAGATGCGAGACATGAAAGACATTATGCACTCCGGCTAACTACTCGGGCAATTCCACCTTATAGGCCATCTTTCCAATCCTCTCTATGATAGGGAAGGGTCCTACAAACCTTGGCGCCAGCTTCCCTACTGCTCCAAAACGTACCACATTACGCAAAGGAGAAACCTTCATGAAAACCATGTCTCCCACTTCGAATTCCAAATCTTCCCTTCGCTTGTCAGCATAGGATTTCTGTCTATCTTGGGCCGTTTTCATCCGTCTTCTCACCAATTCAACTTTCTCGGAGGTGTCTCGTATCATATCGGGCCCAAGTATAAGCCTATCTGTTGTCTCCCACCAACAAGATGGTGACCTACACGGCCTCCCATACAAAGCCTCAAATGGTGCCATCCCTATGCTGGCTTGATAGCTATTATTATAAGCAAACTCTACAAGAGGAAGGTGGTCTTCCCAAGTACCACCAAAGTCGAGAACACAAAGCCTCAAGAGATCTTCTAGCACTCTATTCACCCTTTCGGTTTGGCCGTCCGTCTGGGGGTGATAGGCTGTACTTAGATTCAACTGCGTACCCATCGCTTCTTGCAAACTATTCCAGAACTGGCTTGTGAAAATTGGGTCACGATCGCTAACTATGCTAGAAGGAACTCCATGCAACCGCACTATCTCTCGAAGATAAATAGATGCCAGCCCTGATGCGGTCCTCTTGCTCTTTACTGGGATGAAGTGAGCACTCTTCGTAAGTTTGTCAACTATTACCCATATGCTTGTGTTCCCTCTCCTTGACCTAGGCAATCCATCCACAAAATCCATAGAAATACTCTCCCACTTCCATTGCGAGACCTCCAATGGATGTAATAGCCCGCCTGGTTTCTTCGACTCGGCTTTCACTTGTTGGCACACCACGCACTTTGAAACATACTCTGCTACATCCTTCTTTATTCTGGCCCAAAAGAAAATGCGCTTCATATCCCTATACATCTTGTCCCCTCCAGGATGTATAGTCATCTTCGAGTGATGCGCTTCTTCAAGAACTCTATGGACTAAATCTCCCACTCGAGGAACACATAATTTCCCATCACACCTTAGCCATCCTTTATCATTAATAGTATATCTGGCCAAGTGACTATACGTCTCGCCACGAATCAACTTGTCCATAACTTCGACTATCTGTGGGTCTTCCTTCTGCGAAGCCCCAACTTGATCAAGAAGTGTGGGTCTAAGCTCAAGGGATGCTAATGAACCCGTCATCGACTCAACATTCATCGTGAAATCAAAGTTTGCCAAGAACTCTAAGTTCTTCATCTCAATAAACAAGGGACTCAAAATCAACCTCCTTCTGCTCAGTGCATCTGCCACAACATTACCCTTGCCAGGGGTATAAGCTATCTCGAAGTCATAAGATGCCAAGAATTCCATCCACCTTTGCTGCCTTAGATTCAGATCTTTTTGCGAGAAGAGTCATTTGAGTGACTTGTGATCAGTATACAACTCAAACCTTTCGCCTAGAAGATAGTGGCGCCAGGATTTGAGTGCAAAGACGATCGCTGCTAACTCCAAATCATGAGTGGGATAGTTCTTCTCATGAACTTTAAGTTGCCTACCCCCATAACATATCACTCTTCCCTCTTGCATTAGAACAGCACCTAACCCCGTGCCACATGCATCTGTGTACACGGTAAACATCTTACCACTATCGGGTAATGCCAAAACTGGAGCTGAGGTAAGGGCTCTTTTGAGCTTTTGAAAAGCAAGCTCACACTCCAAGTCCCATGCAAAGACTAAGTTCTTCTTCGTCAACTTAGTAAGAGGGGCCGAAATCTTAGCGAAGTCCCTGATGAACTTCCTATAGTAGCCCGCCAGACCGAGAAAGCTTCTTACTTCGGTTGCATTCCTAGGAGTCTTCCAATCTTGAACCACAACCACTTTCGCGGGATCCACCGCTATGCCTTGCTTAGAAACTATATGTCCAAGAAACCGAACTTCCCTTTTCCAGAAATGACATTTGGAGAACTTGGCTTTCAACTGATGCGCTCTAAGCGTATCCATCACTTCCTTGAGATGCCTAGCATGCTCTTCCTCATCCTTTGAGAAGATCAGAATATCATCCACGAAGACAACAACAAACTTGTTGAGGAACTCCCTGAACACCCTACTCATCAAATCTACGAAGCAGGCGGGTGCATTAGTCAAACCGAATGGCATGACAAGCCATTCAAAGAATCCTTCTGGAGTCCTAAACGCAGTTTTATCGATACTATCCTCAGCTACTCTAAGCTGATGGAATCCGGTGGCTAGATCGAGCTGAGAGAAAACAGAAGCACCTACAAGCTGGTCAAAGAGATCATCAATTCTCGGTAACGGGTGCCTATTCTTCTTTGTCAGCTTGTTCAACTCTCGATAATCAACACATAGACGAAGCGAACCATCCGCCTTAGTAGCGAATACCACCGGAGCACCCCATTCAGAAATGCTTCGCCTAATAAAATTCTTCTTAAGCAGCTCCTTGATTTGCTTACTGAGCTCTCTTCTTTCTCGTGGGGCCATGTGCCTAACGGGCAATGATACTGGCTTGGCATTATCGACTAGATAAATGCGGAAATCTATCTCTCGTTTAGGGGGTAACCCCTTAACTTCTTCAAAGACATCAAGATAGTCTCGGACCACCCTTACAGATTGCAGATCATCGATGGACGAGTCGAGAGATTCAAGATAGCATAACATGACGGGACCTCTAGGGTTACAAGAAATTTCCGGGGTATTACCGAGGCGAGTCATGAGCCTCACCACCCTATGTTCACAATCGAGAATGGCTCCATAACTGGACAACCAATCCATGCCCAAGATCAACCCATATCCCGTGAATCCGAGAACATAAGCATCACATGTGAATTCTACGGTCAAGATAGAAATCTTCAAATCCACACAAATCATAGATAGATGGGCGGAACCCCCAATTGGATTTGAAACACAAACGGGATCCTCAACTAGGCTAGTACATAGGTGCAAACTTTCAACAATGTCAGAAGAGATAAAACTATGCGATGCGCCAGAATCAAATAAGGTGTGAACAGGATAATCATAAATATAAACAAGACTTTCTACAGAAATACTACCTCGATCCTGAGCTGGAGCGGTGTTGAGAGCATGCACTTGCCCTCCAGAAGGTCCTGCACGCTGATTCCGCCCTTGCTTCTTGGGGCAATCCTTGCTAAAATGTCTGGTCTGTCCACAATGAAAGCATCCGCCCAACTTCCTCTTCTTCTTCCTACAGTCTTTAGCTATGTGCCCAACAATCCCACAGTAGTTGCATTTTCTTGGGTCCTTTGCCTTAGCCTTGTTGCCCTGGTTGTTCTTGTTGTTTTTGTTGTTCTGATTGCTCTGATTTCCTCCCCCCTTGGAGTCTGTCTTCTTGGCTTGAGTCTCATTAGGCTTGACTTCTTTCTTGCCATTCTTATCGTCTCCTTGAAGCAATGACATGTCTACTAGACCTTCGAAAGTGGCCCCCATGGGTATATGAGATAGGGCTAAACCTTGTAATGGCTCGTTCAACCCTCGTGCAAAGCGCAAAGCCTTCTTCTGGGGAGTATTAATCATGTCCAAACCGAATCGGGTGAGCTTGTTAAACTCATTCACATACTCCCTCACTGTCATGTCTCCTTGCTTCAAAGATATAAACTTCTCCAATTGCAGATTTGCCTCAGCTGATGATAGAAACTTAAGCCCAAATCTTGTCCTAAAGTCGGCCCAAGTCTCTATAGGCCTCGTAGCATTGGTGACCTCCCACCAATAAGCAGCTTCTTCTTTTAATAACCATGCTGCCAATAAAACCTTTCTATGATCTTGCACATCAAAGATGGCGAAGAGATCTTCAGTTTCTTTCAACCAATTTCTTGCCTCCACAAAAGTTTCCGTCCCAATAAAGTTCTTGCCACCCATCGCCTTAAAGTCTTTGCAAATCTTAGCGAAATCTGCTTGCGGATTCTGAGGAGGAGGAGGAACCTCAGTTATATTGGGGGTATTTACTGGGCCCACATCGTTGGCCCTAGCTTCCAAGTACCTCTGGAACCATCCGGGGATGGTCACTCCCTCGGGAAGGTTAAGATCGGCCATACTGAAAAAGGAAAAAGATAGATTCAGAACGAAGAAACGAAGGATAGTGCTATGGCTTTTGGGGAATAGCCTTTTTAAAATAACTAGACTTTTCTTGGAAAATACTTAATTGGTTTTGAAAATAGTTTTTCAAAAGGTAAGTTTCAAAGAAACTTTTGCTCTAATCTTGTAAACCTTATGCTCTGATACCAAATGTAACACTCCACCTCCGCCAGTGCAACTCTTGCAAGCACACTAGCTTCGGAGGGGCGTTAAACAAGGTAAACATGCATGCAGATATCACAAGACAGAACATATAAGTAAAACAGAGTAAATAAAGTAGCGGATTAAACTAGTATTTCAAAACCATAGTCATATTACAACAAAGTACTTGATCATTATTTTCCAACAAACAAAGTCTAGGCAAAAGCATAAACTGAAAAACTGAAATACATAAAGTACTATCCCCAAAGTGAAGTGATAAACCATAGCTAGCTCAATGTCCAAAACCGTACATGAGCAAATCCAGTAAGCAAGCTATAAAGATCCAAGCTAAGCTCCAATGTTCCCACCCTGATGACCTGGGGGGGGGGGGGAAACGGAAGAAAAGAGGCGAAAGAAAACAGGTCAGTCAAAAAAGACTGGTAAGCCCTAACTACTAACTGTCCATGAACTAGTAAAGTTAACTGGCATGAGAAGCAGAGATGAACATAAGGATAACATACTGGCATGATGATTACTAACAAGATAGATAAAAGTGTCATCGCATAATCAAGGTTAAGTTTTGCACCACGGGTGTACTAGCATTCCAACATGTCAAGTAAAAACAAGAATTGATCCCTTGGCCCAAGCTTGGCCCAACATCATGAGGTGACCTAAATCAAGGTCCAACTACACGGTCTAGTTGATCGGCTCCCTATAAGCCTAACTCGTCAAGTGTCGGTGTCATACGGCCCAAACATGCAATGTAGTTAAACTGCGCTAGGTCCACCCTAGGGTGTATCAAATCCTAGGGTGTCAACCTCGGACACCAATCAAGTATGCACAGTCTAGATCTACTGGTACCCGTGCCTGATTTTCCAACTCCGGACTACGTGCACGACCATAGTCCGCCTGGACCTACACCGGCGTACCTACTCAGCCGTCGTTTTGGTCGCTTACATGTCAGCCCAGTAATCGTGCCCCACCCAAGCCTAGTCCTAGGGTCTTATGATACTATCAAGAGGGTTACTGCTGCAAAGGACCACGCAACTAGGGTTTCTTAACGGGTTAAATGTGGTTAACCCGATCCAAACGTGGATTAAATTGGTTAAGTGTACCCAAGGTTCATGACTTAACCCCGATTAACCCATCAAGCCCAAATTGGTTAAGTATTAAGTGGACCATGACTTAACCTTAATCAGGAGGCATTAATTAACTTAATGTGCTTTAACCTCTCACATTAGACCTTGTTGTGGTTACTAGTTAAGCCGGGCGGGTCCGGGTAGCTTTACACCACAACTTGGTCTAACCTCGGGTTCGAGCACAACATGACCAACTTCTCACATTGGGTCCTATTGTTTGTAGCCACTAGTTAAGCCGGGCGGGTCCGGGTAGATTTATGCTACAAACTCAACCCAACCTCGAGTTGGCCACACTCATATTTTCTAAGTGTCATGTCCATTATGTTTCCAAAACATAATTACAAGTTAACATATCACGTCATGTTATAAAAACCATGTTTTATGTCATAATGTTACCCAACCCCAACGTAATCCCATCGTTTACATAATCGCATCAACGCATAAAGGATAAAATAGGGAACTTGGCATAATCATGACAAAAAGGGGTTGAAGCCACAAGTTTAACATGGTGGCATATGAAATGTACATATGTTCATATACTTGCATATTGCATCATTAGGCTTCAAAAGTATGCATAAAACCAAACTTAGCATATAAGTGATGCATGGTGATAATTGACATGTAGAAGTTGCTAGAAGTTCGCATTTAGCCTCACATGCAAGTTATCATAAGGGATATGATAACTTCCATGTTGCCAAAATGCAACCTTTCATATAAAGCTTGAAGCTTGAAGCTCACAACATCAAGTTTAACTTGCATAACATGATAACATGTGTATAATGATCAACCCAAACTTGCATAACATAGCAACATGTGCCATACATAATGATTAAAACAACTTGCATAACATAATGATCAACCAAACTTGCATATCATGATGATCAACCCAAACTTGCATCATTCATTTAACTTTAGAGTTCAAAGAAAGAAAGTAGAAAAGGGCTTACAATGCTATGAAGACACAAACGAATATTTATTATAAAGATTGAGACGAAGCCCTTATGCAATCACCAAAAAAAAAAACCAAATATGCAAGCTCCAATTGAAAAACTCTTGAGCCAAATCAATAAAAACCATTGCTTTGTAATAGAAACGTTGCAACTTGACTTGAATGCAAACTAAGAACATTCATACAAGCTTGAAAATACTTGTATGCACTCAAAATCTCTCATATAGATAGACTTTGGAATTTTAGCATGAGAGTGGAGGCCATGAGAGGAACAAATTTGACATAGTTTAGTTGTAGGATTGAATAATGGTGATTTAGGCTAGGTTTAGGGGTCTTTTTATAGAAGATTAGGATAGTATTAGCCATAGGATTAACCCTAGATTCAATCAGAGCCATCAAATCCCGTCACTAGCCAACAAAACAGGTCAAAACAGCCAAAATGGTGCACCTGGTTGCCTGGGTCCGACCAAGCAGGTCGACCCCCAGGTCGACCCTGGGGTCGACTACCCAGTCGACCTGGTCCCACCCAGGTCGACTCCCAGGTCGACCTGGTCTGGGCGGGATTTTTCACGCCTACCTTGAATTTCTTAAATTCGAATCTGTTTTGAATTTGAATTTTTCGTGAAACTTCGCGAGGCCATATCTCGGTCATACGGACTCCGATTTTCGAAAACTCGGACTCTATTTCGCGTATTTTTCCGAGACGAACGCAATGGCACAGCCCGTTTCCCTTGATTCAGATTTTACAGTTTAATTCTGCCTTGATTTATGTTATAACATGTTATTCAAAAATACGGGTTGTTACACCATCGCTTCTGGGGATTTTCTTGAAATTAAGCTTAATCCTTTCTTATAAGAACCTAGAGATAATATTTCCTAAAGATATGCATACTTTAAATAAATATATATAGTAAAAATTTTGAAATTATTTTTTTCCAAAATAACAAGTATGCCTCTTATACGTATATATTTCCCAGTAATCGGGTAACATACGCTTTGATATCAAATGTATCAACCCACTCGGAGTGGGCCTAAATTATGACCCAGAGAAGGCCCATCGGAACTTAGAGCCATTCTACACGGAACATTGGTTCCTGTAAGGAAATACTAAAAATAGATATCACAAAGCAGTTTAAACAAAATCAACATCTCACACAGCAGAAGGGATAAATCTAATAACTTAAAATAGATTTACCTTTAATTAAAACCATAATAAATGTTGACCATGACGAGTATCAAGCAATCATAATAGGTACATCATTATCCTAACAATATAATAATACTGCCATAAATAACTAAGCCTCCATCGTATGGCTCCAACTCCAAGCAATCACTAATTATCACTGATCCAAGGTCCTCACCTACTAACCTGTATATGTTATGAGGAAGGACGTCAGAACATAAAGTTCTAGTTAATGAAAAATATATAAGTTTAGGAATGACTATTTTCTATATTTGGCAGTGTAAATTCAAGAGGGGACATCCTAATAATCTAAGGGCATCCTAATAATCACTTAAGGAATATATGTAAATCCAAGAGGGGGCGTTCTTACAGTCACTTAAAACCCCCATAAAATAATCTAAGGGCGGACATTCCTATGGTCACTTAATACCCTATGAGAAGGGCTATTCCTAGTCACTTAAGGCTATTAAGGGTTGACATCCCTATAGTCACTTGATACCTTATAGAGGACCCCCAACCACTTAAGACCTCATCTCTGACATCAACGTCATCAATAATAACTCTCCTTGTAGGTCGAGGAATGGTAATGGCCACATCCTACTAGGTTTGGGTTAGGAATGCAACTTCATTCAATGAAAATCTTTCTGGTGGCCCTCCTGTTAATGTCTAGCTGTCCCTACTGGTGACCTCCTAGTCATTTAATAATTCCCTTAGACGGTGGTTCCTTAGGCTATATATATTATCCATCCCTAGGTCAGCCCTCACTAGACCTTAGATAAGAAGCGGATATTACTTGGAGAACTACATTATCAAGCTATCGTCTATTAAGACAATTCCGTACCTTATAGGAGAAAGGCGGACCCAATAACCATTTAAATCCTCAAACGGCTGGTCCTACCTATGACTTGGGTCCTAAACCAAGGAGTGAAACTTAGGAACGGGACCCAGTCCTAACCACTTAATACCCAATAAGAAGTTGATCATCCACAAAATACCTTTCCCAAGGCATGCCTACTTTACACACAATATGTATATATACACACACTATACATCTCACATTAGCCCACCACTTGTAGATGCTGGATTTGCCGGGCGGTTCCTGACAGGCTTCCACTATAAGTTGGCCCTAACCACATACCATAGTGTTATAATTATAATAGCATATGGCACCTAGACCTCGCACATTAACCATTCTTACTTGTAAATGTTGGATATGCTGGTCGGTTCTGGGAAAGTTTATACTACAAGTAAGGGTTAACCTCGTGTCTATGTGTTATTAACTATAATTCAAAGCCATTAAATCATATGCGTATATACAAATTTTTACGGGGACATTGTAATCTATTTCCTAATTTAAACATATTTATTACACACTTAATACATGTTAATATTACGTTTGATTACACTATATACATATAAATAAGCATGAATTATGCAAATGAGAATAACGTCCTAACCACGTTTGAAATGTCAATCCCTATTCAAATTAAAGGTGTACAGGTTATTTCGTATATTCCCTTCAATTATGGCATAAATATGCATATTGACATATAACAATCAAAATGGACAAACAACAGTATCAACACAAAACTTGTAACTAAGGTTTGATTTGATTATCTCAACAATAAAAGATAAACAAAGTGCTATATATCCATTATATATATATATATATATATATATATATATATATATATAATTTCTATTTTGGAACATATGCACCTCTTATGTAATGTAAAACCTTTACACTTGGACATCTTGGAAATAATACTCTTAAATACTCCATTCAGAAAATAGAGATTTAAACCTATTCTAATTCACAATTTATCCAAATCTTAACCTTTTGCAATGAAATCACACACGAATCTACACAAAATAAAATCCGACCAATATAGGGAATTATACAACACCAACATACCGCTCTTTTATTATTTTAATAACCTAAACCAACATATAGAAACATAATGATCATTTCTTTGTACAAACATAAAACATATAGAAGATTTAAGAGATTTGATATTGTTTTCTTTTCGTATAAACTCAAATCTTCCTAGGCATAATAATCCATATTAGACTAACAAACCATAGAAAATAGAGAACTTAAATGAATTCCACTCACAGACTCTGAGATAGAAAACAGTAGTTTTTGTTGTAGAATTAAATTTGGATCTAGCCTTCGCAAACATGCTGCAATTCTTTTATTAATATATATATATATATATATATATAAGAATCAAATGAATCAGAATCTTATAAATATAAACTAAATTCCAGAATTCTCAAACCAATACAAATCTTAGCATAGAGAGGATAAAATTGAGGTTAGAGAAAGAGAAGAGAAATCTAATCTTATATTCTGGATTTAGCAATGCTAGAAAGATGGTGGAGGCACAAGAACAAAATGAAGAATAAGGTTTAGGAGAGGTTAGGAGGGTGGTATATATTGTTGCAACTGTTAATCAAATCCGTAGGATCTATTAGATTAAATTCAGACAGTCCATGTGTGCAATATATATAAACCCCCTTAAAAAAAGCCTCCTCACCAAAACCACCCATGGCGGTTGACCTCTTTAGCAGAAGCGGTCTACCGCTTGGGTCATGTTTTGTCCAGGAAACTTAATTTCCTGGTTTCTTTCCTTTGTTTGCTTATCCTTGTTCGCTTATCCTTGTTTGCTTATCCATGTTTTGTCCAGGATATTACATTAATTTTTCCCTTTGTTTTCTTGTCCTTGTCCCCCATTATATATAAATATATACACATAAATTCGAATTCACATGGAATACTCTTTTCATGCTAATCCATAATTAATATATTCCATATTTATATATTTATTTATTTTAAATTCAAAACTTGTGTGTTAATATTTACACATAACTTGTATTATTAATATCTTTTGCATGCAGACTCCGTTTTTAGTAAATAAAATATGGAAACGGGTCAAAATCTCGCCACGAGCATGTTGACATGGGAAATCGTTATGGACTCAGTGCATGCCAACACCCGAGAGTGTGTGTATCAGCAACACAATAATCCAAAAGTAATGTAAAGTAATGCGGGAGAACACAGCTTTTTATAGTGTTTCCGCACTAACGCCTATGCCTACTTCATAGTAATCATTCATCATATACTTGAATACAAAGTTTGTCCAAGTTCGAAAATTGCAGTGTAAAGAGTTGTAGAATTGAACAACAAAAGGTTTGCTAGTTTAAAACTTGTCCGAAAAGTCCTTCTTGTTCTTCATTGAGTGAAAGCTGAGTTGACTTTGTAAACTATGTCCAAATTTAGCTTCAATGTCCAATAAGTTCACAATAGTCAAAAAGTAGTGTAAATATCCTGGTGAATGTCCAAAACTTGATGTAAAATGTGTATGCAACGTTTTAGTAGTCCATGCAATATCCAATAGCCATGGGGAAGAAGATGGAAGCCATTAGTGGTGCTTGAGAGCTTCAAGAGTGCAAAAAATCCAACACTTTAGAATGAGAAGATTAGGGGTATTTATAGGTGAGAAGTTAAGTGGGAGTAGGTAGGATATGGAGCCTGCTTCCTAGAATTTCAAGTCCTTGTATAAAGTGCAGGAAAATTTCGTGTCCCCCTGGGATGATACAAAATTTCATATCCCTACGAGGGATACGAATTTTCGTCACCCTCTGGAGGATACGAATTGAAAGGGTTTAAGGCTATGCTCTTGCTGAATCTTGAGCTCGCCCTGTTGAGTTGATCTGATGATTTTAAGTGTCTGATGCGCATTCACGAAAACGGGGGTAACTTTCAAACCGTAAGGTCATTTGGGCCAAACGAAAGTTGTACCTGAAGCTAATTCTGGGAGCTACAAGGGTTATTGTGTGAGGCACCGTAATTGATGTTTCGGGCGCAAAAGAGGTCATCAAACGGGTTTTGGGCCATTTTTATGTTCACATTGTGGCTTCGACCAAATCGCTTTGTGTTTTCTGATGATGCTATTGACGCGTGACAGCTTCGACCAAAAAGTGTGTCAACAGAACGCAACTGCAATACTTTCGTGGCCTAATTCCCAATTATTCAAAAATTCATTTTTAGCCCATTAACTTAGTATTGATTATTATTTTTTATTTTAAATTAAATTACCCTATGTTTATTTTAGGTTTATTTTAAGGGGGGTTACAGTAATTTTTTTGATACATATATACTTTGTGACGACCCGCCCCGTACCAGCATTTCCACGAAATGCGTTGTGCCAATGTCCAACTAGCACGGGACGATCGCCAAATAAAAATGGATTTGAAATGATGAATCACCAAAGAACCTATAGTATATCTCACAGCGCATGGAATAAAATATATTAATAACATAACTTGATACAAAACAGGTGAGACAGTACATAAGTTGAAAAAATACACCATATTCATCAGAGTAGCGGAATCCAAAATACAGCTTATGATCCAAACCATTATTACAACTTCAAAATACTATCTCTAAAGCAAAATAGAAAAGGTACACTACTAATGCTCAAAGCAGTGGCCAGCAACAACACAGGGAGAATATATGTAAATAGTACATGGAAGCCTCCTGCTCATTTCCGGACAGCTTCTCGTGCATAACCACCTAACTTGTCTCTAGTCTGCTCGTTTAGGAGCACCCAGAGTAATAAGAAGAGACATAAAACATTGGGTTAGACAAAAGTCTGGTATGAGCGATAACAGCAAAACAAAACAATAACAAGTATAAATAATCATACCTGAACCTGGACCTGGACCTGCAACCAAAGAGTTAGCACAACAAGATGTACAGTACTCTAAGGTGACACTAACATATAGTCTAAGAATAAGAGCGTGCATGTCAAAGTAAAGGAAAACATCAAACATAGCAATCATTCACACATCTCTCACTCAGTGCGTAAAGCATACGATGTCCACCACTTTGATCACCAGAACTATTGGGGCTATGACGGAGTTCCACTCCATACAACCATCACTACGACCACATCGCCCTTTGGGACCCTGATGGAGTCCGACTTCATACAACCTCTGATCCCACTGCACTGGTCCATAGTCAATGCCCCCTCTCTCAATAGTGAATCAAAGTTATAGATATCGATAAACCCTTTGCACACGTCCCACAACAAAGTCCAACTCTAGAAGTTAATACGTTGGTTCCCATCTGGATCCTGAGTAATAACCTCACGCTTGGACTTCCTTTGCATCTCGGGTTTTAGTCGAATTGGAGTTGGTCTTCAAAAGAGTTGTCGTATAGCAGCAGCAGGAATAAACCTGGTTCGGTTCGGCCTCCATACCCGGTTCGGTTCAGTGCTCGTAATCCACGCCTCAGTTCAGTTTGTGCTCATTGGTTCAGTTCGGTTCTCTCATGCCTCGTCCCAGTTCGGTTCTCCAAGCTTCTATTTGGTTAAATCAAAGTGCTTGCTCGTGGTTCGGTTCAGAGGAGTGGTTCAAGTGGTTTTTCGGTTCGGCCATCAACTCAGCTCGGGTGCTTCGGAGCGGTTCGATTAGGAGGACCTTCAGACGCGAGCGGATCGGTTCGTGCTTACAGTGGTTCGGAGGAAGCAAGTAGTTCAGAGTCTTCATACTTGCAGGCGGTTTAGTTAGGAGAACTCAGTCCGATCCGATCCAAAACCTGCAACTTTTCCAACAAGCTTCCAAATCCCCTTTTTGGCCACACGATGACGTTTTTCAACCATTCTAACTTTACTAATTAATCATAAAACATACCAAACAATAGTAGCAACATATGGAATCAATCAAAAACATTAAAACACCAATTGCATGAGTTATTTTAGATCAAACATACCTAAAAAGCATGATTTTCGCCTTAATCCCCTTAACCATGTTTAACCATAGGATTAACAAACTTAATCCAAATTAACCCAAATTTATATCAGTGACATAAAATAATGTTTTAGAATTTTTACATATTTTCCAGATTTTTATGGTGCATAATTTCACTAATTATCACTAATCACCACTAATTAGCCGTAATTAGTGTAAAAACATGCAAATCACTCACCTTAGTCACGAATAAATTATTGATCTGAAAACTCCACTGGCAGTAGCTCTATCTCTTATTTTGATGTTAATCCGTCTTAATTTGACGTAGTTTAGCTTAATTAGTGATTAGAAAGCAATAAGAGGGAGATTTAGAAGATGGAGGCCATTACTAGGGTTTAGACGTTTATGGCGGCTAGAAAAATGAAAAGGAACCATTCTCTAACTCCTTCTTTGCCCTCCCATAACCCTAATCCCGGAATGAGTTATGGGCCTAGCAGCTAATCACCTGGTTAAGCCCAATTATGTTGTTTTTCCATCTTCAAATCTTATTTCACCCATACCTCCCAAACGGTAAGCCCGTTTGATTAATGTGACCACTCTAAGGAATGACAAACCATCATTTGAATCCAATGGAAGTGGTTTCAGGTCAAAAGTACTTACCAATCAAAAGTTATAGGCGAAACAAGATTCGCCAGGGGCAAAACGGTCATTTAAAATTCAGCGAAAATCATGAACATGGGAAATGACCCCAATAGTCGTTCCCTGAAGTTACCCGACCATACGACTTCGTATGTAAATAAAATAATATTCTACAATCCTCTGATACGTAGAATGCAGGTCGTTACAATCTTGCTGTAACCTAAGCTAAAGCTAAAAAATTATTAAGGCATAAATAATTAATAAAAATTAAAAATAAATAAAATATGATAGGTCTAACATGGTTAGACCTGGGTCAATCAGGAGCCATCGACATAGCTCCGAAAGCGGTCGACCTAACCCTATTTTGACATGTGGATTGTGATTTTTAATTGTGTTGTTTGAACATGGCTGATTATTTCATGCGATCCAAGAAAACTTTCAGTAGATGATGTTGTTTAAGGTTTGGATATAACAGTGTTAAGGTATTGTAATACTATAAAAATCCATAGTCTATGTTAGTTCGAAACACTAATTCACCTAATTATAGTGAAGGTTTTCAAAATTCAAACCTCAAACCCTAATTTCCTAAATCAAATTCTAATCCTTTTTTTTGCCCTAAATCTAAATTTTAAATTAAAATTAAGAGAGATCCGATAACAAGAAAAATGACCCAAGTAAGATTTGAAGAAGAAATCATGTAGTGTTTAAGACAACCTAGAGCTTAGGACGAAGGTGAGTGGACATAAATTTAACAAATAGTTAATTATAATTCAACTCCATGTTGATTAGATTGTTGATTTTGAACTTCATCTATAATTACAAAATTTGAATATGAATTAATGAGACTTTTTTATCTAAATGGAATTGACAGTATAGTAATTAGGATACTGTAAGGATCAGATTTAATGGGGACCAATTCTTCTGTACCCCCTATGTCCCTCCAATCAAATCTCTCCATTTCCGCTATTTTGCATTTAAGTACAAAAACAATTCAGGTGTTTAAGTGCAAAAGGTGGAAATCAGGGGGCTCTGATTGGTTGGAACACGGGGGCACACTGAATTTGGGGATAGAAGAATTGGTGCGGATTTAATGTTGCAGTGATGTAATGGTTAATAATGCAACTCTTATATCTAATATCATAGAAAAATATTTATTAGCTATGTAATGATTAAAATTCATTTCTATAGAAGTAAATGTAATATCTTTTAGCATTAAAGAGGTACTAAATAAAATTTGAATTAAAAGGCAAGTAAAATGAAAATGGATGGATTATGAGTACTATTTCTATACTCTAGTTGGGTCTAGTTATTTGCGCCGTCTGTTTTGTCATCCTGTTGAGGGTGACTTACAGCTATGGGACGAGGGTGAACTTGGTATGGATAATGCAATTATGATGGAGGATACTTCCTGGGATCGAAGCACCATTTTTTCAAAGGGCTCCCCGAATTATGTGGACGATTTGTTAAGACGATTTGCTCATCACATTGCGATTATGACTTCTTTTACTCTATGAGGAGTTTCTTCTCTTAAGTTAAATTAAGATGTTGTTTGTAATATTTTGTTATTTTGGTACTAGACAGTGACTGGTCACTTCAAACCAGATAGTTGCTCTGCGCATGTGCAGAGCACCTATTTCTTTCTATAACAAAAGTGGTACAGCCACTATAATCCGGCTTGCCTTGCAAAGAAAAAGGATGGATTATAAGAAAATGACCTATGACTGGTGTGGGTCGACCATCATAAGTCATGCTACATTTAGTGGAATATAGGAGGCCTTGAGCATGATAGGTGTATAAACCGTGTTGTTCTCTAAATTTTTTAATTGGCGTAGACACATTTTGTGTGGCAGAGTTACTTCACATTTTTGTATTACAAAGTAGGATGTAGAAGGTTTTTAAGATAAGAAGATTATGTCGCGAAGGTGTATAAATGTGTGATTGTGGGAGGAGCCAATTATGGTCAGTCATTTTGGTTCTTATGGTCGGATTTAAAATGCTAAATCTTAGGTGGTGCACAGTACTGGGAGGAGTTGAGCTTTATGGCTTGCGGGGGTATGTAGTAGGGATTTTGTCCGTAGAATCGAGAGGTGGAGCATGAGTGCATATGATAAGTGACTATGGCGGTCTTACAAGCATGTTTTTCCTCTCTAGGCTTAGTGTGAGCTTAAATGGGAAAGGAGATCCCTAATTTGATGATTGTTCGGTGAGGTCCAATTTGTAGACATTCACAATGATAGTCTGATGATCCCTGATATGTGACCTTAGGCATATGACCTTAGGTACACACACGCGCGCACACACACACACACTCTTTATATTGCTTAGAGTATGCTTGAAGTTAGTTATATTTAATTTCTGGAAAATTCTATTTAAACTCACATAAATGCTAAGTTGCCCCCCTTTTAGTCAAAATTTTCACTGTCGAAATTACCCTTTTTACGTTATATTTTTTGTTGTACTCGGGTTACCTCGCAGTCCCAATGTATGGTCCCTTCACGTACCACGCAGTGGGACTACATGGTACACTAAGTAACCTCGTAGTGGAAATACGAGGTCACTTCAGGTATTATGTAGTGGGACTGCGAGGTACGTGAAGGAACCACGCAGTGGGACTGCTAAGGAGGGTATTTTTGACCTTTTTTTAAAGAATAGGGGGAAACTAAGTAAAATAGCGGTTTTTTTTAAAATTCAGGATGAAGGGGGGAGACTTAGCAAATTCGGTGGTTCAAATAGAATTTGTCTTAATTTCTTTGTTCTTATTCATCAGACATACGTATAAATCATTCTATTTTTCCCCACCACAGGTGGACAGAGCAGCCATTGAGAGGTCCATTGCTGCTTTCAAATTATCATGCTTCGAGTCTAGTTTTATTTTATCCTTTATCGTGTGTTTCCTGTTAGTACATTCTCTCCTTCAATACTTTTCTTATGAGGGATTAATTTTATGATATCGTGATATTTTGACAAAAATTAATGTTTTTTCTAAGATTGAGATATAGTATTCTAATACTTGGATATTTTGATACTTTAAGATTTACATCACAATTTTTTAGTTATGCATATATTTGATATTATGTTCTGCTGTGATGACAATTGGATTAGATAAATTATTTGTTCCTTGATATATGCTTTATGATATTATTTTTTATCTTAAATAAATGGTCAGTGTTTCTTTATGTGTCAGATTTGAGCATGTCAAGGGATGTAGGTTGCCACATATGGTATCAGAGCATAACTTCAATATTCGTGGGATTAAGAGTGTATCTAACTCGTATGGATGTGTGTGCATATATATATATATATATAATTTTTAAAAGAAAGAAATATGATCTTTGAAATTATTTTCAAATTAGATCTTCAAAGTGTTTATATATATAAATATTTTTGGACAAAACTGTCAAGAATCCCTCAAATTCATGCCATGCTCGCGTCAATTATCACATATATTATCCTTTATATCTTGATCACATATGAGCAATATGTGGAAGTATCTAATTGATTCTTTACTATTCACATATAGAGATGGCTGATCCTATAGGATCTGGCTCTATGACGTCCCTGATATAACGTGCATGAACATACCCGTTTAGCTTACATGACAATGCACTAGTTGAGCATATGACTAAAGAGCTCATAGACGTTACAACTGGTGGGTCCCCTATACACTGACATGTTGTTCATGACCTTACTAAGCTACGCAAAGACTTTTCTAGCTTAGGTGCAAGTCATTATCTATCAAATATACTTTTGTTAATGCTACAAATCGGATCTACAACTGTGAGAGGATGTCTGGACTTATGAGTTTAGAAGATAAGATTAGGAGGCAGCTCGCTACTGGCAGTTGCAGGGATAGGTCCTTAGTTCATAAGAGGTTACTGAAATTAAGCCATAAGGTGGTATCATGACATAGTGATATTTTGGGTAAAGGTTTGAGTTAAAACTCGTATTACCTGCTGAGGAGGGAGTTATATAGGAAAAGTTTATAATCTGAAGCATGATGATTTATCAATTAAGAAATATATTAATCAATTCAAAGAGCTCGCAAGGTTTGAGATGGATTTGATTAGTACCCCTCACAAGAACGCGCCCTAATTGCTAAGGGTTTGAATCAGCCATTACAGGGATTAGTAGTGAGATAAATTCCTATGGAAGCTACTTGAAATGTCAATGGGATTTTCAAATCTCAACTCTGGACATGCGAGGAAGTAGAGTGTTTGGATCAAGGCAGGGGTGGAGCCAATGCATGGCCAGCTAGGGCCTTGACCCCCCCCCCCCGAAAATTAGTTATTTCTTTAATAATAGTGGATTTTTAGATTTTTCCCCACCTACTGCAAACATAATGGCCCTATGTGGTTCTGTCGCCTAGCTCCGCCACTGGATCAAGGAACCGTATCGTAGTTCGCTTGAGAGGGTCAGGTGACCAACAATAATTTAACAAGGAAATAATGCGAATGAACAAAGGATTAGTTCGAATATCAATTTTTTTTGGAATGATCCTTAATTATTCATTGTAAAATTATTTATAGTATAATATAGTTTTGAATGCTTGTAATAGCCGGGGAAAGGACTTCTTGACTAGTTTTGTGGTGATTTGTATAAACTTTTAAGTGGAAAAATGATTGTTGCTTGGGAAAAAATATATACACTTAGTATAGTATCCTTATCAATATTGTGAGGTTGCACTGAGTTTAAACTGAAGCAAGCCCAAGCATTTGTAGTTCATCATTTAATAGTGATTTAATTGAAAAGTTTCTTCTTTGGGAAATGTGTTATGTTCAGAATAAAGGAGAGTTAAAATATAGTTTGCGGGATTTGTTCGGGAGTCTTAGGATATTAGAATGCATGGTAGATGATACAATGGTCCTTCATGTATTGTATGCATGAAAAAAGTGACACCATCTAGGTGTATGTGTCATGTGGAATGTCGAACTTAGTCATTGGAATTTTCCTTATAATATGCATATGTTTTTTATTTGTGACCATTATGCACATCATTATAGGATCTGTGTTAAGTTTCATTATTTATATGCTGCTTGTTGTTTATTATTGCATGTTATGATTTGATTTATAGTTTGATATTACTTGTCTTGTTTGACTATTGTTTGATTAATGGATTTCTTATTTTTGGATTGATTGATTGCTTGTTTTTGCTTAATTATAGCTCAATTGTTCAATCCTGATGATTGATTTTTGTTGTTGTTTATGAATTATTTAAACCTATAAGTGTGTAATTCTAGTGACATCACCATGATGATTCAACTAGAGAAAGGGGAAGTGAACCGGATGAGGCTTAGACCTCGAGGACCTATTCATTTTTGGGAATGGTGTTGTATGGCTTGGGACTGATGGGGTAAGGTAGTCCATGCTCATAGGAGCTTAATATTGAGTTCTTTAAGTTATAGAAGAATCTTTTTAGCTTTCCTTTTTGTTAGGATAAAAAGTAAGAAAGCTTGATGTAGATCTCACTTTGTTGTTGAAGTGTACTTGTGTTTGTTCCAATAGCCTTATATTCATTAGAGATGTTTATGGCATGAACTCCGCGGGATGGTGGCATGAAGAATAGGAGTTGCATATTGTCTAGGGATTTGCATCTGCCTAGGATTGCATGTACTTTACTTACACCATGTTAGCATTGCATGTGAATTTATGCTATGCTATAGTTTAGATGTAAATTTGCACCATGTCATTTTTTACATTCAATATAGGAATAAAAAGTTGCATTCATTATATAAATGCTAGTTGGAGATTTTTATGTATAGAGATTTCATGTAGTTATTTACATGCTAGTACATGCATCCATGTTCATGCTAGTGTTTATGCTATCATTGACCTTCATGTTAGAATTGCAAGTTACATTCAAGTAGGATTTTAAGTATAACATGTTTTAGATAACATCGTGGTTGTGTTTTTCATGTTTGGTTGTTATTAAAGATTATGTTGTCAAGCAATATTGTTTCATCTGTTATGTTTGAACTCTCTTTTTAGTTATGTAAATGAAATAATAGGTACATGGAAGCTAAGGTTTGCTAGTTTCTTTCGGTCTCCTTAATCGAGTTATCTTTCTCGAAACATGGTACATATTTATGCTTTATAGGTCTGTTTGCTATGTGGCATGCACACTCTGTAAGGTAAATCATACAAATATATTGCAAGTATGTGTCCCATATATAGGATCCTAAGATAAGGGATGTATATTTGTTGTGAATGTAAGTAGTTAGGGTATTTCGGATCGAGCCATACAACAGAAGCACTGCCAAATTTTTTTGTAACATGAGTCGTATGTAAAAGAAAATTAATGGAAAGATGCTAGACATAGCCAATAGTCGAGGGGGTCAATAGCGTAGCATGGCTAGTTAACTTCTCCTTGGAATTACAATTTTGCTCTTTCGGTTCTGCATTTCTATTTTTTTGGTAATGTATACGTAAACTAAGCATTTTATTTAGTTGAAAGACTTGGGGTCGACTGTGATTATACTTAGGAAAGAGGAAGAAGGCTTAGAGACTAGTCCAATTATTTTCCTTAGTTTTGATCATTTAAAATTATTGGTTCGTTCTTTAGATTTCGCGGACTTACGAATGCTCGATTAGCGAGAAGTATCATGTTAGTAGGCATGTATATTTTCATGTGAGTTTCCACATGTGAGTTTTAAGGAGGAAGTGTGCAACAGTCGACATTTTTATACACCATTATATTTAAATGATTGATTTATTTGAATACTAAAAATCCAATTTGATCGATGGGAGCAAAAATCAACCTTCACAGATGGATGAATTAGAATTCAAGACCATATCCGTTGAGTCCAGAATGTCTGAGAGATAAAAAAAGGTATAAGCATTAGTACGTATCACCCGATGGATATTCAGTTAGTAGTTCCATTTGATTCACAGATCAAACTAAATGCTAACTTTGACGTATGATGGTACTAGGTTCCGGAAACTTGTTTCATTGAGTTTGGAATATGGGTATTTAGTATTGAACTGCAGCAATCACGCTTCATGTAGAGTTGCATATTTCTTGTTGGATATTTATGAGGGGCATATGTGAAATTCATCATTTGGGAAACAATTTTGTTTTATGATGTATTTTATACCATCGCTACCAAAAATATTGTGTAGAGTTGCACAGTTTGTTAATCATCTCAATCATAGCTGTCTAGATACGAGTAGAAATGTGGTACGAAAATTTTATATATACACACACAGAAAATTTACATTTAATCGATATTCATTTTTTATTCTCATTCATCCTTTCTACTTCATCTTTCTCTCTACCAAAATGAAAAGGAATAACCACTATTTGTTTTTCTTTGATCTCCATCGTGGTATCCCTTCCGGCGGTGGCCTCTAAGGAGAACGATGTACCTTGGCAAAGGGCAATCTATGGGCGCATGCATTTAGTGAGAGGTGGGGCGTAGTGGTGGCTAAATGTTTACGCCGTCAGTGAATTAGGGTCTCTCGATCTAGGCCTTGGGACTACCAAAGATGATGTCATTAGCGTCATTGGAGACATGCTGGTAAGTAGAGATAGTGGCCAAATTCTAGAGTGCTCCAGTTAAATATGATGATGGTGAGGTGTAGATGAACATCGACGGTCAAATTTTTGATTAACGGCCAGGATTAGAATAGGTTTATCAGTATGATTAAGGATAATTCATTTTACACTTAATTAATTAATGTATTCAATGTTCTAGAATTCATAACCCTCTCATATGAGGTCAGGGGTGGAGCCATGCCCAGCCTGACCTGGGCACGTGTAACGACCCGGCAGGAATTCAACTCCCGAATTCCGAGAATAATACATAAACCGTATTACTTGCCAAAAATCAAGTATCGAGAACACTAGATAGTTATTAAAAAGAAATTAGAGGGTGAGATAAGAAAGAAAGAAATATTAGAATAGAAGAAGAAGAAGAACCAATACAACACAGAGTCTCACATCGCAGAAGAACAAAATATATTATAGAAATAAATCTTTACTGAGAGCTTTAAAGATACTTACAATCATCAGAGTACATCAACACATCTAGATAGTTAATATAACCTGTCCTCACATACAACTCACAGCAGAACAATATCTATAGTAATATTATACGTCTGGACTCTTCTAGCTCGTATCTTCATAGCATCCGATAACCTGAACATGTACAACCCGACCGAACCCGAGCATTTACAAAATGCCGTATCAGTCTGGTGAACCAAAGTGAGAAAAACACACACTAAGTTTACAAGTATCATCCAACTTGATTTTAATGTAAAATCTTTTCGAAAGGAAAGGATAATCGTAAGATCAAATCCATATATAAATACAGGTGGTTTTTACCTTACGATAACCTAAAACACTTTTGGAAATCATATCTTTTCTGATATAATAATAATATCTAAACACAAATAAATATCAATCTAGTGGAACACTTTCATCTCACGTTCCACATATATAGTATATAATAAAATTCCGCGAGTACTTATTGGATAATGGATTCCAACTGACAAGGTATGGGACCACCTTTCGACAGTGTATCTCTAGAGATGAATACACCGGGTTCAACAAGAACATCTTGCAACCCAGGCTAAATATGACCGGCCCTTCATTTCGCTTGAGAGTACCGAATGTATTATCACCTTACGGCTTTTTGCCGTGACCACCGTAGTTGCCGGGAGATACAGAAATGAAAAGAAGTAACAATATGAATATTTTCTAGATGGTGACAATACACCCTTTTGATGGGTGCAACCCACATAGCCATGCGACCTACCCGATTTTTGCCATTTACCGGTTGAAGAGGCTTGAGTTTTAACACTACCTTTAGAACATAACATCACCATTCACTTTGAATGGCACATTGTCAGATCCGCCAAATTACTTATTGGCGTCCACAAAAATATTCTGGGTGTTAACGCCACCAACAGAAATACGCTTGTAAAAATTAATATACGTGATCTTTAAAGAAATACTCTGTCAGACACCCGTCCATACAAGTCATCCAGGAACAGATTGAACCGAAGGCCCTCTCCTACTGCATCCTTGAATTACCCTATGGATCGGTAGCGAGTAGTCCTTGCAATCCGAAGATTTCCAATCATGATAGAATCACTGCCGAAATATCTCTGGGAGCTAACCAAAGAAATTCAACAAGTAGCCCTTCCGCTCTTGAAGATCCACAATCTTCAGTTTCTCCATCTTCAGTCAGTATCTTCCATCTTCCACATATTTGCTGGTCGGAATGGTTTTCGAATATAAATTTGATCCTGATCTTTCCATTCCAACAATTGTATTGGTTAGATTTGATATTCGGTTATTTAACTATAAAATAAACAATCGTTCATGCACAAAAATAAAATGAATTCACTGATTCAATACCCAGCATCACTTTGCCTCTTTAATTAACCCGTCTTTAGTTAAATATTAAAATTGTTGATTCAAAAAACATTTCCCTTTCTTATTAGAAATAAGAAAATTCCATTATCAATTCGCTTCCACTCATTAGACCCTCTGTAACGACCCGCATTTTTCTGGTAATTATTTAATTTAATTTATTATTTAAATTATTGGGTTTGATTTAAATAATTGGATTTAACAATTTATTTTTGAATATATTATTTAAATAAATAATAAAAATAATAATTTAATTCCAAACCAGTCAGAAAATGTTGTGTTGGCAAAATAGTATGGACAGACAGTTTGAAATGAGTTGATATTGGTTTATATTGAAGTTATATTGACGATCACGCTTAGTCGACGACGAGTTGAATATATAGGTTATAATTTAATTTTAAATCGAGCTACAGCGGCGCGGTAGTTCGTAATTTGGCGTTTTGAACTTCAATTGGTCGTACCGGGTTCAAAATAAGTTGGATTTCCTCGAAACAAGAAACGTCGGGACCGATTGGACAATATCTTTCCAATGGCAGAGAGAAATCCAGTTTTCGTCGTGTAGATTTTATTTTATGTCCAAATCAAATTTTGGGAAAAATGCTATGGAATTTCCTTATATATATATTGATTTATTTATATATTTTAAGGGTTTTTTATTATTTTCAATATCGAACTGACTAGGTTTTCCACCCGAGCTATTTTCTCTTAAATCTACACCGAATTTTAGTTAGGTATGGCCAAGGACAATATTTTATTTTAATTATATTTAAATATTTTTAAATTTATTTATTTTAATTCAAATTGGGCCGTTTAAAAGGGACTTTATTCAAACGAGCTCGGTTTTCGACGAAACAATTTTTGTTGGGACCGTAACAATAAATTATTGCTGGATTTCCAAGTTGCAAGCAAATCGGGGTTATTCTGCGAGCGTGGCAAAATTAAATGCAAAATAAACACGACTATTTGAACGTAAACAAACGCTGTTTGAACATACGGACACGGAATTCGACGAAACAAGATTCGTTGGGACCGTATCGTCAAATTATATGATGTTGTCCAGTTGCGTCACGAACGAGGTTTGTATGTGAGCGCAGGAGCGAATAAACGGTATTCGGAATTGCGATAGACACGAATAAATATCGCTAGTCATCATCACACATCACGTCAACATAAAATATATTATTTTCAACTATATATAGGCCCAAAGAACTTAGCCATTTCATCCATTCCACAAATTCTTTAGCAAATTTGCAAATAAGTCCTCGAACGCAAATCAATTTATATCTCAAAATCCGGCGAGAATTTGTAGCTGGAACCTGAAGCAAAGTTGTAGATCCAGCTGACATCTACCTCCACGCAAAATTCCAGGACCTACGATCAACTGTGGTGGCCGGAATCGGGCGAAAACCAAGAAAAACTGCCTTCGTTCTTTTCAGAAATTCGAGGGATTCACTCAATTTTAGCAGCTCAGACTTTGGGGGAATTAAAGGGGAGACGAAAAGCTTTCGATTGGCGGTGGTGGGGAAGGCTATCGTCAAGGGTGGTCGGAGAAATCGGAGGATTAACTGAGGTGATGTTTTTTCGAGTGTAGCGGTCAGATTTGGGGAAATTCCAGCGCCTAGAGGTGTCGAGGGTGTCGGGGTCTGAAGGGAAAAGGAGCAGTGGTGATTGGGCTATCGATTGCCGATTATGTGGCGTCGTTCGGTGGTCTGTGGCGTTCGTGATCGGAGTTTGAACGGAAGTGGATGGGTTCTGTTCTTTGTGTTCGTGCGAGGGCTAGGGGGTACCAGAGGGGACGAGGTTCATCGGAGGTTGAGCGGCGGAGGATGGCGCATCAGGTGGGGTCGGAGCCATGGGGTCCGGTGGCAAGGATTGGTGACGGTGATGGTTTGAAATTGGGGTTGCTGGGCGTGTTTTCGAAGGGAAGAGACATCGGGGATTCAGAGGAAGACGATGGTGAACCATGTGACGCAGAAAATGGGAGTTGCGTGGTTTTCGCTAACGTGGCAGGTGGTTTAAAAAGGTAAAACATTAAATTTATTTAATTAATTAATAATTAGTAAATAAATTATCGTATAATTTATTTAAACGTAAATCGGCCATAACTTTCGCATACGTTGACGGATTTCAGCAAAACTGGATCCGTTGGGATCGTGGCGACGAGCACTACGCATACACACCGGTTGGGTCACAAATAGAGACAGTTGGAATTTCATAAATTTTAAACGTGCATTCAAAGTCACGTGAAACAAATGCATCAACCGTCAACAGTTTTGACTGGTGAGTTAATTCTCACACTTTTCTGGACTACTCTGATGTGATAAATTCATATAACATCATTTAAAAATATATACTGTTTGGTTGGCTGCATTGGTTGCTTGTGGTTGATTTATTGGTTGCTATGAGTTAGATTTATCATCGTTAATTTATTTACTTAACTTATAATGTTATAACCATCTGTGATGCAGAGAAGGACAGTTTGGACGGATCCGACCGGATTTCTCAAAATAACTTGTGTGTTGTTTGTTTTATACTAGTTGCACTTGAACTGTTTTAACCCCAAATGACATCAAAACTATTTGAATCTTGATGGTTGAGTGGATGTGATTGTTGATGTGATTTTTAATCAATCGACAGTGGTTGGCGGTGATGGTCTAAATCTATTGATTTATGACGTTGTTTAGCTGATAAGAAAATTTACGAAATTTAAATTTATTTTAAATAAATTAAAGAATTCAAGTTATTTTATATGAGTCAAATAAAAACAATGTTTTATAAATATATTTATAATCATGATTCAATAGAGATTGTTTATGTTTGATAATAAGAATTCGATGAACCGTAGTAGAAACTAACCTACGGGTTAGTGAAAGAGAATAATTGTTTTTATACAACAACTAACCGATGTTTTAAATTAATTAAGTTATTTAATTAATTTAAGAAGAGAAATTGAATAGAAGTCAGTTAGCCGCTTAACTGAGGGTTACGGGTGGCAGGAACCAACTGTTTAATTTGAAATTGACGATGGGATTAATTTGATTTAAAATTTATATAACCAAATTTTATGAATATTCGTTAAATTAAACCAAATGGTGTTGAATGTGAATTAATCTTAGAATTAATCTTAGAATTAACTATAATTCAAAGTAATTATTGGATTGTTGGGTTGTGGAAGATAATTATCATTGGATAAGCTTTTAAAAAGTATAATTCTTTCCCTATTTTTGTTATATCAAAGTTAGCTATTTTTAGTGTAGTTAAGATTAGAGTTAAGTAATAAGTAAAGCGATAACTTTAATTGGAATTCAGTTAAGATATGATCCATTAGCATTTAAGTTTTAATTTAAGTATAATAAGGGATTTATAAGAAGACTTTAGTCCGAACTTGCAAATGAAGTTGTAAAAGTGGTTTACAAGTGAAGGTGGTGATTTCGACAAGATTTGTTTTATGTGAAAAGGATTTGAATTTATTTCAAATTGTAAACAAGATTGCAAATGTGGTTGGAAGTTAAAGCGTATATTTCAATCAGTTTTACTTAATTAAGTAAAAAGGAATTAACTTGGAAACTGGGTTTTCAAATAAAAGGGAAAGGGTTTATAAAACTAAGATAAATGGATATGGGGAATAATCTATTGGATTATGGAGATAGTAAAATTTTGGTTTGGGAATTACAAGCTTGTATCTATCTTGAGATAAGAACGCTGTCGATCAAGGTCTGAGAGGTAATTAGAATACCCCAACTTGAACGGCTCAGCTATTATTGAGAGATGCTATTTGTTTGTGATGCATAGAGAAGTGATTATCGAGATGTTTGCAATAAATGGAATTTATCATTTATTTAAAACAAACCTTTAAAAATGGATTAGCATCGAAAGGATTTGAATCTAATTCAAATCGTATAAACAAGTATGAAAAAGGGGTTTTACTCAAAAAAATGATTTTAAAAACAAGCGTTCACCTGGGAACGAGATTAAGCGAAGTGGTAAAATCGTAATAAGAAAGAGATTTTGGTAATTAAATATTTGTCGTTGATTAAATGGAAATATAACGATATGCCTAATGGTAAAGGAAAAGAGAAAGTGGAATTATAGAACTATAACCATGATTTCAAATCAAAGATGAATTGAAAAGGGGTTTTGAGATAATTTTACGATGTTCCACGACAAAGGGAGATAAAAGATGATTTGTAAAAGATGACATTATTTCCAAACAAAGGAAATAAAAAGAGAAGCTTGGTAAATATGTTGTTCTAAAGCGAGTAGCGAGTAATGTTTTCAAGTAACGAAAACATAAGAGTTTTGTTAGGATAAGAAGTATAAATTGATTATAAGAAATCGATAGAATGGTTTTATGAGATATTTCAAATAAAGGACCCGAGCTGCCAATTCACTGAGATACACTGTTATGATTTGATAGTTAAACAACCGACTATCAAAATATGGCCTTTTATCGATTGTTGGTATGGAATGACCGGGATCGGATTTATATTTGAAAACCATTCCGACCAGCAAATACGTAACGATAAAGATATCAGAAGATGGTCGAGATGGAGCACTGAGGACCGTTGATCTTCATGAGCAGAAGAACTACTCGTTGGATCTCCAAGGGTCGCTCCCGAAGATATTCTGACTTGTGATTCTGTCGTGATTGAAATCTTCGGATTGCAAGGACTTCTCGCTACTGATCTATAGTGTGATACCTAGGATGCGGTAGGAGAGTGCCTTCGGTTCATCCTGTTCCTGGATGACTTGTATGGATGAATGTCTGACAGAGTATTTCCAGAAAGGTCACGTACATTGATTTCTTCAACTATACCAAGAGTGGAAGCGGAGAAGGAAACTTCTTTTAGCTGACACGTAATGTATTGTTGTAGACGTCAATTAGTGATTATTAATGGATCTGACGATGTGGCATTCGAAGTGAATGTGATGTGCTGATAGAGCGTAGCCTCAAGCCTCATCAACCGGTAAATGACAAAAACTGGGCAGGCAGCATGGCTATGTGGGTCGCTCCCATTAGGGTATATAATCACCTATCTAGAGAAATTCCTTTTGCTTCTTTAATCTATCGATGCTGTCCCTTTTCGGGAAACAGTGGTTTGAGCCCAACCATTGGTGATATACATTCGATACACTCAAGCGAAATGAATGGTCGGTCATGTGAGGGCCGGGTTGCAAGACGTTCTTGTTGAACCCAGTGTATTCGCCTCTAGAGATACACTATCGGCAGGTGGTCCCATACCTTGTCATAGTTGGAATCCAATCTCCAATAAGATCCCGCGGTTTTTGATTGTATACTATATATGTAGAGCGTGAGATGCAAGCGTTCTGCTAGATTATTATTTATTTGTGGTTTGATAGACATTATTATAATATCAGAAAAGATATTGATTTCAAAAATGTTTTGGGTTATAGTAAGGTAAAAACCATCCGTGTTTATGTGTGGGCTGGTCTTACTATTATCCTTTGATTTAAGAAAGGATTTTTCCAAAGTTAAACAAGTTGTGTGTTCTGTGAATTTATCACTGAAAGTATTCCAGACTGACCCGGTGACTTTTGTTTTAAATCAAATGTGCTCGGGTCCGACCGAGTATGTTTACAGGTTAGGTTTCGCTTGGAGTTCCAGGAACTGGAAGCAGGAGGCTTCATCGTTAGTTATACAAAGTTTATTTCCAATGTGATTGATGTATGTTGTACTCTGATAGATGGTATGTATATATACAGTTCTTTTATAAAGAGATTTGTTATATTATATTTACTCGTTCCGCTGTGAGATTCTGATGTGTTCTTCTTCTTTCTTCTACTCTAAATTTCTTTCTTTCTATTTCTCACCCTCTAACTTCTTTCTATTAACAGTCTGGGGTTCGATACTTGGATTTTTGACAAGTAATACGGGATTATGTATTATTGTTGAAAATTCGAGCGTCGAATTTTCCCGGGCTGTTACAGTTGGTATCAGAGCAGTGATAACCTTGGCTTTGTTGTGTAACTCGATAGAGATAGGGTTAGTAAAACCCTAGATTGAGTTTGAATGTGTATATGAGAGCATGTATTTGTAAATTATTTTAAAATTATTTTTATACAGTTTTGCCCGGATTATATTCTATATAAATATATTTTTCTCAAGTGATTATATTCTGGATTTGATTGAATAATTTGAATAAGAATTCAAACTGGAATATTGAACTGAAATAGAGATTTCACATGTGAAATTGAGCAACTGATATTTGGATAGAAATTAATCCAATATAACTCAATTGATGTGAAAACAAAGTAAAGGTAAACGAGAAATTTATATGTTAATCAAAATGGTTTGGTTGGTTTGGTATGCCTTGGTTGTTTGTTTGATATTGGATGGATTGTGTAGAATTCCCCAACAGTTGGTTGAAAACCAATCTGAAACGATCAAGTAAAGGAATTAAACCAAGAGTAATTAAACTAAATGGATATTTAAACAAATAAATCGATTGCTAAGCCTTAGTTACAGTTAAATCCATCAGAACTGAATGGAGTGGTTTTATTATTTCCAATTGTCTGGAATGGATGATATGGATAATATGGACATTTGGATTTGACTGACATTTGTTTTGGGAACTAATGGAATTCGTTGAAGTTGAGTACAGGTACAGAGTTAATCCAAGAAAACTCTGGAGGAATTTGAATCTAGTTTGGCGTGTTAATCAAACAAGCATGAATATATATATATCTCTTATCGCGTAATAGCGCTCGCAAAAAGGTACGCTTACGCAAATATAAAATTTTGGTTTTGTTTGGGTTTTGAGTTGGATTTTTGATTTTTCCGACCTTGTTGGTCGATGTATAGATATTTCTTGAACCTGCGATGTTGCAGATGTCCCCCGTACAAGGGAGACTCTACCGAAATTTTTCCAGAATTTAAGGTGTTATAATAATTTTTGGAAAATTTTTGTTATTTGAAATAAATTGGGTTTAAAACCAATTGGGCTAGATTTGATAATTTAACTGAGTTTTAGTTAAATATATATTTTTTGTCAAAGAAATGGGTTTACAGCATTTTTCTACCTTAGCAATTTCGAGGACGAATCATTTTAAGGGGGAAGAAATGTAACGACCCGCATTTTTCTGGTAATTATTTAATTTATTTTATTATTTAAATTATTGGGTTTGATTTAAATAATTGGATTTAACAATTTATTTTTGAATATATTATTTAAATAAATAATACAAATAATAATTTAATTCCAAACCGGTCAGAAAATGTTGTGTTGGCATAATAGTATGGACAGACAGTTTGAAATGAGTTGATATTGGTTTATATTGAAGTTATATTAACGATCACGCTTAGTCGACGACGAGTTGAATATATTGGTTATAATTTAATTTTAAATCGAGCTGCAGCGGCGCGGTAGTTCGTAATTTGGCGTTTTGAACTTCGATTGGTCGTACCGGGTTCAAAATAAGTCGGATTTCCTCGAAACAAGGAACGTCGGGACCGATTGGACAATATCTTTCCAATGGCAGAGAGAAATCCAGTTTTCGTCATGTAGATTTTATTTTATGTCCAAATCAAATTTTGGGAAAAATGCTATGGAATTTCCTTATATATATATCGATTTATTTATATATTTTAAGGGTTTTTAATTATTTTCAATATCGAACTGACTTGGTTTTCCACCCGAGCTATTTTCTCTTGAATCTACACTGAATTTTACTTAGGTATGGCCAAGGACAATATTTTATTTTAATTATATTTAAATATTTTTAAATTTATTTATTTTAATTCAAATTGGGCCGTTTAAAAGGGACTTTATTCAAACGAGCTCGGTTTTCGACGAAACAATTTTTATTGGGACCGTAACAATAAATTATTGCTAGATTTCCAATTTGCACGCAAATCGGGGTTATTCTGTGAGCGTGGCAAAATTAAATGCAAAATAAACACGACTATTTGAACGTAAACAAACGCTGTTAGAACATACGGACACGGAATTCGACGAAACAAGATTCGTTGGGACCGTATCGTCAAATTATACGATGCCGTCCAGTTGTGTCACGAATGAGGTTTGTATGTGAGCGCAGGAGCGAATAAACGGCATTCGAAATTGCGATAGACACGAATAAATATCGATAGTCATCATCACACATCACGTCAACATAAAATATATTATTTTCAACTATATATAGGCCCAAAGAACTCAGCCATTTCATCCATTCCACAAATTCTTCAGCAAATTCGCAAATAAGTCCTCGAACGCGAATCAATTTATATCTCAAAATCCGGCGAGAATTTGTAGCTGGAACCTAAAGCAAAGTTGTAGATCCAGCTGATATCTACCTCCACGCAAAATTCCAGGACCTACGGTCGACTGTGGTGGCCGGAATCGGGCGAAAACCAAGAAAAACTGCCTTCGTTCTTTTCAGAAATTCGAGGGATTCACTCAATTTTAGCAGCTCAGACTTTGGGGGAATTAAAGGGGAGACGAAGAGCTTTCCATTGGCGGTGGTGGGGCAGGCTATCGTCAAGGGTGGTCGGAGAAATCGGAGGACGAACTAAGGTGATGTTTTTTCGAGTGTAGCGGTCAGATTTGGGGAAATTCCGGCGCCTAGAGGTGTCGAGGGTTTCGGGGTCTGAAGAGAAAAGGAGCGGTGGTGGTTGGGCTATCGATTGGCGGTGGTGTGGCATCGTTCGGTGGTCTGTGGCGTTCGTGATCGGAGTTTGAACGGAAGTGGATGGGTTCCGTTCTTTGTGTTCGTGCGAGGGCTAGGGGGTACCAGAGGGGACGAGGTTCATCGGAGGTTGAGCGACGTAGGATGGCGCATCAGGTGGGGTCGGAGCCATGGGGTCTGGTGGCGAGGATTGGTGACGGTGATGGTTTGAAATTGGGGTTGCTGGGCGTGTTTTCGGAGGGAAGAGACATCGGGGATTCAGAGGAAGACGATGGTGAACCATGTGACGCGGAAAATGGGAGTTGCGTGGTTTTCGCTGACGTTGCAGGTGGTTTAAAAAGGTAAGACATTAAATTAATTTAATTAATTAATAATTAGTAATTAAATTATCGTATAATTTATTTAAACGTAAATCGGCCATAACTTTCGCATACGTTGACGGATTTCAGCAAAACTGGATCCGTTGGGATCGTGGCGACGAGCACTACGCATACACACTGGTTGGGTCGCAAACAGCGACAGTTGGAATTTCACAAAATTTTAAACGTCCGTTCAAAGTCACGTGAAACAAATGCATCAACCGTCAACAGTTTTGACTGGTGAGTTAATTCTCACACTTTTCTGGACTACTCTGATGTGATAAATTCATATAACATCATTTAAAATATATACTGTTTGGTTGGCTGCATTGGTTGCTTATGGTTGATTTACTGGTTGCTATGAGTTAGATTTATCATCGTTAATTTATTTATTTAACTTATAATGTTATAACCATCTGTGATGCAGAGAAGGACAGTTTGGAGGGATCCGACCGGATTCCTCAAAATAACTTGTGTGTTGTTTGTTTTATACTAGTTGCACTTAAACTGTTTTAACCCCAAATGACATCAAAACTGTTTGAATCTTGATGGTTGAGTGGATGTGATTGTTGATGTGATTTTTAATCAATCGACAGTGGTTGGCAGTGATGGTCTAAATCTATTGATTTATGACGTTGTTTAGCTGATAAGCAAATTTACGAAATTTAAATTTATTTTAAATAAATTAAAGAATTCAAGTTATTTTATATGTGTCAAATAAAAACAATGTTTTATAAATATATTTATAATCATGATTCAATAGAGATTGTTTATGTTTGATAATAAGAATTCGATGAACCGCAGTTGAAACTAACCTACGGATTAGTGAAAGAGAATAATTGTTTTTATACAACAATTAACCGATGTTTTAAATTAATTAAGTTATTTAATTAATTTAAGAAGAGAAATTGAATAGAAGTCAATTAGCCGCTTAACTGAGGGTTACGGGTGGCAGGAACCAACTGTTTAATTTGAAATTGACGATGGGATTAATTTGATTTAAAATTTATATAACCAAATTTTATGAATATTCGTTAAATTGAACCAAATGGTATTGAATGTGAATTAATCTTAGAATTAATCTTAGAATTAAATATAATTCAGAGTAATTATTGGATTGTTGGGTTGTGGAAGATAATTATCGTTGGATAAGCTTTTAAAAAGTATAATTCTTTCCCTATTTTTGTTATATCAAAGTTAGCTATTTTTAGTGTAGTTAAGATTGGAGTTAAGTAATAAGTAAAGCGATAACTTTAATTGGAATTCAGTTAAGAGATGATCCATTAGCATTTAAGTTTTAATTTAAGTATAATAAGGGATTTATAAGAAGACTTTAGTCCGAACTTGCAAATGAAGTTGTAAAAGTGGTTTACAAGTGAAGGTGGTGATTTCGACAAGATTTGTTTTGTGTGAAAAGGATTTGAATTTATTTCAAATTGTAAACAAGATTGTAAATGTGGTTGGAAGTTAAGGCATATATTTCAATCAGTTTTACTTAATTAAGTAAAAAGGAATTAACTTGGAAACTGGGTTTTCAAATAAAAGGGAAAGGGTTTATAAAACTAAGATAAATGGATATGGGGAATAATCTATTGGATTATGGAGATAGTAAAATTTTGGTTTAGGAATTACAAGCTTGTATCTATCTTGAGATAAGAACGCTGTCGATCAAGGTCTGAGAGGTAATTAGAATACCCCAACTTGAACGGCTCCGCTATTATCGAGAGATGGTATTTGTTTGTGATGTATAGAGAAGTGATTATCGAGATGTTTGCGATAAATGGAATTTATCATTTATTTAAAACAAATCTTTAAAAATGGATTAGCATTGAAAGGATTTGAATCTAATTCAAATCGTATAAACAAGTATGAAAAAGGGGTTTTACCCAAAACAATGATTTTAAAAACAAGCGTTCACCTGGGAACGAGATTAAGCGAAGTGGTAAAATCGTAATAAGAAAGAGATTTTGGTAATTAAATATTTGTCATTGATTAAATGGAAATATAACGATATGCCTAATGGTAAAGGAAAAGAGAAAGTGGAATTATAGAACTGTAACCATGATTTCAAATCAAAGATGAATTGAAAAGGGGTTTTGAGATAATTTTACGATGTTCCACGACAAAGGGAGATAAAAGGTGATTTATAAAAGATGGGATTATTTCAAACAAAGGAAATAAAAAGAGAAGCTTGGTAAATATGTTGTTCTAAAGCGAGTATCGAGTAATGTTTTCAAGTAACGAAAACATAAGAGTTTTGTTAGGATAAGAAGTATAAATCGATTATAAGAAATCGATAGCATGGTTTTATGAGATATTTCAAATAAAGGACCCGAGCTGCCAATTCACTGAGATACACTGTTATGATTTGATAGGTAAACAACCGACTATCAAAATATGGCCTTTTATCGATTGTTGGTATGGAAAGACCGGGATCGGATTTATATTCGAAAACCATTCCGACCAGCAAAAACGTAACGATAAAGATATCAGAAGATGGTCGAGATGGAGCATTGAAGACCGTTGATCTTCATGAGCGGAACAACTACTCGTTGGATCTCTAAGAGTAGCTCCTGGAGATATTCTGACTTGTGATTCTATCGTGATTGAAATCTTCGGATTGCAAGGACTTCTCGCTACTGATCTATAGGGTGATACCTAGGATGCGGTAGGAGAGTGCCTTCGGTTCATCCTATTCCTGGATGACTTGTATGGATGAATGTCTGACAGAGTATTTCCAGAAAGGTCACGTACATTGATTTCTTCAACTATACCAAGAGTGGAAGCGGAGAAGGAAACTTCTTTTAGCTGACACGTAATGTATTGTTGTAGACGTCAATTAGTGATTATTGATGGATCTGACGATGTGGCATTCGAAGTGAATGTGATGTGCTGACAGAGCGTAGCATCAAGCCTCATCAACCGGTAAATGACAAAAATCGGGCAGGCAGCATGGCTATGTGGGTCGCTCCCACTAGGGTGTATAATCACCTATCTAGAGAAATTCCTTTTGCTTCTTTAATCTATCGATGTTGTCCCTTTTTAGGAAACAGTGGTTTGAGCCCAACCGTTGGGATATACATTCGATACACTCAAGCGAAATGAATGGTCGGTCATGTGAGGGTCGGGTTGCAAGACGTTCTTGTTGAACCCAGTGTATTCGCCTCTAGAGATACACTATCGACAGGTGGTCCCATACCTTGTCATAGTTGGAATCCAATCTCCAATAAGAGCCCGCGGTTTTTGATTGTATACTATATATGTAGAGCGTGAGATGCAAGCGTTCTGCTAGATTATTATTTATTTGTGGTTTGATAGACATTATTATAATATCGAAAAGATATTGATTTCAAAAATGTTTTGGGTTATAGTAAGGTAAAAACCGTCCGTGTTTATGTGTGGGCTGGTCTTACTATTATCCTTTGATTTCAAAAAGGATTTTTTCCAAAGTTAAACAAGTTGTGTGTTCTGTGAATTTATCACTGAAAGTATTCCAGACTGACCCAGTGACTTTTGTTTTAAATCAAATGTGCTCGGGTCAGACCGAGTATGTTTACATGTTAGGTTTCGCTTGGAGTTCCAGGAACTGGAAGCAGGAGGCTTCACCGTTAGTTATACAAAGTTTATTTCCGCTGTGATTGATGTATGTCGTACTCTGATAAATGGTATGTATATATATAGTTCTTTTATAAAGAGATTTGTTATATTATATTTACTCATTCCGCTGTGATATTCTGATGTGTTCTTCTTCTTTCTTCTATTCTAAATTTCTTTCTTTCTATTTCTCACCCTCTAACTTCTTTCTATTAACAGTCTGGGGTTCGATACTTGGATTTTTGACAAGTAATACAGGATTATGTATTGTTGTTGAAAATTCGAGCGTCGAATTTTCCCGGGCTGTTACACACTCACTGTAAATTGGTAAGTGAATAAATCTCTCAGTATCAATCCCGAAGGCCGAAACCAACATCAGATTGATACCTCGAAAATTACTCAACTCAACCAGCATACAACAAGTTTCCAATTCCATAAATCCCTATAATATTCCCTTTTAAAGTGATTCTATTATTATAATCTCACAAATCATTTTTCAATATTATTGAAATATCATTTCACAAAATTAATTAAAATATCTCAATTTAACTTCTGTAAATAATATTACGAATTCCTTTACCATTCATTTACAAATCCATTTCCTTTAGCTCTATAAGTCCATTTCTATTCACTGTATAAACCATTTTCCATTCGCTCTATAAATTATTACATTTGTTTTATAAACCATTACCGTTCGCTGTATAAACCATTACCATTCGCTGTATATATCATTAACCATTCGTTGTATAAACCATTACATTTGTTTCATAAATCATTAACCATTCGTTCTATAAATCATATTTCAAAACTGTATATGAATACGTCCTTGAAAAACATTTTAAATCGATTAAATATCGATTTCACAAATCATTTCTTTGTCGACGGTACTAAAGAGGTAAATTTCTGCTACAGTACCAAACCGTGAAATATAAACCAATTTCATATCCAATGAACACAACAAATCACATTGATAAACATTATCAATGTTATTTGAGAAATCATGTTTGATTTCTCCAACCTGTCTATCTCTGCATCACAATTCCATACCATTCAACATATATTATAATATAATGAAATTTAACAACTACAATGAGGAATCCAGTTGGATCCCTCCAACCTGTTTTCCCTACATCAAATACGTTACCTCAATTTAATCATTCAATTCAATAATTAGCCAATAACAGCAATTTAATATCAACCATTAGCAACCATAGCGCACACAAATAAAAACCTAAATTATATAAAATATAAGTGGGACTGAGTGAGTTTAACTCACTTTGATTTGATTCCTTTGTAAACGACTCGTTTCAGTTGATCTCAATTTTGCCCTGATATATTCCATGACATAGTGCTCGCCAGTAGAAGTCCAACGTTCTTTGTTTTTAACGAATTCTGATAAATTACGTAACAAGTTATAAATATTCTAGTATAATAAATTTTTGATTAAACTTAAATAATTTTTAATCATCTATTTATAAACTTGATTACATTTTAATACTTTTAAAAACGTATCTATTTGATTTTCAAACACTAGTCTAACTTAATTGAGAAATAACAGTTGAACTAAATTTAATCTTGACTTAAATAATGACTTATTAATAATTAACAAATTTTATAACTAATCCCTAAGTTAGTTTTAATTTTAAACTAATTACATTATTTAACCCTTAATTACATATTCCTTAGTTATAACATTAACTGATTACTTTGTATAGATCATAAGGCTGAACCAAATTGGTTTTGTAATTGAGTCATGGCCCGACTGATTTCCTTACAGCTTCATGATACCAGATTATATCCAGTACCTTTAACACTAATTTAAATAAATTATTAAGTTCTTAATGAGGGTTAAAACGCTAATCACATTTTATAAAATATGGACCGATTTGAGTCAGTCTTCGTCCATTTCCTTTTGTTCCGGCTGCTTTTCTTTTTTCCACTTTGTTTTAAGAAATTTGGCCGATGATGATCTCATAACCTATTGCATCGCGATAACCCATTTGTTCTTCTTCGTTCATGCACCATATTGTTTTGTTCAAAACCCAACAGTTCTTCATTTCGTTGTTCTCCCTTTTACTCAATACTACTTTGAAGAGTTCCAGACCTCCCATCAAAACTTCCTTGTTTCAATGCAATATACTCCTATCCCTCTTCAAGGTAAAACCACTCTTCTGCCTCCTGACATCATCTCGCCCGCCACCATCCTTTCCTTCCCTACTATTAATTTCCATGCAACACAAATTGGTTCCAGCTTTATAAAAACACGCACGCACTATACACACTACCAAATGCTGTCGTTCCTCCCTCTTCCATCTCCGACTCCACACCGTCGTCCATGACCACCTGAAGCACCACCATCCTCGTCTAGCCTGCTGTGACATCGAATCATATAAACTCGTTCACCTTTTCGCCATACACCCTAACTACACACGCCCTAACCACACACGCCCCAACCACTTCACCACCACACCATTCCCCGATCACCAGAACTCCATTCATCGCTACCAGTCACTCCGCCCCAGACTCACGAACCAACGCCCAAGATCCCAGTCCATTCGATCACGTCCCCTGCTAGCTCCAGCCAAGGAGCCACTGATTGTTCATGCTCGATTTTCGGCCTCGATGGTGATTAACACATCATCTTCCCCATTTAGATCGATAGATCTCACGAAGCTCAAGGTTTTTAATGTAGGAAGTTTCCCAATTTATCAAGTGGATTGGTTGGAATTAGTGGAGATAAATCGACATCTTCCTGCCTTTGAAATGTTTTAGAGACGACAGATTTATTTGGTTGACCAGAAAAACTAAAGTTTAGGGTTAGGCAGATTATAAGGGTATTATTTTAAATAAAATATTATTACTACTTAGGCATGAAGTAACGCTGTAGAACCGTCACATAAGATGTCTGATTGAAATGAAAATTCACACCCTAGCATAAAATGACATTACGGACACGACGAAAAGGTTTCATTGAAAATGGAGATCGTTTGCATATCTATTATTCAATTTTATGCTCAAAACAAAGATATTTTAGATACCAAAAATACCTGGTCTTCAAAAATAACAAACAATACATTTTTCCTGACTCTAAACGTCAATACGAATTCAACGGAATTTGTTTTGCAGCTTAATTCGATCATTATCTTGAGTTATGGTCAAAAAACCCTTTTAAATCGAATTAAATTATTAAATAAATCGCTATTGTTTATAAAAATTTCATAGTGACTATTTTAAAATTTCAATTGGACATAACTAACAAACTATAAATTGAAATTCCGATTTTTCTCTTTCATATTAAAATTATCATCAACAAGACTCCAATGTGTCTTGTTTTCACAAAAATCTGACTTATGTCAGACCCTGTATATTCAATTGAAGTTCAAAATTCAATATTACGAACTACCGTGCCAATTCGAGCTCGATTTATATTATATATAAATTTAACGTTAAAACTTCATTTTAATAAACGATTTAAATATTACAAATCCATTAATATTCCAAATAAGATATTTAAGATAATAAAATAAATTAAATATTCGAATTTAAATACCTGAAAAATCTGGGTTGTTACATTCTTCCCCCTTTAAAAGAATTTCGTCCCCGAAATTACTAAAGTGAGAAGAATGCTACAAACCCGATTAGTTTCAAAATAATCGTTTTAGAATTATCATCAAAAATATTCTAACTCTTTAACTTTTCAAAAAATTTCGCCAGCTTCTCCTTCGCGCGGCTCGATTGGTATAGCTACAATTGCCACTCTGGGCCTCAACTTCACCAAAAGAAAAACGAAAGCCAAGCGACTACCCAACTCAGGGAAAAAAATCAATCGCTCAAATCAATAATATCAAGGTTTACCAGTTTGTCAGGCAACTCTAATCTCCAACTACGAAGCAAATCAACTACTGATCTTTTCTCTTCTTCCAATCTGTATTTCAATCTCTGCAACCAGATCTACTAACATAGCCTTTTGGAATCTGTACATAACTCAATATATAATACATGTAACATATATAGGGTTAACTCATTCGATTTCATGATTCTATTCAATTTATTCTCCATTCAAATCCCATATTTATTTGATATGATTTCCATTTCTATACTCATTTCTTAATTCATCTCACTTAACCAAGATAATCTCAACTAATTAACTAATTGATATTCTAACCAATTCAATTTCATTTTACTATTCATAACGAATTTCAACCAGACCAATCAAACAACCCATACTACCATAATTTGAGAAAATTATTTCCTTTTTAATATAAAATATAGCCTGGGCAAAATTATTTCATTTACCCTCTTTACAAAACAATATCGTGTCCAATTTCAGTTCAATGCTTTTCAACACTTGAACCGATCAAACATCACAATACAAAACATTTGTATATAAAATTTACAAATACGCTCTCATATATATACATTCAACTCGATCTAAGGTATTGCAAACCCAATCTCTACCGAGTTACGCCACAGAGACAAGGTTATTACTAAACCAATAGCTCCGATACCACTGTAACGACCCGACAGGAATTCGACTCCCGAATTCCAACAATAATACATAAACCATATGCTGCCAAAACTCAAGTATCGAAAACACCAGATACTTATTAGAAAGAAATTAGAGGGTGAGATAAGAAAGAAAGAAATATTAGAATAGAAGAAGAGGAAGAACCAACACAACACAGAGTCTCACATCGCAGCGGAACAAAATATAATATAGAAATAAATCTTTACTGAGAGCTTTAAAAATACTTACAATCATCAGAGTACATCAACACATCTAGAGAGTTAATATAACCGGTCCTCACATATAGCTCACAACGGAACAATATCTATAGTAATATCATACGTCTGGACTCTTCCAGCTCGTATCTTCACAGCATCCGATAACCTGAACCTGTATAACTCGGTCTAACCCGAGCATTTACAAAAAGTCGGATCAGTCTGGTGAACCAGAGTGAGAAAAAAACACATTAAGTTTACAAGTATCATCCAACTTGATTTTTAACATCAAAATCTTTTCGAAAGGAAAGGATAATCATAAGACCAAATCGATATATAAATACAGGAGGTTTTTACCTTACGATAATCTAAAACCCTTTTGGAAATCATATCTTTTCGGATATTATAATAATGTCTAAACACAAATATATATCATTTTAGTGGAACGCTTTCACCTCACGTTCCACATGTATAATATATAATCAAATTCCGCTGGTACTTATTGGATAATGGATTCCAACTGACAGGTATGAGACTACCTTCCGACAGTGTATCTCTAGAGACGAATACACCGGGTTCAACAAGAACATCTTGCAACCTAGGTTAAACATGACCGTCCCCTTATTTTGCTTGAGAGTACCGAATGTATTATCAACTACGGCTTTTTGTCGCGACCACCGTAGTTCCCGGGAGATACAGAAATGAAAAGAAGTAACAATATGAATATTCTCTAGATGGTGACAATACACCCTTTTGATGGGTGCAACCCACATAGCCATGCGATCTACCCAATTTTTGCCATTTACCAGTTGAAGAGGCTTGAGTTTTAACATTACCTTTAGAACATAACATCACCATTCACTTTGAATGCCACATTGTTAGACCCGCCAAATCACTGATTGATGTTCGCAAAAATATTCTGGGTGTTAACGCCACCAACAGAAATACGCTTGTAAAAATCAGTGTACGTGATCTTTAAAGAAATACTATGTTAGACACCCGTCCGTACAAGTCATCCAGGAATAGGATGAACCGAAGGCACTCTCCTACTGCATCCTTGAATTGCCCTATGCCTCGGTAGCGAGTAGTCCTTGCAATCCGAAGATTTCCAATCACGACAGAATCACTACCGAAATATCTCTGGGAGCTAACCAGTGAAATTCAACAAGTAGCCCTTCCGCTCTTGAAGATCCACGGTCTTCAATTTTTCCATCTTCATTTAGCATCTTCCATCTTCCACGTATTTGCTGGTCGGAATGATTTTCGATTATATATTCGATCCTGGTCTTTCCGTTCCAACAATCGTATTGGTCAGATTTGATAGTCGGTTATTTAACTATCAAATAAACAACCATTCATGCACAAAAATTAAATGAATTCACAAATTCAATACCTAGCGTCACTTAGTCTCTTTAATTGTTAATTAAATATTAAAGCTGTTGATTCGGAAAACATTTCCCTTTCTTATTAGAAATAAGAAAATTCCATTATCAATTCACTTCCACTCATTAGACCCTCACTGTAAATTGGTAAGTGAATAAATCTCTCAGAATCAATCCCGAAGGCCGAAACCAAAATCAGATTGATACCTCGAAAATTACTCAACTCAACCAGCATACAACAAGTTTCCAGTTCCGTAAAACCCTGTCATATTCCCTTTTAAATTGATTCTATTATTATAATCTCACAAATCATTTTTCAATATTATTTAAATATTATTTAAATATCATTTTACAAAATTAATTAAAATATCTCAACTTAACTTCTGTAAATAATATTACAGATTCCATTTCAAAACCCTTCACCTTCTATTTACAAAATCATTTACCTTTCATTTACGAATTCCTTTACCATTCATTTACAAATCCATTTCCTTTCGCTCTATAGGTCCATTTCTATTCACTTTATAAACCATTTTCCATTCGCATTATAAATTATTACATTTGTTTTATAAATCATTAACATTCGCTGTATAAACCATTACCATTCGCTGTATAGACCATTACGATTCGCTGTATAAACCATTATCATTCGACCATTACCATTCGCTGTATAAACCATTACCATTCGACCATTACCATTCGTTGTATAAACCATTACCATTCGCTGTATAAAACATTACCATTCGTTGTATAAATCATTAACCATTCGCTGTATAAACCATTACATTTGTTTTATAAATCATTAACCATTCGTTTTATAAATCATATTTTAATACTGTATATGAATACATCTTTGAAAAATGTTTTAAACCGATTAAATATCGATTTCACAAATCATTTCTTTATCGACAGTACTAAAGAGGTAAATTTCTGCTACAGTATCAAACCGTGAAATATAAACCAATTTCACATCCAATGAACACAACTAATCATATTGATAAACATTATCAATGTTATTTGAGACATCATGTTTGATTTCTCCAACCTGTCTATCCCTGCATCACAATTCCATACCATTCAAAATATATTATAATATAATGAAATTTAACAACTACTATGAGGAATCCAGTTAGATCCCTCCAACCTGTTTTCCCAGCATCAAATATGTTACCTCAATATAATCATTCAATTCAATAATCAGCCAACAACAACAATTTAATATCAACCATTAGCAACCATAGCGCACACAAATAAAAACCTAACTTATATAAAATATAATTGGGACTGAGTGAGTTTAACTCACTTTGATTTGATTTCATTGTCAACAACTTGTTTTAGTTGATCTCAATTCTGCCCAGATATATTCCATGACATAGTGCTCGTCAATAGAAGTCCAACGTTCTTTGTTTTTAATGAATTCTGATAAATTACGTAACAAGTTATAAATATTCTAGTATAATAAATTTTTGATTAAACTTAAATTATTCTTAATCGTCTATTTATAAACTTGATTACATTTTAATACTTTTAAACTACGTATCCATTTGATTTTCAAACACCAGTCTAACATAGTTGAGAAATAACAGTTGAACTAAATTTAGTCTTGACTTAAATAATCACTTATTAATAATTGGCAAATTTTATAACTAATCCCTAAGTTAGTTTTAATTTTAAACTAATTACATTAGTTAACCCTTAATTACATATTCCTTAGTTATAACATTAACTGATTACTTTGTATAGATCATAAGGCTAAACCAAATTGGTTTTGTAATTGAGTCATGGCCCAACTGATTTCCTTACAGATTCATGATACCAGATTATATCCAGTACCTCTAACACTAATTTAAATAAATTATTAAGTTCTTAATGAAGGTTAAAACGCTAATCACCATTTTATATAATATGGACCGATTTGAATCAGACTTAGTCCATTTCCTTTGGATCCAGCTGCTTTTCTTTTTCCACTTTGATTTAAGAAATTTGGCCAATGATGATCTTGTAACCTGTTGCATCGCGATAACCCATTTGTTCTTCTTCGTTCACGCACCATATTGTTTTGTTCAAAACCCGATAGTTCTCTTCATTTCGTTGTTATCCCTTTTACTCAATAATGCTTTGAAGAGTTCCAGACCTCCCATCAAAACTTCCTTGTTTCAACGCAATATACTCCTATCCCTCTTCAAGGTAAAACCGACTCTTCTGCCTCCCGACATCAGCTCACCCGCCACCATCCTTTCCTTCCCCACTATTAATTTCCATGCAACACAAATTGGTTCCAGCTTTATAATAACACGCATGCACTATACACAGCACCAAATGCTTCTGTTCCTCCCTCTTCCATCTCCGACTCCACACCATCGTCCATGACTGCCTGAAGCACCACCATCCTCGTCTAACTTGCTGTGACGTCAAATCATATAAAATCGTTCACCTTTTCACTGTACACCCCAACTACACATGCCCCAACCACTTCACCACCACACCATTCCCCGATCACCAAAACTCCATTCATCGCCACCGGTCGCTCCGCCCTAGACTAGCGAAGCAGCGCCCTAGATCCCAGTACATTCGGTTACGTCCCCTGCTAGCTACAACCCAAGAACCGCTGATTGTTCATGCTCGATTTTTGGCCTCGATGGTGGTTAACACATCGTCTTCCCCGTTTAGATCGATAGATCTCGCGAAGCTCAAGGTTTTTAATGTAGGAAGTTCCTTAATTTATCAAGTGTATTGGTTGGAATTAGTGGAGATAAATCGACATCTTCCTGCCTTTGAAATGTTTAAGAGATAGTGGTTTTATTTGGTTGACCAGAAAAAATAAAGTTTAGGGTTAGGCAGATTACAAGGGTATTTATAGGGTATTATTTTAAATAAAATATTATTATTATTACTTAGGCACGAAGTAACGCTGTAAAACTATCACATATGATGTCTGATTGAAATGAAAATTCACATCCTAGCATAAAATGACATTTCAGACATGATGGAAAAGGTTTCGTTGAAAACGGAGATCGTTTGCATATCCGTTATTCAATTTTACGCTTGAAACAATGATATTTTAGATACAAAAAATACCCGGTCTTCAAAAATAACAAAAAATATATTTTTCCTGACTCTAAACGTCAATACAAATTCAACGGAATTTGTTTCGTGGCTTAATTCGATCATTATCTCGAGTTATGGTCAAAAACCCCTTTTAAATCGAATTAAATTATTAAATAAATCGCTATTATTTATAAAAATTCCATAGCGATTATTTTAAAATTTCAATTGGATATAACTAACAAACTATAAATTGAAATTCCGATTTTTCTCTTTTATATGAAAATTATCATCAACAAGATTCCAACGTGTCTTGATTCACAGAAATCCGACATATATCAGACCCTGTATATTCAATTGAAGTTCAAAATTCAATATTACGAACTACAACGCCATTTCGAGCTCAATTTATATTATATATAAATTTAACATTAAAATTTCATTTTAATAAATGATTCAAATATTAAAAATCCATTAATATTCCAAACAAAATATTTAAAATAATAAAATAAATTAAATATTTGAATTTAAATACCTAAAAAATTTGGGTCGTTACAGCACATTCCCCTCTCCCCCAGGAAAACAAAAAAAGAAAAAATCCTGTTGTGGAATGGAAAATAAATAGCAAACACAAAATAAAGCCCTAAGCCTCCTGCTGTGGGATTTATCCAAAGTCAAGCGACATTCTCCAAAGCCCTAAGCCGCCTGCTTTGGTTTTTTTGGGGATCTTGTTATGGATTCCTGTTAAGTTCAACAGTGGAATAATTGAATGGGTGAGTATATTGTGCCAACAGGCGGAGGAACAACCAAGGGAACTATACCAACTTGGGGATGATTTTAAGCAGCTGAGTAGGCATGCCAACCTGTAAAGAAGGAGCAACATTAAAACGACATCCAAGGCGGGTCAACGAGGCTGATTCAGAAAACAAATCTAAATCCAAGGAGAATTCATACTTATTATATTTCTTCTTCGACATGAGAAGACGAGTCAAGGCGGAAAGACAAGGGAAGGACGGAGAAAGGAAAATAAAGAGACAGAGGTCAGATGAATGAAAATGAGGAAAGGTGAAATAGAGCAACAACCAAAATTTTGACATTTCCTTAAAACTAGAATTGGCATACAAATGCTCCTTCAGGTTAGTCACTATTCTACAACTAGTAAACTCTTTGTTTATCCATTCATCGGTTTTATTTATTTGAAATTGTTAGATTGGATGATTTAATGGCTAGCTTAACTTTTTTTACATATAATTAAATGCTCAACAATGGCCAATTTTTTTTTTCGGCGCTGCCACCCTTGAACCCCCGCGCTTACTATCTTGTCCCCTCATCCGGACTTTCTGGCTCCACCACTGTATGAGGTCGTATTCGAAGGAGATGTCTTTTATTGTATTCTTGGAGTAGTCATCTTTGCAATAGAGTTGGTTTCTTTGCTATTTGGATGATTGGAAATAATAATGTAAGCGGGATTGGTTCTTCTTTATTTTATTTATGTATCAATTATAATATTTATACGATTGAATTATGAGATCCTATGTCTAATTAAATAACATGTGATTGTGTCATTATTTAATGGTCAAGTTGACTGAATTGATTGCATATCAAAAGATTGGATAGATAAAAGGATGATCGTTGGTGGTCCTATATATGCAAATATTAGATTCTATTTGTATTTGAAGAGTAAGGTGAAGTTAATATTAAATTATAATATGGTTATAAATCAACTAAACTCTAATTTATTGTTATTAGTGATGAAGATATATTATAGTGTGCCTTTCCAAAATAAAAAAAGATATATTATGGTGAATATTAAGCTACCTTAAGATCAGACTAAAACATGAAAACCCCTTCCAAAAAATGATTGTAAATTAGGTTCTTATAACTTAATTAATGATTAATTGCATACAATTATAATATTTTCCAGTGAATAATTACAAACATTTATACAATTATATAAAAAAATTGCATAAATTTCTATAGTTATTCTATGAATAATTGTAGATATTTCCATAATCTTTTTAGTGAATAATTATGAAAATTTCCATAAATTTTCATCGACTAATTGCGAAAATGTCTATATTTTTTGATATGATTGCATAAACGGATGTAACTGTTCGCTGAATAATTGAATAAATTTATATGACTATTAGCTAACTTAATTCAAGGGACTTAATTGACATACTTTTTTTTAGTAAGGGTGTTTGGTGTATTTTGGAACTTAATAGGAGCTTTGGCCAAACTAATATGGCTATAAGTCAATTAAACTCTAATTTATTCTTATTATTGATGAAGATATATTATATATCTTTTCACTTATTGAATATGGAAATATAGCGACCAAGAAACAATCAAATACGAGATAGAGACAATGGCTGGTTTCATAGTCATGCTATGCGGGTGTACGAAGTGGAGGAGCACTGATAGCAAGGAATCGTTCAAGACTCAAGCAGTTATTTCATTTTTTTAATATCAAACTGTTTATGTTTACAAAGTATGGCTTTGCTTGAATAATGTTAAAGAAATGTTCTATCTTGGTAGGGCTTCAAAGCTTTGGAGAAGATTTGTAACATAGGGTAACTTGAATCTAGATTGTTTATCCTTAGATAATCAGATGATATTGGTTTCATAAAAAGGAATCCATTCCACCGTTGAGGCATATGACCTGCATACGAGATTCTGAAGAAAGGGTGGAGAGAGTCTAGGATGCTAGTATATAGTTGGCCACCCAACACCGCGCTACATTTTTAGGTGCTGTGACAGTGCCTACAGGCTAATTTCTTCTAAGATGTTGGTTTTATGGATAATCAACAGTATAGTTGACACTCCTGATAGACCTTTCCAATAACTATTAGCAATTCAACATGACCTGAAGATGAAGTTTCAAAGTAGGTGCACATAGAGGTTGCTTTTTTGATCTAAGTTGGTCTTCCACTGTTCCATAGTACCACCAGGTGTTGTGACATGACCTACAAGCCATCTTTTTTTAAGGAGTTGGTCATTAGGGGAGTTTGTAATATAATTGTGACTCTAGAGATTCTCTTTGGCAGTGAATGATGACTCGATATGTGCATCAGTTATGCGTATTCATATTTCGATATGGGGGATGAGATCTTCATGAGGTCGGTCACACTTTGCATGGCTTGAGGGTTTTTGGCATGATTTGGTAAAGATCCAATTTATTTTAGAAACTGTAGCACTGCTAGATTACATCGATTATGCTTAGTGCACTCAAGCAATCTACGGTGATGTGTTTCTAGTTTGCCTTTGATTGAATATAAATCTGTATTCTCTATTTAGCTTCGATTGGGTATCAATTTGTATATTTTTATTGACTTTAATAATAGTTAAATGTTCAAACTTTTAAATTATTAATTAAAACTCAAAATAAAATAATAAGTGTTATATTGTTATTTTTATTAATTAGTATCGCTTACTTTGTGTTAGACTTATATGATGCTATTTATCCCACATTTCCACTTTTATATTAGGTTATCTATATCATGACATACTTTTACGTGATAGTAATACTTTAGTACTTGCACTGATCTATTGATTATAGGAGAAGATCAGGTTGTGGTATGATTCCATATCCTTTAGGATATGATTAGTGTTAGTATCAAAAGTTATCACAACAATTGCGACAACAAGGTTAGGGATATCAAGAGCAAAGAATTCTGTAGCACCCGAAGATATTCCATCACATGTTACATCTCTGAAAAAGTTAAAAGAGTAGAAGTTGCAATTCAATAAGGAAAACCTCTTCGACAAAGTCGAAAGGCATATTTCTCTTAAATTATAAAGATAACAACCTTCAAACCAAAAGTAGATCAAGTTTATATTCTTTGAACCTAACACACTCTTTGATTCATTCGGATGGAAGGACCCACCATATGGTCCTGGAGAGAATCCTTGCTGCACAACGTGAGATTCATCGCGGAGGAAGCAACATTTTGGAGTCCCTTGGGCAGAAGATCTTCATAGGCATATTTCTTAGTGGAAGCACCAGCCTTCCGTTTAGATCAAGCGCTACCTTTCAATGGACTTGAAGCTCATTCTTAAGAGTACCTATCAGAGAGTCACATTAGGACCTCTCTTTTTCTTCCAGACCACATGGAAAGCTCCAGAACATAGAGTTTAGAAGCCACAACTACCAAGCCTATATCGGGATCTGTAGAAGCCATGGAGCGAAGGCATTAAAGCGGAAAGGGGTTAACCCGCACCTATAAGTACAATGCTAGATGCCCAGAATATGGACCTATTTTCTCATTCTCAAGCTTGTGTCTAAAAGTTTTGAGTTGTAACCCTACTTCTTAAATAAATTTGGATATTTAGGGAATTAATAAACATAAGTCTTTGTACTATCCATAATCATTAAATAAAAAAATTCAATTTCTTCTAACTATGGTAATTTGAAGGTAATTACTATATTAGTATATAACTATTCATTCTAACTTTATAGGTTTGAGCTTCGGAAGAAGCCATCTTATTGAGTATCCTGTAATACTACCAAAAAGGCTCGTTGAATGGTGTAAACTAACAAAAAGCTTACCCAAAGTGTCCCAATCTGTAACCATCCAATATCTGAAGCCACTGAGGATTCCTAAAGATACCTGATAGCAATCAATATTCCTAAAAGCTTACATATGCTCACATTGTACCACCTCCTAGTTACAAGGCCTCTCCATTGACCATTATTGAAGAAAATCCTTCAACTGCCTCGACTAATGGTGAAAAGGTAGTTCAGACCCCTATCACGCTTAGTAAAAAGAAAGAGCTTTTGAGATACCAACGAGACAAGGGCTGACTGCCTTGGAATTCATATGAGTGCTTTGGTGTGGCACTAAGTAATTTGGAATGTATTAAAAATGTAATGTTTATCATGTTACTTCTGTGTCCATGTAATGTGTGCTTTGCCACCCGCTGTGTTTCCCCTACATGGGAATTTTTAGTTGATATGTGCATTGTATATCACCTGCTCCTCATATACTTATTTTTATTAATATAATAAAAGTTTTATGGAACACTATAAAAATCGGTCTACTTTGCCAAAAAAAATTGCTGGAAGCTTTAAGTCAACAATTTTCAATGGATTTCCTTACGTTTCTAAAATGTTATAACTAGAGCCCAATAAAAATTTGATACCTCTAGACTTGAATGTAAGAAATCTACTAAAGGAGTTTAATCATATAGTTGAAAAATCTTTCTTTACAATAGATGAACAAGAGATTAAGTAACTAGGAATTGACAAAAGGATCCAATCAAGACTTCCAGAGTTCAGCCGAAAGACTATAGCTTAACGAAACCGGTCTTACCCAAATTAAAAGAGGAACCTATGAATCATATCAAGCATTGCAATACCCTAGATCAATAAGAATTAAATAATCTGGATGGAGAGTCTTTAAAATAAAAAGGAGTTTAAGCATCTAACTATATGTATTTTCATTCAATAGGATATGCTTTCGGGAAGCACAAGAAGTTTCAACAAGATTACAAGTGACATACGAGATTCAAAATTCATCTAAAAAATACTTATCAGTACTGATTGCTATTAAATGGATATCTTAGTTTTCTATTGAATCGAACGGCGCAACTTAAAAAAATCCTTTTCCGCTAAGGATTCTACAAAGAATTCACTACTTTGGGGTATGGACCATTTTTGTGGTTAACATTTTTAGCTCTAGAGGGAGGGGATTGATCCTCCATAACGTATTAACCTTCCTTATTCTATCGAATTCAATAGGATTAAATAAGAATTGCTTTTAGTTGGAATCTGTATGGACTATAATATGAAATGAGTTTATTATAAGCCGAAAAGAATGTTTTATGACTTAAGGACAACTTCTCGTAGCGAAATAAAAAACTGCATGTGGTTCAAGTAAAATGCCTTATAAACCAAAGAAAGTTGGTCGTAATACAAGAAAAGATTCTCATAACTTGAAGAGAGTCGCGAAAATAGATATCTACAGATCAAAGAAAGTATCTACGTAGTCTAAATGTCAACCATTTAAAATGGAAAGAGAGTGTCCCTCCATCCTAAAAATCAAATTAAATTGGAGAAAAACTAGTGCCTTCCTAACATCAATCTTATAATTGTAAAGGATCATTATCTCCTTCGATCTAACAGTGTTATAAAAAAGGCAAAAGGCCAATTTGATCAGATAAATTATCCTTTGAGCCACCTAATATGGATTCAACCTGTATGAATCCAAAGTAATATGTAGAGCAAATGTTAAGATTAAAAGCTTTATGTATCATTAATAAGAACAAAATAAAAGCTAACAATCTTGACTATTGGAGTATAAACCTGTTCCACATATGATCAACATTTTTCTTTGCCTCGCAAGGACCTTGGGAAAGGATAAAAACTTGTTATCCTAAATGAGAAAGGCCATTCAAGTTCATATTAAAGGGACAATATTTGAAAGGAAAATGTTGAAAGATTATTAAGCTTTTTCCTGAAAATGGAAACATTCGACAAGCAAAGCTTTATTATCTCATGACCATCAAGGAACCCCAGAAAAGTAAATGATAGTAAAAAAGGAAATGTCACCATCTAACAAACCACAAAGGGAATTAAAAAAGAAATTCATTGAAGGTAATGAAACTCCAACATAAAAATCTAAGAAGTTAAGAGTTAAGCTTCTGAAAGAAAGATTTTAGTTGAAACAGCTAAAGATACACAACTTAACAACTTTAATCAAGAATATCTACTTGCTAGCAAAAGAAGAGCTTGATTACTGGACTTCGCAAATGAAAGTACTTAAGTTTGAAAATAATAAAGGAAAATCATACTGCTACTACCATATGGTAAATATTGGTCACGAAACCAACCACTGCAGTGCATAAAGAAAAAAAATCACTTTAAAAGGAAATCTTGAAGGATTTGTGAAGAATTATTGAATGTACTTAATTAAGACTCGGTTCCAATTCAATAAAGAAAATTTATATGGTTAAATAAATCTAGTAACGTTTTGACTTTGTGTCTAAGATACTCTACATGGTTGTGAGTTAAATGCTTCTAATTTTGGAAAAGTCCTTGATGCAACCAAGGCGCTTACTGAAAGGGAAGAGAGGTAAGACCGGGGACATGCGCTCGTCACCTACTAAAGCCTTTGATCCTGTTGAGGCGTCCTTTTCAAGGAAACTTATGGAGGGAGGAGGAATAAGCCATCAATCCCATCTATAAGGCATATCTGATGCGCCCGCAAGCCCTTGGCACATCTAAGGTGCCCTTTAGAGGATGGATGGGTAAGCCCATGGTATGCGCCAGGCTCTGAATGAAGTACGCTCGGTCTCTATTCTTTTTAGAACAAGCCTAGTCTCTGCTTTGTCTAAGCATGCTCAAACTCTTCTCTAAAGAATGAGTATGTCCTACCTCTACTTGCACCTCATCCCACATAAGGGAACACAATCTCTAAAGGAGAGCACGTTAAGTACATTCTATCTCTGTTCGAAAGAAGAACATGCTCTACATCTACTTTAAGGAAAGCAAAATTTCAAAAGTCTGAAAGTGGATCGGTCATCTATTTTAAAAACTGGATAAGAATTGTGGCCTTCTTTATTTCCAGAAGTGGATTTCTGGACTTATGTTATTTAAATACCGAAGTATCGTTTGGTCTTCTACTTAGTTCCAAAAGAGGATTCAAATCTTTAATTATTTCCAGAAGTGGATTTGTGGACTCCTACTATTTAAATATCTTAATCTAGGTTTCCAAACTTGTATTCTATTATGAAAGAGGCTTCAGATCTTCTTTTATTTTTATAAGTAAATTTCTATATTCTTTTATTTAATTATCCAAATCTGGGTTTTGGGTCTTTTAATTAATAACAGAAGAGGCTTTGTGTAACATCCTATATTTTTAGCGATTTAATAATTAATTTATATAATTATTTTAATATATTGGTTTGATAATTTAAATGGTTTGAAATCAAATATTTTGAATATTTAATTACTAAAATCATGGATAATAAAAAATTTATTTCCAAAATAGCCGAAAATAGTTGAATTGACAATATTGTGTGAATGAGATAGTATCAGAGGTTTAATTTAGTTAGAATTGAATTTTTATAACAAATTCATTTATAAAACGATGTTTTCACGTATCAATTTATAATATAATTATAAACGAGATCGTAACGTCGTGGTAGTTCATAATATTGAATTTTGAACTTCAACTGAGTGTGTAGAATTCGTTATAAGTCGGATTTCCTCGAAACAAGAAACATTCAGATCTATTGAATTTTATTTTTCTAGTGGAAGTGAAAAATCGAGATTTCGTATGTTAGATTATTAGTTATGTTAAAATCAAATTTTTAGAAAGTCGCTATGGAGTCGTTTATAAATATTAATGATTTATTAATTATAATAAAATGTTTGTTTCGAATTTGGATATGATTTTTAAGGCGTATTGATAACTTAAGTTATAGATTTTTTCCGTAATTTTTAATGCTGAAAATAAGCAACTTTTTCGTTCAACGTATTGTGCGCCCTAAATCAGCACTTTCGAGATTTCACAAAATAAGTTATCTTGTCTATATTATTATCTTTTTGAAATCGTGGCACATTGCTCGACACAATGGTATTTTTATTTGTGTCTATAGTGGTCTGCAAAACATAAAATTAATTTTTTTTGGATCCGCTACTACCAAAAATAGAACAACTTAAATACACCACTTTGCATACAAATGTGTACATACTTTTTGCATATAAATTCTTTGAAAGAAATATATATAGTTAAATGATTTAGCCTGACACCCGTTAGTTCTTGCTCCCCATGCATTCACTACCTCTGAAATGTCTTGAGCCATATAAAATGTAGAAACTAGGTATACAACTTACAAATATCTCGGCACATGCCTAAGTCCTACCCTAAAGCTCCTTGAATTAATCCAATGCTGTCCTACATCCTATAGTACGTGATAACAACCCCTATATGCATACCTATTTATATATATTTATAAAACTAGATGAAGTTGTATAATCCCTTTCCCATTATGAGCTACTGTATATTTCCATGTCAGCATCTTACTGGCCATTTGCTCCATTATTAAATATTAAGTAGACATGCTTGATTCTTGGTTAGCTGAAGAGATATTTCTATATAGGTTTATATGGTCTTCTCCTCATCTAAACAGTGGAGAAAATAGAACATGGAATAATATTCAAGAAGCTCTTGAAAACCTACATGGCTATGAAACAATTTGAGGAGACAATCCAGTCGCAATGTGCCAAAACAGAAAATAAAACTAGATGAAATATTTTAAATATTTTAATTCAAATACTTTATGTTGAAGAAATCGGGTACCAGATACAGACCTACCTTTTGAAAACCTACATGGCTATGGAAGGACATTGTCCTCATCCCTTTTCTTCAATAAATATACACGCATGAAGCCCTCCATTTCTCTTTGCTTCAGGAAATAAAACAATAGAAAAAGAAAATAAATAGTAACAACCTCGTTCCTAATTTTGTCAACTGAAACCGCATGGTTCCTCCTCCCTCTTTTGTTGTTGTTTAATGACTTAAGAGTAATAAAATAAAGTGGGGAAAGAACTGAACGTGGTGAAAGATATTGCTCGTTTGTAATAGGCAATGGTTTCTGGCAATAACAGAAGTTCCCTAATGGGTTGTTAGGCCTTCGAAGTCATTCAGTGGGGCCTACATGGCGTTGCCCAGTCACCGTAAGTCGGAGAAGAGGGACTGATCGACAGTAGTCGTCTCGGTTGTGGGTTGGTCGGGGTTTGATTAACGGAGGGACTGGTAGGCGGAGTTAATGGCGTTCGAGTGAACGCTCCTTGTGTCGGTGGAAGCATTATTGTTTGCAGATCTACCAGTGGATTCTTGTGGTTATGGATCACATATTAAATGACAACGACGGGTATGGGTATGAGTTGATATGGTGGCAGTCGCGAGTTGGCGATGGAGGGAATAGGCGGTTGGCGCTCGGTAGGGTGTAGGCAATGGAAAACAATGGTTACAAGGAGGAGTAAACACACAAAGAGGAAGAAGGAAGCAAGGTGGACGTGGTTCGCGGGTATGAAGAAAATTGTGGGCTGATGGAATGGGCCGGTACATATTGTGAAGCCCAGACGTGTATTTGTAAAAGATGAAAAAAAAGGAAAAGAAATTAGCGGTAATTTTTTTGAATGGGAGCAGAGAGTTTGAACTAAGAAGAAGACATTGTAGGAGTATACGCGGACCTGGGTATTAACGATGGAAAGATGGGCTGAATGTTTCTTTGAATTCAGAGTAGAAAGAAAGCAAGAGATCCATTGATCTCAGTATAAATCAATGTTAAACACATATATTTTAAAACTGATATCCTTGTGCTTACAATAATGATACTTTTATATCCTAAGGATATAACTGACACTCATGTGTGTCAAAATGATACATATATGCCTCAACAATAATGCTTTCAAAAACTGATACTTCAGTGCATATGAAAATTGTACTGTTGTTGTTTCAGAATATAACGCCTTCAAGAAAATGACCCCTAACACTATGAAGAAATGATACTTGCCAAAATTAGTACCTTTTAAAATGGTACTCTGAGCATATAAAACTGATCCTTTCAAAATGATGCTATTTCAAAATAATACTTTCGGTCTTACAAAAGTGATATCTACAAATGGTTTTATTAAACTGATAACTATGAGCCCATAAAAGTGATACTTTCAATCTGAGTGTACCAAAAACTGATAATCATATGCTTGCACAACTGATACTTTGAAGATATATTTTACTAAAATGACTCCAGATTGACTAATACATATAATATTTGTAAATCTCCATAACTCTCTGTATATATTTTTTTTCCATTACAGTTCATAAAATGATCAAATTAAAATATTACTTCAAATCCGTCATTTGCATACATTTTGCATTTCATTCATCTACCATTTAAACATATTAGCTTAATAATTACAAGACTAATTCATAAACTACTCTTAGGGATTCATGCAAATATCATATTTCAAGGCTCTAATTTCCTACTCAAGCATGCTAATCATCCAAGAAAATAGCGGACCCCTTAAACCAAATCTACTTAGCTTCATCAATACCTGAAAAAGCATTAGAGGCTGCCTCATTATAAAATGAGACACCCCATTTTCCATGAGCAAATAAGGTCATACTAATGTCTGGTATGAGCATCCCAATTAAAACATAGTGATAAAATCTATGATATGATTTCATAAAGGAATTTTTATTAAAATGCTCACTTCTTTTCCAGGTTAATAAATAATCTTGTGCAAGTGCACATATACTGATTTATAAAAACATTCATCATTAGTATTCAAAATTAATACATGTAGGTCAATCAAACCTAAGATGATAATAAATTGATTCACTTTGTTAACATCATGATTTGTATCCATAACTACCCTAGGAAATCCTCTAGGAAAACTCAAGTTCCTTATATACTTATTTCCTAGCATTTTCAGTTATTTAAGTTCCCTGGCCTCACCTGCATTAGGGATCACTGGGGCACATTGTATTAATCTAATTCACACTACTACACAAAGATCTTAGGACCAAAATTAGGCCATGTACCTAACTTGCAACTCAAGGCAAGCCATCCCGCAGTATCTTGACCAAAATAGTCCTTAGTTAAATTACTAAGTGTTCACTTATATTTTTCAGTGACTACCTACCTAAACCAGGTAAACTAACATAGTTAGACTCACTGTGAATACCATGGATTTCATAGAGATCACTCCAAACAATAGAGACAATCATTCAGGCAAGAATATAAACTATTCAATACAAACATGTAAATTCCAGAAAATCATTTATCCAGAGGTTTTACTGAAATAAATTCTTGTTTAATCATGACAGTATACATACATACATACATATATATATATATATATATTTGTTTGAGCATACATCTGATATTAATCTATGGCTTTAGGAATACTTTTAAGTGATTTTGCCACTATGCATCAACTGGTTTCAAGTGAATCTTAAAACCTAGTTGAGGCACAATGGTTGCATTCTTGATTAGAGATTTGCACATAGAAAATCTATTGCTCTCTAAATCAACTACTTATAAAGCCTGAACACCTATACATCAGTATATTCTAGCTCATATAAATGATTCATAGAAGATTTTCCATAATATATACCTTTTGTATATCCAGATTTCTATTACATATTAAAGGTATTTGTAAAGAGGTGTTTAAAGGATCATAAAATTGAACAAGTTTAAATAATGACTTTAGATCCATAATGCTAAATTCAATAATGATCGTAAATAAAATCAGTAACATTTTTCCAGTCGTAAGAAAGAAGATGAAATAATCAAAAGATCTAATCCAAATAAAATGAGCATATAAAAATATTGAAATCAGGACTTAATGCCATATGTTTTAAGTGAGAATACTCACCAAATCTCCTTCTTCTAAGCTAGAAAATAAAATTAGAAAACCCTTGTTTTATCCTCAAGCTTCCTTTCTTCCTTTAAAAATAGATTTTATGTATTTCACTGGTTTGTACTAGGCAGTTTGATTTTTGCCCGGCCACCGATATTTATAACATCAGTTTTCTAGGGTTTCAACGGTTATAGGAAGTCAGTTTTACCCTTCAGCAAATCATGCCATATGTGTGAGTATTTTCCACATAATTTTTCCTCATTTTAATTAAAATGCTCGGGTGTAAAAACTGCATCACTTTTCAGAGAAAAAGAAAAGCATTAAAAATTATTTTCCCTTCAAAACAAGTCATGCCAAAATAATGATTCTCTCCCTTTTCTAAATCTGGAAACCCATTATTTTATCTCAGTGCATTTATTTATGCCATATACGTGTGCATGCATTATTTCAAACAACCCTAACATTATGCACTAAAATCATTTCAGGTAACATAAGTATATTCACATACATGAGCTGTACTATATATGTGTGTATATATATATATCCTAGGATTATGATGTTGCCTTGTGCATGTCCATGGTTGTACACATGTGCGCACACACTCATATTTGCACACAGATTCCAAAACATCACTAATTCTAATTAAATTCAGTAAACATTTAGTGAAATTTAAAACTGATATCCTTATGCCTACAAAAGTGATACTTTTATATCATAAGGATAGAACTGATACTTATGTGTATGTGAAAATGGTACCTATCTGCTTGCAAAATAATATTTTCTAAAAAATTTGGGTCATTACAAATACCCCACCTTTTAGGAATTGTGTCCTCACAATTTTCTTCATAATTGAATAAAATTTCCAACCAACACGGAAATTGCAAGCACACATGCATCCAATCATTTAAACTGGCTAAACAAACATAAGATATGCACTTATGAGGTGATTTCAAAAATGAAGTTACCTTTTTAACTTGCAAACAGCTTAGGATAATTCATCCTAACCTTGTCTTCTAATTCCCATGTGCTATCATTTGGATCAATACTCCACTGCACTTTCACAAGCTTTAGGGTTTTGTTTCTCCGTTTCTTTACATCTTTAGCCAAGATTCCTACTGGCTCTTTTTCGTAAACCAAATCTGTCTTCACTTGAATCTGGGATGGGGTTTCTAAAATATCATTCTTATCATGGATCCATCTCCTCAATTGTGATACATGAAAAACATTAGGTATCCCTTGCATATCTATAGGTAGTTCCAATTTATAAGCCAAAGAACCAATTCTTTCTAGAATTTTGTATGGTCCAAAGTATCTAGGTATCAGTTTTCCTTGTTTCCCAAATCTTAACACTTTTTCATGGGTGAAATCTTAATGAAAACAAAGTCCCCTACCTAGTATTCAACTGGCCTTCTCTTCTTATCTGCATACCTTTTTTGTCTGTCTTGTGCAGCTGCCATTCTTTTCCTTATCAGTTAATCTTCTCAGTTGTTTCTCTTATATAGTCAGGGCCTAAAACTGCTCTTTCCCCGGTTTCAACCCAACATAATGAAGATGAACATGGACTTCCATATAAAGCTTCAAATGGTGTCATTCCTATAGTGCTTTGATAACTATTATTGTATGTAAATTCAGTTAAATAGAGGTGTTCTTCCCAGTTATCCTCAAAATCTAAAATACATGCTCTTAATAAATCCTCAAGCACTTTATTAATCACTTAAGTTTGTCCATCTGTCTGTGGATGGTAAGCTGTGCTCATGCAAAGCTCACTTCCCATAGCCTCCTGAAAACTTCTCCAAAACTTAGATGCAAAAATAGTGTCCCTATCACTCATAATGATCTTGGGTATACCATGTAATTTCACTATTTCCTTCATGAACATTTGAGCCAATTTTTGTGCATTTCTATCTTCCTTCACTGGTATAAAATGTGCTACCTTAGTTAGCCTATCAACCACTACCCATATACTAGTATTTCCTCTCCTTGATCTTGGTAGACCATCTACAAAATCCATGGAGATATCCTCCCATTTCCACTGAGGTATACTTAATGGTTGCAATAAACCTGAGGGTCTTTGTGTTTCTGCCTTTATCTGTTGGCAAACTACACACTTGGCTACAAATTTTGCTACATCTCTTTTCATCCATTTCCACCAATAATTCCTTTTAAGATTGTGATACATTTTGGTGTTTCCTTCTAGTACTCTTAAGACAGGTGCATTCACTAATGCTTCCTTTAATTCTTCAAAAGCTTCTTCACATTTCCCAGTCCAAACAGAGGCTTGATTCTTCTTAGTTAGATTGGTCAGTGGTGCTGAGATCTTAGAAAAATCTTTAATAAATCTTATATAATATCCAGCCATTCCCATGAATGATCTAACTTCACTCACTGTCTTGGGTCTTTGCCAAGTCTGTATGGATATTACTTTACTGGGGTTAACTAAAATACCTTGGGCATAAATAACATGCCCCAGAAAATTCACTTCTTCTTTCCAAAATGTGCATTTAGAAAAAAAATTCCTTTAAATTATTCTTCCTTAATCTGCTCAAAACTAAATGCAAATTATTTTTATGCTCCTCCACTGCTTTGGAATAAATCAAAATATCATCTATAAAAATTAGTACAAACCTATCCAAATAATCTCTGAATGTTCTATTCATTAAATCAACAAAAAAAATTGGTGCATTAGTCAGTCCAAATGGCATTACTAAAAATTCATACAATCCATATCTAGTGTTGAATGCTGTGTATTTGATGCTAGACTCTTCCGCCTTCATTTGGTGAAAGCCAGAGGCTAAATCAAGTCTAGAAAACACTTTGGACCCAGCCAATTGATCAAAAAGATCATCAATTCTTGGTAAAGGATATTTTTTCTTTATGATTAATTTATTTAGTTCGCTGTAATCTACATACAACCTTAAAGAACCATCTTGTTTCTTCACAAAAACCACTGGTGCACCCCAATAGGGATTGCTTGGTCTTATAAAACCTTTTTATTCTAACTCTTCTAATTGTTTCTTTAGTTCTATAAGTTCACTTGGCCCCATTCTTGTAGGCTTTTTAATCACTGGGCATGCTCCTGGGATTAAGTCAATTTGAAACTCCACTGGCCTGTAGTTTGGGATACCTTTAACTTCCCTAAAAACATCTAAATATTCATTTATTATGGGGATGTGTTCTATTAAAAACTCAAAAATTTCGTCAACTACCCCACATAAATGAAATAACTTTCTTTCCTTAGCCGATTCACAAAGAACTATAATTCTTTGTTTCTTGCTGTTTTGGAGTGAAATGGTGGATGTTTCTAAATTAATTATAGCCATATATTGTTTTGGAGTGAAATGGTGGATGTTTCTAAATTAATTATAGCCCTATATTGCTTTAACCAATCCATACCCAATATGATACCTATATCTGGGTAATTCAAGACATATAAATTAGAAATGAAAGCATTTCCTCCTATATCTAATTCTACATCCACACAAATCATATCCAAGGCACAAGAACTTCCTAGAGGGCTTTTAACAAGTAATGGTTTCTCTAGAAAAATGCAATTCAGTTTCAGGGTTTTAACTATTTCATGGGAGATCAAAAAATGTGTAGCTCCTGTATCAAACACTAGGCATTCGAAAATAAATAATATACCTTCCATTTGTCCAAGATTTTCTGCATTAGACTCCACTATGGATTTGCCTTTTGTCTCTATAGTTGCCACTTTGCCTTGTTATTTATTCTCAGGGCAATTTCTCTTCAAATGGCCTTCTTCCGCACAAGTATAGCACTTGAATGCTCCACCCTTCATGTAACACCCCACATCCATTAATGTTACTCACAAAGGGAATGCATTAACTTCTATGGAGCGTTTTAAGTGTGTATAGAACAGAAACTTAACAACAAGACAGATATAAACAGTACTTGAAAATTTAAAACTTCATTTCATTGCAGCGGTAAATACATAAGTTTGATTACATCATCAAAAACCAGAGTCAAAGTACAAAATATCCTTCTTGACTAAATCAGAGTACATAAATTGAAAGACATAACCCCAACATAAAATAGCCATAAATAAGGTAGGCTGAATTTTTACTTCAGCGATCCAAGCAACTTCTAAAAGCAAGAGATACAGCTGTCCAAAATCAAGCTCTACTAGTGCTAGTTCCACCCTAAGCACATGGGGGGGGGGGGAAGGAAGAAAAGAGGTGGAAACAAAGGGGGTCAGACATAAAGTCTGGCGAGTGCGATAACTTTAACAATATAATTACCAAAATAACTAGGCTAAGGCATAAGTTGGAAAATAAGGAAATGACTGTGAACAATTGGGCATGACAGAGTAAATAAGGAAATAAGACGAACCAAGATAACGTTAAAGGCGCACCTAAACCACTATAAGATAATTACTATACTGCACCAACACTAGTCACCCTAAGGTTAATCCCGCCTACAGAACTTAATAATGATAATGGTAGTTTCGTGCACCCCTAGTTGCCTTCATAGGTGCCGTCTGCCCCTATCTCCACTAGGTGTACCCACTACCCCCATGCGATCGGCTCCTTAACTTGTAGATACCCATGCTGGCCCCACAATGGGGTGTATCACTCTCACCCGATACCACCAATAATGCACGGCTTATACCTACACGATGCAACAACGTCTTACCTACCAGCCCGGGCCCACACACGCACATGAACCCGTTGGACTTACGTTGCACCGCTAACTCGTTTTTGCCTCTTACAGTAAAGCCCAGTACGCATGTCCCGTCCTCGACTTGGGTCGAGCCCACAAAGATACTTATGGGTTACTGGTTAAAACGGGCCCCCATTACTTGACATAAGTTATCCACCTAAGCTTGATCCCCTCTAGTACATCCCACTTAACCCTCTTCTTATTCATGTTCACTTACATGTTTCAATTTTGGTTAAGTGCATCTAATCGTATTTCAAATGCCACCCAAGGCACCCTCTAAATTTCACATGCCACCCAAGGCACCCACTTAACCCCCTCATGTCCCACTACATGTTTATCTGGTTAAGTGTTTCTTAATTCATTAAGACTGTAACCTTATAAAGACCTCCCACATTAGACTGGCATTTGTGGTAGCTGGATTTGCTGGGCGGGTCCGGGCATTCTTACACCACAAACGAGCCTAACCTCTGTCTCTACAACTGTTACACATTTAATTTATGCCTAAGACCTCCCACATTAGACTGGCATTTGTGGCAGCTGGATTTGCCGGGCGGGTCCGGGCAGTCTTACACCACAAAAGAGCCTAACGTCATGTCTTAGACGATTAATTACACCAAACTAATTATTCCCCAATTTGAATTAATTTCCCTATTCAAATTATCAATCAATTCCAAATTTAACTATGTCCATAATTGACTCAATTATGTCCATCTATTTATGGTATGCAAAATCATACCAATTTTCATCACAAATTTATTTATGCCATTTAAGGCACTTATGCCAATTCTCAATATTAATTTTTTTAATATTATCCCATTGCCCCACGTTGTACGTTCGTTCGTTTAATGTAAAATATACGTTAGACTCGAATAGTCTAACTTATGGAATAAAGAGAAAACATCACAACATACATAGAAATAAAACTAGATCTAAACATAAGGGGTGAACTTGCATGTGTGAATGAGGTTCTTCATCTAAAAACTTGCATAGGCCAAAGCCACAAACTTGCATAAAACTACATATGTCATAGATCTTAATCTAAAGGTGTAGACTTGTTTAGGTAATAGTCACAAACTTGCATAAACCATGTATGTCATGGATCTAACCATAAGGGGTAAACTTGCATAGGCATGATTCATACTCCAAACATATATATATATATATATATATATATATATATACACATACTTGCATATGTGATTTATGCAACATAAACGATGGTGTAAACTTACATCTAAACATGTAAACTAGCATGTAGAATTTTGTATACTAGCATATAACTCACACATGTCATAGCCTAACTTTAGATCCAATTTACACATAAAATAGGTGTCATGAAACATGTAAGGTTATATATAATTTTCACTAACTTGCATATGATTCATATCTAAATCAACATCTAAACTTTCATACATACATATGATTTATCATATGAATCAACAACATAACCAAACTAGCATATGAAACATCATTATGAATTGATTATACATAAGCCAATCATAGAATTACAACATAGATGATAACATCACAACTTTACAACATAGATGATAACATCATAGAATTTACAACATAGATGATAACATCACAATTTTACAACATAGATGATAACATACGGCCAATAATTCACAACATAACCATATAATCCACATCATAGCTTAATCCAATTAAATTGTTAATTATTTTATTAAAGAAATCGAACTCACAACTCAATGAAGGTCTTGAGTTCTGAAATCTAAGTTCTGAAGTTGAGTTAGCTTTCCTTTGAAGAAGACAATTTGTTGCGGTTTAGATTAGAATTGAATTTGATTAGCTTTTCTTCCTCTCTAATTGGTGGCGGCTATTCTAGGTTGCAAGGTGACGGCATGGAGGCCATGATTCTAATTTTAATTTGATTTTAGGGTTTGAGTCTACATGTGTTTTAATAGAGTTTAGGATTAATTTAGGCCGTCCGATCAACCCAGAATTAACCCCAGCCATTCAAAGCAGATCAGAAACCCTAATGACTCAGCATACAGTCATAAACAGGTCATCAATCAAATCTGCCCGGGAGGGGGGGCAGGTCGACCCTATGGTCGACCTGGTGAGGGTAGGTCGACCACCTAGTCGACCTGGCCCTGGTGGGAAATTTCCCGCCTAGCCCATCTGACTCTGAAATTTGAATTTTGAAATCTGTTTTGAATTTTCTGAAACTTCCGATGGCCATAATTTCTTCATACGAAGCCCAATTCATGCAAACTCGGACTCTATCTCAACCAGAATTCCGAGCCGAACATAATGGCGCAACCCGTTTCCCTTAATTCTCAAATCTGAGATTAGTTATTCTTAAATTTGTGAACATTAATATTGAAAATTACGGGGTGTTACATTCTCCCCTCCTTAAAGGATTTCTCCCCCAAAATCTCCAAGTTAAGGTGAATGCATATCCTAACATCCATTCAACCATCTACTCAACCATCAAACACTAGCATCCATTGTCCGTATAAAATTCCTAATGTTGTATGAACATATGCAAGAAGTGTGTGTATATGTTCTTTATCTAATGCAAAATCAGGCGGTCTACTGATTCAGTTGATCTCCTTAATGCAAACCATGATAGTGCCATGCGTCCATTATGTATGCGAAAGAATCCTATCGATACATATTATTTCTACCTGTGTGCACAACCATTCACCAAAATGCAACATCCATATGATAACACAACCATTATACATCCATTAACTTAATTATGCACACACATTTATATGTAATATGCAATATGAAGTGACTGAGCCGATCTAGTGCCTAAAGTATGTGTATATGCATCCACGAGCAACCAGTAGCAAACACTTGCATCCACATGCATCCATCATACATAACATGTCTCAAACACATGTTTCAACCATAGGACTACCCTATCTAAAGGTCAAAGATACTAGCGAGAGGACATACTAAAGATAAAATAAGTACAAGTGAAGCGATAAAGGAGAAATTAAAAGACATACCCTCGAAAAGAAAAGGGTACAATGAACGCATCTTCTCTTCCGTCTCCCAAGTAACGTTTCTCTCATCATCTCCCCATTGCACTTTGACTAGCTTGACCTTTCGATTCCTCAACTTCTTAATCTCCGACCCAAGAATGTACGTAGGAGCTCGTCGAATCGTCGGATCACGCTCTATCTCCACCTCTCTAAGCAAGCTCGGCTCTACCACTTCCGTGGTCTCGTGCAAGCACTTCCTCAAATGTGATACATGGAATACATCATGTACACCACTAAGCCTCTCGGGCAACTCCACTCTATACGCCATCTGTCCAATCCTCTCCTTAATAGGAAACGGCCCTACGAACCTTGGTTCTAACTTCCCAACGGACCCAAAGCGAATAACAGTCCATAATGGAGAAACCTTGACAAAGACCATGTCCCCAATATCAAACTCAAGATCTGTCCTTCTCTTGTCCGCATAAGATTTCTGCCTGTCTTGCGCCATCTTCATCCTCTTTCGAATCAAATCGATCTTTTCCGAAGTCTCTCTAATCAAATCGGGCCCAAGCAAGATCTTATATGTAGATTCCCACCAACATGTAGGCGAACGACACAGCCGTCCATAAAGAGCCTCGAACGATGCCATGCCAATGCTAGACTGAAAGCTATTATTATATGCGAACTCTACCAACGGAAGATGTTCCTCCCATGTACCTCCGAAGTCTAAGACACACAACCTCAATAGGTCCTCTAGAATACGATTCACCCTCTCGGTCTAGCCATCCGTCTGAGGATGATATGCGATGTTCAAACATAACCGAGTCCCTACCGCCTCTTGCAAGCTCTTCCAAAACTCGCTAGTAAAGATAGGATAGTGGTCGCTCACTATGCTAGAAGGAACACCGTGAAAACGAACTATCTCTCGAATGTATACGAAGGCTAACCATGGAGGAGTCCTCTTACTCTTCACGGGAATGAAATGGGCGCTCTTAGTAAGTCTATCTACCATGACCCAAATCCTCGTATTACCCTTCCTCGATCTCGGTAACCTGTCAACAAAGTCCATCGAGACACTTTCCCACTTCCATTGTGGGACCTCCAATGGGTGAAGCAACCCACCGGGCTTCCTTTGCTCTGCTTTTACTTGTTGGCACACCAAGCATCTAGCGACAAACTCAGCCACATCCCTCTTTATACCGGCCCAAAAGTAAACCCGTCTCATGTCCTTGTACATCTTGTCTCCGCCGGGATGAATGGTCATCTTCGAACGATGTGCATCATCAAGAATGGTCTTCCTCAAATTCTCGTCCCGTAGTACACAAAGTCTACCATCCCTACGCAACAAACCCTTATCATCTAGGGTATACCTACTGAGATGGCTTGATGACTCCCCCCTTTTGAGCTTCTCTACTAACTCAACCAACTGTGGGTCATCTCGCTGTGCCTCACCAATCCGTCCCAAAAGCGTAGGTCTGACCTCTAAGGATGCTAGCAAACCGGGTACAAAGTCAATGGAAGGCCTAAAGTCAAACGTTGAGATGAACTCTAAGCTTCGCCGATCAACAAACAACGGACTCAAGGACAACCTTTGCCTACTTAATCCGTATGCCACCACGTTACCCTTGCCAGGGGTATATGCTATCTCGAAATCGTAGGATGCTAAGAATTCCATCTACCTTTGCTGTCTTAAGTTCAAGTCCTTCTGAGAGAACAAGTGTTTTAGCGATTTGTGGTCAGTGAACAATTCGAATTTCTCACCAAGAAGATAATGGCGCCAAGACTTAAGCGCAAAAACAATAGTGACCAACTCTAGGTCATGTGTAGGGTAATTTTTCTCATGCACTCTCAACTGCCTTCCACCATAGACTATTACCCTTCCCTCTTGCATTAAGACTGCGCCTAGTCCTATCCCACAAGCGTCGGTATAAACGGTAAATGGCTTACTCCCATCTAGCAACACTAAGACTGGGGCTGTGGTCAACGCTCTCTTTAAACATTGGAACGCATCATCACAATCTATGTCCCGTGTGAAAACTAGGTTCTTCTTCATCAAGCGTGTTAATGGGGCATTTTTGCAAAGTCTTCGATAAACTTCCTATAGTAGCCAGCCAACCCTAAGAAACTCCTCACCTCGGTAGCATTTTTAGGGACCTTCCAATCTTGGATGGCCACTACCTTCGTGGGTTCCACAGCTATCCTTCTTTGGAAACCACGTGCCATAAGAATCGCACTTCCTTTCTCCAAAAGTGACATTTAGAAAATTTAGCTTTAAGCCTATGCGCTCGAAGGGTCTCCAACACTTCCCTAAGATGTAGGGCATGCTCTTCCTTGCTCTTAGAAAAGATCAAGATGTCGTCCACAAAGACTACCACGAATTTATTAAGGTACTCCCTAAACACCGTACTCATCAAGTCAACAAAGTATGCGGGGGCATTTGTCAAACCGAAGGGTATCACAAGCCACTCGAAGAAGCCGTCTGGAGTCCTAAAGGCAGTCTTGTCTATGCTATCCTCATCCACTCTCAACTGATGGAAACCTGTGGCTAAGTCTAACTGCGAAAACACTGAGGCGCCAACTAATTGATCGAAGAGGTCGTCAATCCTCGGCAGTGGGTGCCTATTCTTCTTAGTAAGCTTATTAAGTTCTCTATAGTCCACACACAGTCTAAGGGACCCATCTGCCTTCGTGGCAAATACTACTGGAGCACCCCACTACGATATACTACATCTGATGAATCCCTTCTCAAGCAATTCTTTCACTTGCTTACTGAGTTCTCTTCTCTCTCTTGGAGCCATATGGCGCAATGGTAATGCAACTGGCTTTGCATTATCTACTAGATATATTTGAAAGTCTATCTCACATTTTGGGGGTAGACCCCTCACCTTATCGAAGACATCAACATATTCACGGACTATACGAGCGGAATGTAAATCATCATCGGATGCGTCAAGGGATTCTAGGTAGCTAAGCATTACTGGACCTCTAGGGTCATAAGAAATATCAAGGGTCTTTCCACAACGAGTCAACAATCTAACTACCCTTCTTTCACAATCTAGGATGGCCCCATATCTAGTTAGCCAATCCATACCTAGAATCAAGCCGTAGCCCATGAAGCCAAGAACAAAGGCGTTGCATTCAAACCCAACGCCCAAGATATACACTCTCAAATCTCGACAAATCATAGAAAGATGAGCCGAACCACCAATAGGATTTGAGACTACTAAGGGATCTGTAACTAGACTAGTATTTAGGTGTAGTGTTTCAACTAATGATGTAGAGATAAACGAATGTGATGCGCCAGAATCGAGTAAAGTACGGACAGGATGATCAAACAGAAAAACTAAACTTTCAACGGAAATTGCTCTACCTCGTTCTTGCAGCGGTGGGACCACAAGAGCCTGAACTTGCCCCCTTGCCTGCCCTGGTGCCATAAGAGCCTGCACCTGTCCTCCCGAGGTAGACCCTGCCCTCTGCCCTTTCCTTGGGCAATCCTTAATCAGATGTCCCGCTTCGCCACAGTGGAAACAACTAGTCTTCTTTTTCTTCCTACAATCTTTTCTTAGATGGCCTGGGGTCCCACAGTTAAAGCATCTTTTCTTTCCCTTACCATTGTTGCCTTTACCACCTTTCTTGTTATGTTGTTGCTGTTGCTGTTTCTTTTGATCCCCTTTCTTCTCGGGTGCCTTATTAGCATTGGCGCCCTTCTCCTCTTCATGCATAAGCGTCATGCCAACTAGTCTCTCAAAGGTAGCCCCCATAGGAATATAGGTCATAGCTAACCCATGAAGCGGTTCGTTCAAACCCTTAACAAATCTCAGGGCCTTCTTTTTTGTTGTATTCACCAAGTCCAAGCCAAATCTCGCCAACTGGTTGAACTTGTTGACGTATTCTTTCACTGATAGATTCCCTTGCTTCAATGCCAAAAACATTTCCATGTATAAATTCTCTTCAGCCCGCGAGAGAAACTTTGCTTCAAACCTCCACTTGAAATCTGGCCATGTATCAACTGGACGCTCTCCATTAGTGGCCTCCCACCAAAACGAGGCCTCATCCTTCATTAGCCAGGCAGCTAACTGGACCTTTCTTCCATCTTCCACTTCAAAGATCCCAATCAATTCTTCTACCTCCTTTAGCCAATTTCGAGCTTCAACAAATGTCTCCGTCCCGTGAAAAGGTTTTCCACCCATCGCCCGAAAGTCCTTACATATCTTTGCGAAAGTATCGACGTGAGGAGGAGGAGGAGGGGGAGGAGGAGGATTTGCTGGACCTGCGGTGGTGGCCCTAGTCTCCAAATACCTCCTAAACCATCCTGGTATTGGTATCCCCTCAGGTATCTCGGGAATTCCAGACATGCTGAAACGAAAAAAGGAAAGACTCAATACAAAAGAACCAAAGGAAAGATATATGGCTCTTGGGGTTATGCTTTCTAAAATAAGCTTTTCTCTTGAAAATACTTTCCTTAAAACATACTTTTGAAGGTACTTTATAAAAGTGTTTTTGAAAAACAGTTTTTCAAAATTCATATCTGTTCTGGCAACCTTCAGCTCTGATACCACGTGTAACACCCCACGTCCATTAATGTTACTCACAATGGGAATGCATTAACTTCTATGGAGCATTTTAAGTGTGTATAAAACAGAAACATAACAACAAGACAAATATAAACAGTACTTGAAAATTTAAAACTTCATTTCATTGCAGTGGCAAATACATAAGTTTGATTACATCATCAAAAACCAGAGTCAAAGTACATAATATCCATCTTGACTAAATCAGAGTACATAAATTGAAAGACATAACCCAAACATAAAATAGCCATAAATTAGGTAGGCTGAATTTTTACTTCAGCGATCCAAGAAACTTCTAAAAGCAAGAGATACAGCTGTCCAAAATCAAGCTCCACTGGTGCTAGTTCCACCCTGAGCACATGGGGGGGGGGGGAGGAAGAAAAGAGGTGGAAACAAAAGGGGTCAGACATAAAGTCTGGCGAGTGCGATAACTTTAACAATATAATTACCAAAATAACTAGGCTAAGGCATAAGTTGGAAAATAAGGAAATGACTGTGAACAATTGGGCATGACAGAGTAAACAAGGAAATAAGACGAACCAAGATAACGTAAAAGGCGCACCTAAACCACTATAAGATAATTACTATACTGGACCACCACTAGTCACCCTAAGGTTGATCCCGCCTATAGAACTTAATAATGATAATGGTAGTTTCGTGCACCCCTAGTTGCTATCATAGGTGCCGCCTGCCCCTATCTCCACTAGGTGTACCCACTACCCCCATGCAATCGGCTCCCTAACTCATAGATACCCGTGCTGGCCCCATAGTGGGGTGTATCACTCCCCAAAGTAGCAACCCGATACCACCAATAATGCGGGCATATACCTACACGATGCAACAACGTCTTACCTACCAGCCCGGGCCCACACACGCACATGAACCCGTTGGACTTGCGTTGCCCCGCTAACTCGTTTTTGCCTCTTACAGTAAAGCCCAGTACGCGTGTCCCGTCCTCGACTTGGGTCGAGCCCACAAAGATACTTATGGGTTACTGGTTAAAACGGGCCCCCATTACTTGACACAAGTTATCCACCTAAGCTTGGTCCCCTCTAGTACATCCCACTTAACCCTCTTCTTATTCATGTTCACTTACATGTTTCAATTTTGGTTAAGTGCATCTAATCGTATTTCAAATGCCACCCAAGGCACCCTCTAAATTTCACATGCCACCCAAGGCACCCACTTAACCCCCTCATGTCCCACTACATGTTTATCTGGTTAAGTGTTTCTTAATTCATTAAGACCGTAACCTTATAAAGACCTCCCACATTAGACTGGCATTTGTGGTAGCTGGATTTGCCGGGCGGGTCCGGGTAGTCTTACACCACAAACGAGCCTAACCTCGTGTCTCTACAACTGTTACACATTTAATTTATGCCTAAGACCTCCCACATTAGACTGGCATTTGTGGCAGCTGGATTTGCCGGGCGGGTCCGGGCAATCTTACACCACAAAAGAGCCTAACGTCATGTCTTAGACGATTAATTACACCAAACTAATTATTCCCCAATTTGAATTAATTTCCCTATTCAAATTATCAATCAATTCCAAATTTAACTATGTCCATAATTGACTCAATTATGTCCATCTATTTATGGTATGCAAAATCATACCAATTTTCATCACAAATTTATTTATGCCATTTAAGGCATTTATGCCAATTCTCAATATTAATTTTTTTAATATTATCCCATTGCCCCACGTTGTACGTTCGTTCGTTTAATGTAAAATATACGTTAGACTCGAATAGTCTAACTTATGGAATAAAGAGAAAACATCACAACATACATAGAAATAAAACTAGATCTAAACATAAGGGGTGAACTTGCATGTGTGAATGAGGTTCTTCATCTAAAAACTTGCATAGGCCAAAGCCACAAACTTGCATAAAACTACATATGTCCTAGATCTTAATCTAAAGGTGTGGACTTGTTTAGGTAATAGTCACAAACTTGCATAAACCATGTATGTCATAGATCTAACCATAAGGGGTAAACTTGCATAGGCATGATTCATACTCCAAACATATATATATATATATATATATATATACATACTTGCATATGTGATTTATGCAACATAAATGATGGTGTAAACTTACATCTAAACATGTAAACTAGCATGTAGAATTTTGTATACTAGCATATAACTCACACATGTCATAGCCTAACTTTAGATCCAATTTACACATAAAATAGGTGTCATGAAACATGTAAGGTTATATATAATTTTCACTAACTTGCATATGATTCATATCTAAATCAACATCTAAACTTGCATGCATACATACGATTTATCATATGAGTCAACAACATAACCAAACTAGCATATGAAACATTATTATGAATTGATTATACATAAGCCAATCATAGAATTACAATATAGATGATAACATCACAACTTTACAACATAGATGATAACATCATAGAATTTATAACATAGATGATAACATCACAGTTTTACAACATAGATGATAACATACGGTTAATAATTCACAACATAACCATATAATCCACATCATAGCTTAATCCAATTAAATTGTTAATTATTTTATTAAAGAAATCGAACTCACAACTCAAAGAAGGTCTTGAGTTTTGAAATCTGGGTTCTGAAATTGAATTAGCTTTCCTTTGAAGAAGACAATTTGTTATGGTTTAGATTAGAATTGAATTTGATTAGCTTTTCTTCCTCTCTAATTGGTGGCGGCTATTCTAGGATGCAAGGTGACGACATGGAGGCCATGATTCTAATTTTAAATTGATTTTAGGGTTTGAGTCTACATGTGTTTTTATAGAGTTTAGGATTAATTTAGGCTATTCGATCAACCTAGAATTAACCCCAGCCGTTCAGAGCAGATCAGAAACCCTAATGACTCAGCATACAGTCATAAACAGGTCATCAATCAAATCTGCCCGGGGGGGGGGGGGTCAGGTCGACCCCCTGGTCGACCTGGCCCTGGCGGGAAATTTCCCGCCTAGCCCATTTGACTCTGAAATTTGAATTTTGAAATATGTTTTGAATTTTCTGAAACTTCCGTTGGCCATAACTTCTTCATACGAAGCCCAATTCACACATACTCGGACTCTATCTCAACCAGAATTTCGAGACGAACATACTGGCGCAACCCGTTTCCCTTAATTCTCACATCTAAGATTTGTTATTCTTAAATTTGTGAACATTAACATTGAAAATTATGGGGTGTTACACTTCAACTCTGGACACTTTGGTTTAATATGTTCCTCTTTGCCACAGTTATGACACACCGCTTTCTGCTTATTTTCACCAGTTTTGGCCTCACTAGTTTTCTTACTTCTAGCCTCTTCCTATTTCTTTTCATAGGGATGGTACTTTCCCTTACCCTTCTTATTATTGTTGTTCTTAAAATCTCTGAAATTTTCCCTTTCTTTATCATGCTGTTCAAAATTCAGGGCTAAATCTATGACTTGATCAAAAGTCTTATCAGCATAGGGTAACATAGCTCTACTCAACCCTAGATTTAGTCCTTTAGTGTACTTGCTATTTTTAGATGCTTCATCAGCAACTAACATAGCTCCATACTTTAATAGTCCTTCAAATTTCTGAGTGTACTCAGTGACACTTAGATTCCCTTGCCTCAGTCTTATAAATTCTTCAAGTAAAGCTCTCTTAGCAGATGCAAGCACAAATCTTGCTTCAATCAGTTCCTTGAATTGGTTCCAAGTAATATCATTTTCAGCTCTTTCAGCAATAATTACCTCCCACCAACTCAAAGTTGTTCCCTTCAACTATCTAGAAGCTACTAGCCTCTTTCTTTGATCATCTAATTGCATGTCCCCAAAAATCCTTTCCAAGCTTCTAGGCCAAACTTGGATTTCCATTACACTTTCAGTTCCTTCAAATCTTTTGCCTCCCAAATGAGCATAAGCCTTTAGTAATTTGGAGAGCTCCTCATGTGGATTCTCAGGTCTATGCCCTATTCCTTCTCTTAAAGCATTTACTAATTCTTGCATATTCACCATAGGTTTTACTCTTCCCCTTCCTGCCATGTGTCTTTAGTAAAAGAAATCTTTGGGTTAGCTAAAATTCCTACTCCTATATGGTAATATTTACCCATATATGTTCATTGTAATCAAACACATACACAAGCAACCAATTATACAATTTTAATTAAATTATTCTATCATCTAATAATAAAATACTATCTATGTCTTTAATTAACACAACTCTGATACCATAATGGAATGACCCTGCTTTTACCATTCATTTCTGATGAGTTTTTTCTTTCAAGCATGTAATTTAAATGATTTTTTCTTGTTTTAAATTTTCAAGCCAGAGCCATTCTTTCCTAAATTAACATCCAGGATCCAAAAGTTTTACCAATATAAAGTATTGGTTCATACAGAAATTATTATGATATATATATATATATATGTGTGAAGATATATATATATATCCCTCTTGCTTTGAATTCATAGTAGAAAGAAAGCAAGAGATCCATTGATCTCAGTATAAATCAATGTTAAACACAGATATTTTAAAACTAATATCCTTATGCTTACAAAAATGTTACTTTTATATCCTAAGGATATAACTGATACTCATGTATGTGTAAAAATGATAACTATATGCCCACAAAATAATTCTTTCAAAAACTGATACTTCAGTGCATATGAAAATGATACCGTTGTTGCTTCAGAAAATAATGCCTTCAAGCAAATGACCCCTAACACTATGAAGAAATGAAACTTTCCAAAAATAGTACTTTTAAAATGATACTCTGAGCATATAAAAGTGATCCTTTCAAAATGATGCTATTGGTCTTACAAAAGTGATATCTACAAATGGTTTTACTGAACTGATAACCATGAGCCCATAAAAGTGATATTTTCAATCAGAGTGTACCAAAAACTGATAATCATTTGCTTGCACAACTGATACTTTGAAGATATATTTTTCTAAAATGACTCCAGATTGAGTAATACATATAATATTTGTAAATCCCCATAACTCAAAAAAAAAAAAAATCCATTTCAGTTCATAAAATGATCAAATTAAAATATTACTTCAAATCAGTCATCTCGATACATTTTGCATTTCATTCGTCTTCCATTTAAACATATAAGCTGAATAATTACAAGACTAATTCATAAACTGCTCTCAGGGATTCATGCAAATATCATATTTCAAGGCTCTTATTTCCTACTCAAGCATGCTAATCATCCAAGAAAATAATAGACCCCTTAAACCAAATTTACTTAGCCACATCAATACCTGAAAGAGCATTAGAGGTTGCCTTATTATAAAATGAGACACCCTATTTTCCATGAACAAATAAGGTCAGACTAATGTCTGGTATGAGCATCCCAATTAAAACATAGTGATAAAATTTATGATATGATTTCTTAAAGAAATTTTTATTAAAATGCTCACTTATTTACCATGCTAATGGATAATCTTGTGCAAGTGCACATATACTGATTTATAAAAACATTCATTATCAGTATTCAAAATTAATACATGCAAGTCAATCAAACCTAAGAACATAACAGATTAATTCACTCGGTTAACATCATGATTTGTATCCATAACTGTCCTAGGAAATCCTCCAGGAAAACTCTAGTTCCTTATGTACTTATTTCCTAGCATTTTCAGTTATTTAAGTTCCCTGGACTCACTTGCATTGGGGATCACTGGGGCACATTGTAGTAATCTAATTCTCACTACTACACAAAGATCTCAGGGTCAAAATTAGGCCATGTACCTAACTTGCAACTCAAGGCAAGCCATCCCACAGTATCTTGACCAAAATAGTCCTTAGTTAAATTACTAAGTGTTCACTTATATTTTCAGTGACTACCTACCTAAACCAAGTAAACTAACATAGTTGGACTCACTGTGAATACCGTGGATTTCATAAAGATCACTCCAAACAATAGAGACAATAATTCAGGCAAGAATATAAACCGTTCAATACAAACATGTAAATTCCAGAAAATCATTTATCCAGAGGTTTTACTGAAATAAATTCTTGTTTAATCATGATAGTATACATACATATACATATATACATACATATATATATATATATATTTGTCTGAGCATACATCTGATATTAATCTATGGCTTTAGGAATATTTTCAAGAGATTTTGCCATTATGCATTAACTTGTTTCAATTGAATCTTAAAACCTAGTTGACGCACAATGGTTGCATTCTTGATTAGCGATCAGCACATAGAAAATCTATTGCTCTCTAAATCAACTACTTATAAAGCCTCAGCACCTATACATCAGTATATTGCAGCTCATATAAATGTTTCATAGAAGTTTTGCCATGGATATATACCTTTTGTATATCCAGATTTCTAATACAGATTAAAGATATCGGTAAAGAGGTGTTTAAAGGATCATAAAATTGAACAAGTTTAAATAATGACTTTAGATCCATAATGCTAAATTCAATAATGATTGTAAATAAAATCAGTAACATTTTTCCAGTCATAAGAATGCAGATGAAATAATCAAAAGTTCTAATCCAAATAAAATGAGCATATAAAAATATTGGTAGCCTCTTGTTATCAGGACTTAATACCATATGTTTTAAGTGAGAATACTCACCAAATCTCCTTCTTCTAAGCTAGAAAATAATCAGAAAACCCTTGTTTTATCCTCAAGCTTCCTTTCTTCCTAAAAAAATAGATTTTATGTATTTCACCGGTTTGTACTAGGCAGTTTGATTTTTGCCCGGCCACCCATACTTATGACATCAGTTTCCTAGGGTTTCAAAAGTTATAGAAAGTCAGTTTTACCCATCAACAAATCATGCCATATGTGTGAGTATTTTCAACATAATTTTGCCGCATTTTAATTAAAATGCTTGGGTGTAAAAACTGCATCACTTTTCAGAGAAAAAGAAAAGCATTAAAAATTATTTTCCCTCCAAAACTAGTCATGCCAAAACAATGATTCCCTCCCTTTTCTAAATCTGGAAACCTATTATTTTATCTCAATGCGTTTGTTTATGCCATGTACATGTACATGTATTATTTCAAACAGCCCTAACATTATGCACTAAAATCATTTTAGGTAACATAAGTATATTCACATACACGAGCGATACTATATGTGTGTGTATATATATATATATATATATATATATATGTGTGTGTGTGTGTGTGTGTATCCTGGGATTAGGATGTGGCCTTGTGCATGTACCTGGTTGTACACATGTGCGCATACACTCATATTTGCACACAGATTCCAAAACATAACTAATTCCAATTAAATTCAGTAAACATTCAGTGAAATTTAAAACTGATATCCTTATGCATACAAAAGTGATACTTTTATATCATAAGGATAGAAATGATACTTATGTGTATGTGAAAATGATACCTATCTACTTGCAAAATAATATTTTCTAAAAAATTTGGGTCATTACAAAGATGTTACACTAAAGCATCATATTTTTAATTCAGGAAGAAGAGTGCTCAAGAGAGGAGCAAATCGGGTATTGCGTGGCGCTAGCTTAAATAAGAGTGGGCCGATCTAAAAGGGTAAAGCCCAAAAACTAAATTTAGTTAAGCTTAAATTTAATATAAAATAGTGTATTAAATTAGAATTATAATAACTTATGCATACATTATCCAAATTTAACGAACCAGGACCCATTAGGATCGTATGATCACAGGCTATGTACTGGAACCAGTTTGGAAAGATTTGGAGCTTGTTTGAATTTTAGGCAAAATAACATGGTTGATTAAATCAACCAACGTTAAACGTTTTAAACAATTAATGACGAGTGTTAGTAAACTCACTAACTCTGTCCAGTTTTATAATATTATAAACATTAATAAATAACGACTGAATGTTGTGTATTGGTTGTTTAGATGAACTGCTTATAAATTAGTTGAATTTATAGATATACATATGAATCCTTCATTAGATATTGGTTCTATTTGCTATGATATTTCATACTGATATGAAATAGATGTTATGTGACCACCCAAACTTCCCAGTAAAGGAAAGCATGGATTGCTTTGAGAACAACACACATCAGATCACAACTGAAGAACATTTTATTGCTGATTACAACAATTAGACCAGAGTACAAGAATATAACTGAGTATGAACTTATAACAATATAGAAATACAATAATATCAGAGTTCTTAATTACATTTAGATAGTAGCGGAAAATAATACAAATATACAACTGGAAGAAATACACGGATACAGAGCTTTCCGAATACCGCTTCAGCTGTAAGCCAGGATCCTGTAAATATATCTGCAAAAAGCTACTCGACTGCCCATGTGAAAAATAAGGGCACCCGAGTTTGCCAGTGAAACAAACTACAGGTCAGTCATGGGACTGGTATGAGAAATCTTAACTTAACTTACCTAATAAGGCTAATCATAGGACCACGCCGCTGATGCGGAACGGGTTTACTCCATTGGATTGCCAGTGCATAAAATAACGTAAATCGTTAAACAATGCAATGCATTTTAGAAAAAATGAAACCATTATAAGACCCAAGTCCCATCACACAATGCAACGCAAACCGGAGGATAGGGTTTTACCTTATAATGGTCAAAAGATGCTTGATACGATAAAATGGATTTAAAATTTGTGTGTATATGTTTAATAAAAACATTTCAATCATAATGTATCAATCCTAGATGGCATGGGTACCATATATCATGTCGCCATACTAGTTCTACAATCAAAACCGCAAGGTCGTATTGGAAGTTGGTTTTCCATCATGAGTCGAGGCTAGGGGCAAGCTCCTCTCCGGTTCGAGACACTCTAGCAAATGCCTCAGGATCCCCCGCAGTGAACCTTAGAGCGGTAGGGCCGGTCCCCGCCTATCGGCAGTGGATTGGTTATGCCTGAACACACGTTTCCCGGTTCCTTTGAACCTATAATATGACCACTATCGGCCTATAAAAATCCGAGGCACCTCAAAATCCATCATCCACATAAGTAAAATGCCAGCCAGTTTAAGCACTGACACTACCACTAGCTATAAAGAAACGTGTGCACTCCCTACGGTCCATATCCCGTTTTTGACTCATACCGGGGTGTGAGGTTCGCGAAGTCACGCTATACACAAAGCTATGCCGTAATAGGCTATGCTTTGATCATCCCACAAGGCCCTGCTTTTCAACAAAAGCCTTGATCATTTGCATCTTGGCGTGCCACATTGACAATTCACGCAATGCGATCAATCACTATTAATATATACTAGGGTGTTAAGTAGAGAATAAATTCTCCACCACCAATCAGACATACATTAATAAAAATCAATTTAATTCACATGGAACGAAATCCAATGTCAGACACGCATCCATTTACAAGCTTATGCTCTGGGTCTGAGCGAAAACCAAATCCGAACAATCAACAATAGTCCGAACAGTAACTACTTTAGCCCCTTCAAGGTAGCTACTCCAATCGTGGGCATCAGTAGCAACACATCCATTCGATGTGAAGATCGTCGGTCTTCAATCACCGTCTTCAACTTCGACTCTTCATCGTCGTAGTGATTATTCGGAATGGGTTAAACCCGGTTTTTCCGAATAACTCGCGTATTTTTATAATTAAAAATCAAGTACTATAAAAGCACATCCAACATCTCATCCCAATTCAGAATATCCTTCTAATAAAATATTCGCATTATTTTATCAAAGATAAATTTTTTAAATTATCCTTAAATCTTTCTTTTAAAGATTTATTAAGAACCCAATTCGGTTTTAAATATCAAAAATCATTATTCAATGATTATTTGAATTTAAGAAATAAATCTTATCTTTAACTGGGTTAAAGAACTAGTGTCATTTTAAAACACCGTCCAAGATAAACCCAAAATCGACTTCCATTAAATATGGAATCTTCACAGAAGTCAAATCAATATATAATCATTATAAATTTCTGTATCCGACCAATAATATAAATGGAATAACGGTAAAGCCTCTTAAATTCCATATGTAGTATCGATCCTCTTTTACAGAAGCTTATCTAGGTTATTATTAATTCGAATTCCACTTAATTCCAATTTAATATGTTAAATTGGAAAACTTGGCTTTTGGAAAATTCCCATTTAAATCTTAATAAAAGATTTATAAATTCCAAATCATATTTTCACTGTCAGTTGGGTTAAAGAACACATGTCACTTAAAAACACGGTTCACAATAAACCCAACTCACATTTCATCTTATTTCAATTACTAAATATAAATTGAAAACTTTTAATAATCTTAATTAAAAGATTTACTCATTTCTCAACTGGGTTTAAGAAAGGTGTTATTGAAGACACCATTCACGACAAACCCAAAATCCATTTAATTTAATTTAATTTCAATTAAATATTCACTAATTTTGAAAACTTCATTAAATCTTAATTTAATGATTTATTTTAGTTAATAACTAATTCATTTAATAAAAATATATTCTTTTTCTAAAATATTGTCTTTCTAAGACATTTTCTAAAATATTCTTTATTGGAATGTGACTCAATCAACAACCATATATTGTATGTAGTCAACAATCATGATAAATAATTACCAAACATTCAAATAACACTCAAAGTGGAATTTATAACTGTGTGAGCATTAAAGTAAATAACTAACGCTCATCACAGACTGTCAATCCATTGATTGACAGATAACTAAATATTGGGATTAGTGTGCGTCCAATATCATCCCAATACCCGTGTGGGGTTTCATTCATCAAACAAATAATAAATTATTTGTGCACTTGGGCGATGTGTGAAAATTATCGTCCCAATCACATAAACAAGTCGGGTAAATTGTAAATGGGAGTGTAATATTCAAACTTGAGTATACTAAATATTATATTTGACCCATTACACATTTCAACATTCATACATACATTTCAATACTTTTTATTGTGAACAAATGACAATAAAATCTAATCTTTTAATTCAATTCTTTTTTATTGTTGACAAATGACAATAAAAAATCTTAACTCATATTTATTTACCAAAATGTATATTTTTAGCCTCATTCATTTTAATGGCAAAGGTGTATTTCTACTTCATACTTTTTAATGTGACAAAAATGTCCATTACTAATTCATTATTTTTAATGTATATAAAAATATACATTTTAACTCATTCTTTTTAATGTAAGAAATATACATTCTTAACTTCTTCTTTTTAATGTAAACAAATATGATGATTTTGTTTATTAACTTCTAATGCAAAACAAAATGAGAATTTTGTTTAAACCCATTTTATTGACCAAAAGTGATAATTTTGGTTAAACTCATTTTATTCTAATGAAAACTTTTTATAACAAACGATGATTTTTCTAATGTTGACATTTCTAGTATCAAAATATGATTTTTCTAATGTTAACATTTCTAATGTCAAAATATGATTTTTCTAATGTTAACATTTCTAATATCAAAATATGATTTTTTTCTAATGTTAACATTTCTAATATCAAAATATTTCTAATGTTAACATTTCTAATATCAAAATATGATTTTTCTAATGTTAACATTTCTAATATCAAAATATGATTTTTCTAATGTTTCAAAATATGATTTTTCTAATGTTAGCATTTCTAATATCAAAATATGATTTTTCTAATGTTAGCATTTCTAATATCAAAATATGATTTTTCTAATGTTATCATTTCTAACATCAAAATATGATTTTTCTAATGTTAACATTTCTAATATCAAAATATGATTTTTCTAAGGTTAACATTTCTAATATCAAAATATGATTTTTCTAATGTTAACATTTCTAATATCAAAATATGATTTTTCTAACGTTAACATTTCTAATATCAAAATATGAGTTTTCTAACGTTAACATTTCTAATATCAAAATATGATTTTTCTAATGTTAACATTTCTAATATCAAAATATGATTTTTCTAATGTTAACATTTCTAATATCGAAATATGATTTTTCTAATGTTAACATTTCAAATATCGAAATATGATTTTTCTAATGTTAACATTTCTAATATCAAAATATGATTTTTCTAATGTGAACATTTCTAATATCAAAATATGATTTTTCTAATGTTAACATTTCTAATATCAAAATATGATTTTTCTAATGTTAACATTTCTAATATCAAAATATGATTTTTCTAGTTGACGAAAAGGAATAGGAACAAAAATGTCTCTTTTTGCTGATAAAAAGAAATATAAACAAAAATGTTTCTTTTTATATGTAAAAAGAAATGCAAAACAAAATGATCTTTTATTACCAAAGAATTAACAACATAAATTGACCTTTTTATCATAAAAGGAATAACAACATAAATTGATCTTTTTATTATAAAAGGAATAACAACATAAATTGATCTTTTTATTATAAAAGGAATAACAACATAAATTGATTCCCTTTTTATCACTAAAAAGAAATGACAATACAATCAATAAACAAGCAAGGTGATATTTTTATACATTGAATTGGCAATTCTAACTAATTCCAATAAACAGATAAAATGGGATTATAATCAACAAACAAACAGACAAATCATCATACAAATTTTATCACAACACAGGATTATCTCATTACATACAATCAATTATTTAACAGCTATGAAAATAATTGAATTAATTAAATAATTAAATTAAATTCAGAAATCTCACATCGATTGGTTTTCAGAAATCATTCGTGTTCGAATTTGGCGGAATTTCCAAAGTGCTCGGTTTTGGTCCTGGTCAGTTCCATCGTCTAGATCTCGTTTTTATGATTCCAACGCAACTGAAACCGTTCAATTCAGTTATCGTTTGTGAAAGTTATTCGAGTTTTCATTTATATGATTTAATTATTGCTTAAATATAAAATAAATGGATTTAATTACTTAGGACATAGGCCGACTCTTTCTCTGTCTTCATCGTTCTTCATTCAGTCACCGAGACCCATCGTTGCTCCATTAGGGCACGCCACCGCACATCCCTCGAAGCACCGGAGACCGATCCGATTTCACCGCGACGTCGGTCTTGCCCGGAGCCACCAGCGCCCCAGCTCCTGTCGAACTCGGCGTGCCCCTCCTCCATGAAACCACGCCCGAACTCGTCGGGTTTAGAGCCCAAGTTCGCCCAATCTACATCCTTAAACACGATCATAACCCTACCAATTTGTTGAACTCGAAATGCTCTTCGATTTGAGTATTGATTTGTGAATTAATTCTGAGTAGATTAAAAGAAATTAAGGGATGAAGGGTTGACAACTTCGGCCATAGATTTGAATAGAAAGGCGGCTGTAGAAAGGGCATTAGGGTTTAGCGTATTGGGGCCGTATTTCAACAGTATTTATAGGCGTATTTCTATTTATTTTATTTCATTTGAATTCAATTCATATATCACTCTTAACTTCAAATCAAACCCAACGAGTGTCGCCCCTAGCTAAAAACCCCCGTCCCGGACACAATGGAACATGTTTCGTAACCCAGTTCGGCTGTTATGATATGTTTTTCTTTAAATTAAATTATAAATCTTTTAATTATTAAATTCAAACTTACATTTTAAATTACCGGGGCCACATACCAACTCTAAAAATTACAGAAAAATTATTTCTAGTTATGTTTTGACGATACGGTTCTAACGAGACTAATTTTGTCAAATTCTGAGACCGTTTGAAAAATGGCTGTTTTCAAGTCAATTAAATTTGAATGAAACAGTCAAAACACGTTTTCCTTTGCCACGCTCACATATTAATTCGAAAAATTATGAAAATTGAAACTTAGTAATAATTCGACATTCTGGTTCCAACAAAAGTGGTTTCGTCGAAAACTGAGGTCGTTTGAAAAATGACTATTTTTAAGGCCAATATATTATATTGAAATATATATAATTCTACAGCGACTTTTCTAAATTTTGAACTGGCCATAACTTTCAAATTATAAAGTGAAATTTCAGTTTTTCAGATTCGTTAGAAAGATATGATTAAACAGATTTAAATATTTTTGGTTTTACTGAAATCCGATTTGTTTTGAATCATGTACAGCCAGTCAAAGTTCAAATTCTCAAATTGCAGGCTGATTTAAACTCCTTTTATAATTGAATTAAATTTATTCGTTTTAAATAAATTTTTAGTTGTTATTATTTAAGATAAATTATTTCAAACATTTAAAATTCATTAAAATTTCTAAAATAAAAATTTTAAATTGGCCCCAAAATTCCGGGTCGTTACAATCGCCTCCACTTAAAAATCTTTTCGTCCTCGAAAAGGAACGTAGCTAAGGGTTATTTAATTTAACTAACGCAACCTAAAATTTTATCATTGGTTTCAATTAATTATCACTCTAATATTTTAACTAGTGAAACTAATTATCAAACATCACAACCAGCAATCAATTAGGTGATTAACTTTTTAAATATATATAACTTTTATATGTAGTCAAAAATCACATTTTTAGTGCAAATCACAGCAAGGTGTACTAACTAAGTGTTGGTTCTCATACCAGTCAATGGAAATATATAGAAATTCCACTTTCGAAACTCGAACATAAATACTGGTGATGGTGCACCGATCATCAGAATTATCTCCGGGCGACTAGAGTGTGATTCTATATCTATCTAGTATATTAAAACTTCGAATATCCGTTAATTACTCGTATATTCGAAATCCTTATATACTCGATTGTCCACATAAAAATATAATATTCTAAAATACGTATTTTTAAGATAAAAAATTTAAAACTAAATTTGTTCCCATTTTTTTTAAAGAAAATAATACTCTTCACACTCATTCTAGGATACTACTGATCCCATCTCTAACGAGTTATTCTTATTGGATATTACTAATCCAATCTCTGATGAATTCTTTCGTTTGGTTCTAATGTATCTTGTTCTCGAGCTCTGCAAACCTGGCTCTGATACCACATGTGACGACCCAAACTTCCCATTAAAGCAAAGCATGGATTGCTTGGAGAACAACACACATCAGATCACAACTGAAGAACATTTTATTGCTGATTACAACAATTACACCAGAGTACAAGAATATAACTGAGTATGAACTTATAAAAACATAGAAATACAATAATATCAGAGTTCTTAATTACATTTAGATAGCAGCGGAAAATAATACAAATATACAACTGGAAGAAATACACGGATACAGAGCTTTCCGAATACCGCTTCAGCTGTAAGCCAGGATCCTGTAAATATATCTGCAAAAAGCTACTCGACTGCCCATGTGAAAAATAAGGGCACCCGAGTTTGCCAGTGAAACAAACTACAGGTCAGTCACGGGACTGGTATGAGAATTCTTAACTTAACTTACCTAATAAGGCTAATCACAGGACCACGCCGCTGATGCGGAACGGGTTTACTCCATTGGATTGCCAGTGCATAAAATAATGTAAATCGTTAAACAATGCAATGATTTTAAGAAAAAATGAAACCATTATAAGACCCAAGTCCCATCACACAATGCAACGCAAACCGGAGGATAGGGTTTTACCTTATAATAGTCAAAAGATGCTAGATACGATAAAACGGATTTAATATTAGTGTGTATATGTTTAATAAAAACATTTCAATCATAATGTATCAATCCTAGACGGCATGGGTACCATATATCATGTCGCCATACTAGTTCTACAATCAAAACCGCAAGGTCGTATTGGAAGTTGGTTTTCCATCATGAGTCGAGGCTAGGGGCAAGCTCCTCTCCGATTCGAGACACTCTAGCAAATGCCTCAGGATCCCCCGCAGTGAACCCTTAAAGCGGTAGGACCGGTCCCCGCCTATCGGCAGTGGATTGGTTATGCCTGAACACATGTTTCCTGGTTCCATTGTGTGACGTCAAGGAATTTCGCTCGGTCCGAACCAGTCGCTAAACCGACCCAGACCGTTCGAAACACCCTATCGCTTGAGAACACGACAAATAGAACGCATACAAAAGAACATTTCATTGTATATTACAACAATGCATCAGATTACAAGAATATACAGAGTATAAATGAATATTACACAGAAATATCAGAGATTTAAATTACATTTAAATACATCGCAGCGGAAAATAATACAATACACAACTAGAAGAGATATACGGATACAAAGCTTTCCGGATATCGTTCCAGCTGTAAAACCAGGATCCTGTGAATATAAATCTGCAAAACCAAAACTACTAGCTGCCCGTGTCAAAATAGGGGCACCCAGAGTTTAGGTCAAAACAATAAACTCCAGGTCAGTCATGGGACTGGTGTGAGAACTAAAACAGTTTATCTTTATTTTTAAAGTTAGGTAAATCAAGGGACCACGCCGTATAACACGGAACGGGTTTCCTCCCAAGAATACCAGTGCATAAAACAAACAGCGCAATGCTAAATAAAGAAAAATGAAGCTGTTATAAGACCCAGGTCCTATCACACAATGCAACGCAAGCCGGGGGATAGGGTTTTCCCTTATAACAGCCAAAGAATGCTTGATACGTTTAAAACAGATTATTTGATACTATTGTAAGTGCATAGTGTATAAAACAACTTCAAATCATAAGTATCAATCATAGGCGGCATGGGTACCATATATCATGTCGCCATACTAGTTCTACAATTAAAACCGCAAAGGTCGTATTGGAAGTTGGGTTATCATTTATGGTATGAACCGAGGCTAGGGGCAAGATCCTCAACCGATTCGAGACGCTCTAGTCCGCCCCTTAGGAACAGCCGCAACTGCCCCTTGGATCGTCAGGGCCGGTCCACCGATGTGGATTATAATGCCTGAACAATACGTTTCTCCGCCCTTTGGGGCGTAAGCCTGGCCCGTCAGCCGACCAGAAGCATCGGCCGAAACCGATATCACGAGGCGCCTCGCTTTTCAGCAAGTAATAATAAGCAACATCCACATGAGTCAAACTCGTCAGCCAGTTCAAGCACTGACGCCACTCCTAACTAGAAAGAAAACGCATGTCCCCCCTGAGGTCCGTCTCCCGTTTTTGGTTCATACCGGGTGTGAAACTCGCGAAGTAAACGTTACACAAAGCTACGCCACAAAGGCCTTGCTTCGATCATCAACCACAAGACTTTGCTTTTCAACAGAAGCCTTGATCATTTGCCACTTAGGCATGCCACACAGGAAATTCACTCCATGCGATTGATATCCATCAATATATAACCCCTGAGCTCGTACGTCTCAGAGAAGGGCGTTAAGCAAGAGAATAAATTCTCCGCCGCCAAACAGATATATATTTAATAGAGATCAATCACACGGACTAAAATCCAATGTCAGACACACCGTCCATTTACAAGTCCGTTCTGGGTCTGAACGAAACCGGAGGCACCTAGTACCCCGCATATCCATCGATCTCCAAGTACGTCTGGACGATCACCAACTGTTTCCATCTTCTTGGGTGTACAGCCCAATCAAGATCATCAGTAGTCACCCAAACGACGTGAAGACCTCCGGTCTTCGACCATCGTCTTCATCTTCGACTTATCGTCGTATCAGTTATTCAGAATGGGATAAACCCGGTCTCCCCGAATAACTCGCGTATATTTTAAATAAGTGTTACACAAACACAACATACGCCTCATTCCAATTCATCTGTCACTAACCGTAAATTAATCAAGAGAATAATTCCCCAAATATTAACCCCGAAGGCCGAAACCAACATCAGATCAATATCCAGAAAACCATTCTGCTTAGCTAACCGACAGTTAGTTTCTAAATTTCACATTCATAGGGAAAGGTTCCCATTAATTTTATCCAAGATAAATTCCTTGAATTTATTCTTTATTCTATTTTTGAATCTCAATTCAAACTAGTCGGGATTAGCGAACCTTACCGAAGTAATCATTTATTTTAATTTCCCCATCCCAACCTATTCATCCCATGAAGTAAAACTGGTAATACTTCATATCTAACACCACAGTGTTATCGGTAAATTCAATTACCATTTCACGTTCAAATCTAATTAAAGATTTAACTATCGCCTGGAGTAAAACTGGTGATACTCCATTTTCGATCATTTCAATCTAATTAAAGATTCATTAAAACTCCACTTAGTTTTAATCTTCGACTGGGTTAAAGAATCAATGTCATTTAAAACACGGTTCACGATAAACCCAAAATCACATTCCATTAATTATCGGGTTAAAGAACAAGTGTTATTTAAAACACTGTTCACGATAAACCCAAAAATCATTCCATTAATTATCGGGTTAAAGAACAAGTGTTATTTAAAACACTATTCACGATAAACCCAAAAATCAATACCAATTCAATTCCAATTAAATATCATTTAATTGGTACACTTCATTAAATCTAAATAAAAAGATTTAATCTTTTCTCAACTGGGTTCAAGAACAGTGTTAGTGAAGACACCATTCACGACAAACCCAAATCACATTTGATATTCAATATAAGGCTCTGAATAGAAAATATATCGGCTTATATTCAATATCAAATTCTACGATTAACAAATGTCGTATTGGAAATAACGATATAAATATATATCTTTCAAATTTCCATAACAACATCTGTATAATCACGAATTCCAACATCGAAATATTCCGAAGACAATTTCGATTCAAATCCACTCAAATGCAATCATTGGAAATTCTGGTTATTTTTAAAACCCTTTTCAAATTCAATTTATTTATTTAAAAATAAATAGAATTATATTTCTAGTTCAAAACTAGTTCATTTCGATAAAAATCTATTTTTATCTTTTCAAATATGGAGTTTTTCATCCCAAATCTTCACAAATCATTTCTTATGATTTTACACAAATTATTACTATTTTCAATAATTTTATCAAGGCCCGTACAGTCGATTTCCATCAACGGCCATCGAACTGCACTTACAGCGACCTTTTTCAAATTTGATTTGGACGTAACTCCAAATCCAACCGTTAGATTTCAAATTTCTAATATTCGTTAGAAAGCTCTTTTCGATACGAACCCAACGGTTCTGGTTCTAGGAGAATCTGACAGTCGGATCTCCCGTAATGTCCGTTTGAAATAAATGGTCGAAATTCACGAACTGCCGCGGCGCGGCGCGTTCTATTCAGGCCATTATATTATATATATAATATATATATAATATATATTTCGTCGATTTCTATTTAAAACGAATTATATAAATAGTTTTAAATTCGTTTCAAAAGCAATTTCAACTTCCATTTCAATTCAAATCAAAATTGAATTCTTTTTTATAAATTCCTTTTAAAATTCATTTCTATTCAATTCAAATTTCAATTCTATTCAAATTCATTATCAATTCATTTCGAAATCGTTTTATATTCAAAAATGAATAAAATCGATATAAATATCGTTCACGTCAAAATGGCGTCAATCTAACCAACACGGCTTCATACATTTCTATTTTCAAATATTCTATTCAACAAATAAAAATTTATTTTTGTCAACACACGACTAATCTCAACGAATGAGTACTGTCCACGTGTGACAATTTTTGTTAAATTATTTCGTTCAACACATGATTAATCTCAACGGATGAGTACAGTCAACACATGAACCTTTATTTTATATTGATAAAGATGCAAATTTTATTATTAAAATATTTCGTTCAACACATGATTAATCTCAACGAATGAGTACAGTCAACACATGAACTTTTATATTATAATATTCTTTATTTTCTAAATTGGAATGAGGCCCAATCAATCACCATATAAAATTAATTATATGGATTTTCATACAACACATGTATATAATAGCATTGAAAAATAATCAACCATCAACCAAAGTGCACTACACTGTATAAGCATCAAATATAGATATCTAACGCTTATAACAGCCTGTCAATCGATCGATCGACATATTTAATCAATCAGGATGAGTGAACTTCAAATTTCATCCTAACACCCGTGTGGGGTTTCAAACAATCAAACACATATTTTATTTGTGCAGTTGGGCGATGTGTAAAATTTATCGTCCCAATTAATGTCATTCAAATAGGTGTACATAAACAAACCGTCCGGTTTGTATATGAATATTTATTTATTCACATTCACGTTAAAAATTATATTTTTAACGATAAAACATTTTATTCACCCTATGAATATTCTATTTGGTTCATTTATTCAAATAAATGATATTTTTATTTTTCTAACATATTTTAGAAAATTTCGGTGGCATAACGGCACGATACTAGAAACGGGACGAGGCCTAGCCTTATCCCCGGTCTAGTGAAGGCCCACGCCATTCACACATCAATCAATCCATTCATTTCACCAAACAATTCAATTTCAATTAAATAATCTAACTAATTTTTGCAATCAAACAAACAAGTCCATGGTCTGTGGACGATTGTGTCGGGTGCTACTAAGCACCGTCTGCATCCTAGTATATATATATAACTAGAAATGAAATTGAAGAGTGAGAAATTCTCACCGATAGCTATCCAAACATCTTGACTCTTCTTTGATAGAAATCTTCATCGTTTTCGCATCTTCGTCAGCTTCGTCGCCCGTAACCACTACATATATAAAAATCGAATTTTTACCCCGCTATTCAATATACAAAAATCATATTTTTACGTCGATGTTCAATATATAAAAATCATATTTTTACTTCGGTGTTCAATATATAAAAATCATATTTTTACTTCGATGTTCAATATATAAAAATCATATTTTTCTCTCGCCATTCTCTATATAAAAATCACATTTTTATATATAAAGATCATATTTTTATATCTCTACTACATATGTAAAAATCACTTCTTTATCATATTAAAAAAATCACTTCCTTTTATTTGCTAAAAATATACTCTTTTCTTGTTTAAAAATATAATATCTCCTTACACAAAAATCTAATCTTTTTATTTGATAAAAAAAATCAAATCTTTTTCTTATAAACACATCAAAAATTATAGATTTATATAAAATAAAAATCCTACTTTTCTATCCAACACGTATGAACAAAGATCACCTTTTTATATGCAATACATATGAATAAAAATCACGTTTTTAAAACCCTACATATATTATTAAAATCCTATTTTTATGTAAGTAAAATAAAAAAAATCGTATTTTAATTATTCTTCTATGTAAATAAAAAACGTATTTTTATTATTAAGATTCCCATATAAAAATTAACACTTTTAACTACATAAATAAATTCAAATTAAAAACTCACATCCGGAAGGGGAAGCGGGGAGGACTGGTTGGTGTTGGCTTCGCGAGGAGGTGGATGGGAGCATCGGTTTTGGGCTAGGGCTTTTGCGGTTTGGGGATCCAAGAAGAAAGAGGAGAGAGAACGGCGCTGGAGGGGGGGGTATGGAGTAGTCGGAGTCTGCACAAGCGGTGGGTAGGGCTCGGCGTCGGAGATGGCAGCGGTGCGGTGGTGGGTCTGCAGCGACATAGAGGGGTGCGGGTTTCAAGGGGTTTCAAATTAGAGAGAGGAGAGGGCAGAGAACGCGGAAGATCATCTTAGGAGGGAGGACGCCGCCGCCTGAGGGGGGGGGGTCAGAGGCGTTAGCAGCGGTGCGGAGCTCCTGGAGGGGCGGCGGATCGAGATTGCTTTCGTTTTTTTTTGTCTGTTGACTTCTAAGGAGAGAGATGAGGGAGATATTATATAATAATTATATTTAGTTTTCATTTAAATTTCAATAAAGGTGCTTTTTTTATTCGAACCCTGAATCGAACCCAACGACTGTCATCCCTAGCTAATTACCGCCATTCCGAACACAATGGGATATGCATCGTAGGCTGATTCGGCTGTTACAATCAGTTTCCGTTAAATTTACGTTTAAATCACTATATTGAATTTTAAACGTACATTTCAAATTACCGGGGTCACATACTGTCTCTAAAAATTCTAGAAAAATATTTTCTAGCTTCGTATTGACGATACGGTCCTAACAAAACTAGTTTCATCGAATTCTGAGGCCGTTGGAAAAATGGTCATTTTCCAGTCGATTAAAATCAACTGAAATGGTCAAAACACGTTTTCCTTTGCCACGCTCACATATTGATTCGGAAAATTATGAAATTTGAAACCTAGCAATAACCTTACATCCCGGACCCAACAAAACTGGTTTCGTCGAAATCCGAGGTCGTTTGAAAAATGTCCATTTTTAAGGACTTGAATTCCATAGCGACTATTCAGAATTTTCAACCGGACATATCTTTTGATTCCCGTTATGAAATTTTGATTTTTCAGATTCGCTGGAAAGATATTCACGAATAGATCCTAATGTTTTTGGTTTCACTAAAATCCGGATTGTTTTGCACCCGGTACATTCAATTGAAGTTTGAAATCGAATTATCGAACTACCGCGCCATTTTCAATTCTATTTATAATTATATATAAATATTTATATTCTAACGACGACGTATATAATATATATGTTCGAATTATATTCAAAATAAATATCTCGTCGATATTATTTAAAATAATTCATTTTAAATAATCAAAATTCGCTAAAATTGCCAAAATAAAAATTTTAAACTGGCCCAGATTTTCGGGTTATTACAATCTCCCCCACTTAAAACTTTTCGTCCCCGAAAAGGAACAAAGTCGAAAGTGGTTTGATTATTCAGCTCTACGTTCGATCTGGCTTCTATTCTCCAACTTTTTAGTTTCTGAGAATTTTCAAAATTTCAAAAATTTGGCTAACACCCTAAATTTTCGAAAAATTTCGCCATAACCTCCCCTGCACCGGGAGCATCGGGAAATCTCAAATAGCTTCCCCGGTCCTTCTAATCTCAAAAAGAAAAAGAAAAAGCCAAGCGGCTAGCCAATAGGCTCATAAAATCATCATCACCCAAACAAAACAGTTAATTATGTAGTAAACATGTACCTATTTGTCGGGCAAACAAATTTTATTCTCTGGCTCTAGCCTCCTCGCTATGACCTGTTCAATGTAAGAATATGTATATGCAAGCAAATGCGACCAATTTTCAATACAATTCAACATTTGGTTCAATTAGGCTAAATGGTTCACAATTATCAACCAAATAAACAAACAACACAAACATCAATCAATTAGTGAATTAGAGTCTCAAATTCATAATTTTGATACATATACAAAAAATCACATTTTTGATGCCAAATTACAACAATAGGCCCTATCTAATTTTGGTTCTCACACCAGTCAATAGGAAATATATAGATATCACACCTTCGAAACACGAATACCAATTCTGATGATGTTCGAACTATCATCAGAATCATCTTCGGGCGACTAGAGTGTGATTCTATATCTATCCAGTATATTAAAACTTCAAATACACGTTTGCAAGGCGTATATGCAAAATCTTTATATACTGGACTGTCCTAATCAATATAAAATAAATAATCAAATACGAATAATTGATTTAAATTTTCAAAACAAAATTTGTTTTCATTTTAAAAAAAATACTCTTCACACTCGTTCTAGGATACTACTGATCTCATCTCTAACGAGTCATTCTCATTGGATATTACTAATCCAATATCTGATGAATTCTTTCGTATGGTTCTAAGGTGCCTTGTTCTCTAAGCTTTGTAAACCAAAGCTCTGATACCAACTGTGACGTCAAGGAATTTCGCTCGGTCCGAACCAGTCGCTAAACCGACCCAGACCGTTCGAAACACCCTATCGTTTGAGAACACGACAAAATAGAACGCATACAAAAGAACATTTCATTGTATATTACAACAATGCATCAGATTACAAGAATATACAGAGTATAAATGAATATTACACAGAAATATCAGAGATTTAAATTACATTTAAATACATCGCAGCGGAAAATAATACAATACACAACTAGAAGAGATATACGGATACAAAGCTTTCTGGATATCGTTCCAGCTGTAAAACCAGGATCCTGTGAATATAAATCTGCAAAACCAAAACTACTAGCTGCCCGTGTCAAAATAGGGGCACCCAGAGTTTAGGTCAAAACAATAAACTCCAGGTCAGTCATGGGACTGGTGTGAGAACTAAAACAGTTTATCTTTATTTTTAAAGTTAGGTAAATCAAGGGACCACGCCGTATAACACGGAACGGGTTTCCTCCCAAGAATACCAGTGCATAAAACAAACAGCGCAATGCTAAATAAAGAAAAATGAAGCTGTTATAAGACCCAGGTCCTATCACACAATGCAACGCAAGCCGGGGGATAGGGTTTTCCCTTATAATAGCCAAAGAATGCTTGATACGTTTAAAACAGATTATTTGATACTATTGTAAGTGCATAGTGTATAAAACAACTTCAAATCATAAGTATCAATCATAGGCGGCATGGGTACCATATATCATGTCGCCATACTAGTTCTAAAAGTAAAACCGCAAAGGTCGTATTGGAAGTTGGGTTATCATTTATGGTATGAACCGAGGCTAGGGGCAAGATCCTCAACCGATTCGAGACGCTCTAGTCCGCCCCTCAGGAACAGCCGCAACTGCCCCTTGGATCGTCAGGGCCGGTCCACCGATGTGGATTATAATGCCTGAACAATACGTTTCTCCGCCCTTTGGGGCGTAAGCCTGGCCCGTCAGCCGACCAGAAGCATCGGCCGAAACCGATATCACGAGGCGCCTCGCTTTTCAGCAAGTAATAATAAGCAACATCCACATGAGTCAAACTCGTCAGCCAGTTCAAGCACTGACGCCACTCCTAACTAGAAAGAAAACGCATGTCCCCCCTGAGGTCCGTCTCCCGTTTTTGGTTCATACCGGGTGTGAAACTCGCGAAGTAAATGTTACACAAAGCTACGCCACAAAGGCCTTGCTTCGATCATCAACCACAAGACTTTGCTTTTCAACAGAAGCCTTGATCATTTGCCACTTAGGCATGCCACACAGGCAATTCACTCCATGCGATTGATATCCATCAATATATAACCCCTGAGCTCGTACGTCTCAGAGAAGGGCGTTAAGCAAGAGAATAAATTCTCCGCCGCCAAACAGATATATATTTAATAGAGATCAATCACACGGACTAAAATCCAATGTCAGACACACCGTCCATTTACAAGTCCGTTCTGGGTCTGAACGAAACCGGAGGCACCTAGTACCCCGCATATCCATCGATCTCCAAGTACGTCTGGACGATCACCAACTGTTTCCATCTTCTTGGGTGTACAGCCCAATCAAGATCATCAGTAGTCACCCAAACGACGTGACGACCTCCGGTCTTCGACCATCGTCTTCATCTTCGACTTATCGTCGTATCAGTTATTCAGAATGGGATAAACCCGGTCTCCCCGAATAACTCGCGTATATTTTAAATAAGTGTTACACAAACACAACATACGCCTCATTCCAATTCATCGGTCACTAACCGTAAATTAATCAAGAGAATAATTCCCCAAATATTAACCCCGAAGGCCGAAACCAACATCAGATCAATATCCAGAAAACCATTCTGCTTAGCTAACCGACAGTTAGTTTCTAAATTTCACATTCATAGGGAAAGGTTCCCATTAATTTTATCCAAGATAAATTCCTTGAATTTATTCTTTATTCTATTTTTGAATCTCAATTCAAACTAGTCGGGATTAGCGAACCTTACCGAAGTAATCATTTATTTTAATTTCCCCATCCCAACCTATTCATCCCATGAAGTAAAACTGGTAATACTTCATATCTAACACCACAGTGTTATCGGTAAATTCAATTACCATTTCACGTTCAAATCTAATTAAAGATTTAACTATCGCCTGGAGTAAAACTGGTGATACTCCATTTTCGATCATTTCAATCTAATTAAAGATTCATTAAATCTCCACTTAGTTTTAATCTTCGACTGGGTTAAAGAATCAGTGTCATTTAAAACACGGTTCACGATAAACCCAAAATCACATTCCATTAATTATCGGGTTAAAGAACAAGTGTTATTTAAAACACTGTTCACGATAAACCCAAAAATCATTCCATTAATTATCGGGTTAAAGAACAAGTGTTATTTAAAACACTATTCACGATAAACCCAAAAATCAATACCAATTCAATTCCAATTAAATATCATTTAATTGGTACACTTCATTAAATCTAAATAAAAAGATTTAATCTTTTCTCAACTGGGTTCAAGAACAGTGTTAGTGAAGACACCATTCACGACAAACCCAAATCACATTTGATATTCAATATAAGGCTCTGAATAGAAAATATATCGGCTTATATTCAATATCAAATTCTACGATTAACAAATGTCGTATTGGAAATAACGATATAAATATATATCTTTCAAATTTCCATAACAACATCTGTATAATCACGAATTCCAACATCGAAATATTCCGAAGACAATTTCGATTCAAATCCACTCCAATGCAATCATTGGAAATTCTGGTTATTTTTAAAACCCTTTTCAAATTCAATTTATTTATTTAAAAATAAATAGAATTATATTTCTAGTTCAAAACTAGTTCATTTCGATAAAAATCTATTTTTATCTTTTCAAATATGGAGTTTTTCATCCCAAATCTTCACAAATCATTTCTTATGATTTTACACAAATTATTACTATTTTTAATAATTTTATCAAGGCCCGTACAGTCGATTTCCATCAACGGCCATCGAACTGCACTTACAGCGACCTTTTTCAAATTTGATTTGGACGTAACTCCAAATCCAACCGTTAGATTTCAAATTTCTAATATTCGTTAGAAAGATCTTTTCGATACGAACCCAACGGTTCTGGTTCTAGGAGAATCCGACGGTCGGATCTCCCGTAATGTCCGTTTGAAATAAATGGTCGAAATTCACGAACTGCCGCGGCGCGGCGCGTTCTATTCAGGCCATTATATTATATATAATATATATATATATAATATATATTTCGTCGATTTCTATTTAAAACGAATTATATAAATAGTTTTAAATTCGTTTCAAAAGCAATTTCAACTTCCATTTCAATTCAAATCAAAATTGAATTCTTTTTTATAAATTCCTTTTAAAATTCATTTCTATTCAATTCAAATTTCAATTCTATTCGAATTCATTATCAATTCATTTCGAAATCGTTTTATATTCAAAAATGAATAAAATCGATATAAATATCGTTCACGTCAAAATGGCGTCACTCTAACCAACACGGCTTCATACATTTCTATTTTCAAATATTCTATTCAACAAATGAAAATTTATTTTTGTCAACACACGACTAATCTCAACGAATGAGTACTGTCCACGTGTGACAATTTTTGTTAAATTATTTCGTTCAACACATGACTAATCTCAACGGATGAGTACAGTCAACACATGAACCTTTATTTTATATTGATAAAGATGCAAATTTTATTATTAAAATATTTCGTTCAACACATGACTAATCTCAACGAATGAGTACAGTCAACACATGAACTTTTATGTTATAATATTCTTTATTTTCTAAATTGGAATGAGGCCCAATCAATCACCATATAAAATTAATTATATGGATTTTCATACAACACATGTATATAATAGCATTGAAAAATAATCAACCATCAACCAAAGTGCACTACACTGTATAAGCATCAAATATAGATGATATCTAATGCTTATAACAGCCTGTCAATCGATCGATCGACATATTTAATCAATCAGGATGAGTGAACTTCAAATTTCATCCTAACACCCGTGTGGGGTTTCAAACAATCAAACACATATTTTATTTGTGCAGTTGGGCGATGTGTAAAATTTATCGTCCCAATCAATGTCATTCAAATAGGTGTACATAAACAAACCGTCCGGTTTGTAAATGAATATTTATTTATTCACATTCACGTTAAAAATTATATTTTTAACGATAAAACATTTTATTCACCCTATGAATATTCTATTCGGTTCATTTATTCAAATAAATGATATTTTTATTTTTCTAACATATTTTAGAAAATTTCGGCGGCATAACGGCACGATACTAGAAACGGGACGAGGCCTAGCCTTATCCCCGGTCTAGTGAAGGCCCACGCCATTCACACATCAATCAATCCATTCATTTCACCAAACAATTCAATTTCAATTAAATAATCTAACTAATTTTTGCAATCAAACAAACAAGTCCATGGTCTGTGGACGATTGTGTCGGGTGCTACTAAGCACCGTCTGCATCCTAGTATATATATATATAACTAGAAATGAAATTGAAGAGTGAGAAATTCTCACCGATAGCTATCCAAACATCTTGACTCTTCTTTGATAGAAATCTTCATCGTTTTCGCATCTTCGTCAGCTTCGTCGCCCGTAACCACTACATATATAAAAATCGAATTTTTACCCCGCTATTCAATATATAAAAATCATATTTTTACGTCGATGTTCAATATATAAAAATCATATTTTTACTTCGGTGTTCAATATATAAAAATTATATTTTTACTTCGATGTTCAATATATAAAAATCATATTTTTCTCTCGCCATTCTCTATATAAAAATCACATTTTTATATATAAAGATCATATTTTTATATCTCTACTACATATGTAAAAATCACTTCTTTATCATATTAAAAAAATCACTTCCTTTTATTTGCTAAAAATATATTCATTTCTTGTTTAAAAATATAATATCTCCTTACACAAAAATCTAATCTTTTTATTTGATAAAAAAAATCAAATCTTTTTCTTATAAACACATCAAAAATTATAGATTTATATAAAATAAAAATCCTACTTTTCTATCCAACACGTATGAACAAAGATCACCTTTTTATATGCAATACATATGAATAAAAATCACGTTTTTAAAACCCTACATATATTATAAAAATCCTATTTTTATGTAAGTAAAATAAAAAAATCGTATTTTAATTATTCTTCTATGTAAATAAAAAACGTATTTTTATTATTAAGATTCCCATATAAAAATTAACACTTTTAACTACATAAATAAATTCAAATTAAAAACTCACATCCGGAAGGGGAAGCGGGGAGGACTGGTTGGTGTTGGCTTCGCGAGGAGGTGGATGGGAGCATCGGTTTTGGGCTAGGGCTTTTGCGGTTTGGGGATCCAAGAAGAAAGAGGAGAGAGAACGGCGCTGGGGGGGGGTATGGAGTAGTCGGAGTCTGCACAAGCGGTGGGTAGGGCTCGGCGTCGGAGATGGCAGCGGTGCGGTGGTAGGTCTGCAGCGACATAGAGGGGTGCGGGTTTCAAGGAGTTTCAAATTAGAGAGAGGAGAGGGCAGAGAACGCAGAAGATCATCTTAGGAGGGAGGACGCCGCCGCCTGAAGGGGAGGGGGGGTCGGAGGCGTTAGCAGCGGTGCGGAGCTCCTGGAGGGGCGGCGGATCGAGATTGCTTTCGTTTTTTTTTTGTCTGTTGACTTCTAAGGAGAGAGATGAGGGAGATATTATATAATAATTATATTTAGTTTTCATTTAAATTTCAATAAAGGTGCTTTTTTTATTCGAACCCTGAATCGAACCCAACGACTGTCATCCCTAGCTAATTACCGCCATTCCGAACACAATGGGATATGTATCGTAGGCTGATTCGGCTGTTACAATCAGTTTCCGTTAAATTTACGTTTAAATCACTATATTGAATTTTAAACGTACATTTCAAATTACCGGGGTCACATACTGTCTCTAAAAATTCTAGAAAAATATTTTCTAGCTTCGTATTGACGATACGGTCCTAACAAAACTAGTTTCATCGAATTCTGAGGCCGTTGGAAAAATGGTCATTTTCCAGTCGATTAAAATCAACTGAAATGGTCAAAACACGTTTTCCTTTGCCACGCTCACATATTGATTCGGAAAATTATGAAATTTGAAACCTAGCAATAACCTTACATCCCGGACCCAACAAAACTGGTTTCGTCTAAATCCGAGGTCGTTTGCAAAATGTCCATTTTTAAGGACCTGAATTCCATAGCGACTATTCAGAATTTTCAACCGGACATATCTTTTGATTCCCGTTATGAAATTTTGATTTTTCAGATTCGCTGGAAAGATATTCACGAATAGATCCTAATGTTTTTGGTTTCACTAAAATCCGGATTGTTTTGCACCCGGTACATTCAATTGAAGTTTGAAATCGAATTATCGAACTACCGCGCCATTTTCAATTCTATTTATAATTATATATAAATATTTATATTCTAACGACGACGTATATAATATATACGTTCGAATTATATTCAAAATAAATTTCTCATCGATATTATTTAAAATAATTCATTTTAAATAATCAAAATTCGCTAAAATTGCCAAAATAAAAATTTTAAACTGGCCCAGATTTTCGGGTTATTACACTTTGAACCTATAATATGACCACTATCGGCCTATAAAAATCTGAGGCGCCTCAAAATCCATCATCCACATAAGTAAAATGCCAGCCAGTTTAAGCACTGACACTACCACTAGCTAGAAAGAAACGTGTGCACTCCCTACGGTCCATATCCCGTTTTTGACTCATACCTGGGTGTGAGGCTCGTGAAGTCACGCTATACACAAAGCTATGCCGTAATAGGCTATGCTTTGATCATCCCACAAGGCCCTGCTATTCAACAAAAGCCTTGATCATTTGCATCTTGGCGTGCCACATTGACAATTCACGCCATGCGATCAATCACTATTAATATATACCAGGGTGTTAAGTAGAGAATAAATTCTCCACCACCAATCAGACATACATTAATAAAAATCAATTTAATTCACATGGAATGAAATCCAATGTCAGACACGCATCCATTTACAAGCTTATGCTCTGGGTCTGAGCGAAAACCAAATCCGAACAATCAACAATAGTTCGGACGGTAACTACTATAGCCCCTTCAAGGTAGCTACTCCAATCGTGGGCATCAGTAGCAACCCATCCATTCGATGTGAAGATTGTCGGTCTTCAATCACCGTCTTCAACTTCGGCTCTTCATCGTCGTAGTGATTATTCGGAATGGGTTAAACCCGGTCTTTCCAAATAACTCGCGTATTTTTATAATTAAAAATCAAGTACTATAAAAGCACATCCAACGTCTCATCCCAATTCAGAATATCCTTCTAATAAAATATTCGCATTATTTTATCAAAGATAAATTCTTTAAATTATCCTTAAATCTTTCTTTTAAAGATTTACTAAGAACCCAATTCGGTTTTAAATATCAAAAATCATTATTCAATGATTATTTAAATTTAAGAAATAAATCTTATCTTTAACTGGGTTAAAGAACTAGCGTCATTTTAAAACACCGTCCATGATAAACCTAAAATCGACTTCCATTAAATATGGAATCTTCACAGAAGTCAAATCAATATATAATCGTTATAAATTTCTGTATCCGACCAATAATATAAATGGAATAACGGCAAAGTCTCTTAAATTCCATATGTAGTATCGATCCTCTTTTACAGAAGCTTATCTCGGTTATTATTAGTTCGAATTCCACTCAATTCCAATTTAATATGTTAAATTGGAAAACTTGGCTTTTGGAAAATTCCCATTTAAATCTTAATAAAAGATATATAAATTCCAAATCATATTTTCACTGTCAGTTGGGTTAAAGAACACATGTCACTTAAAAACACGGTTCACAATAAACCCAACTCACATTTCATCTTATTTCAATTACTAAATATAAATTGAAAACTTTTAATAATCTTAATTAAAAGATTTACTCTTTCTCAACTGGGTTTAAGAAAGGTGTTATTGAAGACACCATTCACGACAAACCCAAAATCCATTTTATTTAATTTAATTTCAATTAAATATTCACTAATTTTGAAAACTTCATTAAATCTTAATTTAATGATTTATCTTAGTTAATAACTAATTCATTCAATAAAAATATATTTTTCCAAAATATATTCTTTTTCTAAAATATTGTTTTTCTAAGACATTTTCTAAAATATTCTTTATTGGAATGTGACTCAATCAACAACCATATATGGTATGTAGTCAACAATCATGATAAATAATTACCAAACATTTAAATAACACTCAAAGTGGAATTTATAACTGTGTGAGCATTAAAGTAAATAACTAACGCTCATCACAGACTGTCAATCCATCGATTGACAGATAACTAAATATTGGGATTAGTGTGCGTCCAATATCATCCCAATACCCGTGTGGGGTTTCATTCATCAAACAAATAATAAATTATTTGTGCACTTGGGCGATGTGTGAAAATTATCATCCCAATCACATAAACAAGTCGGGTAACTTGTAAATGGGAGTGTAATATTCAAACTTGAGTATACTAAACATTATATTTGACCCATTACACATTTCAACATTCATACATACATTTCAATACTTTTTATTGTGAACAAATGGCAATAAAATCTAATCTTTTAATTCAATTCTTTTTTATTGTTGAGAAATGACAATAAAAAATCTTAACTCATATTTATTTACCAAAATTTATATTTTTAGCCTCATTCATTTTAATGGCAAAGGTGTATTTCTACTTCATACTTTTTAATGTGACAAAAATGTCCATTACTAATTCATTATTTTTAATGTATATAAAAATATACATTTTAACTCATTCTTTTTAATGTAAGAAATATACATTCTTAACTTCTTCTTTTTAATGTAAACAAATATGATGATTTTGTTTATTAACTTCTAATGCAAAACAAAATGAGAATTTTGTTTAAACCCGTTTTATTGACCAAAAGTGATAATTTTGGTTAAACTCATTTTATTCTAATGAAAACTTTTTATAACAAACTATGATTTTTCTAATGTTGACATTTCTAGTATCAAAATATGATTTTTCTAATGTTAACATTTCTAATATCAAAATATGATTTTTCTAATGTTAACATTTCTAATATCGAAATATGATTTTTCTAATGTTAACATTTCAAATATCAAAATTTGATTTTTCTAATGTGAACATTTCTAATATCAAAATATGATTTTTCTAATGTTAACATTTCTAATATCAAAATATGATTTTTCTAATGTTAACATTTCTAATATCAAAATATGATTTTTCTAGTTGACGAAAAGGAATAGGAACAAAAATGTCTCTTTTTGCTGATAAAAAGAAATATAAACAAAAATGTTTCTTTTTATATGTAAAAAGAAATGCAAAACAAAATGATCTTTTATTACCAAAGAATTAACAACATAAATTGACCTTTTCATCATAAAAGGAATAACAACATAAATTGATCTTTTTATTATAAAAGGAATAACAACATAAATTGATTCCCTTTTTATCACTAAAAAGAAATGACAATACAATCAACAAACAAGCAAGGTGATATTTTTATACATTGAATTGGCAATTATAACTAAGTCCAATAAACAGATAAAATGGGATTATAATCAACAAACAAACAGACAAATCATCATCCAAATTTTATCACAACACAGGATTATCTCATTACATACAATCAATTATTTAACAACAATGAAAATAATTGAATTAATTAAATAATTAAATTAAATTCAGAAATCTCACATCGTTTGGTTTTCAGAAATCATTCGTGTTCGAATTTGGCTGAATTTCCAAAGTGCTCGGTTTTGGTCCTGGTCAGTTCCATCGTCTAGATCTCGTTTTTATGATTCCAACGCAACTAAAACCGTTCAATTCTGTTATCGTTTGTGAAAGTTATTCAAGTTTTCATTTATATGATTTAATTATTGCTTAAATATAAAATAAATGGATTTAATTACTTAGAACATAGGCCGACTCTTTCTCTGTCTTCATTGTTCTTCATTCAGTCACCGAGACCCATCGTTGCTCCATTAGGGCACTTCACCGCACATCCCTCGAGGCACCGGAGACCGATCCGATTTCACCGCGACGTCGGCCTTGCCCGGAGCCACCAGCGCCCCAGCTCCTGTCGAACTCGGCGTGCCCCTCCTCCATGAAACCGCGCCCGAACTCGTCGGGTTTAGAGCCCAAGTTCGCCCAATCTACATCCTTAAACACGATCATAACCCTACCAATTTGTTGAACTCGAAATGCTCTTCGATTTGAGTATTGATTTGTGAATTAATTCTGAGTAGATTAAAAGAAATTAAGGGATGAAGGGTTGACAATTTCGGCCATAGATTTGAATAGAACGACGGCTGTAGAAAGGGTATTAGGGTTTAGCATATTGGGGTCGTATTTCAACTGTATTTATAGGCGTATTTCTATTTAATTTATTTTATTTCATTTGAATTCAATTCATATATCACTCTTAACTTCAAATCAAACCCAACGAGTGTCGCCCCTAGCTAAAAACCCCCGTCCCGGACACAATGGAACATGTTTCATAACCCAGTTCGGCTGTTACGATATGTTTTTCTTTAAATTAAATTATAAATCTTTTAATTATTAAATTCAAACTTACATTTTAAATTACCGGGGCCACATACCAACTCTAAAAATTACAGAAAAATTATTTCTAGTTATGTTTTGACGATACGGTTCTAACGAGACTAATTTCGTCAAATTCTGAAACCGTTTGAAAAATGGCAATTTTCAAGTCGATTAAATTTGACTGAAACAGTCAAAACACGTTTTTCTTTGCCACACTCACATATTAATTCGAAAAATTATGAAAATTGAAACTTAGTAATAATTCGACATTCCGGTTCCAACAAAAGTGGTTTCGTCGAAAACCGAGGTCATCTGAAAAATGACTATTTTTAAGGCCAATATATTATATTGTAATATATATAAATTCTACAGCGACTTTTCTAAATTTTGAACTGGCCATAACTTTCAAATTATAAAGTGAAATTTCATTTTTTCAGATTCGTTAGAAAGATATGATTAAATAGATTTAAATATTTTTGGTTTTACTGAAATCCGATTTGTTTTGAATCCTGTACAGCCAGTCAAAGTTCAAATTCAAATTTTCAAACTGCAGCGCTGATTTAAACTCCTTTTATAATTGAATTAAATTTATTCGTTTTAACTTCGATTTAAATAAATTTTTAGTCGTTATTATTTAAGATAAATTATTTCAAACATTTAAAATTCACTAAAATTTCTAAAATAAAAATTTTAAATTGGCCCCAAAATTCCGGGTCGTTACATGTTATTTATGTTGATTAACATCTGTGGATGCAGGGAAACAAGTTGGAGGGATCCCACTGGATTCATCAACAATTATATTATTATTTTTCATATATTGCATTATATGATGTGACAAATAATATGTGGTTGATTATTGTGTGTTTGGATATTTAAATAATATTGACCTTGAAATAATTGGTATTTAAATACCGTAAAAATATATTTGACTGAAATGAAAATGGATTTGGGTTTCGGTAAAAGGGAAAATCTATTTTTAAATAGAACTTGAATTTCGATTGGAATTGTATATAGTAACTTGTTTAATTATATAAAAACAAGTATTTTGATTTATAAACGATGTTTTTAAATGAGATAGAATAATTATTATTGAAGAATTTGGGAATGTGGATTAAGTATGAATAAAAGGGAAATGGGAAATCATTTTTTAATGAAGATAATGAAATTATTTTGAAGATGGAAGCTAAAGTGAATTATAAGTTGAAATTCGATTATATCGAATTCAGGAAGGTGCTATTACCTTTTTGGTTTAAATTAAGGTTTATTTAATTGATTACATATTATTTATTCTACATAAAGAATCAAAGTTATATTTTAGATTTAAATATTTTGGAGGCAGATATTATAATGCTATCGTTATGATCAATGTTTTATACAACGTTCGTTTAACTCTCTAGAAATGAATTTTGAAAATTATTTTCGAATATAATCAGAGCTGATTTCTAAGTTGAGAAAATGTAAATAGAAATGGAAATGTTTTCCAATGTAAATAACGTACATTTTCTAAACATAGAAAATAAGAAAATGTGGATATATATATTGGAATATTTTCTGATGTTAATAGGAAATATTTTTTGGAATATGGAAAATAAATAGTTTACAATGAATGGAAACGTTTTCCAAGAATTGTGAGAGGCTAAACAAGTTGACGAGATATTTAGGTAAAGGTACTCAATAGAAATTGGGAAATGAATGAATTAATGACAAATTGATTGATGATTGATCGGTAGGATTTCCATTTGGAAATATGATCATTGTTTGGATGGATGTTTTCCTTTGATAGTTAAATCACCGGTATCAAATAGTTTTTGACCATCGTTGTCAATATGGAGAGACGGATTGGATTAATTATCTGAAAACCACTTTGTATAGGCATAGGCGTTGTGAATACGATTATGCTGAAGATAATTAAAGATGAAGTAAAATGCAAGGGCTGCACTGTTAATAAGATAGTGCCTTCGGTTTGTCCAGTCCCAGGACAACTTGTACAGATGAATGTTTGACAGAATATTCCTAACAGATCACATAAGATGATCTTTTAAAGGTATTAGGTTTGGTGGCGGAGGAATTAGTTTCTCTTAGTATTTTATACCCATAATATTTTTGGGAAGATCAACTAGTAGTCTGACGGGTTTGACGATGTGGAATTCAAAGTGAATGGTGGCCAGATGTTCTGAAAAGATAAACGTAGCCTCAAGCCTCACAACCGAAAAATGACAAAAAATAGGCAGGCATCATGGCTTATTGGATCATACCTAAGTAGGGTGTTTATCGCTGAGCTAGAGAAAATTCATTTGTTCTTCTTTCGATTATGTATCTTGCAGATTACGGTTGGACGACCGACAACCGTGGGTGATAACAGATTCGGTTTACCCAAGCTAAATGAGTAACCGGTCATGTGTGTGACCGGGTTGCAAGATGTTATTGTTGAACCCCGGTATATCCCCTCTAGAGTACAATGATCGGAAGGTGGTCTCATATCTTGTCATAGTTGGAATCCAATATCCAATAAGCGCTATGCGGTTTTTGATTTTATACTATGTATGTGGAGCGTGAGATGCAAATGTTCTTCTAAATGGTTATTTATTTGATTGAACATTATTATAATATCACTGGATTTCATATCAAAAATGTTTTGGATTATAGTAAGGTAAAAACCGTCCATGTTTATGTGTGTGTTGTTATTACTATTATCCTTTTCTTTCAAAAGGTTCCTTCAAAGTTAAACAATAAGGTTGGAGTTCAGTCACACCAACCTTATGACTAACCCAGTGTTTATTTTGTTTGTTTTACCCTAAACGCATGGGTGCCTAAATTTGTAAGGGCAGTCAAGTGTTTCAGACTTTTAGAGATACGCTTGGAGGAGCTTGAAGCAGGAGGCTTCGTTGTTTGTTATTTAGAGTTATTTCTGCTGTGATGTATGTGTTGTATTCTGATATGGTATGTATATACAAATACAGTTTTGTATTTCAAAGATATGTTATATAATATATTTTATTCGTTCCGTTATGAGATTCATGTTACTTGGATTCTGTTCGTTGTGTTGTTCTTCTTCTATTCTAAATTTCTTTCTATCTATTCCTCACCCTCTAACATCTTTCTATTAATGACCTGGTATTTTAGATACTTGAATAATTGACATGGTATTTATGTTGATTTTCAGAGTCATAAATCCCCAGGCCGTTACACTTTGGCCTTCTGTTATTTCCAAAAAGTGAATTCATGGACTTCTATTATTTAAATACCCAAATTTGGGTTTTGGGTCTTCTAATTAATTCCAAAAGAGGTTTTCGATCTTTTTTCATCTTTGGAATTAAATTTATGGTTTTCTAAACTTATTATACCCTAATTTGGGTTCTGGGACTTCTAATTGTTTTCAATAGAAATCTCAGGTTGTGACGACCCGATGTCCCGTTCTCACGGAAACAAGGTTATCTTTGGAATATAACACAGAAACAGATAATAGCAGAACATAATTAAATAAATACACCAGATAATGAACAACAAAATATACTGGATAAAGTAATAATCAGAGTTACACAGTATACAGGATCTTACTTAGTACAAATACAGTTCAGCTATACATAAATGTCTACAGCGGAAATAAACAAAATATGTACAATAGTAGCTGAACAGCATAAAAAGAAATAAATGATAGAATCCATCTTCAGCTCCAGCTATCCAGAAAGAACAAGCAAAACCTGAATACAAGGCTGCCCGTGTAGAAAAAGGGGCACCCGAGTTTGAAAGTGAAACAAACTACGAGTCAGTCATGGGACTGGTATGAGAAATCCACTCAACACATATACAATTGGCTAATCACAGGACCACGCCACTTTCGTGGAACGGGTTTACTCCATTGGATTGCCAGTGCTTTAAAACAAATCTTTCTTTTAAACATCGCTATGCTTTTTATAAAAATGAAGCCATTATAAGACTCAGTTCCCATCACACAATGCAACGCAAACCGGAGGATAGAGTTTTACCTTATAATGGCCAAGATATGATTGATACGAATAAAACAAAGGCATTTGATATTATTGCTAGTGTTTATATGTTTTGAAAACAACTTCAAATCATAACTATCAATCATAGACGGCATGGGTACCATATATCATGTCGCCATATATATATACAATCAAAACCGCACGATCTCGTATTTGGAAATTGGATTTCCGTCATGAACCAAGGCAAAAGATAGTCCTTACCGAATTCGAGACAATCTAGCCCATGTCTCAGGCCCAGACTCAGGTGAGCCCTTGGATCGTCAGGGCCGGTCCACCGATGTGGATTATTATGCCTGAACACTACGTTTCTCCGCCCTTTGGGGCGTAAACGAGCCAACGAATGACTCCATCGGACCCGGATCGTCCGATCAAACCGAGGCGCCTCGCAACAGCAACAACCACATAGGTGAAAAGTATATAAATGTCAGGGCTGGTAGGTCACTGACACCACCCTAGCTAGAAAGAAACGCAGGCCCTCCCTGATGTCCTCTCCCGTTTTAGGTTCATACCGGGGTGTGAGGCTCGCGAATTCACGTTATACACAAAGCTACGCCACACAGGCGGTGCTTTGATCATCACCACAAGACTTTGCTTTTCAACAGAAGCCCTGATCACTGCATCTTAGCATGCCACACAGAATAAATCCTATGTCAGACACACAGTCCATTTACAAGTCCGTTCTGGGTCTGAACGAAACCGGAGGCACTAAATACCTCGCAAACCCATCGATCACCACGTACGTCTGGACGATCACCACTCATTATCCATATTTCGGGATGCCTCCCAATCAGGACCTCGGTTACCATCCAAACGAGGTGAAGATCTCCGGTCTTCGACCACCGTCTTAATCTTCGACTTTCAATCGTCGTTCAATTATTCGAAATGAGAATTAACTCGGCCTTTTCAAATAATTCACGTATATTTAGAATTTCAAATCAATTTATTTCAATGGTTAAATTATTCGACAACACCAATATTGTTCTTTAATGTAATTTTCACACCAAACACATTCAACCATCAAAAGCCACACAAATCAAGCAAATTCAGTTTATTTCCATTCCATATCGTTTCCAATATTTTATAACGATTTATCGCTATTTTTATTTATTTTAAAATAGCCATTTTATTCCAAACGACGCTTCGGGCCATAAGGCGGCCGTGACGCTGTTTTTCTTTAGATTTGATTTACACATATCTGAAAATCTAACCGTTGGATCTTCACAAAATTTACATCATTAGAAAGGTCTTTTCAAAACGAATCCAACGGTTCCAGTTTCGGGAAAATCCGACGGTCGGATCTCCCGGTACAATCGTTTGAAATTTCGATTTCAAAATACGAACTGCAGCGTCGTTATTCGATTAAATATAATTCTATTTATATTTATATATAAATAAAATCGATTCTGGTGCTGTTTTTCTTCAAATTTGAATTAAACATTCCAGACAATCCAACGTTGGATTTTTACAAGGTTGGTGCCGTTGGAAAGATTATTCCAAGGCGAACCCGACGGTTGAGGTTTCGGGAAAATCCAATGGTCGGATTTCCCTTACTAGTCGTTTGAAATCACGGTTTCAAAATACGAACTGCACGGCTTCGTTTCGTTTTAATTTTATTTATATTTATATATTTATATAAATATAGTTCATTCAATGATTTCCATATCGTTTTAACTTCAAATATTTTTCTAACACCTTAAATTTTGGAAAAATTTCGCCATAACCTCCCCTGCACCGGGAGCGTCGGGAAATCGCAAATAGCGTTCCCGGTCCTTCTAATCTCAAAAAGAAAAAGAAAAAGCCAAGCGGCTAGCCAACAGGCTCAAAATCATCACCCAAACAAATCAGTAAATGTGTACCTATTTGTCGGGCACAAAATTTTATTCCTCTTCTCTAGCCCCTTTGCTATAACCTGTTCAATGAATATTGCATGTACATATATATACAGTTCTTATCATTTATCAATTTCTATTCGACTTCATATTTGATTTCTATTTGGTTTAAAAACTCCATTCATTCTAATGTTACATAAATAGGTGCAAATCATTTCATTAGCTAATTAATGAATATTTCATCTCATATATGTTTATTTTGAACAAGTGGCTATTTTTAACACTTCACATTTCAACGATTTATGCATACAATAAAAATGTGATTTTTATTGTAAAACAATTCATTTCAAAACACTATTTTTCTATATAGTGTCAAGTTGGTGATAAAAATGGGATTTTTATCATAAAACAATTTATTTCAAAATATGAATACCATTCAACACATGAATTTCTAATCAACGAATGAATATCAATTCAACACATGAATGTTTTCAATAGTTTTTATATATAGATAAAAATGTGATTTTTATTATCGAACAATTTATTTCAAAATATGAATACCATTCAACACATGAATTTCTAAACAACGAATGAATATCAATTCAACACATGAATGTTTTCAATAGTTTTTATATATAGATAAAAATGTGATTTTTATTATCGAACAATTTATTTCAAAATATGAATACCATTCAACACATGAATTTCTAAACAACGAATGAATATCAATTCAACACATGAATGTTTTCAATAGTTTTTATATATAGATAAAAATGTGATTTTTATTATCGAACAATTTATTTCAAAATATGAATACCATTCAACACATGAATTTCTAAACAACGAATGAATATCAATTCAACACATGAATGTTTTCAATAGTTTTTATATATAGATAAAAATGTGATTTTTATTATCGAACAATTTATTTCAAAATATGAATACCATTCAACACATGAATTTCTAAACAACGAATGAATATCAATTCAACACATGAATGTTTTCAATAGTTTTTATATATAGATAAAAATGTGATTTTTATTATCGAACAATTTATTTCAAAATATGAATACCATTCAACACATGAATTTCTAAACAACGAATGAATATCAATTCAACACATGAATGTTTTCAATAGTTTAAGCAAATGAAAATAATTCAAACACACAAATATTATTCAAAATTTCGGCAGCATAACGGCAGGGTAGTTACACCGGCACCGTCTCTAGTACGGCTCCTCGCTCTACCTTAAAACCTCGCGGTTTTTGACAATGGGAATCATGCATCTAGTTCGCACGCAGGCGGCATGTATATATTTATTTCATTTCCACAAACTAATCCTATGTGGTTTCAACCAAATATTTTTCAACCACAAACGGGTATTTTTCAACCGCAATCAACCAATATCAATCACAAACAATCCCAAACAATCATTCGCTATCAATCAATTTCCACAACAATTTCAACCAATAAATATCGTCCATGGTTTGTGGACGAGGGGCGTATATATATATAGATATATATTTATATATAGCAATTCATTTTCATATCAACACATATAAAATATTTTTAAATTAGAAATCTCACCAATAGCTATCCAACTGCACGATACTTCCTTTATAGAAATCTTCGCCTTTTGTCGCTTTCGCCAGTATCCTCTGCATATGTAAAAATCGAATTTTTACTACGCTATTCAATATATAAAAATATGATTTTTACCTCGACTTTCACTAAATAAAAATATGATTTTTACTTTGACTTTCACTAAATAAAAATATGATTTTTACTTTTCTACAAATCTGATCTTTTTAAAGTTTAAACCTTTTTCTTTTAACTTAAAATTAAAATCAGTTTTTAACTTTTAATAAAATCAGTTTTTAACTTTTAATAAAATCAGTTTTTAACCTATTTCAAAAATCATTTTTATACTAAAAAAGAAAATCAGTTTTTAACTTTTAAAAATCCAGTTTTATACTTTTAAAAAAAATCCATTCAGTTTTATACTTTTAAAAAAAATCCATTCAGTTTTATACTTTTTTTTTTAAAAAATCAGGTTTAAAATCTTTTTTTAAAAATCCTGTTTTAATCCTTTTACACAAACAGTTTTTATTTTTCTTAAAAATTCAATTTTTATTTTTCTTAAAACAAATCAGTTTTAAATTGCTTTTTTAAAAATTCAGTTTTAAATTGCTTTTTAAAAATTCACTTTTATACTGCTTTTAAAAATCCACTTTAATCCCTTTTCAAAAATCAGTATTAAAACAAAAATAAACTAAATAAATAAAATGAAAGAAAACGTACTGAGGGGGGGGGGGTTTCTCGCAGATCGACGGCGGCAAGGTGGCAAGGCGGCAAGGCTTCGAGGTGGCGGCTTGGGTCTGGTGGCGTCGCGATGGGTTCGAGGTGGAGGCGGGGTCTTCGGGGCGAGGTGGTGGCTTTGGGGTGAGGCGACGGCGATGTCTGGAGGGGGGCGGCGCCTTGATTCGACTTAGGTTTTTTTTTTTTTTTTTTTTATTTCGTTTCTGAAATTATAATGAACGGGGGGGGGGCCAAGCAGAAGAGAAAAGGGGGGGGGGGAAAGAATTAAAAAATATATTATATTTTTTTTTTATTTAATTATTTAAAGTTGACTTTTACCCACGACCACGAAACGAGGCCCACCGCCTGTCGTCCATAGCGTTTAACCCCCATTCCGAATGCAATGGGATATGTATCGCAAGCTGATTTGATCGTTACAATCAGTTTCCTTTTGAATTTTCATTTAAATCATTATATTGAATTTTAAACGCACATTTCAAATTACCGGGGCCACATACTAACTAGAAAAATTCCAGAAAAATATTTTCTAGCTTCGTATTGACGATACGGTCCTAACAAAACTAGTTTCGTCGAATTCTGAGACCGTTTGAAAAATGGCCAATTTCCAGTCGATTAAAATCAACTGAAACTGGTCAAACGCGTTTTCTTTTGCCACGCTCACATATTGATTCGAAAAATTATGAAATTTGAAACCTAACAATAACCTGACCCTGCGGATCCAACAAAAGTGGTTTCGTCGAAATCCGAGGTCATTTGCAAAATGTCCATTTTTAAGGGCCTGAATTCCATAGCGACTATTCAGAATTTTCAACTGGACATACCTTTTGATTCCCGCTATCAAATTTCGATTGGTCGGATTCGTTAGAAAGATATCATCAATTAGATCCTAATGTTTTTGGTTTCACTAAAATACGGATTATTTTGCACCCGAAATATTCAATTTAAGTTTTGAAATCGAATTATCGAACTACCGCGCTATTTTCAATTCTATATATAATTATAATTAATTATATTTGTTTTCAATTGTCGATTCAAACTCGGTTTTCATCGCCATTATTTAAAATATTTATTTTAAATATTTTAAATCCATTATTTTAGCCAATTTAAAAATTTTAAATTGGTTCAGATTTTCTGGGTCGTTACACAGGTTTTTATTAGTACCCAAGTAAGAGTTCCGAACGATAGGATCGTACATAGCCGGGAAACGCTTTTTAGATTCTAAGTTTCAGAATAAAGATTATGACCTTCGATCGTTTATATACCCAAATTATGGTTTTGAAATAATCCCATCAATTATCAAGAACCTAATCTGAGCTAATTACTTAAATTATAAATTACCAGGTTCGGTAAAATAATAGCTTATAAATCAGTTTTATAAAAAGCCTAAGTATTGTTTCAAATACTTGATTAACATCATTGTTATAAAAACAAACTTATGTATAGGGAGAATATGCTTAGATTAAATGTAGACAATGCAGGTTAAGGGGATGTTGATTCAATAGAAATCAAAATTTACTAACTAGGTGACATCAATATAATTTACATAGATATTTACAACAATACTCGTATTCGACAAGATTACCAAGAAAACGAACTTTAAAGATTTTGAAGTCTCTCTGCTAAGTTCTTGGATAATTCAGGGTCCGAAATGTGATCTATGATGGAGCAAAGCGTATTTTTAATCTTTTTCTCCTTTCATTTAATTTCCTACTGATCGTCAATGGATTTAAATTATGCCTTGAGAGCATGATTGAAATCTTTATTAGTTTTCGAAAGGAGTTTGTTATTATTTTCCTAATTGGCTTTGATCATCTTGAAGAATATATCTCCTTTTGAAGATTTTTTACCTGAGAAACATAATTACTAAGGCAGCGAATGGTGTCATCCTTTTCCTTAGTTTTATAATATTACCAAATTCCATGTTTTTCCTTATCGACCTAGTCCTGTTCAAGTGTTTTCATCAATGAAAAAGGGGAAGAATGTTGAATCATGAGATTTTTATCAATGATGAGATAAAAGATAATGTCAACATATCACAAACAAAATGTCTCACAAACACGTCAAAGACTTTGAAGTATGCTAGTTATTATATATTAGTAGAGTCTAGTTTTAGATTATGATGTTAAAATCACTTCTAAGTTTTAATTTTCAAAAATTCTCGATAAAAATTTATGTATTTAAGTGAATATGGAAAATGCACAATTCAGTCGACTGGATTAATTAGTTTAGTCAACTGAATCTGTGTGCACATAAAAGTTGTGCACATGTTCCAGATTCGGCCAACTGAATCTAGTCGAATACAAAACTTTTATTTGATTTCCAGTTCAGTCGATTGATTAAGAATATTCAGTCGAATGAACTGAGTTCAACTGTCATATTTTGAAGAGACATAACTCTTTCTAACGAGTTTCTTTGATCCTTAATCATTGCAACTCTCTGATTTTGATATGAAACTTCACCAGTAGTTGTAACTCTTCATTCACTATATATACATGCAAGAACAACATCTCAAATAACTTACTCCATCTCATTCTTATCTATCCTATTGAATTCAAGTTCATACTCATTCTAATTGCTCAATTCTTGCATTATAGATCTCTTTTAATTCAGATGTTATAATTCAAACCTAGTTTGAATTCAAAAGAGATCAAAATCCTATTCTATCTCCACTTACTTATATTTCTAGATCTATAAACTCGGGGAGAAGATTATAGGATGTTGTACTTCATTCATGACAAATCAGAGTTGTACTATAGCACAAACAAGTCTAAGAGGACCCTTCAATTTTAAGAAAGTAATGTATGTGTGTGTGTGTGACAATATACAAAGAATCCCTCTCTGTTTTCCATTTTAATTTTTTTTTCTTCCCCAAAATCATACAATCAACTAATATAATCATATTAGTATTCAGAACATTCAACTCCTATATGTATAATGATATACAAGAGATCCTTACCCCAAAATAAGAGTTAAGTTTTTATTATGGGTAAATATGAATGTTTTTAATCTTTTCTCATCCCTTAGATGTGACTCTTTTATGGAGAAATCCTTCCAATATATATATATATATATATATATATATATATATATATAGAGTTGTGTATAGGCACACATTAAGGTAAAATACAAGAGAACATGTTATTATTATAACAGGGTAAAATCATAGAGTAGAATAAATTGGGAAATATACCTTGATTAATTAAGTAAAGATGACATAATATGCAAAATTATCACTTTTCTTTGTTTAAACCTAGCGCTTTATATGTATGTAGCCTATGCTGGCTACTACTTACATGTAATCATTGGAAAAATTGATCATCAGTAATAAAATTGGTATTTGGCTTAACCATTTGAAAATGCTTCCTTAATACTGAGTTGACTTGTATGCCATTTGCTACCGTTTATGTTTCCAGTGCGTAAGTGTGGCAACCAGGCATTTTCAAGAAGCTTGGTAAATTCAGTATCAAGTTATATAAGAAAAACTCATAAATATATGTATAAGGTAAAAAGATAAATAATTTTATCTCTTTTCAAAAATCCATTCAGTTTATGCTTTATAACAGAGAAACTATATATTGCCCACATATACATTCTTAACCATGCACATCTTCCATCTACGAACTATAGGAATATATTTTTATTTGAAAAATGATATATATATATATATATATATATAAAGGCATATATAGCCTGAACTGAATCAGACATATAGTAATCTTTCAACATATAAATATAGAAAACATTTCAGCATATTTCTAACTTTCTACCAATTGTACTATAAAGCAGAACTACACTACTACTTGAAGTTCTTAAGCATAAATTAGCTTACAATCCAAACATATAAGTAAACACCAATTTTTAGTACAATTCTTCATGAAATTTTTAGCAGTAAAAAGCTTTTATTCATAAACTTAAGCATGCATCTAACTCCTCATTAGCTAAGCCAGGAACCAAAGCAACTACTTCCTTTCTACTTGCATTTCATCAAAGGTTGTCTCACCATTCAATGATACACCCAAGATGCATTAAATCACAAGGGTTAGATCATGTCTGGTGTGAATAAATTATACCAAATGGTATGAAATTACTGATGTATGAACAAAAGTTAATTTCAATCAGGTTGGTAATAAACATATTTGCATTACATTAGGGCACTCAAGAGTAATCCATGAACACCCTCAACCAAAGAAACTAAGTCAACTAGCTGATAGCCACTTATTTGATCCCTTAACCCCACAGCCTAATCACAGTTATATAATGTGCTTTTCTCATTTCTTAAGTCAATATGCACCCTAGATTACATTGGTACACATTATTTGAGATCCCCCATTGTTCTCAAATACTCTAGATCAATTGGACATGAATATGCCATGTGTAAACTTACCAAAGTGGCAAGCTAATCAGTTGCAATACCCCTCCTTAGGCTACAATTCCTCACTGAATTGAAGTGATATTCTCCTTAGTGTTATTTACTAAGCCTTACCAATTTTCTTAACACCCACTTCTAGTGTGTCAAAACCCCAGTCCTAACCCCTGGGTGCCTTAACCAACTCAGACCGCATATGGATCAAGTCATGAATTCCATAAAACACACAAACAAAAAAGATATCATAATATGATTCATATACCCAAACATACTTGCAGGTTTTTATCTCTTGGCAACTAGGGTTTATTTATAACTGCGTATATTAAGTTAGTTCTCTTAATTTAGAGAGTGGATCTTCAAAATGCCCAATACTTCATAAAGCTGGACTTTTTGTTAGATCCTTTCCATGATCATGAGATCAACACTTTAATCATTGCACTTATGTCATACATATTCAGATGAATGGCATAAGCACGAAACCAAATTTCCAACAACCAAACACCTTACGAGCATTTTTGACTTAAGTTCATACAGTAATAAAGGTACCCTAGGTGTAAAACTTATTTACATATTATCATACATGGCTAAAACATAGCATCTTTACTTTACAAAGACAAGCTTAAATAAGAAGAGAGTCAATGTAAATCTATCCACACAAATGTATTTAAATGTTCATAAACCATTATAATATCGGCTGCCTCCAAAGAGGTCTTAATGCCCCATAAAAAGTGAAAATTTAATCACTTGATTCCTTGCATTTTGTTCAGCCGTGATTTTCCTTCAAAAATGGATCTTTAGCTTTCTTTTCCTCCTCAGTTTTTGTTTCTGTTTTTCTAAAATAAAAACCCCCGGGTACGACCTTATGTATATCCTTCTATTTAGGGTGTTAAGATCATATAAGTCATTGTTTTATTCCAGAAATTAAAAGAGATTTTATCATAATTTAAATCACAATTTCCTGCCTAAATCAGTCCTCTTTTCACTTTATGTTTTTCTTATTACTGCAAATGTGACAAATAATGTAATTTATGGAAAGTGTATTGTCTATACTACTTTCATTCAAAATTTAAATTCGGCTACCCCTTTCTTGTCTTATTCGTTCACACCTAAAATGTGTGATTTTCTTTAATAATCCATCTACAGTAGGCATGAATTAGTCGAAAAATTTCCGGGTTTATAAAATAAATTTGGTATGGCCTATAATGGGATACATATCCCTTAATAACTTGAGCATATATCCTGGTATGCACCATACTAACAATTACCCTTATATATAAACATATTCAAGCCATCCAGCATCGTTTATATATTTTCATTTCTTTTTTTCAAAAATGGTAAAACATTTCTATTTTGTTTGCCATCCAGAGTACATGAATGTATATATATACATGTATACTTTTGGCTCCTTTTTCCCTTGAAAACACTTGTTTCCCCTTTTCCAGAAATATGGGTTTTCCCCACCAACATACACTTTTATGCTTTAAATTCTTTGGTAGAAAAATTATGATTCTCACAAAGTCATTTAATCTCTTGCAAAAAAGTCCTACAAAGGGGGTGGAAAATCCTGAAGGTAATCCAGGTGGTGAAGTCCTATGAGCAAGTCCAAGCGGGAAAATCCTAGTTGGTATAGTCTAGGTGGAAAGAAGTCGTGTAATGGCGGTAGAGACTTGTTCCTTTGGGTAAAGAGAGGGTTTTATAGTGAAAAGCCTAAGGGTATCCTACTAGATGTAGGACGATGCACCGAACCAATATAAAAATTCATGGAGTTCTTTACCTTCGTTTACAGTTTTTATATTTCTTACCTGTGATATCATTTCTAGATATTTATCTCATTAAATATTTACTTGCATATATCAAAGTTCGTATATTATCTATTAGAACTTCCACATTCAGTATATTACTCTCATTTCCATATTTGTCGATCCTACATGTTTTTTCAATTGTTTCATTTTCAAATTTTTTGTGAATGGAAAGAACGTCGAACGTGTGGTCGAGAGGTTCATTCAGTTGACTTCTTAATTAAAAATATGAATATCTATATACATATTATTGAAAAAAAATCATTGAACCATTTTGTCAATTTATTAAGGAGTTTAAAGTTGCTAAGAAATGTCATCCTAAAATCAAAGCAATTCACTCATAAGATTGTCCATTGGTTGCACTTCAGGGATAATAAATTTTGTTAAGAATATGAATTGCCCAATTCTAATGAGTACTCCCTTGATTTTTCCTATATGCTTTTTTAAATGGTTGACAAATTAAAGCATGACTTTCTTTGGTTTGAGCTCATCAAAGCCTATTTGTTCATGCAATGAGTATATAATCGATTTTACACTTATACTTAAGTCTATCAAGCATTTAATTTCCTCTATTGTACACGAGACTTAGGATAATTAAGATCTTTATATTTTATAGGAATGAACTGAAATATGACTTCACTTAGACTGGTCATTAAAAATACCTTTTTGGCACTTGAGCATGTTTCTTTTGGACACATAGGTGTTTTAGAAATTTAGCATAAGTTAGACTTGTTAAGCGATATCTAGTAGTGAAATGTTCACTCTCACTTGTTCTAAAATTTTGAGAAGGTTTTCTATTTTTTCTGAATATTTCTTAGCATGAATTTTATGAGAAAATAGAGCTCGCAACTATGTAGGTCAGTCTACTTGAGTTGGTGAAGGGAAAGAACAAAATAGGATCAAGTATTTAACTCGATGTTGGGATCAGATTCGTTTGTGGTTTTTGAAACATCATAGATATTCTTGGATTATCTTTTGAATTGACAATTTGGTTACCAATTTGTTTACAAGAATACAATGTATTGACAATGTTCATTTAGTTCTTTTTTTGAACTATAGTTTTGATTGCTCGTGTTTGGAATTAGCTAACTTGATAACATTCCGCTTTTTTGTTCACTCACATATGTGGCCAACTGACTCATTTGATGAGATTAACAAGTTTTACAAATTATTGTTTGGTTGAAGGTTTTGAGTCATAGTCTTAGCCAAGGTTTGTATAAACTTTTTTCAGTGGATGTTATTTTTTTGTCATCTTAAGGAGCGAAATGTTGTTGCGCTTGGCTTTGACAAGGCGATGCAATGTTTGATTGAATATGATGATTGGAAGCATTATTCAAAAATACTTGAAAAGATGGACAAACCTAATTCACATTCGAATTATTTGGGCTTCAAGAAAAATTAGGATGATTTATCCAAATGGGATTGTACATTGGAGAGAATGGATCATTCCTAACTTTATTTAAAGCTCTAGTTAGTTCTAATGATTGAGTATATTGATAAACAATATGGTTTGGGCTGTTACATGCATCGAATAAGGGTTGAGAAGCTTGATTTTTTGGATTAAATTATCAAAAATATTTCGCATCGTACCGATTTTCATTTCTAAGGCTAGAGATGATCCTATCGAATGGGTACTTGGTCACTGTGACACCCCACGTCCATTAATGTCACTCACAAAGGGAATGCATTAACTTCTATGGAGCGTTTTAAGTGTGTATAGAACAGAAACTTAACAACAAGACAGATACAAAATAGTACTTAAAAATTTAAAACTTCATTCATTGCAACGGTAAACAAATAAGTTTGATTACATCATCAAAAACCAAAGACTAGAGTCAAGTACATAATATCCATCTTGACTAAATCAGAGTACATAAAATGAAAGACATAACCCCAACATAAAATAGCCATAAGTAAGATAGGCTGAACTTTTACTTCAGCGATCCAAGCAACTTCCAAAGAAAGAGATAAAGCTGTCCAAATCAAGCTCCACTAGTACTAGTCCCACCCTGAGCACCTAGGGGGGGGGGAAGGAAGAAAAGAGGTGGAAACAAAAGGGGGTCAGACATAAAGTCTGGCGAGTGCAATAACTTTAACAATATAACCATTAAGTAACTAGGATAAGGCATAAGCTGGAAAATAAGGAAATGACTGTGAGCAAATGGGTATGATAGAGCAAACAAAGGAAATAAAATGAACAAAGATTACGTTAAAGGCGTACCTAATCACTATAGGATAATTACTACACTGCACCACACCAAACACCCTAAAAGTTGATCTCGCCTACAGAACTTAATAATGATAATGGTAGTTTCGTGTACCCCTAGCTGCCTTCATAGGTGCCGTATGCCCCTATCTCCACTAGGTGTACCCACTACCCCCATTCGATCGGCTCCCTAACTCGTAGATACCCGTGTTGGCCCCATAGTGGGGTGTATCACTCCCCAAAGTGGCAACCCGATACCACCAAAATGCAAGGCTTATATCTACATGATGCAACAACGTCTTACCTACCAACCCGGGCCCACACACACGTATGACCCCGTTGAACCTGCGTTTCCAACGCTAACCCGTTTTGACCTCTTACAATCAAACCCAGTACGCGTGTCCCGTCCTCGACTTGGGTCAAGCCCACAAAGATACTTAATGGGTTACTAGTTTGAAAAGGCCCCCCATGCATGACACAAGCTTTCTACCTATGCTTGGTCCCCTCTAAGGTTTTTCCCCACTAAACCCCATTCTTATTCATGTCTTCTTACATGTTTCAATCTTGGTTAAGTGCATCTAATCGTATTTCACATGCCACCCAAGGCACCCTCTTAATTTCATAAGCCACCAAAGCACCCACTTAACCTACTCATGTCCACCACATGTTTATCTGGTTAAGTGTTTCTTAATTCATTAATACTGCAACCTTGTAAAGACCTCCCACATTAGACTGACATTTGTGGCAGCTGGATTTGCCGGGCGGGTCCGGACAGTCTTACACCACAAACGAGCCTAACCTAGTGTCTTTACAACTATTACGCATTTAATTCATGCCTTCGACCTCTCACATTAGACTGACATTTGTGGCTGCTGGATTTGCCGGGCGGGTCCGGGCAGTCTTACACCACAAAAGAGTCTAACCTTGTGTCTTAGGAGGTTTATTATTACACATCTTCATTTAACTCCAAATTGGATTAATATCCCTATTCAAATTTGTCAATGAATTCCAAATATACTTATGTCCATAATTGTTTCAATTATGTCCATAAATGCCAATTTTTCCAATTAATATCTTAAATTAATTATATGCCTTCTCAAGGCCATTATGCCAATTCTCAATATGTGTATATTCAATATTACCCCCATCGTCCCCACGTTGTTCGTTCGTTTATCATGACATATGTGTGTGTGTGTGTGTGTGTGTGTATATATATATATATATATTAGACTAGTAATTAGTCTAACACCTAAAAGAGAAGAAACACTGCAAATTTGCATAACATACAAATTAGATCTAATCTTACAAATAAGGATTACAACATATCTAGCATAAACTTGTTATTGTCATGAATCTAAATATAGGCATAAAGGTGTGAACTTGCATATATATAATATAGTTTTTCACCTAAAACTTGGATATATGAATATAGTTTTCATTCCAAAACTTTCATAGGCCATAGTCACAAACTTGCATAAAACTATGTACGTCATAGATCAAAATCTAAAGGTGTAAACTTGCATATATGTGAATCCAATTTCTACCTAAACTTGCATATAGTCACTTTATTTGATTCACATGTAAACTTATGTACAATTCATATAGAAACTAGCATATAATCTACACCCAAACTTGCATATAAAATGATGTCAAACGTGAATCAAATTGAACATAGGTGATTTGGCATATGAAAAGGGATCCACAACAAAACTATCATTATGAACAACTAGCATATATTCACAAAATATCACATTTTTCCAATGTTTCACAAACATAGCCATATAACCCAATTTATAACTCAACCCAATTAACTTATTAATAATCTTATTAAAGAAATTGAACTCACAACTCAAAGAAGGTCTTGAGTTCTGGAATCTGAGTTCTGAAATTGATTTAGCTCGCCTTTGAAGTAGACAAATTCGTTGTTGTTATTCTAAATTTGAGTGGAATTGAGTTGATTAGCTTCACTTTCCCTCTAGTTGGTGGCGGCTACTCTAGGTTGCAAGGTGATAGCATGACGACCATGGTTCTAATTTTGATTTGGTTTTAGGATTTGAGTCTACGTGTGTTTATATAGAATTTAGGATTAATTTAGGCCATCCGATCAACCTAGAATCAATCAAGACCATCCAGTCAAGATAGAGTGACACCTCAGCCCTAATGACTCAGCACTGAGTCACAAAATCGTCATCCCTCAGATCTGCCGGGGGGGAGGGGGCAGGTCAACCCCTAGGTCGACCTGTAGGGGGGAGGTCGACACTAGGGTCGACCCCTTGGTCGATCTGGGTCCTGGCGGGAATTTTCCCTCCCAGCCCGCTTCTGACTTCTAGTTTTAATTTTGAATCTGTTTCGAGCTGTTTGAATTTATTTGAATTTTATGGAAACTTCCGACAGCCATAACTTCTTTGTATGTAATCAAATTTACGCAAACTCGGACTCTATCTCAACCAGAATTCCGAGACGAACACAATGGCTTAACCCGTTTCCCTTGATTCTCACAATTAAAATTAAGTATTCTTTAATTTGTTAACTTCAATATTTAAATTTACGGGGTGTTATATTCTCCCCTCCTCAAAGGATTTCGCCCCCGAAATCTCCAAGTTAAGGAGAATGCCAATCCTAACATCCAATCATCCATCTACTCAACCATCAAACACATGCATCCATTGTCCTTACAAAATTTCTAATGTTGTATGAACATATGTAAGAAGTGTGTGTATATGTTCCTTATCTAATGCAAAATTAGGCGGTCTACTGATTCAGTTGACCTCCTCAATGCAAATCATGATAGTGCTATGCGTCCATTATGTATGCGAAAGAATCCAATCGATGTGTGCACAACCATTCATCAAAATGCAGCATCCATACGATGACACAACCATTATACATCCATTAAATTAAATATGCACACACATTTATATGCAACATGAAGGTGATTGAGACGATCTAGTGCCTAAGGTGTGTGTATATGCATCCACGAGAAACCACTAGCAACCACTTGCATCCATTTGCATCCATCAGACATAACATGTCTCAAACACATGTTTCAACAATAGGGTTCTTCCTAACTAAAGATCGAAGATGTCATCGCAAAGATAATACTAAATGATAGGACAAGTAACAACAAAGCGGTAGAAAAAGGAGAAATCAAAACATACCCTCAAAAAGGAAAGGATACAACGTACGCATCTTATCTTCCGTCTCCCAAGTCGTGTCTCTTTGATCATCTCTCCATTGCACTTTGACAAACTCGACCTCTTTGTTGCGAAGCTTTTTGACCTCCGATCTGAGAATGTGTGTAGGAGCTCGTCTATTCGTGGCATTATGCTTTACTTCCACTTCTTCGAGCGTGCTCGGCTCTACCACTTCCGCCGTATCGTGTAAACACTTACGCAAATGTGAAACGTGAAACACGTCATGAACTCCGCTAAGCTTCTCTGGTTAATTTATTCTGTACACCATCTGCCCAATCCTCTCTGTAATTGGAAAGGGTCCTACGAATCTTGGTGCCAACTTCCCTACCGATCCAAAGCGGACTAAGTTTCTCAACGGTGACACCTTAATATAAACCATGTCCTCAACATTGAACTCAAGATCGGTTCGTCTCTTATCAGCATATGACTTTTGTCGTTCCTGTGCCGTCTTCATTCGCCGTCGAATCAGGTCTATCTTCTCCTAAGTCTCCCTTATCATGTCGGGTCCAAGCAAAACCTTATCCATCGATTCCCACCAACATGTAGGTGATTGGCACGGTCGTCCATAAAGAGCCTCAAAAGGTGCCATGCCAATGCTAGCCTGAAAACTATTATTATAGGCGAACTCTACTAGTGGAAGGTGTTCTTCCCATATTCCTCCAAAGTCTAGAATGCATAGCCTCAGAAGGTCTTCTAGTATCTGATTCACCCTCTCGGTCTGGCCGTCCGTCTGAGGATGATAAGCGGTACTTAAGTATAATTGCATTCCAACCGCCTCTTGTAAGCTCTTCTAAAATTCGCTTGTGAAAATAGGATCTCTATCGCTCACAATGCTGGAGGGTATGTCGTGCAAACAAACTATCTCTCGAAGGTAAATACATGCTAACCATGCGGTGGTCCTTTTACTTTTGACTTGAATAAAATGGGCACTTTTAGTAAGTTGGTCTACAATTACCCAAATCCCCATATCACCCTTCCTCGATCTTGGTAACCCATCTACAAAATCCATGGAAACGCTTTCCCATTTCCAAAGCGGAATCTCTAAGGGATGGAGCAAACCTCCAAGCTTCTTTTGCTCCGCCTTGACTTGCTGGCACACTAAGCATCTAGCAATGAACTCGGCCACATCCTTTTTCATTCCGGCCCAAAAGAAAACTTGCTTCATATCCCTATACATCTTATCACCAATGGGATGTATGGTCATCTTAGAGCGATGTGAGTCTTCAAGAATTGGCTTCTTCAAACTTTCGTCTTGTGGTACGCAAAGTCTTCCATCTCTACGTAGCCAACCTCTTTCATCTATGGCATATCTATCCAGATGTCTTAAGGACTCCCCTCCTATAAGTTTGCCTACTATCTCAACCAATTGTGGGTCGTTTCGTTGTGCCTCTCCAACTCGACCCAAAAGTGTAGGTTGCACCTCTAATGATGCCAACAACCCGGGTACATAATCGACAGAGGGTCTGAAGTCAAAGGAAGATATGTACTCCAAACTCTGCCACTCTACAAACAAAGGACTTAAAGTTAACTTCTTTCTACTTAGGGCGTCAGCCACAACGTTACCCTTGCCATGGGTATATGCGATCTCAAAATCATAGGATGCCAAAAACTCCATCCATCTCTGTTGCCTTAAGTTTAGGTCCTTCTGAGAGAATAAGTATTTTAGCGACTTATGGTCTGTATACAACTCAAACTTCTCACCAAGCAAATAATGACGCCACGACTTAAGCGCAAAAACTATGGCCGCCAACTCCAAGTCATGGGTAGGGTAATTTTTCTCGTGGGTTTTCAACTGTCTTCCACCATAGCATATCACCCTTCCCTCTTGCATTAAAACTGCGCCAAGCCCTGTCCCACAAGCATCAGTATATACAGTAAATGCCTTACTTCAGTGTGGCAAAACTAAAACTGGAGCTGTCATCAAAGCTCTCTTCAGACGTTGAAAAGCATCATCACAGTCAACGTCCCAAATAAAAGTCAAATTCTTCTTCGTTAATCGAGTGAGAGGGGATGATATCTTCGCGAAGTCCTTAATGAACTTCCTATAATAGCCAGCCAGCCCTAAAAAGCTTCTTACTTCGGTTGCGTTCTTAGGCGTTTTCCAATCTTGGATTGCCACTATATTAGCGGGATCCATAGTTATCCCTTCCTTAGAGACCACATATCCTAAGAACCTCACTTCTTTTCTCCAAAAATGGCACTTGGAGAACTTAACTTTTAGCTGATGTGCTCATAGGGTCTCTAAGACTTCCCTAAGATGTAGGGCATGCTCTTCTTTATTTTTAGAGAAAACCAGAATGTCGTCTACAAAGACTACCACAAACTTGTTCAGAAACTCCCTAAACACCCTACTCATTAAGTCGACAAAGTACGCGGATGCATTCGTCAAACCAAAAGGCATGACGAGCCACTCAAAGAAACTGTCAGGAGTTCTAAATGCAGTCTTATCGATGCTATCTTCAGCCACCCTTAGATGATGAAACCATGTAGCCAAAGCCAGTTGCGAGAAAACCAAAGCACCCACCAACTGATCGAATAAATCGTCTATCCTCGGTAACGGGTGTCTATTCTTCTTTGTTAGCTTATTCAGCTCTCTATAGTCCATGCACAATCTAAGTGAACCATCAGCTTTTGCATCAAAAACGACTGGAGCACCCCACTCCGAAATACTTCTTTTTATGAACCCCTTCTCAAGCAATTATTTCACTTGCTTACTAAGTTCTCTTCTCTCTCTCGGAGCCATGTGGCGCACTGGTAATGCAACTGGCTTTGCATTATCTGCTAAGTATATTTGAAAGTCTATCTCACGCCTCGGGGGTAAACCTCGAACTTCATCGAAGACATCCGAGTATTCACGGACCAGTCTAATAGACTGCAAATTCTCAATAGACGCGTCAAGGGATTCTAGATAACTTAGCATAACAGAATTCATGGGATTACAAGAGATTTCGAGAGTGTTGCCCAAGCGAGTCATAAGCCTAACCTCTCTCTTTTCACAATCTAGGATGGCTCCATTACTGGATAGCCAATCCATGCCCAAAATTAACCCATAGCCCGTGAAGCCCAAAACATAAGCATCACATCTAAACCCAACGCTAAGTATAGAAATTTCCAAATCCAAACAAATCATCGACAAATAGGCTGAGCCCCCAATTGGATTTGAAACAACTAAGGGATCCACTACTATACTGGTGTTTAGGTATAGTGTCTCAACTAAAGCAGTGGATATAAAAGAGTGCGATGCACCAGAATCAAAGAGTGTGCGAACAGGATGATCGAAAAGATAAACTAAACTTTCAACGGAAATCACTCTACCTCGTTCTTGCAGCGGTGGGACCACGAGAGCCTGGACCTGCCCCCTTGACTGCCCTGGTGCCATAAGAGCCTGAATCTGCCCTCCAGAGGTAGGTCCTGCCCTCTGCCCTTTCTTTGGGCAGTCAATCAGATGTCCTGCCTCGCGACAGTGGAAACAACCAGTCTTCTTCTTCTTCCTACAGTCTTTGCTTAAAAGGCCTGGTGTCCCACAGTTAAAGCATCTTTTCTTTCCCTTGCCATTGTTGTCTTTACCACCCTTCTTGTTCTTCCGTTGCTGTTGTGGTTTCTTTTGACCCCCTTTCTTCTCAGGTGCCTTATTAGCATTGGCGCCTTTCTCCTCTTCATGCATAAGCGCCATGTAACCTAGTCTCTCAAAGGTGGCCCCCATAGGGGTGTGGGTATTAGCTAACCCATGTAGCGGCTCGTTCAAACCCTTAACAAATCTCAGGGCCTTCTTTTCGGGTGTATTCACCAAGTCCAAGACAAATCTTGCCAACTGATTGAACTTGTTGACGTATTCTTTCACTGGTAGATTCCCCTGCCTCAATGCCAAAAACGTTTCCATGTATAGATTCTCTTCAGCCCGTGAGAGAAACTTTGCCTCAAATCTACGCTTGAAATTCGGCCATGTATCAACTGGACACTCTCCATTAGTGACCTCCCACCAAAACGAGGCCTCATCCTTCATTAACCAGGCAGCTAACTGGACCTTTCTTCCATCTTCTACCTCAAAGATTCCAAACAGTTCCTCCACATCCTTTAGCCAATTTCGAGCTTCAACAAACGTCTCCGACCCGTGAAAAGGTTTCCCGTCCATTGCCCAAAAGTCCTTGCATATCTTTGCGAAAGTGTCAACACGGGGAGAAGGAGGAGGAGGAGGAGCATTTGCTGGGCCTGCGACATGGGCCCTAGCTTCCAGATGCCTTCTAAACCATCCTGGTACCGGTATCCCCTCGGGTATTTCGGGAATTCCATACATGCTGAAAAGAAAATGAAGAGAACCAAACGAAGAATTCGAAAGAAAGATATATGGCTCTTGGGGTTATGTTTTTAAAATAAACTTTTCTCTTAAAGGTATTCTCCTTAAATCATACTTTTGAAAGTATTTCTTTATAAAATGTTTTTTTTTTTGAAAAATAGTTTTTCAAAATATCTTATCTGTTTTGGTAACCTTCGGCTCTGATACCACGTGTGACACCCCACGTCCATTAATGTCACTCACAAAGGGAATGCATTAACTTCTATGGAGCGTTTATGTGTGTATAGAATAGAAACTTAACAACAAGACAAATACAAAATAGTACTTAAAATTTTAAAACTTCATTCATTGCAGCAGTAAACGAATAAGTTTGATTACATCATCGAAAACCAAAGACTAGAGTCAAGTACATAATATCCATCTTGACTAAATCAGAGTACATAAAATGAAAGACATAACCCCAACATAAAATAGCTATAAGTAAGTTAGGCTGAACACTTCAGCGATCCAAGCAACTTCCAAAGAAAGAGGTAAAGCTGTCCAAATCAAGCTCCACTAGTACTAGTCCCACCCTGAGCACTTAGGGGGGAGGGAAAGGAAGAAAAAAGGTGAAAACAAAAGGGGGTCAGACATAAAGTCTGGCGAGTGCAATAACTTTAACAATTTAATCATTAAGTAACTAGGATAAGGCATAAGCTGGAAAATAAGGAAATGACTATGAACAAATGGGTATGACAGAGCAAACAAATGAAATAAGATGAACAAAGATAATGTTAAAGGCGTACCTAATCACTATAGGATAATTACTACACTGCACCACACCAAACAACCTAAATTTGATCCCGCCTACAGAACTTAATAATGATAATGGTAGTTTCGTGTACCCCTAGCTGCCTTCATAGGTGTCGTCTGCCCCTATCTCCACTAGGTGTACCCACAACCCCCATTTGATCGGCTCCCTAACTCGTAGGTACCCGTGCTGGCCCCACAGTGGGGTGTATCACTCCCCAAAGTGGCAACCCGATACCACCAAAATGCACGGCTTATATCTACACGATGCAACAACGTCTTACCTACCAACCCGGGCCCACTCACGGATATGACCCCGTTGGACTTGTGTTGCCACCGCTAACCCGTTTTGGCCTCTTACAATCAAACCCATTACGCGTGTCCCATCCTCGACTTGGGTCGAGCGCACAAAGATACTTAATGGGTTACTGGTTTGAAAAGGGCCCTCATGCATGACACAAGCTTTCTACCTATGCTTGGTCCCCTCTAAGATTTTTCCCCACTTAACCCCATTCTTATTCATGTCTTCTTACATGTTTCAATCTTGGTTAAGTGCATCTAATCGTATTTCACATGCCACCAAAGGCACCCTCTTAATTTCACAAGCCACCTAAAGCACCTACTTAACCCACTCAAACCACCACATGTTTATCTGGTTAAGTGTTTCTTAATTCATTAATACTGCAACCTTGTAAAGACCTCCTACATTAGACTGGCATTTGTGGCAGCTGGATTTGCCGGGCAGGTCCGGACAGTCTTACACAACAAACGAGCCTAACCTCATGTCTTTACAACTGTTACGCATTTAATTCATGCCTTCGACCTCTCACATTAGACTGGCATTTGTGGCTGCTGGATTTATCGGGCGGGTCCGGGCAGTCTTACACCACAAAAGAGTCTAACCTCGTGTCTTAGGCGGTTTATTATTACACATATTCATTTAACCTCAAATTGGATTAATATCCCTATTCAAATTTGTCAATGAATTCCAAATATACTTATGTCCATAATTGTCTCAATTATGTCCGTAAATGCCAATTTTTCCAATTAATATCTTAAATTAATTATATGCCTTTTCAAGGCCATTATGATAATTCTCAATATGTGTATATTCAATATTACCACCATCATCCCCACGTTGTTCGTTCATTTATCATGATATATATATATATATATATGACTAGCAATTAGTCTAACACATAAAAGAGAAGAAACGCCACAAATTTGCATAACATACAAATTGGATCTAATCTTACAAATAAGGATTACAACATATCTAGCATAAACTTGTTATTGTCATGAATCTAAACATAGGCATAAAGGTGTGAACTTGCATGTATATAATATAGTTTTTCACCTAAAACTTGCATATATGAATATAGTTTTCATTCCAAAACTTTCATAGGTCATAGTCACAAACTTGCATAAAACTATGTACGTCATAGATCAAAATCTAAAGGTGTAAACTTGCATATATGTGAATCCAATTTCTACCTAAACTTGCATATAGTCACTTTATTTGATTCACATGTAAACTTGTTTACAATTCATATAGAAACTAGCATATAATATACACCCAAACTTGCATATAAAATGATGTCAAACGTGAATCAAGTTGCACACGGGTGATTTCGCATATGAAAAGGGATCCACAACAAAACTATCATTATGAACAACTAGCATATATTCACCAAAATATCACATTTTTTCAATGTTTCACAAACATAGCCATATAACCCAATTTATAACTCAACCCAATTAACTTATTAATTATCTTATTAAGGAAATTGAACTCACAACTCAAAGAAGGTCTTGAGTTCTGGAATCTGAGTTCTGAAATTGATTTAGCTCGCCTTTGAAGTAGACAAGTTCGTTGTTGTTCTAAATTTGAGTGGAATTGAGTTGATTAGCTTCACTTTACCTCTAGTTGGTGGCGGCTACTCTAGGTTGCAAGGTGATAGCATGACGGCCATGGTTCTAATTTTGATTTGGTTTTAGGGTTTGAGTCTACATGTGTTTATACATAATTTAGGATTAATTTAGGCCATCTGATCAACCTAGAATCAATCAAGACCATCCAGTCAAGATAGGTTGACACCTCAACCCTAATGACTCAGCACTGAGTCACAAAATCGTCATCCCTCGGATCTGCTGGGGGGGACCCCTAGGTCGACCTGTAGGGGGGAGGTCGACACTAGGGTCGACCCCCTAGTCGATCTGGGTCCTGGGCGGGAATTTTCCCGCCCAGCCCGCTTCTGACTTCTGATTTGAATTTTGAATCTGTTTCGAGCTGTTTGAATTTATTTGAATTTTCTGGAAACTTCCGACAGCCATAACTTCTTCGTACGAAGTCCAGTTTACGCAAACTAGGACTCTATCTCAACCAGAATTCTGAGACGAACACAATTGCGTAACCCATTTCCCTTGATTATCAAATTTAAAATTAAGTATTCTTTAATTTGTTAACTTTAATAATTAAATTTATGGGGTGTTACAGTCACGAATATATTGATTTCTCGTAATTGTTCCCACTGAGCTGATTTTTCATCCAATTTTTTAAGAAATTTTCTAGTTACATCATGATGTTGATGCATTGATCCAAATATTGCTCGAGGACTATTTTTTATATTATCATATAAAATTTTGCAAAGAGTTCATCTTCCAAAATTATGGTGTGGACATTTTATCAAAATCTCTTTATATCTTTCGAAATATTTTCTAAAAGATTCATCCTAAAATTGATGAGAGCTGGCACTCACAATTTGAATTTTGTTTGTTTCTTTCAAATCGTAAATTTTCTTTATGAAAATTTTTACAAACTCGTCCTAGATTTTAATTGAGTTCGAACACATGGTACACAACCATTTTTTAGTGCAATCAGTAAATGCGAATGAAATTAACCTAACTTTGATTTCATCATCACATAACTATTGGAGTTTAGCTGTTGCACAAACTTGTTCAAATTTTGTTAAAAATGTATAAGGATCATCATGTTTAAAATATACAAATTTTGGATGAGTGTTAATGTGTTTCAAAAGGATTCCAAAATGATCTCCCGTTGGGTGGGTAACTTGATTCAAGAAGGGATAAAAACTTGATCGGGGAAGATTCTACCTATAAGTGTTTGAGGGGGATTACTGATCACTAAGATGGAAGAATTGTTTTTTTGAATAAAGATGTTTGTCGAAGTGTCACAAGTCCTAACACTGTGCACACAGGGGAAGAAATACGGAGAGAAAAAGGTGAAAACAAGGGTACAAGAATCAAATGGAAATGGATTTTTTTTTCACTAAAAAAGATTTTTTTAATAAAGAACTTTTTAACTAAAAAGGAAATTTATTAAAAGAAAATTCTTGTTTTCTTAGTTTTTTTTCTATATATGCTTGAAACTAATACAACTAAATTAATGCAAGGAATTAGTTAGAAATTTTACATTTTTAATAAAATCTTAAAAAGTCCAAAATTGTATCATGAAACTTTGACTTTATTTAGAAAAAAAAATCTTAGTCGGGTAACGTACATAGTCATCAATGAACCATGTATCACTATACCAATGTAGTTAAGGTTCGGGTACCTTTAGAGAAACAACACTATAATATCGACGAATCGGTGTAATAATTATAAGTGATCAAACTCTGTTGTTTCTGTAAACACCAAGAGAGAGTTTTGTAACTTGTCAAAATAAATTTTTTGAAATGAGCCCGAGTTACTAATAAGTTCAACGTCTAATCTTTATCATTTAATAAAATTTATTTTTATTATTTAATAAAATTTATATGATAAAATGCAATTCTTTAGGTCAAGCAAGAGGTATGAACTCTACACCTTATGCAAATTTGGATGTTGCCCTAAAAAACAAAATTAAGATGAAATGAATGCACGATAGAATCAAAAATGAATTAACAATACGAGTATGAATGAAGTTTAATTTAAATTTTTTGTTTTTTTATTAAATGCGAGCAACAATGCATGAAAAATAAAAACAAGAGATAGTAACATGATAGTAGAAAATGTAAAATTATTTATTTTAAGCAATGACTTTTTTGTAGTGCAATTTATTTTCCGATAAGCAAATATAGCAAGCACTTCTGCTTTCTTTTGATTTTTTCTACAACTTGAAAAAGTGTCAAAAACAAATTTTATTTCTAAGAGAATCTTTCTTTTTCTCAAATTTTTATTTTTTTCCCTTTTATGATACACATGAATGCTAAACTAAAATAAGGGCAAACAAATCTAATTTTAAAGCTTCTTCTATGCATACAATCAAACTAAAACTCACGTAATTTGATTAACACTCCAATAATTAAAAACATCAAAATTAAATTTGTTGCCAGTCCAATCCCAAAAACCCAATACTCCATAACTATACTTGTCTCCTTCTCTATTTTCAAGGAGGATTGTTAATAAGACTTCAACTTCGGTTAAGGGGAGAGGAAATTTAAGGGGACTCCTTATTTATTATTTGTTAAAGGGGGATCAGATATAAAAAATGAAAAATAAAAAGAAATAGATGTACCCTTCCTTACGTCATCACGTACTACTTTACTTAAAACCTACCATTAAAATAATCCTCCAAATATCGATTGACGAGAACTGCGCTGCTTTAAAAATAAAAATAAATTTCCTTTTAATCACCTACGCAACTTTCACGTGTCACCTTACATTATCAAATTCCATTTTTAATTCATATCTAGCATTAAATTAAATTAGTATTCTCCATTAATAAAATTGAGTTTAAGGTTTAAATTAAGGAATAGTAGAAGGTTAATATTGGAATTTTTATTTATAGTTTTAAGAGAGGGCTAATTTATTTTGTCTGCTCATTATTTTCTTAAGTAAAATAAAATTGTAACCCCCCTTAACCAAAATTGGAGTCAGATTAGCAATCTCCTTTTAAAAAGTCACAAATTTGTAGGGCACTTTAGTCAGAAGTTGCGTTGGAAGCTTGCAAATCAAGAGAAATGTGCAAATTAAAAAAAAGAATGGAACAACAAAATTACGTTATGAAATTCGGATTGGAGATTGAGATGTTATTTTAGGCGTGCGTTCTGGTGAGGGTCAAGAGTTTAGGAGGTAGCAGTGATTGTGGATTTCGCGATTGGATATTTGGTGGCAGGTTGATGAAATCAAGGGCGAATTAGCAGTTGAGGTCGAGGTACAGATGTGGCCAGTTGGTGTTGGAGTAGGATAGTCAATGATTTGGGGGGTTTCGGTGGTGAGGAAAGTATAGTTTTGTTTTTTGTTACTAGTACATTGGTTATAGTTGGTTAGTAATAATAAATTACTTCTGAAAGGCCCAAAAGTGTTGCTAGGAACTGAGCCTGAATCAATTTTAACTACCGATGAATTCAACACCCACTGGATTCCACCATTGGATTACCATTTGCTTGTTTCACATATCTTATGTTTCGGGCTCTATAGCAGCTCTCGTTAGGAATATTGATGTTGTGGCGGCAACTGTCAATAAGAGGGGGATGGAAGTCAATGATGGTTCGGATTGCTGATGATTTGGGATGATTGTTGTTTATGCTATTTTGAAACATTTTGGGCTTGCATTTAGGCCATGATTGGCTTAGATGATTGGACAAGGAGGTAGTATGGTGATTTCCAGAGGGTGGTTGTGATGTAGGAAGTGAGAGAGTAAGAAAGTTTCACATGGAGTATTGTTTGTTGTTGTAGGGTCTTATGTTCAAATGTTTTGGTGTGTGGATGTAACACCAAATGGAATATACACATATAAATTAAAGTTAAAAATGAATTATAAGGTGAAATTTCCATAGATATCCTAGTCTAATTATAGAGACCTCACCATTGTGTCTACAACAATTTTCTGAACAATTTTCATATATAATTTATCATGATCCAAGTTTGTATTGGAGAGATATGAGAAGTAGAAGATTCAAACTTAAATTTAAAGTTTTAAGTTAATGAAAGAAATTCTTGGGTCGACCGCTCCTCTAGGTGGTCAATCCAAGGTGTGTACTTATGTAACGACCCAGAAAATCTGAACCAATTTAAATTTTTTTAAATTGGCTAAAATAATGGATTTTAAATATTTAAAATAAATATTTTAAATAATGGCGATGAAAACTGAGTTTGAATCGACATTTGAAAACCAATATAATTAATTATAATTATATATAGAATTGAAAATGGCGCGGTAGTTCGATAATTCGATTTCAAACTTCAATTGAATATACCGGGTGCAAAACAATCCGTATTTTAGTGAAACCAAAAACATTAGGATCTTATTGGTAATATCTTTCTAACGAATCTGACCAATCGAAATTTGATAGCGGGAATCAAAAGATATGTCCAGTTGAAAATTCTGAATAGTCGCTATGGAATTCAGGCCCTTAAAAATGGACATTTTGCAAATGACCTCGGATTTCGATGAAACCACTTTTGTTAGATCCGCAGTGTCAAGTTATTGTTAGGTTTCAAATTTCATAATTTTTCGAATCAATATGTGAGCGTGGCAAAGGAAAACGCGTTTGACCGATTTCAGTTGATTTTAATCGACTGGAAATTGGCCATTTTTCAAACGGTCTCAGAATTCGACGGAACTAGTTTTGTTAGGACCGTATCGTCAATACAAAGCTAGAAAATATTTTTCGAGAATTTTTCTAGTTAGTATATGACCCCGGTAATTTGAAATGCGCGTTTAAAATTCAATATAGTGATTTAAGTGAAAATTCAAAAGGAAACTGATTGTAACGATCAAATCAGCTTGCGATACATATCCCATTGTGTTCGGAATGGGGGTGAAACGCTATGGACGACAGGCGGTGGGCCTCGTTTCGAGGTCGTGGATAAAAGTCAACTTTATGCAATTAAATTAAATAATAAAAAAAATATTATATATTTTCCCTCCCTCCCTTTATTCTTCTTCCTGGCCCCCCCGAAGTTCATTTATACAGAAAAAAAATAAAAAAAAAAGAAAACCTAGACATCAAGCCGCCGCCCATCTCGAACACCATCCCGAAGCATCGACGCCATCATCGCGACCCCCCCCGAAGCATCGACTCCATCAGCGCAACCCCCGAAGCCCCAAATCGCGCGAACTTCGACGAAGAGGAAGACACCGCCGACCGCACCACTCCAGCACCTCCTGCCGCCGACGTCTCCAAACCCCCCCTTCTTCTTCGCAGCAATGTAAGCTATTTTATTTTTAATTCTATTAAAACTGTATTTTTTTTTAGGTTAAAACAGATTTTTTTTTAGGATATAAACTGATTTTATAATGATTTAAAAACTGTTTTTTTTAATATAAAACTGAATTTTTAAAAGTATAAAAAACTGTTCTTTTTTAAAAAGTATAAAAACTGTTCTTTTTTAAAAGTATAAAAACTGTTCTTTTTTAAAAAGTATAAAAACTGTTCTTTTTTAAAAGTATAAAAACTGTTCTTTTTAAAAGTATAAAAACTGTTCTTTTTTAAAAGAATAAAAACTGAATTTTTATAAAGAATAGAAACTGATTTTTGTTTTAAATTATAAAAACTGATTTTATTTCGAAAAGGAAACTGATTTGTTTTAAAGAAATAAAACTGATTTTGTTTTTAAAAATGGTTTAAATATTAAATAGGAAAGGTTTAAACTTTAATGGAAAAAGATTTGAACTTTAAATAGGAAAAGTCATATTTTTATATATTGAAAGTCGAAGTAAAAATCATATTTTTATATATTGAATAGCGAAGTCAAAATTCGATTTTTATATATTGAATAGCATAGTAAAAATTCTATTTTTACATATGTAGAGAATACGGGCGAAAGCGACAAAAGGCGAAGATTTCTATAAGTGAAGTGTCGTGCAGTTGGATAGCTATTGGTGAGATTTCTGATTTAAAATTTATATATATATATGTGTGAAGTAAAAGTGAATTGCTATATATAAATATATATATATATATATATATACGCCCCTCGTCCACAAACCATGGACGATATTTATTGATTGAAATTGTTGTGATAATTGGTTGATAGCGAATGATTGTTTGGGATTGTTTGTGATTGATATTGGTTGATTGTGGTTGAAAAATACCCGTTTGTGGTTGTGAAATATTTGGTTGAAACCACTTAGGATTAGTTTGTGGAAATGAAATAAATATATACATGCCGCCTGCGTGCGAACTAGATGCATGATTCCCATTGTCAAAAACCGCGAGGTTTTAAGGTAGAGCGAGGAGCCGTACTAGGGACGGTGCCGGTGTAACTACCCTGCCGTTATGCTGCCGAAATTTTGAATAATATTTGTGTGTTTGAATTATTTTCATATGCTTAAACTATATTTATTCATTGTATAGAAAACATTCATGTGTTGAATTGATATTCATTCGTTGTTTAGAAATTCATGTGTTGAATGGTATTCATATTTTGAAATAAATTGTTCGATAACAAAATCACATTTTTATCTATATATAAAAACTATTGAAAACATTCATGTGTTGAATTGATATTCATTCGTTGTTTAGAAATTCATGTGTTGAATGGTATTCATATTTTGAAATAAATCGTCCGATAATAAAAATCACATTTTTATCTATATATAAAAACTATTGAAAACATTCATGTGTTGAATTGATATTCATTCGTTGTTTAGAAATTCATGTGTTGAATGGTATTCATATTTTGAAATAAATCGTCCGATAATAAAAATCACATTTTTATCTATATATAAAAACTATTGAAAACATTCATGTGTTGAATTGATATTCATTCGTTGTTTAGAAATTCATGTGTTGAATGGTATTCATATTTTGAAATAAATCGTCCGATAATAAAAATCACATTTTTATCTATATATAAAAACTATTGAAAACATTCATGTGTTGAATTGATATTCATTCGTTGATTAGAAATTCATGTGTTGAATGGTATTCATATTTTGAAATAAATCGTTTGATAATAAAAATCACCTTTTATCGACTACATGAACTATATAGAAAAGTAGTGTTTTGAAATGAATTGTTTTACAATAAAAATCACATTTTTATTGTATGCATAAATCGTTGAAATGTGAAGTGTTAAAAATAGCCACTTGTTCAAAATAAACATATACGAGTTGAAATATTCATTAATTAGCTAATGAAATGATTTGCACCTATTTATGTAACGTTAGAATGAATGGTGTTTTTAAACCAAATAGAAATCAAATATGAAGTTGAATAGAAAATGAAAAATGATATGAACTGTATATATATGTACATGCATATTCATTGAACAGGTTATAGCAAAGGGGCTAGAGAAGAGGAATAAAATTTTGTGCCCGACAAATAGGTACACATTTACTGATTTGTTTGGGTGATGATTTTGAGCCTGTTGGCTAGCCGCTTGGCTTTTTCTTTTTCTTTTTGAGATTAGAAGGACCGGGAACGCTATTTGCGATTTCCCGATGCTCCCGGTACAGGGGAGGTTATGGCGAAATTTTTCCAAAATTTAAGGTGTTAGAAAAATATTTGAAGTGAAAACGATATTGAAATTGTTGAATGAACTATATTTATATAAATATATAAATATAAATAAAATTAAAACGAAACGAAGCCGTGCAGTTCGTGTTTTGAAACCGTGATTTCAAACGACTAGTACGGGAAATCCGACCATTGGATTTTCCCGAAACCTCAACCGTCGGGTTCGCCTTGGAATAATCTTTCCAACGGCACCAACCTTGTAAAAATCCAACGGTTGGATTGTCTGGAATGTTTAATTCAAATTTGAAGAAAAACAGCGCCAGAATCGATTATATTTATATATAAATATAAATAGAATTATATTTAATCGAATAACGACGCTGCAGTTCGTATTTTGAAATCGAAACTTCAAACGATTGTACCGGAAGATCCGACCGTCGGATTTTCCCGAATGGAACCGTTGGGTTCGTTTTGAAAAGACCTTTCTAATGATGTAAATTTTGTGAAGATCCAACGGTTAGATTTTCAGATATGTGTAAATCAAATCTGAAGAAAAACAGCGCCACGGCCGCCTTATGGCCCGAAGCGTCGTTTTGAATAAAATGGCTATTTTAAAATAAATAAAAATAGCGATAAATAGTTATAAAATACCATAAACGATATGGAATGGAAATAAACTGAATTTGCTTGATTTGTGTGGCTTTTGATGGTTGAATGTGTTTGGTGTGAAAATTACATTAAAGAACACAATTGGTGTTGTCGAATAATTTAACCATTGAAATCAATCGATTTGAAATTCTAAATATACGTGAATTATTTGGAAAGGCCGAGTTAATTCTCATTTCGAATAATCGACCGACGATTGAAATTCGAAGATGAAGACGATGGTCGAAGACCGGAGATCTTCACCTCGTTTGGATGGTAACCGAGGTCCTGATTGGGAGGCATCCCGAAATATGGATAATGAGTGGTGATCGTCCAGACGTACGTGGTGATCGAAGGGTTTGCGAGGTATTTAGTGCCTCCGGTTTCGTTCAGACCCAGAACGGACTTGTAAATGGACTGTGTGTCTGACATAGGATTTATTCTGTGTGGCATGCTAAGATGCAGTGATCAGGGCTTCTGTTGAAAAGCAAAGTCTTGTGGTGATGATCAAAGCACCGCCTGTGTGGCGTAGCTTTGTGTATAACGTGAATTCGCGAGCCTCACACCCCGGTAGGAACCTAAAACGGGAGGAAGGACCTCAGGGAGGGCATGCGTTTCTTTCTAGCTAGGGTGGTGTCAGTGACCTACCAGCCCTGACATTTATATACTTTTCACCTATGTGGTTGTTGCTGTTGCGAGGCGCCTCGGTTTGATCGGACGATCCGGGTCCGATGGAGTCATTCGTTGGCTCGTTTGCGCCCCAAAGGGCGGGGAAACGTATTGCTCAGGCATTTTAATCCACAACGGTGGACCGGCCCTGTCGCTCCTAGGGTCACTCGAGCTCTGATCCTGAGACATGGTAGGCTAGATTGTCTCGAATTCGGTAAGGACTATCTTTTGCCTTGGTTCATGACGGAAATCCAATTTCCAAATACGACATCGTGCGGTTTTGATTGTATACCTATATATATGGCGACATAGTGGTATGGGGCATTAATGCCGTCTATGATTGATAGTTATGATTTGAAATTGTTTTCAAAACATATAAACACTAGCAATAATATCAAATGCCTTTGTTTTATTCGTATCAAGCATATCTTGGCCGTTATAAGGTAAAAACTCTATCCTCCGGTTTGCGTTGCATTGTGTGATGGGAACTGAGTCTTATAACGGCTTCATTTTTATAAAAACCATAGCGATGTTGAAAAGAAAGATTTGTTTTAAAGCACTGGCAATCCAATGGAGTAAACTCGTTCCACGAAAGTGGCGTGGTCCTGTGATTAGCCAATTATATATATGTGTTGAGTGGATTTCTCATACCAGTCCCATGACTGACTCGTAGTTTGTTTCACTCTCAAACTCGGGTGCCCCTTTTTCCACATGGGCAGCCTTGTATTCAGGTTTAGCTGGTTCTTTCTGGATAGCTGGAGCTGAAGATGGATTCTATCATTTATTTCTTTTTATGCTGTTCAACTCCTATTGTACATATTTTGTTTATTTCCGCTGTAGACATTTATGTATAGCTGAACTGTATTTATACTAAGTAAGATCCTGTATACTGTGTAACTCTGATGATTACTTTTATCCAGTATATTTTGTTGTTCATTCTGGTGTATTTATTTAATTCTGTTCGGCTATTATCTGTTTCTGTGTTATATTCCAAAAGATAACCTTGTTTCCGTGAGAACGGGAATTCGGGTCGTCTCAACTTAGTAGTAATTTTAGTCGGGTACGTGAAGGATTGAGACACGATGTTTGTACAGGTTTGATCTAGAAACATCTGACATGGGTGAGCAGTTAGAGTTTCTCCATAGCTACTATATATAGTCAGATGAGTGTTAAAATTCATTTCTATGGACAAATTTGAACAAACACCTAAATCTAATTAGGGCTGTCAATGGATACTTTCGGATGCGGATAGTGCCATATCCGCATCCGCATCCGCATCCGCATCCGAAACCATTTTCGGATATTGGATATCCGCATCCGTGGATACAGACGGATATCGGATAATTATCCGCTCCGCCAACGATCGATAAATTAATGAATATAAATGACTTTTTTTAGCTTAATATTAAGCTTTTCCAATCCAATTGATAACTAAAGTGCTAAAAATAAATAAATATGATGATAATATATAACTTAGAGCAATTAACATGTGTTTAGTAGACTTTCAATTTTGTAAAATAATAAATTAGTATGCTTAATTATGTTAAAATTCACATAATTTAATTATAATCGTGAAAAAAGCGGACAGATAAATTTTGGATGCAGATATATCCGCATCCACATCCGCATCCGCTTCTCCGGATATCGGATATTTATCCACTTTTCGGATACGGATGCGGATGATTTTGGATTTTTCGAATATCCATTTACAGCCCAAAATCTAATAGCTAAGTGATGATGTACGACATGGTTTCATATGGTTAAATCAAGATTACTCAACTAAGCCTATAAATAGACACTAGGTTTAGGCCTAAACCACACGCAAGTCTTCTCGTACTTTCTTCATTCTAGCTTCTCTCTCTATACTTCTCTCTTTTAAAAGTTCAGAATAAAAATAAAACAAAACAAATTAGGAGTTAATCAGATCAAAAAAGGAGGATTCATGGAAATTTTTATTGAAGAACTAAGGACCTCAGGTGAGTCGTAGTTACACTTCTTTTTGAATCAAAAAGGTTAATCATTTAATCTTAGATTTTCTCTAGTACATATCTATACTATGTATAAAAACTGGGCTGATTATTAAATTATGGACTTAAGTTAAAATTGTGGAATAATGTGTAAATTGTGGACTAAGTAAAAATTATAGACTTATTTGTACAATAATAACTTGCATGGAAAATATGGATTTATCTGCAAAATTCGGACTTACATGTAAACATGAGACATAAATCTATGGAAATTGAATAAGTAATGTAACCAAATCTGTAACGATAAGGTGAATAATGCTAAAAAGAAACAAACAGAACCTAATCCAAACTCTAATATTGGAATGTTTGAATTATAACATTGTCCTAAGTTATAATAAAGGTTATATGCACAAAGACATGAAGTAATAAATCGTTATTCAAATGAAGGCATGGTAGATCGGATGGCCTAAAGTTACTTAGTTAATTTTGGAAATTGGATAATGAAGAAGGGTGGCTTTGACATTCCTCCTAGTTAAATTTTATATTATTAGTTGGGATTCCTTCCTGTGCCGTTGGACATGCACATCGGATCGAAAAATAAGAGGTCAATGGTAAAATTCGATAGTGACTGAGTCATGTGCACACGTAGGATTTTTGACTGTATGGGCCCAACCTATTGATGAAAGGACATGCACGTCAGATCAGGAAATAAGTGGCAATATAAAGAATGAGCCTGGAGGGAGTCTGTCTTGGAGGTGGTAGGCATGCAGACATCGGAGTAGGAAATAAGCAACTATAGGTACTCGTGTGTTAATAGATGTGGTCTCTATCCTGAAAGATTTGCAGACAACTTCGAAGTAGGAAATAAGAGAACACAAAACTAAGGGGTAACTTGTCCTGACGATGTTTGTTCGATACAAATACCAAAGTAGGAAATAAGAGGAAATTTTCTACTATATACGAAAGAATTTTTTTTATGAGTGTTTTCGATAAGTCATTATGTGATATTTCATTTCACATTATTCTTCTTTGCGTAGCAGAGTAGATAAATGGACAAAGGTCATGATAGGCCGATCGGTGGGAAGGTTTTGGATTGACATTTAGGCTGGGTCAGGTAGTGTAGATAGCTTCTCTTTCTAAAAATAATAATGTGCAAACATTGTACTTTTGATGACACTTAAAATAGATTCGAGTATGATTGCACTTAATCTTTTTCTTTCAGATTTATTTCTCATTCACCAGATTTTGTGTCTAACCCATTCTTTTTTGTCATCTCATGAATGCAGGGTAGTAACTAATCATTCTTGGATAGTACTTTCCAAAGCTTAGTCGGTTGCTCCATCTTTCTCATGTATTTTCATTTCGTTTAGTATCCTTGGTTTGATCTCTTGTGAGAGATATTTGATATTTTATGTACTTGGATATTAATGGTTTGAGGTTGTGATGTTATGGTATGTGCCAACTGGTTTTTTCTAAGATAGCTATTTTTAATTTTTTTTTTCTATAATTATTTCTTCCGCTGTGATGTTATCTGTTTCTATCATAGGTTGACATCTTAGTCTTCGTATAGATTATTTACACTTGACAAATCATACATTTTGATATGACCGAGATTGAGGTATATCAAGGATTGTGGGTTGTTATGGCTGCGTTGTTGAAACTATTATTTTATGTTACAAATTATTGTGATAGAAAAACAGGCAGGAAGATGTACTTGTGATATGTGGCGATGTGGAAGGGTTGCAAGAGGAGAAGTGATGGAATGTTGAGAATGGTCTTGTATAGAGGTTGCAGTTGCATTTTGTTGTATGATGGTCGATGTTTGAGGAATTAGTGGCGAGTGTGGGAAATTTTGATTTCTAAAGGCAGGAGATATAACAACCCAAATTTTAACAAATAGTGACTAATGAACAAACTAACTAATTAAAGAATAATCTATAAAATAATAGGAATTAGGCAACGGGGAATACACCTTTGTGTCCGTTATGATTTTCTGGTTCAGAAAGGCATGGTTTGCGTAAAACGGAGAACTTATGGAAGTTTGAAATTCAAATTCTAAATCATAAAATTAAAATAGAAAGAATTAAATAAAAAGAAAAAATACGTTGCCACTAGGGCGACCCAAAGTCGGCCGGGTTGACCCATAGATCGACCCAGCTGGGTACTGGGTCGACCCAGTGTTTTGCTAGGCATTTTATGGTACTTGACATGAAATCGGGATTTGGCTGGGAGGTTCGAGACTTTACTTCTAGCATCCGACGTATGAAAATTTTAACCTAGAATCTATGACCCTAGGTTACTCCACCTCTATTGTAAATGAGCCTCCTATCTAACCCAATTCTCACAACTCCATTCTCTTTCTCTGATCCTCCTCTACACAAATTTCCTCCTCTAAACTAAATGGAGTTTTAAGATAATATTTTATATACACAAATTGGAGGATTATTTAAATAAAGATTTAGAGATTCCTACTGTGGCCATTTGGATAAGCATATTTTTGTGAGTATTTATTGTAATTTCTAGATTAGTATAAAGTTTTCTGTGTTTATTTTCTGTAGAAAATTTCTGTAAGTTTAATTACTGCCTCTATTCCTATTTCTGATTATTTAAGTAATTTACCATTTACTATTAATTGTTCAGTCTTCTCCTAACCCCTTTCTTTGTGGTTATTTTATTTCCAGTTCAGGCTATGCCCTATTTCATTTATGATTTCGTTTTTATTTTGAGTTTGAGCCATGCAAGAGCCCAAACCTTTACCCTTTTATTTACATCGAGTTTAGACTATTCGAGAGCCTAAACCTCTATCCTATTATTTCTGCGCATATTGGAAAAAATAACGATAGGTATAAAGGGTTATTTGGGGGAATATTGAATAAATATTGTAATTAGCTAATGAACTGTAGTTTTACGGAATAGCTAGTAAATTGAATAATTGGAAGTTTTAACTAGAATAGGTCAACTCAGTGATTCACTAGGTAACGGGGTTGGGGTATAACCTTATCATAAGATAAACATGATGTTTATTGCAATCTAAAATATAACAAGAGGTTATATTGAATGAGTAATCTTATTAAGTAAACTTAAAATGTGTGTTATGTTTAATACAAAACATATAAATAAGTGTGTAGTGGGAGTCTGTTAAGGCAGCGACTGCTGATTAGGGAAAATAAGTGACTCACAGTTGTAGTCTATTCCGACATCATAGACTGATTAAAGAAAATGAGTGGCCAAACGTAATAATTAATCTATGGTGGCCTTGGCGTTCATTCACAATTCTATGGGGTTCTAGGTAGCTAGGAGATCAAAGATAATTTTGTGGTCTCCTTGGCGTTCTTTGACAATTCTATGAGGGTCTATATTAGTAGGCGGTCAATGATAATAAATTAAATGATGGGGACCAAGTCTAGGGTTGACTTGAGTCAAATTGCATTTTTTGTTGCAGACTCGTATCAAGCAATATCCCTTTTATCATTCCATGGAGGTCTCACATGAGAAGACGAGGTCACACTTTACTACACTAGATAGTAAGAGGTCCAAACAAGGTGGATAAGGGTGCATTTCGGTGGGGCGATGAGCGTGTATCGCGCCGATTAGGGTAGATAAGACGTTGTAATGCCAGTGATGAACGTTATGTTTTTTAGAGCTGATTGGGTCAGGCCTGATAAACCCATGGCCCATAGTAGGCGTATGTTATCGTGCTTTGGTATAGGAGCTAATCGATGGGTAGTATTAGGAAATTTCTTCCTATTCCCAAATTTGTAGAAGTTAAAGCAGTCATCATTATTAAATCATATGAATGAGAAGATAATTGACTTTATTTGTGCTTATCTTTCCACTGCTTTCTTTACTACTTTTGTACCTTTCTGTTCTTGGAACTGTTATTCTGTTTAACTTCATTTTATATTACTCATGCTAGTAATTATAAGACTTACTGGACTTATGTCTGACTAGTTTCCTTCCTTCCTTCTCTCTTCTCTTTTCTTCCCCCTAGGTTCATAGGGTAGAGGAAATCAGAGTTAGTAGAGATTTTGTTCAGGTTGGATTCCTGCTCGACATTACTCCATTCATGGTTTTTTCCTTGTTACTATATTTGACATTGAGAGGGATAATTTTTAGTGGTACTCTGATTTTGACGATTTTTCATAAGATACCTAGTGGTTGTTTTGTGACATTGATTTTAATGAAAGTAATGATAGTTATGATTTGACTTTAAATTATTATTTTTAATTTCACTGTGTTTTTCTATATTCCATCTTGTGAATTCTAGCCTTTGTAAACTTTGTTTGTACCTATACGCTTCACATTCCTTTGTGAAATCCTCATATGAGTGATGTTAATGGGTGTCGTGTGTTTCATTTATTATTAGAGCATCAGACTACAAGATCACTAAAATTTTGTTTTGAAATATTTTTTTTAAAGAAAGCCTATTTTTAAAAGCCAAAAGTTATTTTAAAAAATAAAAATCTATCCCTTCTAGCCAATTACAACCTTCCTTTGACTCTTTCGAATTCTGAATCTCTATTCTTTCTTTATTGAGTTATCTATTAGGCGACTTATCTATGCTTTTATAAATATAGAAACCTCAAATATCTGTAGAATAAAATTTTGATTTATGGATAAACATGTTTAACTCAATATTTAGGAAAAATCAAGGTTAGAGAGAAACTTGCTACTTGACAAATATTAAGAAAGATAGCTATGGATGGGGCAACCTTAAAGGGCAAGGATGGCGACACAACGTAAAAATATCACTATGGAGTTTCGTAAAGACAATATTGGTCTAGGGATTAATAGGAAGTTAGGGAGTTAGTAGTAACCTAGATTGGTTGGTTCAGAAAAAAAGATATATTTCCATGGTCTAGTTTGTAATTAATATAGATAAAATCATCGTAAGAACAAAAGAAAAAGGATATGGACAAGTGCAAAATAGGGATTCATCCGTATTGCGCACTATTAAACAACCTAGAGATAATTAAAAGGAATGTCTTGCAATTATGGATTTCTCTTTATTAGATTGTCTTATACCATGGAAATAGATTTTTGTACATTTTCGGTAACCAATCAATTAGGAATAATCAAAACTTTCTAAAAGATAAACTTACAAGGGTGGTAGGTAAAGGAGTAACATAACAATGTTGATGTCAAAAGGATTATAGGGAAGGTGTTAATCAAAAAGGATTAAGTAATGGAAGAAGGTTAAGGTTAGTGAAAGAAAGAGTGATAACTATCTTTATTCTTTCTAGTTCTCCTATTTTATCCGATTTAGAAGTATTATGTCCCTTTATCTTTGATTCACTAATGGGGTGGCTACGTGGGGTCATAGCCACGTTGATATAAGTTAAGCCATGTAGGGCTTCTATATTGTAGGTGTAATGAAGTTATCCTTTACAGATAATGTAACAACCCGGAATTTCAGAACCAATTTAAAATGTTTATTTTAGCTATTTTAATGGATTCTGAATACTTAAAATGATTTATTTTAAATAATAATGACTAAAAAATTTATTTTAAACGAAGTTAGAATGAATAAATTTATTTTAATTATAAAACGAACACGAAATGGCGCAGTAGTTTGAAATTTTGATTTTAAATTTCAATTGAATGTATAGGATTCAAAATAAATCGGATTTCAGTAAAACAAGAAACATTTGAGTCTATTTAACTATATCTTTCTAACGAATGTAAGAAATTGAGGTTTCACTTTATAAATTGCTTGTTATGTCCAGTTTAAAATTCAAAATATTTGCTATGGAATTTATATATATATTATTATAATATATACATAGCCCTTAAAAATAGCCATTTAGCAAACGACCTCCGTTTTCGACGAAACCGCTTTTGTTGGATCCGGAATGTCAAATTATTGCTAGGTTTCAAATTTCATAATTTTTGGATCTAATATGCGAGCGTGGTAAATTTAAATGTGTTTTGACAGTTTCAGTTTCAACTGGATCGACCAGTAAAAGCCCATTTTTCAAACGCTCTCCGAGTTCGATGAAATTAGTTTTGTCAGGACTGTATCGTCAAAACATAGCTAGATTTATTTTTCTGGAATTTTAGGTGTCAGTATGTAGCCCCAGTAAATTAAAATGTACGTTTAAATTCAATACATATTGATTTATATTTTAATTTTGACAAAAACTGATTGAAACGGTTGAATTGGCTTACGAACATATTCCATTGTGTCTGGAATGGGGGTATTTAGCCAGGGGCGATAGTCGTTGGGTTTGATTTAGAGTTCATGGCAATAAACAAGATATTTTCGAATTAAATTATATATATATACACACAGACACGCATAACCCCATTGGTCAAACCCTAATTATTTTCTAACCACGGTCAAACAAAAAAAACCTGTTGTTGTTCTTCATTGAAGGTGGAAACAACTCAGATTGTTGAGCTTGGTTTTCTCTCAATCCTTACAATAAAATTAAAAACTCCAAGAACAAAAACTATAGAGGAATGCTTGGGCTTCAATTTGGTACCGGTATCATTGATTCTAGGGGAGTACCTGGTTCAAATTTGGGGCTCAAAGGGTCGAATTTCGCACGGGCTTTTCTGGTCAGGTGGTTGACCGGACGGGAAGAGGTTCATGGAGTTGAAATCTGAGGTTGTTTGAAAATTGGTTGTTCTTAAGTGTTAATTAAATCGATTTCAAAACAATCAAATTGATCGATAATAAATTATTATTATTATATATGTTCAAATAGAATTTTTATATAACTTCAACTAACTTAAGTCAATTTTAAATTCAAGATTTTAAATTCGAATTTAAAACGATATTCAGTTTATTAAAATCTTTTCATTTTATTTAACAAACCGTTATAGCTCATAAACGATTGTACCGCGAGTTTTATGGAAATTTTATTTTGACCTAACTTAAAATCTACAAGTTGAAACCTCAAATTTTCTCTTTCACTAGAAAACTATAATCCAACAGATCCGGAAAATTCTTGTTTCAAAGAATTCTAACTTATATTGAATCCTATATAATCAATTTAAGTTCAAATCGTAAAATTAATACGTTCAGACTTTGTTTAATTAACAAATTCCTTGTTATAATTCAAATCTGAACCTGATTGGGTCTTACTAAATCATCTAATTCATACTATACCTCAAATCTAATTTATTCTCAATTATTTCATAACTAATTTTATTATTTTACTATTAAAATTAAATTAATAATTAAAATCGTAGAATTCGAGTTATTTAAATTTCCAAATCAACATTTAAAACCAATTTTAAATGTTCACATTTAACAGCCAAAAATCTGGGTCGTTACAGTTGGATTATTTAGATTTAATCTGGATGGTTTAATTGATGCAAATTATACAAATCTCCCTAACAAAATACACGTCCACTACCACTCCACCTAGGAGGGTAGTCAGCCCCCTGGTCAACCCCCTCCTGTAGGGGCGGTTCACCCCCCTTCTGGGGACGAGCCAGGAGATTAAGTTCTCATGCAACATTGTTTTCTTATTAATTCTGAATTAATTACTTTGATTTATTTCCTTATATTGATTATTTGTCCCTTTTGTATATGAATATATACACACAAATTCAAATTCTCCAGGAATATTCTTTTATGCCAATCTCTAAATATATTCTGAATTTATTTATAGTCTATTTGAATTTCAAACCTTGTGTGCTAGAATTTACGCACAACTTGTTTTATTAATATCTTTTACATACAGACTCTGTTTTTAGTCAATAAAATATGAAAACGGATTATAATCTTTCCACAAACGCTATAACAATACTTTCATGGCCCAATTACCAATTATCCAAAACTCCATTTTTATCCCATTAATTTATTACTGATTATTATTATTTATTTTAATTAAATTACCTTATGTCTCTTTAGGTTTATTTTACAACATGTTACATTCTCCCCTTATAAGATATTTTGTTCCGAAATCTTTTGATGGGGCGAAAAACACAACTCGCTCTAAACAACCATGTTGTACACCCATGTTATTTTATAAGCATCCATAATCATCAACAAATCATAGTGATTATGAACTGCAGACTTGCTAAAGTGAGCTCAGTAATAGCATGTATGTGTAGTAAGTAATGTTATATGTATGCAAAACACCATAATATGCATATAATTTTATATGAGTGCACGGTGCATTTGTGTTGCAACCATCTCCTACCATCCAATCTAGCAACCACAATGCAGCATAAATGGAAATTTGAGAGGAAATAATTACCGGAGAAAAGCTCTGGAAGAGTTTGTCTAATTTTCTCCTTAGTTTCCCAAGTGATTTCCATAGGGTCACCTCTCCATTATACTCGGGCTAGGAGAATAGATTTGCTGCGAAGTCTTTTGATTTCGTGCTCTAAGATTTTCGCAGTGGCACTGGGCACCCTAAAATCTAACCCGAAGCTCCCTAAGTCCCCAATATCATCTAGCTCGAGTCTGATGGGTGAATCGTGAAGGCATCTCCGAAGATGAGAAACATGTAAACCATTATGGACCCCCGATAAGCGCTCGGAAAGATCCACATGATAAGCCATTTTCCTAACCCTATCCACAATCCTAAATGGCCCAATAAATTGGGGAATTAACTTCCTGGTCTTTCCAAACAAGACTGTCTTCCTAAGAGAAAAAACGTTAACAAATAACAAATCTCCAATGCTAAATTTAAGTCCTTCCTCGTTCTATCCGCATATGACTTCTTCTAGTCTTGGGTTGCCTTTATTTTTTGTCGAATTAAAGCAATAATCTCCATAGACTCACGTATAAGGTTGGGTTGAGTAAAATCTTGTCAGTAGTTTCCCACCAACATGTAAGTGATTCGCCTGGTCGCCCATACAAAGCCTCGTAATGAGGCATACAAATCATCACTTGGTAACTATTTTTATATGTAAACTCTACCAATGTAAGTGCGACACCCCACATCCGTTAATGTCACTCACTAAGGGAATGCATTAAGTTTCGTGAAGCGCTATAGGTAAACAGACACAGAATAATTACAAGACAGATATAAATAAGGCAGCAGTGGAAATTTTAAATTTTTACTTCAACCACAAAACATAATACCGTGGTTCACAATTTCATAAGTCATAAAAACCATTGCAATAAAATAACTTCTGTCTTGCTTCATCAGAGTACATAAAATAAAAAGCATCATTCCCCCAATTAAAAGAGTTAAGCCATAGTAGAGACAAGACCTTGAGCCATACTTCAGAAGTCGCTCCTAGCAAGATGATATTTGAATCCAGATTAAGTCTAAGTGTTTCCTCCATAAGAACCTGGGGGGAAAACGGAAGAAAGAAGGAGAAACAATAAGGTCAGACATAAAGTCTAACGAGTCTAGTTACTTTTAGCTAGTAGATAAATAAAAGCAACATGATAAGCATATAAAGTGGATAAGAGAGATCACTACATAAATGGCAGGTATGAAAAGGTAAGCAAGTTAAGGTGTATGTTCCTCACTAGTGATTACTCTGCATTATTACTAGTATAACTGAAATGAGATGATCCCTTCCACAATAAATTGGTAGGCTTAGGTCATACGTCCAAGTATACCCTAACCCCTACCCTAATCGATTGGCTCCCTACTCCATAGATATCATGTGTTGTCCCCATAGTAGGAGGTATCACTTCCTAAAGTGGCAACCCAAGATGTGCACAACCATATCTACTGGTGTCACAGATGTCTTAGCCCCCTCTGCCCGGCCCATGCACGCATATGTCCCCTGTCGGTTTGCTCCGCCCACACCGTCCGTCTCGTTTGGATCTCTTACAATCAATCAGTAAGCGTGCCCCTTCTACGCATAGTACGGAGTTCTTTACTTGATACCAATTCTGGATTACTGACTGAAATGGGTCCCACACAATATGCTACAAGCTCTCCCCCTTGTCTTGTATCCCCACTAGGTTTTCCATTGACTATGTATACCCTTAGGTGTCTTTAATTACATAGCCCTATACCAGTTATGCTTACCCTAAAGGGTGTCTTTAATTACATAACTTCATTACATTATCTATCAGTTATGTATACCACTAGGTGTCTTTAATTACATAACCTTATTACATTATCTACCGGTTATGTATACCACTAGGTGTCTTTAATTACATAACCTTATTGGGTTAAGTTCATGGGCCTATATGTAAATATTACCCACTCCCTCTAATTTACTTAACCCACCCACTACCTATCCAATTTCACTTAACGCTAGCTTAAGTTTATAGTCATACAATATTTATGGATTAAATTATGTTAAGTATTCCAATTTTTTACCATGTCCATTTATGGTTTTATAATGGGCTGGATCTCCCACATTAGGCCTACAACATGTGGATGCTGGTGTAAAGACCCGTAACTTCCCCGTAAAGGAAAGCGTCGGATAGTTCGAGAACAAACCACAACATAACGCATACAGAAGAACATTTCATTGTATATTACAACAATGCATCAGATTACAAGAATATACAGAGTATAAATGAAAATTACACAGAAATATCAGAGATTTAAATTACATTTAAATACATCGCAGCGGAAAATAATACAATAAACAACTAGAAGAGATATACGGATACAAAGCTTTCCGGATATCGTTCCAGCTGTAAACCAGGATCCTGTGAATATAAATCTGCAAAACCAAAACTACTAGCTGCCCGTGTCAAAATAAGGGCACCCAGAGTTTAGGTTAAAACAATAAACTCCAGGTCAGTCATGTGACTGGTGTGAGAACTAAAACAGTTATTAATCTTTGATTTTAAAACATTAGGTAAATCAAGGGACCACGCCGCTAACGCGGAACGGGTTTCCTCCCAAGAATACCAGTGCATAAAACAAACAGCGCAATGCTAAATAAGGAAAAATGAAGCTGTTATAAGACCCAGGTCCTATCACACAATGCAACGCAAGCCGGGGGATAGGGTTTTCCCTTATAACAGCCAAAGAATGCTTGATACGTTTAAAACAAATCATTTGATACTATTATAAGTGCATAGTGTATAAAACAATTTCAAATCATAAGTATCAATCATAGGCGACATGAGCGTCCCATGCCACTATGTCACCATATATAGGTTTACAAATAAAACCGCAAAGTCACGTATTTGGAAATTGGATTTCCATCTATGAACCGAGGCAAAAGATAGTCCTCAACCGATTCGAGACAATCTAGCCCATGTCTCCGGAGCAGCCGCAACTGCCCCTTGGATCCTCAGGGCCGGTCCACCGATGTGGATTATAGTGCCTGAGCAATACGTTTCTCCGCCCTTTGGGGCGTAAGTCTGGTCCGTCAGCCGACCAGAATGCATTCGGCCGAAACCGATATAACCGAGGCGCCTCGCAACAGCAACAACCACATAAGTCAAACTCGTCAGGGCGTGTAAAACCACTGACGCCACTTCTAGCTAGAAAGAAACGCATGCCCTCCCTGACGTCCGTCTCCCGTTTTTGGTTCATACCTGGTGTGAAACACGCGAGGTAAACGTTACACAAAGCTACGCCACAAAGGCCGTGCTTTGATCATCACCACAAGACTTTGCTTTTCAACAGAAGCCTCGATCAATTGCCACTTAGGCATGCCACACAGGCAATTCACTCCATCCGTTTGATATCCATCAATATATAACCCCTGAGCTCGTACGTCTCAGAGAAGGGCGTTAAGCAAGAGAATAAATTCTCCGCCGCCAAACAGATATATATTTAATAGAAATCAATCACACAGACTAAAATCCAATGTCAGACACACAGTCCATTTACAAGTCCGTTCTGGGGTTGAACGAAACCGGAGGCACCTAGTACCCCGCATATCCATCGATCTCCAAGTACGTCTGGACGATCACTAACTGTTTCCATCTTCTTGGGTGTACAGCCCAATCAAGATCATCAGTTATCACCCAAACGACGTGAAGACCTCCGGTCTTCGACCATCGTCTTCATCTTCGACTTATCGTCGCATCAGTTATTCAGAATGGGATAAACCCGGTCTTTCCGAATAACTCGCGTATATTTTAAATAAGTGTTACACAAACACAACATACGCCTCATTCCAATTCATTAGTCACTAACCGTAAATTAATCAAGAGAATAATTCCCCAAATATTAACCTCGAAGGCCGAAACCAACATCAGATCAATACCCAGAAAACCATTCTGCTTGGCCAACCGACAGTTAGTTTCTAAATTTCACATTCATAGGGAAAGGTTCCCATTAATTTTATCCAAGATAAATTCCTTGAATTTATATTTGAATCTCAATTCGAACTAGTCGGGATTAGCGAACCTTACCGAAGTAATCATTTGTTTTAATTTCCCAATCCCAACCTATTCATCCCATGAAGTAAAACTGGTAATACTTCATATCTAACACCACAGTGTTATCGGTAAATTCAATTACCATTTCACGTTCAAATCTAATTAAAGATTTAACTATCGCCTGGAGCAAAACTGGTGATACTCCATTTTCGATCATTTCAATCTAATTAAAGATTCATTAAAACTCCACTTAGTTTTAATCGTTAACTGGGTTAAAGAATCTGTGTCATTTAAAACACGGTTCACGATAAACCCAAAATCACATTCATCAATTATCGGGTTAAAGAACAAGTGTTGTTTAAAACACTGTTCACGATAAACCCAAAAATCAATATCAATTCAATTCCAATTAAATATTATTTAATTGGTACACTTCATTAAATCTAAATAAAAAGATTTAATCTTTTCTCAGCTGGGTTCAAGAACAGTGTTAGTGAAGACACCATTCACGACAAACCCAAATCACATTTGATATTAAATACAAGGCTCTGAATAGAAAATATCCCGGCTTATATTCAATATCAAATTCTACGATTAACAAATGTCGTATTGGAAATAACGATATAAATATATATATCTTTCAAATTTCCGTAACAACATCTGTATAATCACGAATTCCAACATCGAAATATTCCGAAGACAATTTCGATTCAAATCCACTCCAATGCAATCATTGGAAATTTTGGTTATTTTAAAAACCCTTTTTCAAATTCAATTTATTTATTTAAAAATAAATAGAATTATATTTCTAGTTCAAAACTAGTTCATTTCGATAAAAATCTATTTTTATCTTTTCAAATATGGAGTTTTTCATCCCAATTCTTCACAAATCATTTCTTATGATTTTACACAAATTATTACTATTTTTAATAATTTTATCAAGGCCCGTACAGTCGATTTCCATCAATGGCCATCGAACTGCACTTACAGCGACCTTTTTCGAATTTGATTTGGACGTATCTCCAAATCCAACCGTTAGATTTCAAATTTCTAATATTCGTTAGAAAGCTCTTTTCGATACGAACCCAACGGTTCCGGTTTTAGGAGAATCCGACGGTCGGATCTCCCGTAATGTCCGTTTGAAATAAATGGTCGAAATTCACGAACTGCCGCGGCGCGGCGCGTTCTATTCAGGCCATTATATTATATATATATAATATATACTTCGTCGATTTTCTATTCAAAACGAATTATATAAATAGTTTTAAAATTCGTTTCAAAATCTATTTCAACTTCCATTTCAATTCAAAGCAAAATTGAATTCTTCTTTATAAATTCGTTTCAAAGTTCATTTCTATTCAATTCAAATTTCAATTCAATTTGAATTCATTTCAATCCACTTTCAATTCAATTTGAATTCGTTTTCAATTCAATTTATTTCGAAATCGTTTTCAATTCAATTCATTTCGAAATCGTTTTCAATTCAATTCATTTCGAAATCGTTTTCAATTCAATTCATTTCGAAATCGTTTTCAATTCAATTTATTTCGAAATCGTTTTCAATTCATTTCATTTCAAAATCGTTTTCAATTCAATTTATTTCGAAATCGTTTTCAATTCATTTCATTTCGAAATCGTTTTCAATTCAATTCGAAATCGTTTTCAATTCAATTCATTTCGAAATCGTTTTCAATTCAATTCATTTCGAAATCGTTTTCAATTCAATTTATTTCGAAATCGTTTTCAATTCATTTCATTTCGAAATCGTTTTCAATTCAATTTATTTCGAAATCGTTTTCAATTCATTTCATTTCGAAATCGTTTTCAATTCATTTCGAAATGAATAAAATCGATATAAATATCGTTCACGTCAAAATGGCGTCAAACTAATCAACACGGCTTCATAAATCTCTATTTTCAAATATTCTATTTCAAATGTTTCTTTATTCAAAAATAGTTGTTATTATCAAAATATTTCGTTCAACACATGACCAATCTCAATGAATGAGTACTGTCAACACATGAACTTTTATTTTATAATATTCTTTATTTTCTAAATTGGAATGAGGCCCAATCAATCACCATATAATTTTAATTATATGGATTTTCATACAACACATGTATATAATAGCATTGAAAAATAATCAACCATCAACCAAAGTGCACTACACTGTATAAGCATCAAATATAGATATTCCACGCTTATAACAGCCTGTCAACCAATCGATCGACATATTTAATCAATCAGGATGAGTGAACTTCAAATTTCATCCTAACACCCGTGTGGGGTTTCAAACAATCAAACACATATTTTATTTGTGCAGTTGGGCGATGTGTGAAATTTATCGTCCCTATCGATGTCATTCAAATAAGTGTACATAAACAAACCGTCCGGTTTGTAAATGAATATTTTATTTTATTCACTTTCACTATATTCATATTCACGTTAAAAATTATATTTTTAACGATGCAACATTTTATTCCAACCTATGAATTTCTATTCAATTCATTTATTAAATAAAATGATATTTTTATTTTTCTAACATATTTTAGAAAATTTCGGCGGCATAACGGCACTATACTAGAAACGGGACGAGGCCTAGCCTTATCCCCGGTCTAGTGAAGGCCCACGCCATTCACACATCAATCAAATCAATTCGTTATGCAAACCACAAAATTTGGAGTAAGGGTCTAACCTAGCCTTACTCCTTCGCCTTATAACGGCACACGTCTAATCCTAACCAATTTATCGATTCGATTTTTCACACCACAAACCACATTCAAACCAATATCACAATCAATAACCAAACAGCCAAACAAACAAGTCCATGGTCTGTGGACGATTGTGTCGGGTGCTACTAAGCACCGTCTGCATCCTAGTATATATATATATAACTAGAAATAAAATTGAAAGGTGAGAAATTCTCACCGATAGCTATCCAATCATCTTGACTCTTCTTTGATATAAATCTTCTTCGTTCTCGCCTTCGTTGTCCGCTTTCACCACCTATGTAAAAATCGAATTTTTACTTCGCTGTTCAATATTTAAAAATCGAATTTTTACTCCGCTATTCAATATTTAAAAATCGAATTTTTACTTCGCTATTCAATATTTAAAAATCGAATTTTTAGTTCGCTATTCAATATATAAAAATCGAATTTTTAGTTCGCTATTTAATATAGAAAAATCGAATTTTTAGTTCGCTATTCAATATAGAAAAATCGAATTTTTAGTTCGCTACTCAATATATAAAAATCGAATTTTTAGTTCGCTATTCAACATATAAAAATCGAATTTTTAGTTCGCTATTCAATATAGAAAAATCGAATTTTTAGTTCGCTATTCAATATATAAAAATCGAATTTTTAGTTCGCTATTCAATATATAAAAATCGAATTTTTAGTTCGCTATTCAACATATAAAAATCGAATTTTTAGTTCGCTATTCAACATATAAAAATCAGATTTTTCATTCGAAGTTCAACATATAAAAATTAGATTTTTCATTCGAAGTTCAACATATAAAAATTAGATTTTTCATTCGAAGTTCAACATATAGAAATTAGATTTTTCATTCGAAGTTCAACATATAAAAATTAGATTTTTCATTCGAAGTTCAACATATAGAAATTAGATTTTTCATTCGAAGTTCAACATATAGAAATTAGATTTTTCATTCGAAGTTCAACATATAAAAATTAGATTTTTCATTCGAAGTTCAACATATAGAAATTAGATTTTTCATTCGAAGTTCAACATATAAAAATTAGATTTTTCATTCGAAGTTCAACATATAGAAATTAGATTTTTCATTCGAAGTTCAACATATAAAAATATGGTTTTTACTTTTGCTTTCAACATATAAAAATATGGTTTTTACTTTTGCTTTCAACATATAAAAATATGGTTTTTACTTTTGCAAGTTCAAATCTTTTTCTACCAAAAGATTAAACTTTTTTCCTATTTTAAAGTTCAAAATATAATCAGTTTTTCTCTTTCATAAAAATGCAGTTTTTATCTTTTTAGAAAAAAAACAGTTTTTAAAATCTTTTTAAAAAAAATCCAATTTTAAAGTTCTAACAAATCAGTTTTTTTTCTCTTTCATAAAAATGCAGTTTTTATCTTTTTAGAAAAAAAACAGTTTTTGAAATATAAAAATCAGTTTTTTTTTTACCTTTAACCCTAATTAAAATATAAAACAAAAATAGAATATTAATAATAAAACTTACAGGGGGCTCGGGGATGGTTGGTGGCGCGCTAGGGAGGGGTTGTCGGCCTTCAGGTGGGAGGCGCGGAGGTAGCAGGGGGGGGGGGGGGGAGTGCGGTGCTCGAAATGGTCGGGGGGGGGGGCTCTGTGGCTAGCCGATCGAAGAGGGGTCTGAGGGGGGGGGCTCTGTGGCTACTGGCGGCGCGGTGGTCTCGAGGGGGGGGGGGGCGGCGGCGGCTCCCTGGGCGCGGCGGCGCTGCTGCGCTCCTCCCTTCTTCTTCTTTTTTTTTTATTTTATTTTTCTGAAAAATGAATTTGATCGGGGGGGGGGGGGCAGCGTATATAGAGGAGAAAGATATATATATTTTTTTATTATTATTAATTTATTTATTTATTTTATCCTAAAGAGTTGACTTTCACATACGACCTCGAAACGAGGCCCACCGCCTGTCGTCCATAGCGTTTTACCCCCATTCCGAACACAATGGGATATGTATCGCAAGCTGATTTGATCGTTACAATCAGTTTCCTTTCGAATTTACATTTAAATCACTATATTGAATTTTAAACGCACATTTCAAATTACCGGGGTCACATACTAACTAGAAAAATTCCAGAAAAATATTTTCTAGCTTCGTATTGACGATACGGTCCTAATGAAACTAATTTCGTCGAATTCTGAGACCGTTTGAAAAATGGCCAATTTCCAGTCGATTAAAATCAACTGAAACTGGTCAAACGCGTTTTCCTTTGCCACGCTCACATATTGATTCGAAAAATTATGAAATTTGAAACCTAGCAATAACTTTACACCACGGACCCAACAAAAGTGGTTTCGTCGAAATCCGAGGTCGTTTGCAAAATGCCCATTTTTAAGGGCCTGAATTCCATAGCGACTATTCAGAATTTTGAACTGGACATATCTTTTTATTCCCGCTATAAAATCTCAATTATTCGGATTCGTTAGAAAGATATCATCAATTAGATCTCATTATTTTTGGTTTCACTAAAATCCGGATTGTTTTGCACCCGGTACATTCAATTAAAGTTTGAAATCGAATTATCGAACTACCGCGCCATTTTCAATTCTATTTATAAATATATATAAATATTTATATTCTAACGACGACGCGTATAATATATACGTTCGAATTCTATTCAAAATAAATTTCTCGTCGATTTTATTTAAAATAATTCATTTTAAATAATCAAAATTCGCTAAAATAGCCAAAATAAAAATTTTAAACTGGCCCAGATTTTACGGGTTGTTACAATCTCCCCCACTTAAAACTTTTCGTCCCCGAAAAGGAAAAAAAGTCGAAAGTGGTTTGATTATTCAACTCTACGTTCGATCCGGCTTCCATTCTCCAACTTTTCAGTTTCTGAGAATTTTCAAAATTTCAAAAATTTGGCTAACACCCTAAATTTTCGAAAAATTTCGCCATAACCTCCCCTGCACCGGGAGCATCGGGGAATTTCAAATAGCTTCCCCGGTCCTTCAGATCTCAAAAAGAAAAAGAAAAAGCCAAGCGGCTAGCCAATAGGCTCACAAAATCATCATCACCCAAACAAAACAGGAAATTATGTAGTAAACATGTACCTATTTGTCGGGCAAACAAATTTTATTCTCTGGCTCTAGCCTCCTTGCTATGACCTGTTCAATATAAGCACATGCATATGCAAGAAAATGCGACCAAATTTCAATACAATTCAATATGTGATTCAATTAGGCTAAATGGCTAAGAATTAGCAAACAAATAAATAAACAACACAACATCAATCAATTAGTGAATTATCATTTGAAATTCATAACTTTGATACATATACAAAAATCAGATTTTTGATGCCAAATCACAACAATAAGCCCTATCAAATTTTGGTTCTCACACCAGTCAATAGGAAATATATAGAAATCACACCTTCGACACTCGAATATAAATGCTGATGATGATGCACCATCATCAGGATCATCCCCGAGTGACTAGAGTGTGGTTCTGTATCTATCCAGTATATTAAAACTTCGAATATACGTTTGCAAGGCGTATATGCAAATTCTTTATATACTGGACTGTCCAAATCAATATGAATAAATAATCAACTACGAACAATTGATTTAAATTTTCAAAACAAAATTGGTTTTATTTTAAAAATATACTCTTCACACTCATTCTAGGATACTACTGATCCCATCTCTAACGAGTCATTCTAATTGGATATTGCTAATCCAATATCTGATGAATTCTTTCGTATGTTTCTAATGTGTCTTATTCTCTAGCTTTGTAAACCAAAGCTCTGATACCACGTGTAAAGACCCGTAACTTCCCCGTAAAGGAAAGCGTCGGATAGTTCGAGAACAAACCACAACAGAACGCATACAGAAGAACATTTCATTGTATATTACAACAATGCATCAGATTACAAGAATATACAGAGTATAAATGAAAATTACACAGAAATATCAGAGATTTAAATTACATTTAAATACATCGCAGCGGAAAATAATACAATAAACAACTAGAAGAGATATACGGATACAAAGCTTTCCGGATATCGTTCCAGCTGTAAACCAGGATCCTGTGAATATAAATCTGCAAAACCAAAACTACTAGCTGCCCGTGTCAAAATAAGGGCACCCAGAGTTTAGGTTAAAACAATAAACTCCAGGTCAGTCATGTGACTGGTGTGAGAACTAAAACAGTTATTAATCTTTGATTTTAAAACATTAGGTAAATCAAGGGACCACGCCGCTAACGCGGAACGGGTTTCCTCCCAAGAATACCAGTGCATAAAACAAACAGCGCAATGCTAAATAAGGAAAAATGAAGCTGTTATAAGACCCAGGTCCTATCACACAATGCAACGCAAGCCGGGGGATAGGGTTTTCCCTTATAACAGCCAAAGAATGCTTGATACGTTTAAAACAAATCATTTGATACTATTATAAGTGCATAGTGTATAAAACAACTTCAAATCATAAGTATCAATCATAGGCGACATGAGCGTCCCATGCCACTATGTCACCATATATAGGTTTACAAATAAAACCGCAAAGTCACGTATTTGGAAATTGGATTTCCATCTATGAACCGAGGCAAAAGATAGTCCTCAACCGATTCGAGACAATCTAGCCCATGTCTCCGGAGCAGCCGCAACTGCCCCTTGGATCCTCAGGGCCGGTCCACCGATGTGGATTATAGTGCCTGAGCAATACGTTTCTCCGCCCTTTGGGGCGTAAGTCTGGTCCGTCAGCCGACCAGAATGCATTCGGCCGAAACCGATATAACCGAGGCGCCTCGCAACAGCAACAACCACATAAGTCAAACTCGTCAGGGCGTGTAAAACCACTGACGCCACTTCTAGCTAGAAAGAAACGCATGCCCTCCCTGACGTCCGTCTCCCGTTTTTGGTTCATACCTGGTGTGAAACACGCGAGGTAAACGTTACACAAAGCTACGCCACAAAGGCCGTGCTTTGATCATCACCACAAGACTTTGCTTTTCAACAGAAGCCTCGATCAATTGCCACTTAGGCATGCCACACAGGCAATTCACTCCATCCGTTTGATATCCATCAATATATAACCCCTGAGCTCGTACGTCTCAGAGAAGGGCGTTAAGCAAGAGAATAAATTCTCCGCCGCCAAACAGATATATATTTAATAGAAATCAATCACACAGACTAAAATCCAATGTCAGACACACAGTCCATTTACAAGTCCGTTCTGGGGTTGAACGAAACCGGAGGCACCTAGTACCCCGCATATCCATCGATCTCCAAGTACGTCTGGACGATCACTAACTGTTTCCATCTTCTTGGGTGTACAGCCCAATCAAGATCATCAGTTATCACCCAAACGACGTGAAGACCTCCGGTCTTCGACCATCGTCTTCATCTTCGACTTATCGTCGCATCAGTTATTCAGAATGGGATAAACCCGGTCTTTCCGAATAACTCGCGTATATTTTAAATAAGTGTTACACAAACACAACATACGCCTCATTCCAATTCATTAGTCACTAACCGTAAATTAATCAAGAGAATAATTCCCCAAATATTAACCTCGAAGGCCGAAACCAACATCAGATCAATACCCAGAAAACCATTCTGCTTGGCCAACCGACAGTTAGTTTCTAAATTTCACATTCATAGGGAAAGGTTCCCATTAATTTTATCCAAGATAAATTCCTTGAATTTATATTTGAATCTCAATTCGAACTAGTCGGGATTAGCGAACCTTACCGAAGTAATCATTTGTTTTAATTTCCCAATCCCAACCTATTCATCCCATGAAGTAAAACTGGTAATACTTCATATCTAACACCACAGTGTTATCGGTAAATTCAATTACCATTTCACGTTCAAATCTAATTAAAGATTTAACTATCGCCTGGAGCAAAACTGGTGATACTCCATTTTCGATCATTTCAATCTAATTAAAGATTCATTAAAACTCCACTTAGTTTTAATCGTTAACTGGGTTAAAGAATCTGTGTCATTTAAAACACGGTTCACGATAAACCCAAAATCACATTCATCAATTATCGGGTTAAAGAACAAGTGTTGTTTAAAACACTGTTCACGATAAACCCAAAAATCAATATCAATTCAATTCCAATTAAATATTATTTAATTGGTACACTTCATTAAATCTAAATAAAAAGATTTAATCTTTTCTCAGCTGGGTTCAAGAACAGTGTTAGTGAAGACACCATTCACGACAAACCCAAATCACATTTGATATTAAATACAAGGCTCTGAATAGAAAATATCCCGGCTTATATTCAATATCAAATTCTACGATTAACAAATGTCGTATTGGAAATAACGATATAAATATATATATCTTTCAAATTTCCGTAACAACATCTGTATAATCACGAATTCCAACATCGAAATATTCCGAAGACAATTTCGATTCAAATCCACTCCAATGCAATCATTGGAAATTTTGGTTATTTTAAAAACCCTTTTTCAAATTCAATTTATTTATTTAAAAATAAATAGAATTATATTTCTAGTTCAAAACTAGTTCATTTCGATAAAAATCTATTTTTATCTTTTCAAATATGGAGTTTTTCATCCCAATTCTTCACAAATCATTTCTTATGATTTTACACTAATTATTACTATTTTTAATAATTTTATCAAGGCCCGTACAGTCGATTTCCATCAATGGCCATCGAACTGCACTTACAGCGACCTTTTTCGAATTTGATTTGGACGTATCTCCAAATCCAACCGTTAGATTTCAAATTTCTAATATTCGTTAGAAAGCTCTTTTCGATACGAACCCAACGGTTCCGGTTTTAGGAGAATCCGACGGTCGGATCTCCCGTAATGTCCGTTTGAAATAAATGGTCGAAATTCACGAACTGCCGCGGCGCGGCGCGTTCTATTCAGGCCATTATATTATATATATATAATATATACTTCGTCGATTTTCTATTCAAAACGAATTATATAAATAGTTTTAAAATTCGTTTCAAAATCTATTTCAACTTCCATTTCAATTCAAAGCAAAATTGAATTCTTCTTTATAAATTCGTTTCAAAGTTCATTTCTATTCAATTCAAATTTCAATTCAATTTGAATTCATTTCAATCCACTTTCAATTCAATTTGAATTCGTTTTCAATTCAATTTATTTCGAAATCGTTTTCAATTCAATTCATTTCGAAATCGTTTTCAATTCAATTCATTTCGAAATCGTTTTCAATTCAATTCATTTCGAAATCGTTTTCAATTCAATTTATTTCGAAATCGTTTTCAATTCATTTCATTTCGAAATCGTTTTCAATTCAATTTATTTCGAAATCGTTTTCAATTCATTTCATTTCGAAATCGTTTTCAATTCAATTCGAAATCGTTTTCAATTCAATTCATTTCGAAATCGTTTTCAATTCAATTCATTTCGAAATCGTTTTCAATTCAATTTATTTCGAAATCGTTTTCAATTCATTTCATTTCGAAATCGTTTTCAATTCAATTTATTTCGAAATCGTTTTCAATTCATTTCATTTCGAAATCGTTTTCAATTCATTTCGAAATGAATAAAATCGATATAAATATCGTTCACGTCAAAATGGCGTCAAACTAATCAACACGGCTTCATAAATCTCTATTTTCAAATATTCTATTTCAAATGTTTCTTTATTCAAAAATAGTTGTTATTATCAAAATATTTCGTTCAACACATGACCAATCTCAATGAATGAGTACTGTCAACACATGAACTTTTATTTTATAATATTCTTTATTTTCTAAATTGGAATGAGGCCCAATCAATCACCATATAATTTTAATTATATGGATTTTCATACAACACATGTATATAATAGCATTGAAAAATAATCAACCATCAACCAAAGTGCACTACACTGTATAAGCATCAAATATAGATATTCCACGCTTATAACAGCCTGTCAACCAATCGATCGACATATTTAATCAATCAGGATGAGTGAACTTCAAATTTCATCCTAACACCCGTGTGGGGTTTCAAACAATCAAACACATATTTTATTTGTGCAGTTGGGCGATGTGTGAAATTTATCGTCCCAATCGATGTCATTCAAATAAGTGTACATAAACAAACCGTCCGGTTTGTAAATGAATATTTTATTTTATTCACTTTCACTATATTCATATTCACGTTAAAAATTATATTTTTAACGATGCAACATTTTATTCCAACCTATGAATTTCTATTCAATTCATTTATTAAATAAAATGATATTTTTATTTTTCTAACATATTTTAGAAAATTTCGGCGGCATAACGGCACTATACTAGAAACGGGACGAGGCCTAGCCTTATCCCCGGTCTAGTGAAGGCCCACGCCATTCACACATCAATCAAATCAATTCGTTATGCAAACCACAAAATTTGGAGTAAGGGTCTAACCTAGCCTTACTCCTTCGCCTTATAACGGCGCACGTCTAATCCTAACCAATTTATCGATTCGATTTTTCACACCACAAACCACATTCAAACCAATATCACAATCAATAACCAAACAGCCAAACAAACAAGTCCATGGTCTGTGGACGATTGTGTCGGGTGCTACTAAGCACCGTCTGCATCCTAGTATATATATATATAACTAGAAATAAAATTGAAAGGTGAGAAATTCTCACCGATAGCTATCCAATCATCTTGACTCTTCTTTGATATAAATCTTCTTCGTTCTCGCCTTCGTTGTCCGCTTTCACCACCTATGTAAAAATCGAATTTTTACTTCGCTGTTCAATATTTAAAAATCGAATTTTTACTCCGCTATTCAATATTTAAAAATCGAATTTTTACTTCGCTATTCAATATTTAAAAATCGAATTTTTAGTTCGCTATTCAATATATAAAAATCGAATTTTTAGTTCGCTATTTAATATAGAAAAATCGAATTTTTAGTTCGCTATTCAATATAGAAAAATCGAATTTTTAGTTCGCTATTCAATATATAAAAATCGAATTTTTAGTTCGCTATTCAACATATAAAAATCGAATTTTTAGTTCGCTATTCAATATAGAAAAATCGAATTTTTAGTTCGCTATTCAATATATAAAAATCGAATTTTTAGTTCGCTATTCAATATATAAAAATCGAATTTTTAGTTCGCTATTCAACATATAAAAATCGAATTTTTAGTTCGCTATTCAACATATAAAAATCAGATTTTTCATTCGAAGTTCAACATATAAAAATTAGATTTTTCATTCGAAGTTCAACATATAAAAATTAGATTTTTCATTCGAAGTTCAACATATAGAAATTAGATTTTTCATTCGAAGTTCAACATATAAAAATTAGATTTTTCATTCGAAGTTCAACATATAGAAATTAGATTTTTCATTCGAAGTTCAACATATAGAAATTAGATTTTTCATTCGAAGTTCAACATATAAAAATTAGATTTTTCATTCGAAGTTCAACATATAGAAATTAGATTTTTCATTCGAAGTTCAACATATAAAAATTAGATTTTTCATTCGAAGTTCAACATATAGAAATTAGATTTTTCATTCGAAGTTCAACATATAAAAATATGGTTTTTACTTTTGCTTTCAACATATAAAAATATGGTTTTTACTTTTGCTTTCAACATATAAAAATATGGTTTTTACTTTTGCAAGTTCAAATCTTTTTCTACCAAAAGATTAAACTTTTTTCCTATTTTAAAGTTCAAAATATAATCAGTTTTTCTCTTTCATAAAAATGCAGTTTTTATCTTTTTAGAAAAAAAACAGTTTTTAAAATCTTTTTAAAAAAAATCCAATTTTAAAGTTCTAACAAATCAGTTTTTTTTCTCTTTCATAAAAATGCAGTTTTTATCTTTTTAGAAAAAAAACAGTTTTTGAAATATAAAAATCAGTTTTTTTTTTACCTTTAACCCTAATTAAAATATAAAACAAAAATAGAATATTAATAATAAAACTTACAGGGGGCTCGGGGATGGTTGGTGGCGCGCTAGGGAGGGGTTGTCGGCCTTCAGGTGGGAGGCGCGGAGGTAGCAGAGGGGGGGGGGGAGTGCGGTGCTCGAAATGGTCGGGGGGGGGGGGGGCTCTGTGGCTAGCCGATCGAAGAGGGGTCTGAGGGGGGGGGGCTCTGTGGCTACTGGCGGCGCGGTGGTCTCGAGGGGGGGGGGGGGCGGCGGCTCCCTGGGCGCGGCGGCGCTGCTGCGCTCCTCCCTTCTTCTTTTTTTTTTTATTTTATTTTTCTGAAAAATGAATTTGATCGGGGGGGGGGGGGGGGGCAGCGTATATAGAGGAGAAAGATATATTTTTTTTTTATTATTATTAATTAATTTATTTATTTTATCCTAAAGAGTTGACTTTCACATACGACCTCGAAACGAGGCCCACCGCCTGTCGTCCATAGCGTTTTACCCCCATTCCGAACACAATGGGATATGTATCGCAAGCTGATTTGATCGTTACAATCAGTTTCCTTTCGAATTTACATTTAAATCACTATATTGAATTTTAAACGCACATTTCAAATTACCGGGGTCACATACTAACTAGAAAAATTCCAGAAAAATATTTTCTAGCTTCGTATTGACGATACGGTCCTAATGAAACTAATTTCGTCGAATTCTGAGACCGTTTGAAAAATGGCCAATTTCCAGTCGATTAAAATCAACTAAAACTGGTCAAACGCGTTTTCCTTTGCCACGCTCACATATTGATTCGAAAAATTATGAAATTTGAAACCTAGCAATAACTTTACACCACGGACCCAACAAAAGTGGTTTCGTCGAAATCCGAGGTCGTTTGCAAAATGCCCATTTTTAAGGGCCTGAATTCCATAGCGACTATTCAGAATTTTGAACTGGACATATCTTTTTATTCCCGCTATAAAATCTCGATTATTCGGATTCGTTAGAAAGATATCATCAATTAGATCCCATTATTTTTGGTTTCACTAAAATCCGGATTGTTTTGCACCCGGTACATTCAATTAAAGTTTGAAATCGAATTATCGAACTACCGCGCCATTTTCAATTCTATTTATAAATATATATAAATATTTATATTCTAACGACGACGCGTATAATATATACGTTCGAATTCTATTCAAAATAAATTTCTCGTCGATTTTATTTAAAATAATTCATTTTAAATAATCAAAATTCGCTAAAATAGCCAAAATAAAAATTTTAAACTGGCCCAGATTTTACGGGTTGTTACAGCTGGATATGCCGGTCGGGTCCGGGCAGTCTTATTCCATAGTTGGGCCTAACCTCGTGCCTTAGCTCAATTCGTATTTGAATACTTAGACCTCCCACATTAGGTTCAACATTAGTGGTTGCTGGATATGCTGGTCGGGTCCGGGCAGACTTCCACCACTAATGTAACCTAACCTCGTGTCATAAGTACAATTTACAATTCCTAATTGTAAATTACTAAAAATTCCAAATTAATCCAAATCTACCTATGTCATTATAGGTAACTATTTCTATGTTTTCCCCATTTGAATTGCATGTCCCGTTTCATATAAATATTACATAAATTATGCCAATTATAATCCCTTTTTCCCTATTTCCTCTCTAACGTATTTGTATGTATTTTGGTGGCATCTAGGCTATAAAGTAGCCTAGCTACAACAACGAAAAGGGAATATGACGAAGGTGATAGTTTCAACATATCTTGGAACATAAACATAAACTGGTATGATAACAAGGTGAATGGTCATGTAATCATCATGGCAAGGTAGGCATAAAAGCGATGAACTTGAAGCAACTATGATGTCAATGCAACATAATGAGATCTAAATTAACCCTAAGGTGTCCAGTTATTTAGATCTAGTATAATTAGGGTGACATAGTAACATGTTTAGATCTAAAGATGGATTCACATGTCAAGTTTACAACATATCTCACTAGATCACAATATGGCAGGTGAAAGGTGATTAACATAAAGATCTAGATCTAAGCAATGTTACAACTGTCCAAATTAATAGATGAACATCCACCATAACATGGTTACAAGTCAAGATCCACATAGGCAACATAATCGAATAACCACAATTTTATTAGATCTAGGAAAATAGATCTGTCATGATATAGTATAAGATTTCACATTAACCCATAATCATACTTTACAACATATCCAATTCATAGTCTTTAAAAATATACTTTTATTTATCTAAACCAAAAAACAACTAGAACTCAAAGCGTTAGGTTTAGAGAATTGAGGAAGAACGGATCTAGAATTTCTGAATTGGATTTGTAGAATATGTTGCTGTAGAAAACGGTTCAGTTCGCATTCCAGCAGCATATGGCCTCCATGACTTCCAATGAAGAAAATATGAGAAATAGGACACGTATTTATAGCTGCCAAACCCCCTGAAACCGAGTGACACGTCAGCCCTAGGGGTGTCGACGCCCCTATGGGTAGGCCATTTGGCCAATCCTCTCGGTTATGTGGAATGGTCCCACAAACCTAGGTGCCAACTTCCCTACTAATCCGAAGCGAACCACATTCCTCAGAGGTGATACTTTGATAAAAACTAAGTCTCCCACTTCGAAGATGTCAGTCCTTCTCTTTTTTGCATAGGACTTCTGCCTATTTTGAGCTGTCTTCATCCGCCGTCGAATAAGGTCAATCTTTTCGAATGTTTCTCGAACCATATTTGGTCCAAGTAATAATCTTTTTGTAGATTCCCACCAACAAGTTGGCGATCTACAGGGTCGTCCGTACAATGCTTCGAAGGGTGCCATGCCAATGCTAGCTTGAAAACTGTTATTATAGGCAGACTCTACTAAAGGAAGATGTTCTTCCCAAGTCCCTTCGAAGTCTAGGATACACAGCTTTAAAAGATCTTCTAGAATCCTATTCACCCTCTCTGTCTGTCCGTCAGTCTGAGGATGATAAGCGGTGCTCAAACACAACTGTGTACCTAATGCTTCTTGCAAGCTCCTCCAAAATTCGCTGGTAAAGATGGGGCCATGATCGCTCACGATGTTGAAGGAACTCTGTGGAAACGAACTACCTCCCGAACATAAATTGCTGCCAACCATGATGCCGTCCTCTTACTTTTAACTGGAATAAAGTGAGCACTCTTAGTGAGTCTATCCACTATCACCTAAATACTGGTATTACCTTTCTTTGATCTAGGAAAACCATCTATGTAATCCATAGAGACGCTCTGTAACACCCCACCTCCGCCAATGCCACTCTTGCAAGGGCACTGGCTTTGGAGGGGCGTTGAACGAGGTAAACATGCATGCAGATATCACAAGACAGAACATATAAGTAAAAACAGAGTAAAGCAGCGGATAAAACTAGTATTTCAAAACCATAGTCAAGTTACATCAAAGTACTGAGTCATTATTTTCCACAAAACAAAGTCTAGAAAAACATAAACTGAAAACTGGAAATAACATAGAGTAAACTATCCCCAAGGTAGAAGAAAGCCATAGCGAGCTCAAGTCCAAACCGTACATAAGCTATCCATAAAAGCAGCTAAAGATCCAAGCTAGGTACTAGTGTTCCCACCCTGTAAATCTGGGGGGGGGGGAACGGAAGAAAAGAGGCGAAAGAAAACAGGTCAGTCAAAAAGACTGGTAAGTCCTATCTACTATTAGTATAAAAACTAATAAAGTTAACCGAACATGTAAAACAGGGATGAGCTGTAGGGTGATAACTGGCATGGTGAAAAGTTAACAAGATAGATCAAGTGTGGCATCGCATAAACAAGGTTAAGTTGCACCAGGTGTGTACTAGTATTCCAATCCATGTCAAGTATAATCAAGAAATGATCCCTTGGCCCAAAGCTGGCCCAATATCATGAGGTGACCTAAATCAAGGTCCAACTACTCGGTCTAGTCGATCGGCTCCCTATAAGCCTAACTCGTCGTGTATCAGTGTCATACGGCTTAATCGCAGATTGTAGTTAACTGTGCTAGGTCCACCCCAGGGTGTATCCTGCCCTAAGGTGTAAACCACAGACACAATTCAAGCACGCACAGTCTAAAGCTACTGATGCCCATGTTCAACTCCGGACTTAATGTGCACGACCATGGTCCGCCTGAACAACCGGTGCACCCTTCAGCCGTCTCTTTTGGCCTCTTACAATCAGTTCAGTAATCGTGCCCCACCCTAGCCTAGTCCAAGGTACCCATGATACTTCTAAGTTGGTTACTGCTGAAAAGGACCACGTAACTAGGGTATCAAGCGGGTTAAGTGTGGTTAACCCTATCCTAACCGTGTATTGAGTTGGTTAAGTGTATTCAAGTAGTTCATGACTTAACCCTATCAATACATCGGGTTTAATTGGTTAAGTATATTCAAGTAGTTCATGACTTAACCCTACCAATCCATCGTGTTTAATTGGTTAAGTATATTCAAGTAGTTCATGACTTAACCCTACCAATCCATCGTGTTTAATTGGTTAAGTATATTCAAGTAGTTCATGACTTAACCCTACCAATCCATCGTGTTTAATTGGTTAAGTATATTCAAGTAGTTCATGACTTAACCCTACCAATCTATCGTGTTTAATTGTTTAAGTATATTCAAGTAGTTCATGACTTAACCCTACCATGTGGCATTAATTAACTTAATGCACCCCAACCTCTCACATTAGACTTTGTTGTGGTTACTAGTTAAGCCGGGCGGGTCCGGGTAGCTTTACACCACAACCTAGTCTAACCTCGGGTTTTAAGTGCGATATGACCAACTACTCACATTGGGTCCTATTGTTTGTAGCCACTAGTTAAGCCGGTCGGTTCCGGGTAGATTTATGCTACAAACTCAACCCAACCTCGAGTTGGCCACTCTCATGTTTTCCGCATGTCATGTCCACGTTCATGTATTTCAAGCATAAACACATATCAAACTTTCATGTCATATTTTCAAGTCATGTTTTCATGTTATTTAAGTTTGCCCCACTACCCATACGTATTCCCATCGCACGTAAATTCGCATCAACGCAAATAGATCAAAGAGGGAACATAACTATATGACAAGGTGGGCATAAGGTGGCAAAGTCTATCACAAGTCAAACATGGTGATATTTGAGGCCGAAAGGGGTTCAACATACTAGCATATGGCCTCAACATGTATGATAGCATAAAAGGTGACTTGGCCTCAAACATATCAAATAGCATAAGGGTGATTTGGCCACAAGCATGCACACTAGCATAAGGGTGATTTGGCCACAAGCATGCACAATAGCATAAGGGTGATTTGGCCACAAGCATGCATAATATCATTAGGGGTTAAGGTTTGGCCACAAGTTAAACATGGTGGCATATGAGGCAAATGTGTTCATAAACTTGCATATTACATTATAAGCCTCAAAACATGCATGATATCAAACTTTAGCAAATAGGTGAAACATGATCATAAATGACATAGGATGATGACTAGAAGTTCGCATATAACATTATATGCAAGTTATCATGAAGGTTATGAGAGTTCTCATGTTGCATAATGCAACATTCCAAATCAAAGGTCATAGCTTTCTATGCACATAGTCAAGGTGATAGCTTTACAAACTTGCATAGGGTAAATCCATGCATAACATGATAGGATCAAAGCACAAATCATACTTAGGCCCAAACTCAAACTTGCAACATGTCATATTTAACTTCATAGTTAGAATCTAAGAGTAGTATAGGGCTTACAATGCTATGAAGACTAGAATTAATATAAAATAAGATTGAGACGAAGCCACACTAGCAAATCCGCAACCAAAGACGATAAACTCCACTTCAAGACTTGAGAACAAGAAGGAATAACCCCAAAGACAAAGAAAGATGGCTCTTTTACTTAAGAAAGATGGCTCCTTTATGACATAGATTGATTTGAGACACTCAAACTTTCATGAAGAGGATGGAGGCCATGATATGAAGATGGAGGCCATGATCAAGAAACATTTGGGCAGTATTTAGTTGTAGGAATGATTAATGAGGGTTTAGGCTAGGTCTAGGGGTCCTTTTATAGAGATTAGAGGTAGTTTAGACCATAGGATTAACCCTAAATCGAATCTGAGCCATCCACTCCCGTCAGAAACTTCCAGAACAAGACCCAACATGTAAAAATGGTGCACCAGAAAAACTGGTCCGACAGGGGGGGTCGACCCCTGGGTCGACATGGGTGTCGACCCCTGGGTCGACATGGGTGTCGACCCATTGGGGGGGGTCGACACAGGTGTCGACCCTGCCTGGGGCGGGAAAATTTCCGCCCATTCTGCCTTGGTTGAATCTGAATTCGAATTTGAACTGTTTTCGGGCTTAGAATTTTCTGAAAACTTCATTGGGCCATAACTTGGTCATACGGACTCCGTTTTTCGAAAACTCGGACTCTATTTCGCGTATTTTTCCGAGACGAACGCAATGGCACAGCCCGTTTCCCTTGATTCAGATTTTAGAATTTAATTCTGCCTTGATTTACATTATAACATGTTATTCAAAAATACGGGTTGTTACATTCTCCCCTCCTTAAAGGATTTCGTCCCCGAAATCTCCAAGTTAGGAAGAATGTATCCTACCATCCATCACCCATCTACTCAAAACATCATCCACAAGTAACCATTGTTCTTAAAAAGATTCTAAATGCTGTATGAACATATGCAAAGGTGTGTGTATATGTACTTATCTAATGCAAAAATCAGGCGGTTACTGATTCAGTAAACCTCCTTAATGCAAAGTATGTTAGTGAGATGAGTCCATATGTATGCAAATTCCTAACACAATTTATATTTTCTACATGAGTGCACATAACATTCATCCATATGCAACATCCACGTGATAGCATACAAGTTTCATCCATGAATAAGCATAAACACTCATGCATGTGCGGTATGAAAGTGTGTGAGCCGATCTTAGTGCCTATTGTGTATCATGCATCCACGAGTATCCACTTGCAAACACTTGCAACCACTTGCAAACATCAAGCATAACATGTTTCAAATACATGTTTGATCCAAAGGGTTTCTACCTAAGGTTCTCATGACAAGGTTAACGAGATAACCAGATAACCATGGATAGTGAAAGAAAGATATGCTGGCTAGGAAAAGAGATCGAGAATGTACCCTCAAAAAGAAATGAGTGAAGCGCGCGCACCTTCTCCTCGGTTTCCCAAGTTGCATCTTCATCGGCTTCACTCCACCGAACTTTCACCAATTTGACTTCCCGATTCCTTAACTTCTTGATCTCTGTTCCCAAGATACTAATCGGGGCTCTCCTCAAGGTTGCCTCTTTCTCTACCTCCACGTCTTCAAGAATGCTTGGTTCAACCACCACATCGGACTCATGTAAGCACTTTCGGAGATGCGAGACATGAAAGACATTATGCACTCCGGCTAGCTTCTCGGGCAATTCCACCTTATAGGCCATCTTTCCAATTCACTCTATGATAGGGAAGGGTCCTACGAACCTTGGTGCCATCTTTCCAACTGCTCCAAAACGAACCACGTTTCGCAAAGGAGAAACCTTCGAAAACCATATCTCCAACTTCGAATTCTAAATCTGTCCTTCGCTTGTCAGCATAGGATTTCTGTCTGTCTTGGGCCGTCTTCATCCGCCTTCAAATCAACTCAACCTTCTCGGATGTGTCCCTTATCATGTCGGGCCCCAAGTATAAGCTTATCCATCGTCTCCCACCAACATGTTGGTGACTTGCTCGCCCTCCCATACGGAGCTTCGAATGGTGTCATTCCTATGCTTGCTTGGTAGCTGTTATTATAAGCAAACTCTACAAGAGGAAGGTGGTCTTCCCAAGTACCACCAAAGTCAAGAACACAAAGTCTCAAAAGATCTTCTAGCACCCTATTCACCCTTTCGGTTTGGCCATCCGTCTGGGGGTGATAGGCTGTACTTAGATTCAATCGCGTACCTATCGCTTCTTGCAAACTATTCTAGAACTGGCTAGTGAAAATTGGGTCACGATCGCTAACTATGCTAGAAGGAACTCCATGCAACCGCACTATCTCTCGAAGATAAACAGATGCTAGCTATGATACGGTCCTCTTGCTTTTCACCGGAATAAAATGGGCTCTCTTCGTAAGTCTATCAATTATTACCCATATCCCATAAAGCCCAAATAGTTTGGTGACGAACATCTTCACCCCAACTATATATCACAAACAGGCGAGTCATACTCCTTATGGGGTTTGCAATAGAGCTAAGATTGAGAATAGGATCGAGAGGATATACTTAAAAGATAACATGCGAGTAAGCTCTACAGAATATTAGGGATCAAGGATACACTCTTAGAAAGAGATATAATGCGCGCATCTAGTCTTCAATCTTCTAAGCCGCATTTTCTTGTACTTAATCCCATCGTGCCTTGACCGTCTTTTAACTTCACAATTTCGTAGCTCTTAATTCTTATTTCCAAAATAGGAGTTAGAACTCATTTCACCGTTGCCTCTCGTTCCACATCCACTTACTCCTTTCCTAAAAATACTTGGCTACAACTGCGTGCTTATGATTTCATGCAAGTTTACAAAATTCGTTAGTGAATCCTGGATCTCGTTTACATACCATACGGTATTCCACGCAAAAGAACTATCTCTTGAAAACAACTGCCACCCTACGTTGTCAAATGTTCTTACTAGGGTGATTTCTATAACCCATGCTTCAGTGGAATGGACCATCCGCCTTAGTGGCGAACACTACTCGATTGGATTACAGATTTCCAAAAAGTGCCAAGGGATTCTAGATAACTAATCATGACGGACCCCTAAAGGTCACACGAGATTTTCGAGGGTATTACCGAGGCGAGTCATGAGCCTCGCAACCCTATGTTCGAAGTCAAGAATGGCTCCATAACTGGACAACCAACCCATGCCCAAAATTAACCCGTATCCCATAAACCCGAGAACATAAGCATTACACATGAATTCTACGCTCAAGATAGGGATTTTCAAATCCATACAAATCGCAGATAGATGGGCGGAACCCCTAATTGGATTTGAAATACTAACGGGATTCTCAACTAGACTAGTACTTAGGTGCAAACTTTCAACAGGATCATAAATAAAACTATGCGATGCGCCAAAATCAAACAAGGTACGAACAGGGAAATCAGAAATGTAAACATGAATCTATACTATATTATAATTACTGAGTTTTGTTTTCTTATCTCTGAGGCATGCCACGTCAATGTTAAAGCTGAAGCGTCCTTTTGCTAATTCTATTTACGAAAAGTCCATTTACTCATCGCTCCCCGCTTTCCCTCTTCTCAATTGTCTCTTCTTCTTTCCCCAGTAAGAACTTCGATTTCCTCTCCTTCTCTGCTTGAACTTAATTACATGGCCATTATTTTGGCTCCTTTTATCTAACAAAATCCTTATCTCATTTTTTTCAGTTTCTTTAAATCTGTCTCTCATTCGGCTGGAGCCCAAGACCCCCCATTTGCCGCTGTCTAGGCCATCAGTTTTAGAGTTTCACTTCTAAAGCGCACAGGCCTTCTTGGAATTTATGAAATGGACGGTCGCATTTTTACTTCTTCCTTCCGCTCGCATTCTTCCTTCGCCTTATCTCTCACTCTCGAAACCCTAAATTCCATGTCATCCGTGAATTTTTTACTTCTCTACCGATCCCTTCCATTTCCCCTTTTTTTCATCCTCACATACAAAATTCCCCTTTCGATTTGTACCTGTCGCTCTACTGCCGTTGCCCACCCCTCCGACTAACATCGCCACCCTCGAAGCACCTGATTTAAGTATGAAAAGGTCCTCCTTCGATACCTTCCTTTGTTGAATGAAGCCAGTACGGTCTAAACGGTGCAGAAAACCAAAAGCGTTCTTAGGTATCATTATTATTACAAGTGTTTTTTTTGTTGTTGTTAAAATTTGGTAATGACTCAATTAGTTTAAGATTCTACCTACAGATTTGTTGAAGAATGACTTGAAATTTAAATTTTACATTCCCTGAAGGTTTTTTTTTCTATGCTATTTGCTTAACGCTTTTATGTTCCGATCATCCCATGTACTGAGATATTTAATCTTATGTTTTAGATTTCACTTATTAGTTACATTTATTTCTGTGGTTCGAAAAAGTTTGTTATTAGTATGTTTTGATGACGTTCAGAATTTACTTATTAGTTACATTTATTTCTGTGGTTCGAAAAAGTTTGTTATTAGTATGTTTTGATGACTCGAAAATTTATAAACTGGCATGTTACATTAAATAGATTTGGTTGTTGGCTAAACATAGAGTTGTTATTAGATAGCCATCCATTTAAGTTGTGATGATTCAATTGCATGTTACTAGAATCAAATCCACTTTCCCATTCAACAAATCCACATCCCTGTAGGCAGGTTATCTTTTCTACGCTTGGGTTTGGAATCTGTCATCCTAAGTTGTTGCTTCCGTCGGGCATCGCCAAATATTTAAATGTTTTGTTCCTTCAGCTTTTGGAACTTGGTTATTTTGAAATTTTTCTATAAAAAATGATATTGCTCTTAGATGTATTTCTTAAAATAATATATTGTGCTAAGTTTAATGTTCAAACCATGTACTATTTGTTGTTGCTATTCAATTAATTGAGACTAAGTGTTGATACTGTTGATTTGATAGTGGGAACTAAGTCTGCTGACTATTGGAAGCGATATGAAATATTTTTAGGTTGATATTTAAAGAGCTTAACCGATAAGATTCTTTCTTCTAGGCAAGCGAATATATTTATTAATGATTTATAAACAAATAACATTGGGCTTCCTTCCAAGAATATGTTATTTACAGCAACAAGATAATTTTTTTTGTTAAATTCACTGCTCCTCTAATTAAAAATACATTTTGTATATGGTATAAACGATTAATCATCAACCTAACACATCAACCGGGCTTCCAACTAAAATATGGTTTTTATTTAAGTGGTAACCCTTTATTACATAGCATTATTTTTTCCCCATACCCTTCTCATAATACTAAGCTACAATCAGCAAAAAGTAACAAAACCCAGTTGTTATATCCACTTATGATTATTGTAACGTAGAAAACTTAATATCGGTTAGGGTTTGTTGTGCTTTAGAGTGTGTTAGTTTTGAAAATTAGCTATGTGCATTTCAAAACAGAGAATACGGAGACAAAAGACCGTTGTAGAAGTAAACTTCAATTTGGTTGTTTTCAGTATATTCCATCACGATAAGGTACACTCAAATGATGGATACATGTTTTCTATTTTATTTGTGAAGAGCTTTGATTCAATTAAAAATTTGAATCTCATTGTTTAAATGGTTTGGTTATTTCTTACTTTTAAATACCTAATCATCTTCAAACCTTATGTATTGAACCCAACACATTCATGTAGACAAAATTGGTCTATCATTTCCACGTCAATGAAGCACTGATCAAAGTTTATAATTAAATTAGATGCCTTTGAATTCACTAAAAATGTAAGTGAGAGAACATATATAGTTAAAATATGTCAAATTTTTACTTATATATTATTTATTATGTTTTGCGAGCCCGCACGGCCAAGGTCTACAGTCATGTGAACTGAACAAAATGATACTCTTCCTAACTTTCACCAAAGCTGTTCCATATTGGCTACTTTTCACAATTTTATTTTATAATGAGTTGGTTTAAGTCTAAGTATGATTTCAAGCTTTCATGCTAAGGTGACAAACTTTTACTATTTTATGTAACGTATGTCTACTTTAAAAAAAGTGCATGTCAGTTTCATTCTACTTTTTCACACTTTCTTGATTAAAAAAATGGTTTTTGATGACATTGCTGGTTTTTTATTCTTCTGTAATTGGATTTAGTTATTCAAATGATTTTCATACGATTAATTACTAATTGATATTTAAGTTTCCCATACTTATTTTTATGTTATGATAGACAACCATGCTTAACGACTAATAAGTGATTGTTTGTAGCCCCTATTTTGATTGTTCTTCCAGATGTAGAGTTATATTTTCCTACTAAATATTTGCCGTTTTACCAAAGTTCAAGGTTTCGTCTGGCACCGGCAATCGATAGTCTGAAACCAACCATAAAAATCGGTTTCGTACCTAGGCCAAAACAAAAACAAAAAGAAAAACAAAAAATCATGTGAATCATTTAATTAAATCAACTCGAACGCTATAAATTACATAGATCTAAATTAAAACTTACAGATTTTCTTCGACAACGATTTCTCGAAAAAACTTCATCAAGTGCTTCGACTTCGTGAGAAAACGATACTCGAAAACCTATTTCAGTATGGTGATTATCTATTCATGGTGTGACTAAAATATTTTACACAACGCTGTGTGTTCTTTCTGAACACTTATTTCAGTATGGTGATTATGTGGAATATGTCATGGAGACAGCTTTTAACATTTTGGAGTTTAAGTAAGCGCTAAAATTTAATTTGATAGTTTAAGCGTTTGTCAGAAATTATTCTCTTTTATGAATAAGATTGATGTTGTTGTTGGATACTATAGTATTTACCATAATTTTGTTTGGCAACATTTCAAATGTCATTGCAATTTCAGATTTCTTTTTAATTTCCTTTATTTCTTTTTAATATTATCCATGTTTTAGTTTGTCAAGCTGTCGTGCCTCATACAAATCCCGGGGATCCTGATTTACTGTTTGATAAAAGGTGGTTGTTCTTATCAACTTTTCTATAAAGCCTATTGTGAACTCTATTTAGTATTTGCTTCTTCTGAAATCTATTGACTGTTGCAATTTTCAAAATATTAGTATATATGAATAATTATTCTGTTGTCAATTTTGTGTGTAAGTAATGTACCCTTAAATGTCATATTCTTATGGGATCGTGCATTTAGTGTATATTTCTAAATGGCTGAAGCATGTCCCTTGGTTGCATGAAATGAAATATCAGCTATAAACGCTGTGCACCTACTCTTTTTAACATGTCTACAACTTTTCACTATTTTTTGACCTGAACAAAGCAGGGAGAATAACGTATTAGCCCGTTTTAAGGGGAAAAGCATATCTTTGATTGATTTTTTCTATCAATACGCACAACACAATTTACAGCATAAAATCTAACGTGAATGTAACTATTTATTTATTCGATTGTTTTTTTTAACAGCTAGGTAGGTCAAGATTGGTAATGTAAATGTGGAGAGAATGCTCACTGGGATTCCGATATGTAGATTAAAGAGACAAAAATATGTGCTATAAAATAATGTATGTTCAGTATGATTTGAACTTCTCGGTCTGGGCTTACTGTAACAATTGTGGCACTCGCATATTGGAATGAATGTCACAACAGGGATAGAGTTTGCAATGAAGCGCATATTTTTACAAAAGGACACATCTTACTGTGTATGTTATTTTGGCTAACTGAAAGACTATGATTCACATTAAAATCCAAGGTTTTGATGTGCTTAATAGTAACCAACGAGACATGGCTATCTTTAATTAACAGGTAGACATTTGTACATAGCATAAAGCCTTTATAAAGTCTGACCAGTGCGTGCATATCATTTGAATTCTTAGATAAGGCTGTAAAACTCCCCAAGTGAATCTAAGTGGATTGTTAAATGATGATAAGATGCCAAGTAGAGACCATACAAAGTTTTTCAGCAAAGCTTATTATTTTAGAGCCATTCTAGGTGATAGCCATGCAAACAACGTCTATTTTGTGTTGTCCTTATTCATTTTGACAGTAGCCTTCTTTTGGTTTTCCTTCTTTATTTCTTTGGACACAATCATACAAATTATGGTAATTAAAATGAGATATTTATGTCTTGGTTATTATGATTTTTTGTTAGCAATTTTTTTTTCCGGCATCATCCATTAAAGTAAAGAAGGAGAAATTATTAGCTTATTCAACGTTGCTCACCATTAAATTACAGTACTTAATTTGGTTATTACTTGCTATTCACCTGTTAATTTTGAGATAATTTGTAATTCCAGTGGTATTATTCTCCTGTAGAAGGAAAAAAAAACTTGCTAGGGATAACTGCAGCAAAGTGCAACATTGTTTCTAAGATCTATTTGGATCCATTAATTTTACATGCGTTACATAATTCTCAACTGATTTGTTAGTTTGTGGTTGATTTTTAATATACAGGATAATAAGGTGACGTGGTTGCATCTATTTTTTTAAATACTTGATGTCATGAAGCTGGCATACTAAAATGGCTCCTAGATATTGGTTTTGCAGTTAATATGCAATGTACATATGAGGATTTTATACCCAAAGATTGGCATGAAGATTCAAATTTGACAGTTGGCAGTAGATAAAAAGGTATAGGTATGAAGTTTGTGCAAATATTCATTTTGAAATAGATTGATATGCCACTATCTTCTCATAGAACATTATCAAGTTATTAATTAACTTCCTTTAACTTGATTATTTAACGTATACTCATTTTTGCTTTATTCATTCATCCTTCAACTGATGTTCCTTTGATGTTGTCACTCAAACTAGCAATTGCTTCTTCGGTGTTGGAAATTTCGTTGGTTAGCGCTTTACGGTATCTAATCCATTATTTTTTCAACTTTCATTCTACGTTTGTGTTTATCTTACCATTGTTAATGTTCTGTGCTCACCTTTTATTTTTCTTCATTTACCCATAACGCTACCATTTTCTGGAGTTGTTTGTTCAGTAACTCACAAACAGATGAAATATTAATACATAAAGTTATGTACATATATGCGTACACACATATATAACATGCATAATTAATTAGCAAGTCTGCTGTGTTTGTTTATAGACTATCTGTTGTGCAGTAAATTAATTGTCATGCATTTAGTTTTCATCACAATTTGGATTAATTAACATGCTCAAATTCAATACATCTATTTTTTTTTAACATTCGAATATTGTGCATCATATATTTATGTAATTAGGGTACAAATTGTGGAAATAATAATTCTCCCATTATTTTCAAATTTTGATACATGGAAAAAAAAATTCTAAAAGAGGTTTAGATTACAAGTAATATAACAACAACTAAACCATAGATTACAAGTAATATAATTAGGTTATATATATATATATATATCCCTTCTTTTGGAGAAACCAACTCTGCACTTAATTGGAGGGAAATACGATCAAACTAAGCGTTCTTTTTTTGAGAAAGTGTAGAAATATGTAGTTCATAGTGCAAATACCTGCATTTCTAGAAACTGCAATATTTTGCAGTTCAGATGAAATTTGAAATAGGAGTATTTTACGAGTCCTATTTTTCGAAAGGGCCGGTTGTGAATTTTGAAATCTAAAACGGGTCTTTTACATAAACTCTCTTACAAATAAATGTATTTGACCTGTTATTACTAAAACTTCAGTGTAGAATGGTGATGGTCAAGAGCTAAGGTATATGCCAAATTCTTTCCAAGTATTGTTTCCTTGGTATTAACCATTGATTATGAAACTTGATGAGTTGCTTTTCCATGTTCAAATGGTAAATTAATTATTATTATTTTATTTTGTTTCTTTTCAAACTTACTGATTGGTTAAAATGAAGGATAAGTATATGCTAAGCTTATATAGAGAATTTCTTATGTGTTAGGTGGTTATTGGATAACAAAAATTATCCTCAGAAGGTTCATGACTATATTTTCTTCATTGAATTATGCATTTGTATAAAATGGGTAACATGACTATTTTCTTCATTGAATTATGCATTTGTATAAAATGGGTAACCAACGAAATATGTCTTCTATATTACTATAGAGAATTTAAAACCTTTCAATAATAGTTAATTCTTCTTTACAAATATGACAAATCTGTAATAGATGCAATTATATTACTATACTGAATTAAAAACCTTTCAATAATAATTGATTCTTCTTTACAAATATGACATATCTATATTAGATGCAATTTATTATAGCAAGGAATCAATATAATTTAGACTCTGTAAAGGGCATGAACTAAATTTCTTCATCCAGCATCAGTAAAGTTTTACTTTTAAAAAATTAGTGGAACCTCAAAGCAATTTAGAATGTGAACTGTTTGAACGGTTAAGAAAATGAAGGACCTACAAAATGGTAGAATGAGCAAACATCTCACAAACTACTTCAATTTATATGAATTCATCACAAATATATTCGTTATCTATTAGCATCTTTTTTACCAATAACACAAGATGCATGTATGGGGTTTCAAAATTGTGAAAAACGAACATCGCACTAGAGCGGAAAATTCAAGCTGACATGTATTCTAATGAGGAAAATTGGGGCACAATAAAAAAGGTTTGTACTCATAACAAATGTAAAATTTTATCTATTACAACGCAATATTTCTTGAACAACAACTTAATTACTTCCATATATTTTATGTCAAGTCCCCAAGTATAAACAATCTGAGAAGTCTATCTGATTTTAAAACCTATAGTATTTCTTTTCGTCTATTTGGTTACTTCAATGGTTTCTTTTCATATTTTCCAATTATATTGTGAACACAGTCAACTTAACATCATTTTATTAATCATTATTCCAAAACAATGAATCCACTTTCGAGAATGGGATTCCGTCTGCATGAAAGAATCAAAACCACCTTATTAATGCTATGTTCTTCATTTCCTTATACGGTCATGATATTACAACACAAAATTTTAATGATGCATGACACAAATTTTATGCATATTCTGTTAAGTAACATCAAGACAGTAAAAAAGTCAAGTGAAGCTGATTGATATGTGTGTCTAATCTATATATATATATATACATATATATATATATATATATGGACCATTCTAAAGCTTAGAAATTAGCAACTGCAACTGTAAATTCTCAAATTTTAAAGCTCCTTATATGAGGCTTATGGCATGCAAGTCTTACTTACAATATAAAATGATAATCAAACTGCTGAATTTCCTTAAACATTATTATCTTATTGCACAGATAATACTTTAGTGCAGGAAGTTCTCACTAGGTTTTTGCATACACAGATGGTAATGAAGTGGTTTTTTTGGTCCTCCGACTGGATAGCTATGACCAAAAGATGCATGCATTTATAACAACTATGAGTCAATTACAATTTTCCAGAACTGTAAAATTGAACTATTCTTTTGTAGGACTTCAATACATAATTTTTTTACATATATCTACAATGTTGTATGGTTTTTTTTGGATATCTATTAAAGTTGAATACAATAATCAGGTTTGTCTATGATGCTGTTTGCTGGAATTTTATTCAGATTTGTTATTTATATTTATTATTTGTTATGATAAATAAATAATATCTTTTGTATGTCCTGCCTACTTCCTGCATGCGTATTGTGCAGCTTTGAAGTGTTAGGGAGTTTTTTCTGATTGCTTGACGTTGAAGGGTAAATGTACAGTATGCTACGTTTTGTTCTTTTTGGGTCGACGAGTAAATAATTAATTCTCAATGGAAAAAACATTGGTTGCATGTTTTACAAATAAATGTCACGCGGCCTACAGAATAAGAGAACAATAATGCATGTTTTTTTTTGCTAATTTGAGTAATCAAATTTATCATTTCTTCTCAATTCGATCAACAAATTCATCAATTCAAGGGTGAGATTTGAAATGACAATCAATGGTAACAACTTTAATGAGACTAAAAAATGTTTTTTTAAATAAAAATAGGGGATTGTTAAAGGGACTCCACGTTTGGTTAAGGGAAGTACCATTTTTAGTTTATTTTAAAATTGTTAAGGGGGATTAAAATAAATTAGCCTCCCGTTAAACACATTAATAAAATTTTCAATAATAACCCTATACTCTTTATTAATTCAACCTTAAAACATAAACTCTAATTTAATTCTGCACATAGAAAAATAATAATACATGGAACATGAATATTTTGCACACATGAAAATAACATATTCAAGCATTGTTTACTTTAGTATTCGCTATCACAATAAGCATGGAACACAATAACAAAAATATACACATACAAAACACACTAGCCATAAATGAAAATAAGAGTAACAACATACACTTAGCACAGCATGAATATAAGCATAAATTCACTTAACAAACATTTGTTTTAATGTTGGAATATGTACACTGTTTTGATGTAATTACTTTTGACAAATCATCTCATAGCGAGGTTGTTTTTCTTATCAAACCGTTACATACTGTACTCACCCTCGAACAAAATCCAAACTTTCAATGATGAACTGTATTCATCATTCGCGCAAACGAACGAAATTCATCAGCTTTCTTCAAACTGTATTCATCTTTTTCAACAAAATCTAGAATCTCAAAAAGGGGAATTTTATCAACGTTCGATTTTTTTTCTTTTTTTTTTACCTCGCGACGTGTTTGGATCGAACTGAGATTGAATTTTGATCGATAAATTTTAAGGGGTGATGAGGCTTGGGGTACTTTAGTCTATATTTTATTTTATTTTTAAAATTCCAACCCTCCCTTAACAAATAAAAAATAAGATGAAGTCCCCTTAAAATTATCTTCCTTTTAACAAAAAATAGAGTCTCTTTAACAAAGGTTTTTTTTCCATAAGGACAAAGTCAAACAAAACTTTACCCATAAGGACAGTCAACAAAAACTTTAGCCTCAAGGACAAATTTACACTAAACTTTGAATTCAGGGGCCCACTATCATTTCAAAGTTTACACAACACTTTGTCCTTTTGACTAATTTCTTTGCCTCTTGTCCTTTCAGCATAATTTTTCCTCCTTTTTTCCCTTCACACAATTTTCCTGCTTTAACAATTCCCTAAAAATAAAGGAATGGTAATGGGAAAACAAGCATTAACAATCAAGTATGCACTCCAACATATAATACTATGCTTTTTTTTTTTTTTTTACTTTGACAAGACGACCAAACTATTACTTGATAGATTTTGAATAATCCAGTGAACTACACACACTGTAAATATGCTTTGCTATATCAATCTTTAACCGAGTATTCACTTTAATGCATCTAACTAAAACTATTTTCAATATTTACTCCACATAATTATTATGTGACATATTTTTCATCTACCTTACTGAAATTTTATGTTAGATTTTTAATGTTATCTATGTGCAAACCACATATGCAAAATCCATTACTTCAAATATGCATATGTACCTTGAAGCAACAATATAATTGTGAAAGCAACAACATTGATGTTCTATGCTACAATGAATATATCTTTGCATTACTGGATAATTTTTTCGTACATGCTTTGTTCCAATATACCTACGAATTTTAACACGTCTGTTATAATTAAATCGATGGGTTTTAATTAAGATTACCACAATCAAATATATCTATGCATTCTTTACCCTTTCAAATTGTTGTTCACAATGCAGCACAATAGTTCAAAAATGTTTTTCCACTAACAATATATTGATTTTTTTATACATTTTGATATGGCCTATGCAACTATAATATTATCGATACGCCCGTGTGCGAAGCACGGGTTCGCACTTGTTTCTATAGAAACACTACCTCGATCAAAAGCTGGAAGAGCGAGGAGAGCCTGCAATTGCCCTCCAGAGGGTCCTGCTTGCTGAATTTGCCTTTTCCCTTGTCCTTGCTTTTTCGGACAATCCTTACTATAGTGTCCAGACTCTCCACAATGAAAGCATTTGTCCAACTTCCTTTTCTTCTTCCTACAGTCTTTGGCTATGTGCCCGGTAATCCTACAGAAGTTGCACTTCCTCCTTTCTCTTGACTTGTTGTCCTTACTATTGTTGTTCTTGCCTCCTTTTTCGGAATCTACCTTCTCGCCTTGAGACTCATTTGCCTTGACCGCCTTCTTGCCCCTCTTATCTTCCTCTTGAAGCAGGGCCATATTCACTAAGCTCTCGAAAGTCGCCCCCAGGGGTATATGAGACATGGCCGAACCGCGCAATGGCTCATTCAATCCTAGAGCAAAGCGTAGGGCCTTCTTCTGAGCTGTGCTAACCAAGTCTAGACCGAACCGAGCAAGTTGATTAAACGTATCCACGTATTCCCTAACTGTCATGTCCCCTTGCTTTAGAGATAGGAACCTCTCCATCCGAAGGTTCTCTTCTGTCGATGACAGAAACCTCAATCTGAACCTTCTCCTAAAGTCATCCCAAGTCTGAATTGTTCTAGTAGTGGTGGTGACTACCCACCAATATGCAGCTTCCTCTTTTAATAACCATACCGCTAACAGAACTTTCCTATGGTCTTCTATATCAAAGATAGCAAAGAGGTCTTCAGTTTCCTTTAACCAGTTTCTTGCCTCAACAAAAGTCTCTGTCCCAATAAAATTCTTGCCACCCATCGCCTTAAAGTCCTTACAAATCTTCGCGAAATCCACTTGTGGATACTGAGGAGGAGGAGGAACCTCAGCTACGGGAGGAGGAGAAATGTTAGCGACGGGGGAAGGAGGAATGTTCGCGGGGCCGGCTTCATTCGCCCTTGCCTCCATGTACCTTCTAAACCAAATAGGTACTGGTACGCCCTCCAGTATGGCAAAATTATCGGCCATACTGAAACGAAGAAAAAGATAGATTGAGAACGAGGAAACAAAGGATAGTGCTAATGGCTTTTGGGGAATAGCCTTTTTTAAAATAAACTAGACTTTTCTTGGAAAATACTTAATTGGTTTTGAAAATAGTTTTTTAAAAGGTAAGTTTTAAAAACCTTTTGCTCAGATCTTGTAAACCTTATGCTCTGATACCAAATGTAACATCCCACCTCCGCCAATGCCACTCTTGCAAGGGCACTGGCTTTGGAGGGGCGTTGAACGAGGTAAACATGCATGCAGATATCACAAGACAGAACATATAAGTAAAAACAGAGTAAAGCAGTGGATAAAACTAGTATTTCAAAACCATAGTCAAGTTACATCAAAGTACTGAGTCATTATTTTCCACAAAACAAAGTCTAGAAAAACATAAACTGAAAACTGGAAATAACATAGAGTAAACTATCCCCAAGGTAGAAGAAAGCCATAGCGAGCTCAAGTCCAAACCGTACATGAGCTATCCAGAAAAGCAGCTAAAGATCCAAGCTAGGTACTAGTGTTCCCACCCTGTAAACCTGGGGGGGGGGGGAACGGAAGAAAAGAGGCGAAAGAAAACAGGTCAGTCAAAAAGACTGGTAAGTCCTATCTACTATTAGTATAAAAACTAATAAAGTTAACTGAACATGTAAAACAGGGATGAGCTGTAGGGTGATAACTGGCATGGTGAAAAGTTAACAAGATAGATCAAGTGTGGCATCGCATAAACAAGGTTAAGTTGCACCAGGTGTGTACTAGTATTCCAATCCATGTCAAGTATAATCAAGAAATGACCCCTTGGCCCAAAGCTGGCCCAATATCATGAGGTGACCTAAATCAAGGTCCAACTACTCGGTCTAGTCGATCGGCCCCCTATAAGCCTAACTCGTCGTGTATCGGTGTCATACGGCTTAATCGCGGATTGTAGTTAACTGTGCTAGGTCCACCCCAGGGTGTATCCTGCCATAAGGTGTAAACCACAGACACAATTCAAGCACGCACAGTCTAAAGCTACTGATGCCAATGTTCAACTCCGGACTTAATGTGCACGACCATGGTCCGCCTGAACAACCGGTGCACCCTTCAGCCGTCTCTTTTGGCCTCTTACAATCAGTTCAGTAATCGTGCCCCACCCTAGCCTAGTCCAGGGTACCCATGATACTTCTAAGTTGGTTACTGCTGAAAAGGACCACGTAACTAGGGTTTCAAGCGGGTGGTTAACCCTATCCTAACCATGTATTGAGTTGGTTAAGTGTATTCAAGTAGTTCATGACTTAACCCTATCAATACATCGGGTTTAATTGGTTAAGTACATTCAAGTAGTTCATGACTTAACCCTACCAATCCATCGTGTTTAATTGGTTAAGTATATTCAAGTAGTTCATGACTTAACCCTACCAATCCATCGTGTTTAATTGGTTAAGTATATTCAAGTAGTTCATGACTTAACCCTACCAATCCATCGTGTTTAATTGGTTAAGTATATTCAAGTAGTTCATGACTTAACCCTACCAATCCATCGTGTTTAATTGGTTAAGTATATTCAAGTAGTTCATGACTTAACCTTACCATGTGGCATTAATTTACTTAATGCACCCCAACCTCTCACATTAGACTTTGTTGTTGTTACTAGTTAAGCCGGGCGGGTCCGGGTAGCTTTACACCACAACCTAGTCTAACCTCGGGTTTTAAGTGCGATATGACCAACTACTCACATTGGGTCCTATTGTTTGTAGCCACTAGTTAAGCCGGTCGGTTCCGGGTAGATTTATGCTACAAACTCAACCCAACCTCGAGTTGGCCACTCTCATGTTTTCTACATGTCATGTCCACGTTCATGTTTTTCAAGCATAAACACATGTCAAACTTTCATGTCATATTTTCAAGTCATGTTTTCGTGTTATTTAAGTTTGCCCCACTACCCATATGTATTCCCATCGCACGTAAATTCGCATCAACGCAAATAGATCAAAGAGGGAACATAACTATATGACAAGGTGGGCATAAGGTGGCAAAGTCTATCACAAGTCAAACATGGTGATATTTGAGGCCGAAAGGGGTTCAACATACTAGCATATGGCCTCAACATGTATGATAGCATAAAAGGTGACTTGGCCTCAAACATATCAAATAGCATAAGGGTGATTTGGCCATAAGCATGCACACTAGCATAAGGGTGATTTGGCCACAAGCATGCACAATAGCATAAGGGTGATTTGGCCACAAGCATGCATAATATCATTAGGGGTTAAGGTTTGGCCACAAGTTAAACATGGTGGCGTATGAGGCAAATGTGTTCATAAACTTGCATATTACATTATAAGCCTCAAAACATGCATGATATCAAACTTTAGCAAATAGGTGAAACATGATCATAAATGACATAGGATGATGACTAGAAGTTCGCATATAACATTATATGCAAGTTATCATGAAGGTTATGAGAGTTCTCATGTTGCATAATGCAACATTCCAAATCAAAGGTCATAGCTTTCTATGCACATAGTCAAGGTGATAGCTTTACAAACTTGCATAGGGTAAATCCATGCATAACATGATAGGATCAAAGCACAAATCATACATAGGCCCAAACTCAAACTTGCAATATGTCATATTTAACTTCATAGTTAAAATCTAAGAGTAGTATAGGGCTTACAATGCTATGAAGACTAGAATTAATATAAAATAAGATTGAGACGAAGCCACACTAGCAAATCCGCAACCAAATACGATAAACTCCACTTCAAGACTTGAGAACAAGAAGGAATAACCCCAAAGACAAAGAAAGATGGATCTTTTACTTAAGAAAGATGGCTCCTTTATGACATAGATTGATTTGAGACACTCAAACTTTCATGAAGAGGATGGAGGCCATGATATGAAGATGGAGGCCATGATCAAGAAACATTTGGGCAGCATTTAGTTGTAGGAATGATTAATGAGGGTTTAGGCTAGGTCTAGGGGTCCTTTTATAGAGATTAGGGGTAGTTTAGACCATAGGATTAACCCTAAATCGAATCTGAGCCATCCACTCCCGTCAGAAACTTCCAGAACAAGACCCAACATGTAAAAATGGTGCACCAGAAAAACTGGTCCGACAGGGGGGTCGACCCCTGGGTCGACATGGGTGTCGACCCCTGGGTCGACATGGGTGTCGACCCCTGGGTCGACATGGGTGTCGACCCATTGGGGGGGGGGTCGACACAGGTGTCGACCCTGCCTGGGGCGTGAAAATTTCCGCCCATTCTTCCTTGGTTGAATCTGAATTCGAATTTGAACTGTTTTCAGGCTTAGAATTTTCTGAAAACTTCATTGGGCCATAACTTGGTCATACGGACTCCGTTTTTCGAAAACTCGGACTCTATTTCGCGTATTTTTCCGAGATGAACGCAATGGCACAGCCCATTTCCCTTGATTCAGATTTTAGAATTTAATTCTGCCTTGATTTACATTATAACATGTTATTCAAAAATACGGGTTGTTACACGCTCTCTGATTTCCAGTGCAGAACCTCTAACGGATGAAGTAATCCACCGGGCTTATTTTTCTCAGCCTTAACTTGCTGGCATACTAAACATAGAGAAACAAATTCGACCACATCCTTCTTTATCTCAGCCCAAAAGAAAACCCTCTTCATATCCCTGTACATCTTATCACCACCTGGATGAATTGTCATCTTAGAATGTTGGGCTTCTTCTAGGACTACCTTTATCAAGCTTCCAGTTTGAGGAACACAAAGCCTTTCATCTCGTCGCAACCACCCCTATTCATCTATGGCATACCTACTGAGGTGACTAGAAGTCTCCCCTCTTCTGAGTTTACCCATGATGTCTAGAATCTGTGGGTCACCTTGTTGCGAAGCTCCTATCTGCTCCATAAGAGTCGGTCATTTCTCCAAGGATGCAAATAAATCAGGCAAAACCTCGATGGAGGGTCTAAAATAAAAAGCTGATATGAACTCCAAGTTCTTTCTTTCCACAAACAGAGGACTCAGGGCCACCCTCTGCCTACTTAGTGCGTCTGCCATCACATTACCCTTACTATGGGTATAAGCAATTTCAAAATCATATGAAGCTAAGAACTCCATCCATCGTTGTTGCCTTAAGTTTAGATCCTTCTGTGAGAATATATACTTGAGAGATTTATGATCGGTGTATAAATCGAACTTTTCTCCAAGTGAATAATGACACCACGTCTTTAATGCGAATACTATGGCAGCTAGCTCTAGATCATGAGTGGGGTAATTCTTCTCATGAACTCTTAACTGTCTACCCCCCTAACATATTACTTTCCCTTCTTGCATCAGAACCGCACCAAGCCCTGTATCGCACGCATCAGTGTAAACAGTAAACACTTTACTTCCATCAGGCAAGGTTAAGACTGGGGCTATTGTCAGAGCCCTTTTTAGTTGTTGGAAAGCAACGTCACAGTCTATATCCCATGAAAATGCCAAATTCTTCTTTTTCAGTCTGGTGAGAGGGGCTGATATCTTCGTGAAGTACTTAATGAACTTCCTATAATAACCTGCCAACCCAAGAAAGCTTCTTACCTCGGTTGCATTTTTAGGAATCTGCCAATCTTGTACTGATCTATAGCTATCACTTCTTTGGAGACTACATGCCCCAAGAATCTCACCTCCTTTCTCCAGAAATGACATTTGGAGAACTTTGCTTTTAGCTGATGGTTACAGAGAGTTTTCAAAACTTCTCCCAAATTCTGGGCATGTTGTTCTTCACTCTTGGAGAAGATCAATATATCATCAATGAAGACTACGAAGAATTTGTTTAGGAACTCCCGAAACACCCTACTCATCAAATCAACAAAATCGGCGGGTGCATTTGTCAACCCAAAAGGCATAAATGGCCATTCGAAGAAACCGTCTGGAGTTATGAAAACAGTCTTATCTATGCTGTTCTCAGCCACCCTCGACTGATGGAACCCCGTAGCCAAGTCCAACTGAGAAAATACCAAGGCACCAACAAGCTGAACAAATAAATCATCAATCCTCGGAAGCGGGTGCCTATTCTTCTTGGTGAGCTTATTTAACTCTCTATAGTCAACACACAATCGAAGCGGACTATCCGCTTTAGTTGCGAATACTACTCGAGCATCCCACTCAGATATGCTTCATCTGATAAACCCTTTTTCAAGTAGCTCCCCTACTTGCTTACTCAGTTCCCTCCTTTCTCTTGGATCCATGTGGCGTACTGGTAATGCAAATGGCTTTTCATTGTTCGCCAGATATACGCTGAAGTCGATCTCACACCTTGGAGGTAAACCCCATACCTCGTCAAAAACATCGGGATAATCTCGAACCACTGGAACAGATTGCAAATCATCTATGGATGCATCTAGAGACTCTAGGAAGCTTAGCATAACAGACCCTTGAGGGTCACAAGAAACTTTGAGGATCATCCCATGACAAGTCAGAAGTCTAACAACCCTCCTCTCACAATCCAGAATGGCGCCATACGTGGTAAGCCAATCCATTCCTAGAATCAACCCATAGCCCATAATCCCGAGCACATACGCGTCGCATTCAAACTCGACGCCTAACATAGATATTTTCAAACCCCGAAAAATCATCGATAAATGAGCCGAACCACCAATGGGGTTTGAAACAACTACGGGATCTACTACCATACTAGTAATTAAGTGCAGAGATTCAACCACAGAACTAGATATAAACGAGTGTGAAGCACCAGAATCAAATAGTGTTCTAACTGGATGGTTTGAAAGAGAAACTAAACTTTCTACATAAATTTTTCTACCTCTTTCCGGAGCACTGATCGTGAGAGCATGCACCTACCCTCCAGAAGTCCCTGCTCTTTGACCTTGTCCCTGCGATCCCTGTTTCTTCGGGCACTCTTTAGAGAAGCGTCCGACCTCTTCGCAATTAAAGCAATTAGCCTTCCTTCTCTTACAATCTTTTAGCAGGTGACCCTCCTTTCCACAGTTGTAACATTTTCTCTTATCCTTGCTTTTATCATCTTTCCCTCCATTCTTATGTTGTTATTGCTGCCCCTTCTTGGGCCACACCTTCTTATTCTGCGATGTCCCCTCAACTTTTGTTTCCTTCTTTTCTCCCTTGTCCTCCTCATGCATCAGGGCCATATGAACAAGCTTTTCAAAGGTGGCCCCCATTGGAATATGGGACATAGCTAAACCATGCAGAGGCTCATTCAGTCCTTTAGTAAATCGTAAAGCCTTTTTGTGTGGTGTATCCACCAACTCTAACCCGAACCTTGCCAGCTGGTTGAACTAGTTCACATACTCTTTTACTGTCAAATTTCCTAGTTTGAGAGTTAAGAACCTCTCCATCTGTGCGCTTCTCTCTTCTTGGGAAATAAATTTCATTTCGAACCTTTGTCTAAAGTCTTCCCAAGTTTCCACCGGACGTCCAGCTTGGGTAATTTCCCACCAAAATGAGGCTTCGTCCTTTAACAGCCAAGTAGCTAACTGGATCATTCTTCGGTCCTCCACTTCAAAGATTACGAATAAGTCCCAGGTCTCCTTAAGCCAATTCTGAGCTTCTACGAATATCTCGTTTCCAAGGAATGGCCTTCCTCCCATAGCCCAGAAGTCTTTGCAGATCTTGGCAAAGTTGTCAGCTTTTGGAGGGGGGAGGAATGACTGGTGCAATCGGGGAAGGAACGTCTCTTTGGCATTCGGCCGGTGTCGTGGCCTCCAAATACCTCTGGAACCATCCGGGTATTATTACGCCCTCTGGGATATTAGGGATGTTTTGTTCCCCAGACTTGCTGAAAAAAGGGAAAAGGAAGAAATTTAGATAGAGGACCAAAGGATACTACATATGGTTTTTTGGGGAATGGTTTTCAAAATAGACTTTTCTTTTGAAAATGCTTTTCTTTTAAAATCTTTTTGAAAATTATTTTCAAAAACTTTTATCTAATCTGGTAACCTTCAGCTCTGATACCAATTGTGACACCCCACGTCAGTTAATGTCACTCACTAAGGGAATGTATTAAGTTTTGTGAAGCGCAATAGGTAAACAGACATAGAATAATTACAAGACAGCGGAAAATATAAATTTTTATTTCAACCATAAAACATAATACCGTGGTTCACAATTTCATAAGTCACAAAAACCATTACAATAAAATAACTTTTGTCTTGCTTCATTAGAGTACAAAAAATAAAAAGCATCATTCCCCGAATTGAAAGAGTTAAACCATAATAGAGACAAGAACTTGAGCCATACTTCAGAAGTAGCTCCTAGCAAGATGATATCTGAATCCTGATTAAGTTTGAGTGTTTCCTCCTTGAGAACCTGGGGGGGACGGAAGAAAGAAGGAGAAACAACCGGGCCAGACATAAAGTCTAACGAGTCTAGTTACTTTTAGCTAGTAGATAAATAAAAGCAACATGATAAGCATATAAAGTGGATAAGAGAGATCACTACATAAATGGCAGGTATGACAAGGTAAGCAAGTTAAGGTGTACGTGCCTCACTAGTGATTACTCTGCATTATTACTAGTATAACTGAAATGAGATGATCCCTTCCACAATAAATTGGTAGGCTTAGGTCATACGTCCAAGTATACCCTAACCCCTACCCTAATCGATTGGCTCCCTACTCCATAGATATCATGTGCTGTCCCCATAGTAGGAGATATCACTTCCTAAAGTGGCAACCCAAGATGTGCACAACCATATCTACTGGTGTCACGATTGTCTTAGCCCCCTCTGCCCGGCCCATGCACGCATATGTCCCCTGTCGGTTTGCTCCGCCCACACCGTCCGTCTCGTTTGGATCTCTTACAATCAATCAGTAAGCGTGCCCCTTCTCCACCTAGGATGGAGTTCTTTACTTGATACCAACTCCGGATTACCGACTGAAATGGGTCCCACACAATATGATACAAGCTCTCCCCTTGTCTTTTATCCCTACTAGGTTTTCCACTGACTATGTATACCCTTAGGTGTCTTTAATTACATAGCCCTATACCAGTTATGCTTACCATAAAGGGTGTCTTTAATTACATAGCTTCATTACATTATCTATCGGTTATGTATACCACTAGGTGTCTTTAATTACATAACCTTATTACATTATCTACCGGTTATGTATACCACTAGGTGTCTTTAATTACATAACCTTATTGGGTTAAGTTCATGGGCCTATATGTAAATATTACCCACTCCCTCTAATTTACTTAACCCACCCACTACCCATCCAATTTCACTTTACGCTAGCTTAAGTTTATAGTCATACAATATTTATGGATTAAATTAGGTTAAGTAGTCCAATTCTTTACCATGTCCATTTATGGATTTATAATGGGCTAGACCTCCCACATTAGGCCTACAACATGTGGATGCTGGATATGCCGGTCGGGTCCGGGCAGTCTTTTTCCACAGTTGGGCCTAACCTCGTGTCTTAGCCCGATTCGTATTTGCGTACTTAGACCTCCCGCATTAGGTTCAACATTAGTGGCTATTGGGTATGGCGGTTGGGTCCGGGCAGACTTCCACCACTAATGTAACCTAGCCTTGTGTCATAAGTACAATTTACAATTCCTAATTGTAAATTACTAAACATTCCAAATTAATCCAAATCTACCTATGTCATTATAGGTAACTATTTCTATGTTTTCCCCAATTGAATTGCAAGTCCCATTTCATATAAATATTACATAAACTATGCCAATTATAATCCCTTTTTCCTTGTTTCCTCTCTAACATATTCGTACGTATTTTGGCGGCATCTAGGCTATAAAATAGCCTAGCTACAAAAATGAAAAGGGAATATGACGAAGGTGATAGTTTCAACATATCTTGGCATAAACATAAACATAAACTGGTATGATAACAAGGTGAATGGTCATGTAATCATCATGGCAAGGTAGGCATAAAAGTGATGAACTTGTAGCAACTATGATCTCAACGCAACATAATAAGATCTAAATTAACCATAAGGTGTCCAGTTATTTAGATCTAGCACAGATAAGGTGATTAACATAAAGATTTAGATCTAAGTAATGTTACAAATATCCAAATTAATAGATGTACATCTACCATAACATGGTTACAAGTCAAGATCCAAATACACAACATAATTGAATAACCACAATTTTATTAGATCTAGGAAAATAGATCTATCATTACATAGTATAGGATTTCACATTAACCCAAAATCATACTTTACAACATATCCAATTTATAGTCTTTCAAAATATAGTTTTATTTATCTAAACCTAAAAACAACTAGAACTCATAGCGTTAGGTTTAGAGAATTGAGGAAGAACGGATCTAGAATTCCTGAATTGGATTTGTAGAATATGTTGTTAGAAAACGGTTCAGCTAGCACTCCAGCAGCATATGGCTTCCACGACTTCCAATGAATAAAATATGAGAAATAGGACACGTATATATAGCTGCCAGACCCTCTGGAACTGAGTGCCACGTCAGCCCTAGGGGTGTCAACAACCCTATGGGTGGGTCAGCCCCTAGATCGACACACCTCTAAGGGGGTCGACCCCCTAGAGCGGGAATTTTGCCGATCAGAGGAATTTTTGAATTCGAATCCTCTGGATAGAATTCTGACTCATCTCCGACTCATCTCTGACTCACCTCTGACTCATACGTATATATAAAATATTTCTATGCGTATATAGACTTAAAATCCTCATAACTTCTTTATACGGTGTCCGTTTTATGCAAACCAAATGTCTATCTTGACTGGAATTTCAAGACGGACGCAATGGTGCAGTCTGTTTCCTCTAGTTCTGAATATTAAACTAATTATTATTTAATTTATTCTCTTTAATATCATTAAAAATTCGGGGTGTTACAGTAAGTGTTGATCCCGAGCTCCTCCGAAGTCGATGATGTAGGCTCCGAGTAGATCTTCTAGAACCCTGTTGACCCTCTCTTTTGGATTGTCGGTTTGTGGGTGATAGGCTATACTCAAACTCAACGTTGTTCCCAATGCTTCTTGCAAGCTCTTTCAAAACTCACTAATAAACAGTGGGTCTCTATCACTAACAATACTAGTCGGAATCTCATGCAGTCTAACAATTTTATTGACATATAACTGAGCTAATAAAGCAGTGATCCTACTCTTCTTAATTGGAATAAAATGGGAACTCTTCGTTAATCGATCCACAACGACCCAAATGGCTTCATTTCCCTTATGACTCCTTGGAAGCCCATTAAAAAATCCATATAAATGTGTTCCCATTTCCATGTAGGAATCTCTAAGGGTAACAACAGTCCTCCAGGCTTTCCTTATTCCGTCCTGACTTTTTGACAAGTCAAACATCTAGTAATGAACTCTATAACATTCTTCTTCATTCTTTCCTCATAAAAGCTTCTTCTCATATCACTAAACATATTATCTCCTTCGGGTGTATGGTCATCCTTGGCCGTTGACACTCCTCAAGAATTTATTTCCCATGGTTACCACTCCTAGGGATACAAAGACGACTATCTTTCCTGAAACTACCACTTCTATCCATAGAATATCTATCCGAATGAGAAAAAAATTCTCCCTTAGAAATCTTTTCCTTTAATGTCCTCAACTCATTGTCATGGTCTTTCTCACTCTTAATCCTTTCTATTAAAAATGGTCTTGCCTCCATAACTTTAAGAAATCCTTAAGATGCCTTGAATGGTGGCTGCAAATTGAAAATAGAAAGAAAGTATAACTGCTTTCACTCGGTGATCGCACTAAGGGTAGCATGTCTCTAACTCAAAGCGTTGGCTATGACATTACCCTTCCCAGGGGTATACTGAATGGTAAAATAGAATGATGCTAAGTATTTCATCATCGCTGTCATCGAAGGTCGAGATCCCACTGAGAAAACAAATATCTGAGAGACTTATGGTTAGTGAAGAGTTCAAACTTTTCCCCAAAAGGTAATGTGTCCACATCTTTAGTGAAAAAACCATAGTTGCTAACTCTATGTCATGGACGGAGTACCTCTTCTCATAGTCCTTAAGTTTTTGACTTGTGTATGCGGCTACTCTACCTTCTTGCATGAGTCCACTCCTAAACCAGTCCCACAAGAATCGATGTTGTAAGTGAACATCTTCGTTCCATCAGGAATAATAAGAATAGGTGCACTTGTGAGAGATTCCTTCAACCTCTCAAAGGCAATACCACGCTTCTCACTCCACACAAACTCATGATTCTTTTCTGTCAATTGGTTTAGAGGGGTTGCAGTCTTTGCTATGCCCTTAATAAATTTCCTGTAGTAGATCGCTAACCCAAGAAAACTTCTGAATTCCATCGCATCGTGGGATATCCTCCACTTTTGGATAGTTTCTATCTTAAAGGGGTGTACGATCAATCCTTTCCCCGAAACAATATGTCCTAAAAACTTGACTTCTCTCTTTCAAAAGTGTCATTTCAAAAAGTTGACCTTAAGTTGGTTTTCCCTTAGTATTCCTACTACTTTTATCAAATGATCCTCATGCTCCTATAAGTCCTTGGAAAAGATAAGAATGTCATCTACAAACACAACCACTATCTTGTTGAGTATGCCCCTAAATACCCTACTCATAAGATCTACAAAGAAGCGGACACATTCATCAAACCAAAGGGCATAACCTCCTACTCAAACAATCAATCTGCGTCCTAAATACTGTCTTACGCTTACCCTCATCTGAAATCCTCAACTGATGAAATCCTATAACTAGATGTAACTAAGAAAATATTTGGGCACCTCCCAAATGGTCAAACAGATCATCTATCCTCAGTAAGGGGTATTTATTCTTCTTAATCAACTTATTGAGTTCCCTATAATCCACACAAAATCTTAATGATCCATCGAATTTTATGGAAAACATTACTAGTGCACCCCGCTCAGACATACTCCTACGAATAAACCCTTTCTGCAATAACTCAGAGATTTGTCTATCTAGCTCTCTCCTTTCCTTAGGAGCCATATGCCTTAATGGAAATGTTATTGACCCTGCGTGCTTCTCGTAGTCTATCTTAAATGATATTTCTCTGTGGGGTGGGAGTTCTATGACTTCCTCGAAGACATATGGAAACTTGCACACAATCGGCATCGAAGATGGTACTTCTAAATCAGATGATAAGGAACACAATAAGGTTAAATCCTTATTCCAAGTCCTACAAGGGATCTTTGAGCTATGGCCACCACGATTTCTCAAGCAAATGACTCTCTTATCACAGTTAAGGAAGGCCCCATAAAATGATAACCAATCCACTCCTAAAATGAGACCGTACCCCTCAAATTCAAATACATATGCATCATAAATGAAATCGGCCTCACCGATATCTAATACTAGGTCTTTACACAAAAGTGAAAGTTGCATAGTCCATATGATAGGGTTAGACACCTCTATAGGGTGCTAGCAAAGGATAAGCGAAGATTTAGGGAATCAAAAATAATTTTAACAATGAAGGAGTGGGTCGCTCCTGAATCAAATAGGGTACACAAAGAAATTCCTTGGATAGAAATTATACCTTCCAACATTGGTTGTCCTTGTTCTATATGGAGTTGACTTTGAATCAGCGCTACCTCCAAGGCATAGTTTTGTCCATTCTGCACTAGTCTAGATTTAGAGCAGTTCCTTGCCAAGTACCCATCCTTATGGCAATTAAAGCATTTTCATTTGAATTCTAGCTTCGCTAGGTTCACTTTACATCCGTGGCCTTTCCTGTGGCACCTCGAAAACACCTTGACCTCATTCTTAAATTTTCCTCCTTTCTTCTTCTTAGGCCAAAAACTTTATTTTTGTTCTTCCTAAAACTAGAGGAACCTTCTCCTTTCTCATTACTAACTTCCTTAACCTCCTCAGCCGTATACAGGATAGTTGTCTCAACAAGGGCTTCGAACGTAACTCCAAATGTCACTTGAGTTAATAATATTTTCCTCAATGGAGAATTCAGTCCCTTAACAAACCTAAGTGCTTTCTTCATAGGGGTTTCCACTAACCCTCTCCCAAACTTAGATAACTCTGTAAATCTATCGATGTACTCTCTATGACTTAACTCCCCTTTCTTTAGCTGAATAAACTTTCCATCCATAAGCTCACCTCGGCAATAGTTAAGAGTTTAGTCTCAAAGATCGTCTTAAACTCCTCCCAAGTAAACACTCTACCCATATTCTCTTCTGTAATCATGTTCAACCACTCAAGGGATTCTCCATTCAAATGTCAGGCCGCTACCCTATGCTTAAGCTAGTCATACCATTTGGTAGCCTCGAAGATCCGTCCACACTCAATTATCAATCCTTTAGCTTCAAGGAAGCTCTCAGTTTCCAAAAGTGTCTTCCCTCCCAAACTACTGAAATCTTTGCAAAGACGAGAAAAGTTGAAAACCTCTTCAGCCGGTTGAGCTGCTGGTTCTGCTGGGGTAGGATTTGGAGGATCTAAATTAACCCTAAAGGGGGGTGAATAAGGTTTATTGCAGTTTTTGTTGAGTAATTAAATAATATCAACATAGATAATAATCAGAGTAAATGCAGAAAATAAATAACATACAGATATACCCTGTTTCGGCAAAACTGTAACGGCTGGGGTTTGCCCGGACCCAATCGATCGCAAGATCGACTAAGACCGTTCAAAACCCGAGTACGTTAACTCTGGGAATACAACACATTAGAACAATAATAGCAGACTTTTATAAACATCATAATAATGTTACATCAGAGTACAGAATATCAGAGTACATCGATAAAATTACAGCGGAAGATAAATTTACATGAATTAAATACAATAAACAGCGGAAGACTTCTATGCTCTGGACACAGCTTTAGGCTTCGATCCAGAATCCTGCTCAAGAGATAAATATCTGCAAAAAGCTATTCGACTGCCCGTGTGGAAAAGAGAGCACCCGAGTTTGCAAAGTGAAACAAACTACGAGTCAGTCATGGGACTGGTGTGAGAATTCTTAACTAATATAACTAAAGTAAATCGTTAAACAACGCAATGCTTTTTGGAAAAATGGGATCATCATGAGACTCAAGTCCCATCACACAATGCAACGCAAACCAGAGGATAGATTTTTACCTTATGATGATAAAAAATGCTTGATACGATAAAAACGGGTTTGATATTATTATTAGTGTATATATGTTTCAAAAACATTCCAAAGTAAATATACCAATCCTAGGAAGCATAGCTACCATATACTATGCCTCCATACTAGTAATACAATCAAGTCCGTAGGGTCGTATTGGGAATTGGGTTTCCATCATGAGTCAAGGCTAGGAACGATCTCCTTACCGATTCGAGACACTCTAGCTAATGTCTCAGGATTCCCCGCAGTGAACCCTTGGATCCTGCAGGGTCGGTCCGCACATACGATTTTGCGGATTAGTTATTCCTGAACACACGTTTCCCTATCCTATAGGACCTAATATCCGAGGCGCCTCATTCCATCATCCACATAAGTAAAATGTCGGGCCGTGTAAAACCCAAACACCACTTCTACCTAGAAAGAAACGTGCTGCTCTCCCTGCGTTCCCTTGCTCCGTTTTAGTTAACTGGGTTGTGAGGCTCGTGAAGCTACATTATACACAAAGCTATGCCTAAACAGGCCATGCTTTGATCATCAACCACAAAGCCTGCTTTTCAACAATAGCCTTGATCATTTGCATCTTGGCGTGCCACATTGACAATTCACGCCATGCGATCGACAACCATCAATATATAAGAGGGTGTTAAGCAAGAGAATAAATTCTCTGCCACCAAACAATTATATATTAAATAAAAATCAATTTAATTTACATGGAATGAAATTCAACGTCGGACACACATCCATTTACAAGTCCGTTCTGGGTCTGAACGAAACCGGAGGCACCTTATTCCTCGCATATCCGACAAGTAGTCTGGACGGCCACCATTGTAGCCCCTTCAAGGTAGCTACTCCAATCATGGGCGTCAATGGTAACTCATCCATTCGACGTGAAGATCGTCGGTCTTATACCGTCTTCAACTCTTCGACTTAGATCGACGTGTAATCATTTGAAATGAGATTGAACTCAGACTTTTCAAATGATCCTCGTATATATAACATTTCAAATCATTTCTTATCGTTAATATTAATTTATAACGATTAATCTCTATTTTTATTTATATAAAAATAATTAAATTTTATTTAACAACACTTCATGTCAATAGGCGACCTTGGCGCTGTTTTCACCCAAATTTTGTTTTACACATTTATCTAAATCTAACCGTTGGATTTTAACACAATTCATATCGTTGGAAAGATCTTCCCAAGGCGAACCTAACGGTTCTAGTTTTGGGAAAATCCGATGGTCGGATCTTTCGATATAATCAATTAAAAGTACAATTCCAAAATGCGAACTACCACGCTCGATTCGTTTACTTTTAATATAATTCCTTCGTCCATTTCGTTATCATGATTAACACAAGTAAAGAATGTTGTATTTCCGTAACCTATTTACATTTTTATAATACATAGTGAAATGTATTTTATTTTACTATATTTTGCTAACGACAAGAATTGTTATCTAAATATAATATCATGGCACATAAGAATGTTGATCTTTATTTCGACTTGCATTCACATCCTATATACAAAAAGGTATATTTTTCAATCATCTTTCAAACTACACAAAATTGTATCTTTCGTGTATCATTCCAATTACAACAAAAATAGGTATTTTTGTGTTTCATTTCCATTACAACAAAAATGAATATTTTTGTATGTCATTTATAATTTAACAAAAATGAGTATTTTTGTGTCATTTCAATTTCTAACAAAAATGCAATATATTTTGGTGTCAACTTCAATTCTACAAAAATAATAACTTTTTTAATCTTTTAATGAAATCTAATTCATTTAAAACTAAATTTCCATCATTATAATTTTCACTGAAAATCTATTTACATAAAAATGTAAATTTCATACCGTTGTTCTTTTACATGAAAATGTAATTTCACTTTAATTCAATTATATGAAAAATGTAACTTATAATTCAATGCCCAATTTCATTCTTTTATTCTTTTATTTACATTAGAAAAATGTAAATTTTATATCAATGTTGAATTCTACTCTTTTAATTACACGTAAAATCTCCTTTTTAATTACAATGTAAACTGTAATTAACATTATAATGTAAAATTCCATATTTTTAATCTTTTTTTTAAATGAAAATCTAATTCATTAAAATATAAATTTTCACTTTAAAACTTTTTATATGAAAATGTAATTTCTACTTTTAAATCTTTTTACATGAAAAATGTAAATTTTCTCCTTAATCCTAATACATTAAAATGTAAATTTTCTTTTTTAATCTTAATTACATTAAGAAAGTAACTTTTCTTTTTAATCTTACTCACATTAAAAATGTAAACTTTTCTTTTTAATCTTAATTACATTAATAATGTAAACTTTTCTTTTTACATTAAAACATGACGTTGAAAACTTTTTCTTTCTTTTATAACAAACATGACGGTGAAAATATTCATTTCATTATTAACACATGACGGTGAAAATATTCATTTTCTAATTAACACAACATGATGGTGAAAATATTCATTTTCTAATTAATACAACATGACGGTGAAAATATTCATTTTCTAATTAACACAACATGACGGTGAAAATTATCCTTTTTCTAATTAACACAACATGACGGTGAAAATTATACTTTCCTAATTAAAACAACATGACGGTAAAATTATCCTTTTTCTAATTAACACAATATGACGGTGAAAAATTATACTTTTCTAATTAACACAACATGATGGTAAAATTATACTTTTTCTAATTAACACAACATGACGGTGAAAAATTATACTTTTCTAATTAAAACAACATGACAGTAAAATTATACTTTTTCCAATTAACACAACATGACGGTGAAAAATGTCATTTCTAATCTAAACATAACGGTGTAAAATGTTTATTACTAATCTTTCAATGAATATCAATGTAATAATGTCACTTTTCATTTATAACAAAAACCAATATTAATTTATGTATTTTTTTCCTTTTTCCATTTTAAATAAAATCAATGTAAAAATGTATTTTCATTTTTAACCAAATCAATATAAAAATGTTACTTTTCATCCTTAACAAAAATCATGTATATTTTCATTCTTTTCATTCTTAACGACAAAATGCCCTTTTCCATTCTAAATAAAAGTAAAATCTTTTAATTATAAACAAAGGTGGAATCTTTGTATTTAAGAACAAAAGTAAATTCTTTTCATTTGCAAAAAAAGATTAATTCTTTTCATTCCCAAACAAAAGTTAATATCTTTTCATTCACAAACAAAAGTTAAAATCTTTCATCATGTTTACAAACAAAGTTTGATCTTTTTATTAAGTTTACAAACAAAGTTTCAATCTTTTCCTTGTATTTACAAACAAAGTTTCAATCTTTTTATTATATAACAAAGGTAAAATCTTTTTATTTTTAAACAAAAAAATGAAAACTTTTTATTTTTAAACAAACAAAAGTAATCTTTATATTATTAAACAAAAGGCGAAATCTTTATATTTAACAAAACAAAAGTGAAATCTTTCTTTTTAATTAGCAAACAAGGTTACAACTTTTTAATTAACAAACAAAATTTCAACTTTTTATTTTATTATTGACATTGATAAAAAAAATGTACAATTTTAACAAAAGGAATAAAAATGATAACTTCATTTTATTAACCAAAATCTAATTCAACAAAATTGACCTTTTTGTTCTAATACAATTCAATTCAACAAAATGGTATTCTACCACAAGAGCGAATCAGACAATAAGAATCTGAAATAAAGAAGTATATCGCAATATTTGATCTAAAATTATAGATCTGCAATAGAAAAGAAGTTTGCATCGCCTAAACAGATAAAATAAAACAAATCTCAAAGAAGATGAGATTTTATCGAGTGATTCCAAAACAACAAATATGAATCTCAAATAGAATGAAATTTTATTGCGTAAACAAACAAATAGAATGAATCTCAATTAAAGATGAGATTTACATTACGTGATTTAACAAATAAAATGAACCTAAAATAAAGACGAGGTTTTTAGCATGTGATTCAACACATAAAAAATAAATCTCAAATACAAATGAGATTTCTAGCGCGTGAATGGATCTATAAATAATAGATATACAGCATATAAGAAAATAGCACTGCAACATCAGATCTTAAGTATTGGATTTGGGGTTATAAATAAAATTGCATCGCGAATTCAGAAGTGAATTAAAGTTGTACCAACAAGAATTAAATAATAATAATTAAATTCTCAATTCTTAAATAATTTAGAATTCTCACCAATGAACCTCAGAAAGCTATTCAAAACTTTTGAATCCAAGAATCTAGATATAGGATGTATGAAATTAAGATCGGATTGCGCGATGTAGGAGAGCTAGGGGGATGTTCGCCTGGAAGGGAGGAGGTCGCGGCGGCTTCAGGCGGGCCACAACAAGGTGCGACGACGGCGGGTTCGAGGCAGTGGTGCAGACTGAATTGGTAAGGGTATCTCGAAGTTTGTGCGGCGGTTGATGTTGACTTCGGTATAGATTTGAAGCTTTCTCCTTGCTCTACAAAAGTTCTAACTACGGAAAACTCTAAAAGTTAGTGGAGGAGGAGGAAAATGGAGGAGAAGGTTGGAAGGGTTTAGGCCATGGAAAAATGAAAGTGGCGGCTATGAGAAATGAGGAGAGATGGATTAGGTTTAGATAGCTCCTTTTTTTATAATGTTCCAATCCCTTAATCAAATTAAAGGCCCATTAAAATTTAGAGGGGCGGCGGCTGGGTATTTGAGATTAGGGTTATACGTATTATGCCCGTATATATACCGTATTCTTTATTTAAATTAATTTATTTTCACAAAAATAACTGTATGTTGATATATATGAGTTGGGATTAAGTTAAATTAATATCTTATGTGTACATGTGCATACATGAACGTTTGAATTTTAAAACTTGAAAATAAATTTTATTGGAAACAAAAGCATGAAAATAATGTATATAAACATATATAAGGAGAGAAACAATAAATGATTTGATAACAATCAATCTATATTACAATTTTAATTAACGTACATTACAACAAAAATTAATGTACGTTACAGCAAAAATTAATGTATGTTAATTAGTAATTAATGTATGTTACAAACATAAGAAAGAAATTTAATATATTTATAACAATATAATGTCTAACTAGTGGTATATATTTGGAGTTTGGAATTATTCAAACATGTGTAAATGATAAATTTATGATGGAAGCATCAAGGAAGGAGAATGAAACAATTTACAAACTAACGTTGCAACGGAAAAGAATTAATGGAGATAATAGTTAAATTGAGTAAGCAATCAATTAAGAAAATTAATTACGAAATGAATGACATTGATTAATAAATTGAGTGGTTTAAGATATATATACGTTTTGAAATTGGAATTATGTAACGTGTGAATATAGTAAGGAAACATAATAATGGAGAAATAGGGATGGACCAATTTTTTTTCTTGTTAAACCTGAAATAAACTGCTAATGAATGCCATGGAATATAGGTTTATGAAGTTGGAAACCACATTCATAAAGGTTTTAAATTTTCATAAGTTTAGCATATAATATTAGCGCTCTAAACCATATGAAATATGTAATTCCACCTTCAAAATTGTGCATATATAAGTATTGACTAAAGGTGTACTCTTAAGGTTTAAATGTTAACAATTTATTTGAGCTTTAAATGTCATTAAAGGAAAAAAATTGTCATACTCTTAAGGTCTATGTGACGTAGGTTGTAATAAGTATGTAATTTAAACCTTTAGAAATTATTAATGAAGACTGGAAAGTTTTGTCAACTTCTTACATATTCGTACAATCTTTAAGATATAACATAAAACATCATTCGTGGATATCTGATTTAACTGAGACATATTTGGGAAGTCATTTGTTGTTCTCAAATTTATAAAAAAAATTCTAGTCTTTATTAATCAAAATAAATCATTTTGAAAATTCAAAATCCATTAAAAATAAAATTTTAAATTTGCCCCCAAAATTCCGGTTGTTACAGTCTCCCCCACTTAAAAACTTTTCGTCCTCGAAAAGGAATGGGGCGAAAAGTTGTTTAATTTACTAACTCTTCTTTCATTCTTTAATTCATTTCTATAATTTTATTAGTTGACTAATAATTACACTACACAACCATCAATCAATTTGTTGATTAGTGTAACACCCCACCTCCGCCAGGGCGACTCTTGCAAGCACTCTGACTTCGGAGGGGCGTTTGCATCAGGTAAACATGCATAATGATATATCAAGGCAGAACAAGAACATATATATATATATATATATATATGTAAACAGAGTAAATAACATAGATAAAACAGCGGAAGATTTTCAAACCATTTCAAAACAAGTCTGGTACAACACAATGTTAACTTTCCAAATACACAAGTTTAGATAAAAACAACATTACTGAAAAACTGAAATACATAAGTACTATCCCCAAAATAAGTGATAACCATAGCTAGCTTCATGTCAAGACCGTACATGAGCTAAAATCCCACAAGCAAGCGATCAGAAATCCAGCTAAGCTCCAATATTCCCTCCCTGAGAACCTGGGGGGGGGGGGGGGGAACGGAAGAAAAGAGGCGAAAGAAAACAGGTCAGTCAAAAAGACTGAGTAAGCCCTACTACAATCAATGTAAACTGATAAAGTTAACTGGCATGAGCAGCAGGGATGAACATAAGGATAACAACATACTAGCATGATGATTAACTAACAAGGTAGATAAAGGTGTCATCGCATAATCAGGATTAAGGTTTTGTACCACAGGTGTACTAGCAAACTAACATGACTTGAATAGACAAGTATTGATCCCTTGGCCCAAGCTTTGGCCCAATAACATGAAGTGACCCCAATACGAGGTCCAACCAAACGGTCTAGTCGATCGGCTCCCTATAAGCCTAACTCGTCAAGTGTCGGTGTCATACGGCCCAACTACGAAGTGTAGCTAAACTGTGCTAGGTCCACCCTAGGGTGTATCAAGTCCTAGGGTGTCAACCACTGACACAAATCAATGCACGCACAGTCTAAACCTACTGGTGCCCGTGCCTGCTTTTTCAACTCCGGATCATGTGCACGACCATGGCCCGTCTGAACCTACACCGGCGCACCTACTCAGCCGTCGTTTTGGTCGCTTACATGGCATCCCAGTAATCGTGCCCCTCCCTAGCCTAGTCCCTAGGGTATCATGATACAACTAAGAGGGTTACTGGTGCAAAGGACCACGTAACTAGGGTTTCCTTAACGGGTTAAACGTGGTTAACCCAACCCATTCAAGTACCAAGTTGGTTAAGTGTACCCAAGGTTCATGACTTAACCCTACCAACCCATCGTGTTTAATTGGTTAAGTATTCAAGCGGTCCATGACTTAACCCTAATCATGAGGCATTAATTAATTTAATGCGCCTTAACCTCTCACATTAGACTTTGTTGCGGTTACTAGTTAAGCCGGTCGGTTCCGGGTAGCTTTACACCACAACTTGGTCTAACCTCGGGTTCAAGGTACAACATGACCAACTTCTCACATTGGGTCCTATTGTTTGTAGCAACTAGTTAAGCCGGTCGGTTCCGGGTAGGTTTACGCTACAAACTCAACCCAACCTCGAGTTGGTCACACTTATATTTTCTAAGTGTCATGTCCATCATGTTTCCAAAACACATTACAAGTTTTCAAGCAATTGGGTAGACCTAACTTAATAGGTAAATTCCCAATGGGTAGACCTAACTTAATAGGTAAATTCCCAAGCTTATGTTTTTATGTCCTTTAAGTTTACCCAACCCCAAACACAATCCCATCGCTTACATATCGCAATAGCGCATAAAGGATAGAAAGAGGAATCTTGGCATAATCGTGACATAAAGGTGTTGAAGCCACAAGTTCAACATGGTGGCATAAGAAATGTACATATGTTCATATACTTGCATATTACATTTTTAGGCCTCAAAAGCATGTATAAAACCAAACTTGGCATATTGGTGATACATGGTGCTAAATGACATGTAGACATGGCCATAAGTTCGCATTTAGCCTCACATGCAAGTTATCATAAGAGATATGATAACTTACATGTTGCCAAAATGCAACCTTTAGCATAAAGCTTGGAGCTTTATGTTCATATACTCAAGATAAGCTTGCATAACATGATAACATGAACCAAATGATCAACCCAAACTTGCATAACGTACTTGCATATCATGTAACAAACTTGCATATCAAACTTGCATAACATAACATGATAAACTTGCATATCATAACATGGCAAACTTGCATATCATAACATATCAAACTTGCATAGCATGACATAATAAACTTGCATATCATAACATATCAAACTTGCATATCATGACATAATAAACTTGCATATCATAACATATCAAACTTGCATATCATGACATAATAAACTTGCATATCATAACATATCAAACTTGCATATCATGACATAATAAACTTGCATATCATAACATATCAAACTTGCATATCATACATTTAACTTTAGAGTTTAAATATGAAAGTAGAATAGGGCTTACAAAGCTTATGAAGTCACAAAAATATGACAAAGCCCTTATGCAACCAATTAAACCCAAAATGCAAGCTTTAATAGAAAAATCCTTAAGCCAAAGTGATCAAAACCCTTGCTTTATGATGCAAATGTAGAAACTTGACTTGAATGCAAGCTAATGATGCTCATACAAGCTTGAAAACACTTGTATGCATGGAAAATCTCATAAAAATTTATTTAGGAATTTATGAAGAGAGTGGAGGCCATGAGAGGATTGATTTTGCCATAGTTTAGTTGTATGAATGAATAATGATGATTTAGGGTTAGGTTAGGGCCTTATTTATAGAGATTAGGACTAGTTTCAACCCTAGGATTAAACCCTAGTTCCAATCTCAGCCCTTAAAACCGAATCTGGCCCCCAAGCTCAACCCAATCTCAAAATGGTGCACCAGGCTAAACAGCCCGGCTGGACCAAGTCGACAGCCAAGTCGACAGGGCTGTCGACTTGGGTCCAACCAAGTCGACTCCCAAGTCGACAGGGTTGTCGACTTGGGTGCTCTGGCGGGATTTTTCCTGCCTAGCCCAATCTGACCTAATTTTTCAAATTCAAACTTGAATTTGAAATCTGTTTTGAACTTGAAATTTTCTGAAAACTTCGTTGGGCCTTAGTCTGGTCATACGGACTCCGATTTTCGAAAACTCGGACTCTATTTCGCGTATTTTTCCGAGACGAACGCAATGGCATAGCCCGTTTCCCTTGATTCAGATTTTAGAATTAAATTCTGCCTCGATTTACGTTATAACAGGTTAGTGAAAATACGGGTTGTTACATTCTCTCCTCCTTAAAGGATTTCGTCCCCGAAATCTTCAAGTTAGGAAGAACATATCCTACCATCCAATCATCCATCTACTCAAAACACCATCCACGAGCAATCATTGTCCTTACAAGATTATAAATGTTGTATGAACATATGCAAAGGTGTGTGTATATGTACTTATCTAATGCAAATATCATCAATGCAAATTATGTTAGTGAAATGAATCCATATGTATGCAATTCCTAACATAATGTATAACATCTATATGTGTGCACATAACATACATCCATATGCAACATCCATGTGATAACACCGAAAATTTCATCCATGAATAAGCGTAAACACTCATGCATATGCAATATAAGGAGTGTGTGAGCCGATCTAGTGCCTAACGTGTATAATGCATCCACGAGTAACCACTTGCAAACACTTGCAACCATTTGCAACCATCAAGCATAACATGTTTCAAACACATGTTTCATCCAAAGGGTTTCTACCTAAGGTTCTCATGACAAGATTAACACGATAAACTAGATAATCAAGGCAAACATGGATAACAATAGATATGCTACAAAGAGATCGGGAAGATAAGCAAGATATACTCCTTTTGGATTACAAGAAATCCCTTCCTAACCCAACCCATTTCATTGTCGCCTCCCGTCTTCCTTTTTCACTTACTCTTCTATCGTTCTTGGCTTAAACACAACTATGACCTCATGGTTTCATGCAAGCTCTCCAAAATTCACTAGTGAATCCTGGATCTCGTTCACTTACTATAAAGTATTCCACGCAGCAGAACTTTTCTTGAAAATACCAATCCACGTTGCCAATTGCTCTTACTAACGTGATTTTCTATAACTCATGCTTGAACAAAATGAACCATCTGCCTGCGAATGATAGGCCGTACTTAGATTCAGTTGCTTGCCCATGACTTCCCGTAGACTATCCCAAAACTGGCTAGTGAAGATTGGGTCATGGTTACTAACTATACTTTAGGGAACCTCGTGCAACCGCTTTATTTCTTGAAAGTAAAATGTCGCTAGCTATGATGCAGTCCTTTCGCTCTTTACCAGAGTGAAATGAGCACTCTTCGTGAGTCTACCTACTATGACCCACATGCTCGTATTCCCTTTCCTTGATCTTGGCAGTCCATCCACGAAATCCTTCGTGACGCTTTTCCTTCTCCCATTGCGGGGACCTCCAATGGATATAATAGCCCACCGGGCTTCTATGACTCGGCCATTAACCTGTTGGTACAACATGCACCTTGGGACAAACTCGGCCACCTCCTCGAGTGATGTGCATCTTCAAGAACCTTCTTTCTCTCATCGCGTCTTAGCCATCCCTTGTCATCTATAGCGAGATGACTTACTATCTCGCCTCGAATCAACTTGTCCATGATCTCGACTAACTGCGGGTCTTCTTTCTGTGAAGTCCTTACTTGATCCAGAAGGGTAGGTCTAAACTCAAGGGACGCTAACTGACTAATTAAACTGAGAAAGCTTCTTACTTTAATTGTCCTCGTCGGAGCTTTCCGGTCTTGAACCGCGACCACTCTAGCGGGATCCACCGCTAAGCCTTGCTTAGCTACTATATGCCCAAGGAATCTAACTTCCCTTCTCCAAAAGTGACACTTGGAGAACTTGGCCTTCAACTGATGCGCTCTAAGCGTATCCATCACCTCCACGAGATGCCTTGCGTGCTCTTCCTCATCCTTTGAGAAGATCAGAATATCATCTACGAAGACTACCACAAACTCGTTCAGGAACTCCCTAGACACCCTACTTACCAAGTCCACGAAGTAGGCGGGTGCATTAGCCAAACTGAATGGCATGACCAGCCATTCTAAGAATCCATTTGGAGTTCTGAACGCAGTCTTGTCTATATTATCCTCAGCTACTCTGAGCTGATGGAATCCAGTAGCAGGATCAAGAGAAAACAGATGTTCCTACAAGCTGAACAAATCATCGATCCTTGGCAATGGTTGTCTATTCTTCTTGTTCAACTCACGATAATCAACACACGGGCGAAGCGAACTGTCCACATTAGTAGCGAATACTACTAGAGCACCTTCCTCGGAAATGCTTCATCGAATGAAGTTCTTCTCAAGCAACTCCTTCACTTGCTTACTTAGCTCCCGTCTTCCACGCGGAGCCATGTGCCGAACGGGCAAAGAATCCATCTTTGCATTATCCACTAGATAAATGCAGAAATCAAACTCTCGCTTAGGGGTAACCCCCTTCACTTCACCCAAGATATCAGGATATTCTCGGACCACCCTCACCGATTACAAACTATCGATAGACGAGTTGAGGGATTCAAGATAACACAACATGACGGGACTCGTAGGGTTACTAGAAATTTTTAGGGTATTACCGAGGCGAGTCATGAGCCTCACAACCCTATGCTCAAAAATCAAGGATGGCTCCAAAACTGGACAACCCATCCATGCCCAAAAATCAACCCATACCCCATGAAACCGAGAATATAAGCATCACATGAGAACTCTAAACCAAAGATAGAGATTTTCAAATCCACGTAGATAATAGACAAATGGGCGGAACCCCCAATTGGATTTGAAACACACACGGGATCATAAACTAGACTAGTACTTAGGTGCAAACTTTCAACTAGATCAGATGAAATAAACTATGCGATGCACCAAAATCAAACAAGGTACGAACAGGAAAATCAGAAATGTAAACAAGACTTTCAACAGAAATACTACCTCGATCGGGAACTGGAGCGGCATTGAGAGCATGAACTTGCCCTCCTGAAGGTCCAGCACGCTGAGTCTGACCCTGGCCTTGCCCTTGCTTCTTCGGGCAATCCTTACTGAAATGTCCAGTCTCTCCACAGTGAAAGCACCCACCCAATTTCCTTCTCTTCTTCCTACAGTCCTTGACTATGTGCCCAACAATCACACAGAAGTTGCACTTTCTTGTTTCCTTTGCCTTGTTCTTGTTGCCCTTGTCGTTCTTGTTGTTCTTGTTGTTCTGATTACTCTGATTTCCTTTCCCCTGGGAATCAGTCTTCTTGGCTTGAGTATCATTCACCTTGATCTCTTTCTTGACATCTCCCTGAAGTAACGCCATATCAACCAAGCTCTCAAACGTGGCCCCATGGGGAATATGTGACATAGCCAATCCCTGCAATGGCTCATTCAATCCTCTAGCAAAACGAAGAGCCTTCTTCTGAGGAGTATTCACCATATCCAAGCCAAAACGAGCTAACTGATTGAATTTGTCCACATATTCTTTGATAGACATATCTCCTTGTTTCAAAGTTATGAACCTCTCCATTTGCAGATTCTCCTCAGCAGAAGATAGAAACTTAAGCACGAACCTTGCCCTGAAATCGGCCCAAGTCTCAACCGGCCTAGTACCATTGGTGACTTCCCACCAATAAGCGGCCTCATCCTTCATAAGCCAAACCGCCAACAAGATCTTCCTCTGATCGTCTAACCCAAAGATAGCAAATAAATCCTCAGTCTCTTTCAACCAATTTCTGGCCTCTACAAAAGTCTCAGTGCCTTGAAAGTTCTTGCCACCTATTACTTTGAAATCTTTGCAAGTCTTTGCGAAGTCAGCTTGAGGATGCTGAGGGGGAGGAGGAAGAGGAACCTCAGCGACAGGAGGAGGAACATTAGCGACAGGAGGAGGAGGAACATTGACTACCGGAGGAGGAGGAGGAGGAACGTCTGCGGGGCCGGCTTCGGTCGCCCTAGCCTCCAAAAGTCTCCTATACCAAACAGGTACGTGTACTCCCTCCGGAATAGCAAGGTTATCGGCCATACTGAAAACGAAGAAAAAGACAGATTCAGAATGGAGAAAAAACGAAGGAATTTTTGCTACTGGCTTTTTGGGGAATAGCCTTTAAAATAAACTAGACTTTTCTTTGGAAAATACTTTATACTTGGTTTTGAAAATAGTTTTCCAAAAGTTTTCTAAAAACCTTTTTGTTCCTTCTCGTAAACCATATGCTCTGATACCAAATGTAACACCCCACCTCCGCCAGGGTGACTCTTGCAAGCACTCTGACTTTGGAGGGGCGTTTGAATCAGGTAAACATGCATAATGATATATCAAGGCAGAACAAGAACATATATATATATGTAAACAGAGTAAATAACATAGATAAAACAGCGGAAGATTTTCAAACCATTTCAAAACAAGTCTGGTACAACACAATGTTAACTTTCCAAATACACAAGTCTAGATAAAAACAACATTACTGAAAAACTGAAATACATAAGTACTATCCCCAAAATAAGTGATAACCGTAGCTAGCTTCATGTCAAGACCGTACATGAGCTAAAATCCCACAAGCAAGCGATCAGAAATCCAGCTAAGCTCCAATATTCCATCCCTGAGAACCTGGGGGGGGGGGGGGGGGGAAACGGAAGAAAAGAGGCGAAAGAAAACAGGTCAGTCAAAAAGACTGAGTAAGCCCTACTACAATCAATGTAAACTGATAAAGTTAACTGGCATGAGCAGCAGGGATTAACATAAGCATAACAACATACTAGCATGATGATTAACTAACAAGGTAGATAAAGGTGTCATCGCATAATCAGGATTAAGGTTTTGCACCACAGGTGTACTAGCAAACTAACATGACTTGAATAGACAAGTATTGATCCCTTGGCCCAAGCTTTGGCCCAAGAACATGAAGTGACCCCAATACGAGGTCCAACCAAACGGTCTAGTCGATCGGCTCCCTATAAGCCTAACTCGTCAAGTGTCGGTGTCATACGGCCCAACTACGAAGTGTAGCTAAACTGTGCTAGGTCCACCCTAGGGTGTATCAAGTCCTAGGGTGTCAACCACTGACACAAATCAATGCACGCACAGTCTAAACCTACTGGTGCCTGTGCCTGCTTTTTCAACTCTGGACCATGTGCACGACCATGGCCCGTCTGAACCTACACCGGCGCACCTACTCAGCCGTCGTTTTGGTCGCTTACATGGCATCCCAGTAATCGTGCCCCTCCCTAGCCTAGTCCCTAGGGTATCATGATACAACTAAGAGGGTTACTGGTGCAAAGGACCACGTAACTAGGGTTTCCTTAACGGGTTAAACGTGGTTAACCCAACCCATTCAAGTACCAAGTTGGTTAAGTGTACCCAAGGTTCATGACTTAACCCTACCAACCCATCGTGTTTAATTGGTTAAGTATTCAAGCGGTCCATGACTTAACCCTAATCATGAGGCATTAATTAATTTAATGCGCCTTAACCTCTCACATTAGACTTTGTTGCGGTTACTAGTTAAGCCGGTCGGTTCCGGGTAGCTTTACACCACAACTTGGTCTAACCTCGGGTTCAAGGTACAACATGACCAACTTCTCACATTGGGTCCTATTGTTTGTAGCAACTAGTTAAGCCGGTCGGTTCCGGGTAGGTTTACGCTACAAACTCAACCCAACCTCGAGTTGGTCACACTTATATTTTCTAAGTGTCATGTCCATCATGTTTCCAAAACACATTACAAGTTTTCAAGCAATTGGGTAGACCTAACTTAATAGGTAAATTCCCAATGGGTAGACCTAACTTAATAGGTAAATTCCCAAGCTTATGTTTTTATGTCCTTTAAGTTTACCCAACCCCAAACACAATCCCATCGCTTACATATCGCAATAGCGCATAAAGGATAGAAAGAGGAATCTTGGCATAATCGTGACATAAAGGTGTTGAAGCCACAAGTTCAACATGGTGGCATAAGAAATGTACATATGTTCATATACTTGCATATTACATTTTTAGGCCTCAAAAGCATGTATAAAACCAAACTTGGCATATTGGTGATACATGGTGCTAAATGACATGTAGACATGGCCATAAGTTCGCATTTAGCCTCACATGCAAGTTATCATAAGAGATATGATAACTTACATGTTGCCAAAATGCAACCTTTAGCATAAAGCTTGGAGCTTTATGTTCATATACTCAAGATAAGCTTGCATAACATGATAACATGAACCAAATGATCAACCCAAACTTGCATAACATACTTGCATATCATGTGACGAACTTGCATATCAAACTTGCATAACATAACATGATAAACTTGCATATCATAACATGGCAAACTTGCATATCATAACATATCAAACTTGCATAGCATGACATAATAAACTTGCATATCATAACATATCAAACTTGCATATCATGACATAATAAACTTGCATATCATAACATATCAAACTTGCATATCATGACATAATAAACTTGCATATCATAACATATCAAACTTGCATATCATGACATAATAAACTTGCATATCATAACATATCAAACTTGCATATCATACATTTAACTTTAGAGTTTAAATATGAAAGTAGAATAGGGCTTACAAAGCTTATGAAGTCACAAAAATATGACTAAGCCCTTATGCAACCAATTAAACCCAAAATGCAAGCTTTAATAGAAAAATCCTTAAGCCAAAGTGATCAAAACCCTTGCTTTATGATGCAAATGTAGAAACTTGACTTGAATGCAAGCTAATGATGCTCATACAAGCTTGAAAACACTTGTATGCATGGAAAATCTCATAAAAATTTATTTAGGAATTTATGAAGAGAGTGGAGGCCATGAGAGGATTGATTTTGCCATAGTTTAATTGTATGAATTAATAATGATGATTTAGGGTTAGGTTAGGGCCATATTTATAGAGATTAGGACTAGTTTCAACCCTAGGATTAAACCCTAGTTCCAATCTCAGCCCTTAAAACCGAATTTGGCCCCCAAGCTCAACCCAATCTCAAAATGGTGCACCAGGCTAAACAGCCCGGCTGGACCAAGTCGACAGCCAAGTCGACAGGGCTGTCGACTTGGGTCCAACCAAGTCGACTCCCAAGTCGACAGGGCTGTCGACTTGGGTGCTCTGGCGGGATTTTTCCCGCCTAGCCCAATCTGACCTAATTTTTCAAATTCAAACTTGAATTTGAAATCTGTTTTGAACTTGAAATTTTCTAAAAACTTCGTTGGGCCTTAATCGGGTCATACAGACTCCGATTTTCGAAAACTTGGACTCTATTTCGCGTATTTTTCCGAGACGAACGCAATGGCATAGCCCGTTTCCATTGATTCAGATTTTAAAATTAAATTCTGCCTCGATTTACGTTATAACAGGTTATTGAAAATACGGGTTGTTACAATTAGCTTTTTAAATATATTTAACTTTTGTATATTCAAAAATCATATTTTCAAAGACCGGATTATATATAATCAAAAATACGTTAATTATAAACTGGGTACTCTCAACTCATTCTAGGGCATTACTAACCCCATCTCTAATGAGTTTTCTCATTCTAGGATACTGCTGATCCTATCTCTAATGAGTATTCTTATTGGATATTACTAATCCAATCTCTGATGAGTCTTTTGTTCAGTTCTAATGAGTTGTACCCCAAAGATTTGAGCTAAACAGGGCAAATCCGAGCCGTTACAGTGGTATCAGAGCCAATACCCAATCGGAATTGTGGCTCCTGTATGGACCACAGCGCCTGGGTGAGGTGTTTGTGAGCCAACGAGGACGTTGGGCTCTGTAGGAGGGGAGAATGTAACGCCCCTAAGTCCCACATCGTGGAAGCCTGTGTGAAGTGGGTACTTATATAGTAGAGGCCATCTCTTACTAACGCCAAGGCCTTTTGAGGAGCAAAACCCCACACCTATATGGTGGCTAAGTTGGGGACAATATCTTGCGTGAACGGAGGTGCGGGTTGTTACAAAAACCCAGCCTACTGGTGCATTCCCCAAGATTTCTACTAGGTATTAGTCAGCAATTACAATGCTTATAACACTCGTAAACTCACGACAATTCCTAGCCTATTTGTCCTAACCCTACACTCAAAACTTATCCTCGGTTTCTACTAGGAGCTACACAAAAAGGCCTCACAATTTCGCTCTAGTTGCACTAATCCTACGCTCAAAATCTAGCATTGATTTCTATCCTCGAAACCATATTTCCCTAAATTACAACACCGTAATTCATCTCTCTAGTTTTACAGACAAGCTAGAAAACTTTAAACTGATTACAAAATTAAAATACTAAAATAAAAACAACCTGAAAAATTAAAACCCTTGTTTATGGGTCGACACTCATTTGGGTCCGGATGCCCAAAAATTAATATGGGCGCACTTGGCAGGCGCGCTAGTGTAAAAATGCCTTGGCGCACTTGTCAAGTGCGCCAGTTATCCCTGTTTTAATCGTCAAACTTCTACCGTTCATAACTTCTTCATACGTTATCCGTTTTATGCAAACCAGGTGTCTATATTGACCAGAATTTGGAGATGGACGCAATGACGTAGTCCATTTCCATTAATTCTGAATATTAAATTAATTATTCTTTAATTTATCCTCTTAGTGTAGTTGAAATATGGGGTGTTACATTCTTCAACTTACAGTTCCACTCGATTCAGATCCAAGTAAATATTGGTATGATTTTTCAATTCGAAATTCTTTTAATTGTGCTTGAACTTGGATGAATTTCTGCCGATGAGGATATGGTGTATTTATAGGATTTACGATCCATAAAAATCTCTGATTTCGTAATTTGAATTGGTCATGCTATATACATAAATTTTGAGGCTTTTGAAATCAGCTCTGAATTGGTCTTGTGTCTCTAGAAAATTCCTTTTTGTGAGATTTTTATTTGAAATATTTGGCCTTGAACTTGCGGTACATATATTTTTATTTTTTCTGGAAATCAGGGCTTGAGCAAGTTTTCTGGAACATATGATTTTCTGGTTGGTCAAAACTTTGTCAATAAATTTGAATGGAGTTTTTAAATTCCTCCTGATGATTTTAAAAATAGAACATAATAGCTGTTACATTAATCCCCTTTGAACAGATTAAACAGACACTATACTTTAATTTTGTGGTGGATATTTGAGCAAATTTAATGCTTGATGAATTACTGATATGTACATATACTATGCTTGTACTGTATAGCCTTGTACATATTAAAAAACATTCGAACCGCCTTTAGTCTTGTGGTTGTTCCTGTCTTGTACTACTGCCATTCACGTTTATACATTTTTGTGCTTATTATGTTGATGCTTGTGCTTCATGTAGTCTGGCTAAAAATGATTGTCGAAATGTATTCTTGCCATATATGCTCCATGACTTATCTTGATTTGAACTTCACTATGTGAATATGTAAATGCATTATGATTAGTTTCACCATTCCTAGAAATGAATCAGTATTTAGCTGACTTTGATTCACATCCACTGTCATGTATTTCCTGCTATGCTCCACTCTTATGTTGATAACTTGCCTTCCCCAATGTAGTACTGCTGCAAGTAACATGCCTTACCATATAGCTTGCTGAATATATACTTGTGCATTTGAACCCAACTATATGTATGTATATTACTGCCTCGGCCATGTAGTTGTCTTTAGGATTGCATCATGTATGAATGTTGCTCCTCCTCTAGTTTTGACTCTTTTAATGCATACGATGAATTCTTCAATACCTTGTTACTTGCACTATAGTTATACTGCTTGGCTTTTCGTTATTCTTCCTTGTTTGATATGATGTGTGCACCATAGTTATACTGCTCCTTGCACTTGATTTATTTAATATAGATGCACCATGATTTGTGCACTGTTTCACTTGTATTGCAAACTTTGCTGAGTCCACTTGCTTTTGTACATAAATTTAAACTTTAACTTAAAATTATTAACTAGTGCTCTTGTCATTCTCATTATGCTATATTGTTTGGCATTATGCTCGACCCCCATGTGCCATTTTCATGCTATTTTCATTATGTCGGCTCGAGTTTGTGAATTGAGTCGAGTTGGTCCACGTGGCTGCTCCTCAATTGCTATACTGCATTTTGACTGGCGAGGCAGTGCACGCGTGTATATTTATACATGTGTGTATATGCAGCCAGTTAGAATAATTTTCCTGTCCTTGCATATCAGATTGAGTCAGAAAAATGATGAGAAACACACCAAAAATCTGGGGCAAATAAAATTTAAAATAAATTTATATTTGCATGTATTCAGTTTTATTTCTATTTCATTCAACTATATGTGTTTTTCTATATGTGATAGATATGCAAGTGGTGACCGGACTGACTATGAAGTGCTGTGAAGACAAGAAGACGGAAGACAAGTATTGAGCCAATGAGTGTATGCAACAGTGTTAGTAAATGTATATAAGTCTGTAAACTGTATATGAGTGTCAGAGTGTTGTAATGAGGAACGAATGTACAAAATGAGAAAATTGTACTTATATTTGTAATAGACAAATTTGATTGAAATAAAATATTATTTTGTTATGTTCAAATCAAATTGTCTATCTTATTCAAATTAATTTTGTAGCACAATTTCATGTAAAATACTATAACTGTGAATATACAAAAGTGGATTTAGAATGTTGTATTATTTCAGATGTTGAAATAAAATACTTAATTGAATAAATATACTGTGAATTGTGTATAATAGTTTTTAAAAAAAAAAATTTGGTTCACTTTATTAACTACTAAAAAACTGTACAAAAGAAAGGTTAACATATTAACCATTACAAATGAAAACGTAAAAAAATAACCTGAAAATACAAGTAACTATAAACCTAGCCTAACATAAAATAACCCATGATGAGGCCAACATCCCGCTAGCGTGCAAACCACTGCACTTCTCACGAGCCAAAGGATCCTTCTGATCTCAAGCACCACTGAAAGCACCACTTCAATTCCATTATCAAATATCCCATTTCATCCAGAACCCACTACCAAAAATCATCTTCAACTGATCAAACTTCAGACTTCTTGAGAAAGCCATAAACGGGTACACATGGTTTCTTATAAAGCAGAAAAATTACCAGTGAAATAGCAGCTCTTCAACAAACGTAATTGCACCTAAATCCCAAAAGATTTATTTCCAAGCACTAAGTCTGGTTGATGATTCACACCTTGTGAATCAATATTAGTGCCGAAATCGGCAAAATAAACACAAAGAATTTAGGCGTGAATATTTATAACACAGTAGAGCTGAATCTGGTTGAAGTTGTTGGATGAACATGATTAGCATATAACCAAAACCAACATAGCTCATAGTAACCATAAAATGTTACTAAGTTTGCAGAATAAATAATCACCTCATTATGCTTCAGATCTGGTAATTAGCCCATAATCCATTCGAAGAGCAGGTTATTGGGACTGTATAACCCATGAACTGGGTGAAATCATTAAGCAGGTCCAAAAAATGATCAATTCTATTCTTTCAGTAGACTGTAAAACCAATCCTATTAGAAGCTCCAGAACTTACTTGCTTATCTTGGAAGAGAAGAACCTTCTCCCCGTACAAGCTTCAGCATCAAAATGCAAGTACCATAAAAAAAATCCATCAGATCAGTCACCGCATACCCCACAAATTGAAAGAATTGGGATGGGAAATTATGAAGAGAATATCGTATATAGTTCTGTAGAAAAACATGTGTAAACAAGAAATCCAAAGAACTACAGCGTAACTTCACGCAGATACTTAAAATTAGAATATCATATAGAGTACTAATCGAGACAAATATTCTAGATTCATTTTCTTGATAAATCAGTACCTATGAAACCCAAATACCAATATCAAAATTCTAATATCGCATCCAATATATCCACCCAAAGCCAAATAGTTAAATCTTACCCAAATCCCACTGATGTAGATCTAATTCGATCAATAGAGAATGATTGGAAGATTTGGTACTAAAAATATTTCAGTAGCGCCGGGATCATGCCGAAACCCAAATCAATAGTGGCTTTTCCTTCCAGTATCGAACAAATCTAAACCAATGAGATTATTAATTATTGGCGTCTTTAGATCTGGATTCTGGCTTTCTTTAGATTTCGAACGTCTCAGCATTTGAATCGGAACATGAATTTGCACAAATCAACTTGAAATCTGGCTTCGCTTGTGAAAAAGATACTAAAATAACTTGGCTTATCAAATGAAAAGAGATCTGTGAAGGTTGTGTATAGATCGTAATACGATATGGAATCAACAGAGCAAAGCGATTAAACTTGATTGTGGAAAAAAGAATTAGGGAAAAAAATCTCGAGTGATTGCTTCAGATCGGAACAAAGAGATCTAGAAACGACTTTAGTTTGTAAAATTAAAAAGGAAACATTTGTGAAAAATCAATGAAAAACAGAAGTATTTTCAACAAAGATTATCGTTGAAGGTTGTTGGAGGAATTCAATTGAAAGAAAATAGATTAATGAAGGAAAAAAATGTAGGCACTCACGCATGGCGAAATCTGGTGAGACATCGCCAGTCGCCATTAACGAGGCTACTTTTGTGTATAATAGTATATTATTCAATAATTATTTATTTCTATGAAATGAAATATAAAATAGTACAATTACAAACACATTTAAATAATATTATATTTTTGTTATCATCAAACAAAAATCATACAACATATTGTTGTACCCAACAATCTCCCCCTTTTGATGATGACAAACATATATAAGATTTTGAATGTGTTAAATGTGTTTGAAATATATTACTCCTCATATTCGTATGCTCCCCCTACAACTGAACTCCCCATATATATGTGGAAAATATAAATTATGAAATTCAGTTGATCATTCTACCCCTAGATATTTAATTTCCAATCTTAAAATACTTTTGAATTAAATACTCATAAATCAAAATCTTGACCATTCTCCCCCTTTTGTTATCATCAAAAGAATAATTGAAATCGAAACAATGATGAATATAGACCATAAATATGAATTCAAATTAAGAGAGAGAATATATATCGTAAATCCCATTTAATCAAACAAAATCAAAATAATCTTTAAATCAGAAGCAAATTTCACTTTCAGAATGAATAAATTTACAATGGATTTTATAGAATGTGGAGAGTTCAATAAAATTGAATATTTGAATATGAATTTTAAAGATCCTAAATATGCTCAAAATGTGTTAAGCACTTTCTAACCACGCATAGCCCAAAGGTCTTTTAAATGGGGATAGTAGTAACTTAACTTTATCCTCTCTAATGAGTTCCATCCATTCACAACCCAAAGGTCTTTTAAGTGAGAATGGAAGCACATAGAGATTAAGGTAATTCACCCATGCATAACCGTGAGGATTTTTAAATGGGAGTGAATACCAATGATAAATAAAATATTATACATATTTTTCTTTTTCTTTTTTTTATTTTTATTTCCAAGATATTTTTCTTTCCAAAAATAATTTGAACTCTCCAAATTAAATAAAACCATGATGAATGACAAAAATATAGCAGACATAGAAGAGGGTTGTGAAATAAGCTCTAATTCAAAGATATTATAAAATCTGTCCAATCATCATGAGATTTTAAAATAACATCTCCTCTAGTTATGAATTATACCATAGTCACAACTCATCATGTTTTTAGAAATCTAGAATAATTTTGATGAGTTCCAAATATGGCTCAAATTAGTCAATAATCTCAATTTATGAATAAATAATCTAAAACAATTTTAAAATTGAGAATATCAATTTCATGAGGGATAAATGTGCAAGTTGAAAACCAGTTTAAGAAGAAATCAATCAGTGGAATGTGAAAATAACTAATACTTCTAAGACTAATTGCTCCTATACAATTTTTAAAAACATGATATCACTTGAGGTTCTAAATTGCCCATAGATTTTAAAGAAATCTAGTTACCGATTTTTCAACTCATCGTCCAATCACCAAGACACGTAAATGTATCAAATCAGATTCTTTTATCAGAGCAACACAAAATCAGTTTCGAAGCAAGATTCAAAAGAGATTTTTTAGAGTATTTTAACAAGCGTAAGAACCAGTCAATAATTCAAATCAAAGGCAAATTATTTGAAACTACTTGAGAAGAAAATTTATTTTTAGAATTCAAATCCAAAAATTATAATCCACGAAATTCAACAACCAAATTATAATACATGAAATTCAACAATCATCCAAAAATGATTTCAAAATCAATATAATCAAGTAGAGAAAAAAATGAAAATTTCACAACTAATCAATTATAGCTTTCAAGTAATACGCTGAATTGAGTGTTGTTTTTCAATACTATTCAAGACGAATTAAAAGAAACTCAAAACAACAAAGTTATGTGAAATTTCATTATCTTCTCAGAACATCACAAATTTTAGAATTTCGATTAACGGTGATCCAGATATGCTCAAAATATTATGGCAGTTTCAATAAAAAAATTAGCATAAAAAATAAAAACACGAGTTTAGAGATTATACCTCACTTACCATGATCGATGTGAACAAATGAATCTCCAACTCAGAAATCTATGGCTAAGGAACTCCAAATAATTCAATTATATAGAACAACTTGAATTTTATCTCTCTTATTCATAGTTGTTCCTTAGCTTCCGTAGGTACCTAAATTTTTATAAAATCGAGTGATCTAACAAAGACTGTTTTACCACTCTTAGTTTCGTTCACACATTTTGGTACCCAAACCCGTTTATATAACAATCCATTACTATCCACTAAAGTACCCTTTGAAACTCGTTTAATCTTATTTGAATTCATCTTATTATCTTTTGGGATCCAAATTCGTTTAATTGAATTGTTTATAAACAAGTTTTCATTTTGTTTATGATTTAAAAACCCTTTAAAATTATTTGAATTCAAATTATTAATTTGAACATTTTCAAAGCTATTTGTAGGATTTTTGAAATCATTAGAATCAGTTCACCCAAAGCGGTTTGAAGGATTTTTAAAACCACACTTTTCAATTTGATCAAATTTATCAAAATCGAGTCCTTTTTTATTCTTAACAAAAAATTGGTTTTTTAACAACATATTCAACGATTTTTCTCCTTTAGAAAATTTAACCAATATTGATTCAAGTCGTTGAATTTTAGATTTAAGATCACTATTTTCTTTTATTAAATTCGAACAACGATTTATAGTGATCTTCCTCTTTTCAGAATCATTTTGTTTCAAAACCATATTTTCGTTTTCAAGCATTTTAATTTTGGCAATGATTTCAAAAATCTCACTTCCAAATCGTATACACTTTTCGCTTTCAAGTTTTTCAAAATCCTTGAATTTTTCAATTTCTTTTTCAAAATCGTGATTTACACGAGTAATTTCAAATTCGTTATTTTTCAAAATCGCATTTTATTTTTCAAGGGTTTTGAAATTTTCTTTTATTTCAAATAATTCTTTTTGAAAAGTCGTACAATTATTGCACTCGAGATTTTTGATTTTCTCGGTTTCACTTCAAGTTCATTCAAAATCAGTCTGGTTTTCAGTAAATTCTTTTTCTCTAAAATTTCATGTTTGGAATTTCTACCCTTCTTAAACCTATCCAACTCTTTTTGCAAAAAGATCATTTTTTGGTTTTAGTTCAATCTCATTTATTTTTAAAAACACAATTCCCATTTCAAGCTTTTGAAACTTTTCACTAAGATGAACTAAGTCATTTTCCAAATTTAAACATTTTTTGCAATTCGAGTTTTCAATCTTTTTAACGTTTTCGAGTTTAAATTCCAAATCATAATTTTTATTGCTCAACTCAACGTTTTTTGATTTTATATTTTTATTTGTCAGTTTGAGACTCTCAACAATTTTAGTTAATTTATCACGAAGAAGAATTAACTTTCAAAAGGAAATTCACCGTGCTTGTCATCTATTGAGTCTTCATCATTGTTATCATCCAATCCATATTCTGTAAATACTATCAAGCATAATTTTGAAACTGAGTTGACTTTTTGGGGTTTTGAGCTATTGTTGTCTTTTCTTCCATACAATGTATCGAGAGTTTCCCAGATTTCCTGTGCAGTTAAACAATGAGAGATATGGTTATATTGATCATCATTTATATAAGAATATAAAATGTGTGTAGCACAAGAATTAATTATAATATCATTCTTATCAACCATATTATATCCATTTTCAACAATATCCCAATATCTAATATTAACAGATTTTAAATAAAATTCCATTTTAATTTCCAATTTAAAATTTTTGTTCCATCAAAAATAGTTGGGGTTATATTGGAAAAATTCTTGCTAGATTGACAATTAGAAAACTCACCGTTAGGGAAATCCATGACTCTAGAGTTATTTAAAATACAAAATACCTGCTCTGATACACTTGCAGGATCTAAATTAACCCTAAAGGGGAGTGAATAGGGTTTACTGCAGTTTTTGCTGAGTAATTAAATAATATCAACACAGATAATAATCAGAGTAAATGCGGAAAATAAATAACATACAGATATACCCAGCTTCGGCAAATCCCTGCTTACTGCTGCATTCCCCAAGGTTTCTACTAGGTATTAGTCAGCAATTACAATGTTAAGGCTGGCAATTAGAACCAGAATCGAAAACCCAAACCGAACCGACCCGAAAAAACCCGAACCGAACCTGATGGGTCTCGGGTCGGGTCTAGGTGATGAAAAATACCATCAAGACCCAATCAAACCCGACCCGCGTAGATCCGAGCCGAAAGACCCAACTAAAAAATATTGAAATATATGTATTTTTAGTGTTATTATTCAATCGGACCCGAACGGACCTGACCCGGCCCGAGCTTTAACCCGACCCGAACCGAAGCTCGGGTCGGGTCCAAATTTTTAAAATGTATAGTTTAGACCCAACAAAACCCGACCTGCCTAGAACCGAGACCCGTTGGGTCGGGTCGGGTCTAATTGCCATCCCTATACAACGCTTACAACATCGTAAACTCGCAACAATTCCTAACCTATTTGTCCTAACCCTACGCTCAAAACTTATCCCTAGTTTCTACTAGGAGCTACACAAAAAGGCCACACAATTTCGCTCTAGTTGCACTAATCCTACGCTCAAAATCCAACACTGATTTCTATCGCTGAAACTAGATTTCCCTGAATTACAACCCCGTAATTTGTCTCTCTAGTTTTACAGAAAAACTAGAAAACTTTAAACTGATTACAAAACTAAAACACTAAAATAAAAACAACTTGAAAAATTAAAACCCTTGTTTATAAACTCCTCTAGCCCTTAAGTAATTTTGGCCAGCCACTTTTCTATCTTGCTTCAGCCTTCTTCATTTATGCCCGATCTCTTTTTGTCTCAGGAATAAAAATGGCGATGGCGATCAGAATTAGGGTTTCTATTCTCTTTGAATTTGGAGCCGCCTCTCTCTCTCTCTCTCTGATGTTGTTTATGACACCCCACATCCGTTAATGTCACTCACTAAGGGAATGCATTAAGTTTCGTGAAGCGTTATAGGTAAAAAAAACAAAAATATTACAAGATAGATATAAAAGCAACAACGGAATTTAAAATTTTATTTCAAACATAAATCATAACGTCTTGGTCCAAAATATCACAAGTCTGAAACTACATAAAAGCCATTACAAAAATATGAAACGTTCTGTCTTGTTCCATCACAGTACATAAAAAAGCATAATTCCCCAAAAAGAGATAAAGCCATAGTAGAGACAAGAACTTGAGCAATACTTCAGAAGCTACTCCAAGCAAGATAATAATTGAGTCCTGACTAAGCCTGAAAATTCCCTCCTTGAGAATCTCCGGGGGAAATGGAAGAAAGAAGAGGAAACAAAAAGGGTTAGACATAAAGTCTGGCGAGTCCAGTTACTTTTAGCAAGTAAATAAGTAAAAGTATCATGATAGGCATATATGATGGATAAGAAAGACAACATCATATAAGTCAGGTATGACAAGGTAAACAGGATAAACACGATAGAGTATGTTGTACTTCTCTAAGGATTTCTATTTCTCTGCACTAATACTAGTATACCCAGAATGAGATGATCCCCAACATATACAAGATGGTAGACTTAGGCGTACTTCTGGTGAGAGGTTTTAACCCAATACAATCCATAAGTAGCCTCAATAATGGACTCCTAAACTTGCCAGAGTCTAGATGTACCCTAACTACTATGCTAATCAATCGGCTCCCGACTCCGTACATACCATGTGTTGGCCCCACGGTAGGATATATCACTTCCTAAATTGGCAACCCTTCATTTTCAAGATGTGCACAACCATATCTATTGATGTCATAGTGCCTTAATTCCCATAGCAAGCCGGACCCATGCACGCACATGACTCTGTTGGTTTCCTGCACTGTTGACACCGCCCCTTCGTTTTGGATCTCTTTACAATCAGCCCAGTAAGCGTGCCCTTACTCCGACCTAGTTTGGAGTACTTGTTTGATACCTAGATTGGTTACTGATTGAAACGGGTCCTACGCACAAGATGATACAAGATATCCCCTTTGTCTTGTATCCTCGACTAGGTTTACCATAGGTTTTATTTACCCTAAAGGTGTCTTTAATTATATAACACCAATCTTTCTACCAGTTATGCTTACCTATAGGTGTCTTTAATACATAACCCTTAATTAGTTAAGTTTTGTGGGCCTATATTTAAATGTTACCCACCCAACCCAAATATACTTAACTTAAACCTTCCATTGTTCAACCAAGTTTACATAACCCTTATTCATGTTTATGTTCACACAATCCCTGTGGATTCAACTAAGTTAAGTATTCCAGTTTGTTACCATGTCCATTTATAGTTATAATGGTTTAGACCTCCCACATTAGGCCTACAACTTGTGGATGCTAGATATGTCGTTCGGGTCCGGGCAGACTTCTTCCACAAGTTGGGCCCAACCTCATGTCTCAGCCTGTCCCGTATTTGTGCACTTAGACCCCTCACATTAGATTCAATATTTGCGGTTGCTGGATATGCCAGTCGGGTCCGAGCAGACTTCCACCACAAATGCAATCTAACCTCGTGTCATAAGCGCCATTACAGTTTCTAATTACTGTAGTCCTAGGCATTTCAATTATTAATTAATTATACCTATATCTTTATAGGTGTTCATGCCTCTTTTTCCCCAGTTATGTTCATAATTAATTATATGCCCAAATTCATGTTCATAAACATTAAGTTATGCCAAACTTTCTGTTTACAAGTTATGTCCAGTTTATATTGTTTTTCCCCTCGTTCCATTTTAATGTATTCGCATAATTTAACGTCATGCCTAGGCTTAGAAAGTAGCCATACTAAAATAAAAGGGAAAGATGGTGGGAAGATGACAATAGTGATTATTCTAACATAACTGGCATAAGTATATATATACTGGCATAGACATGTTATTGGCATAATAATAAGATGGACATAAAAACAGATCTAGTGAACAGGTGATGATAAAACTAGATCTAACATAATAAGGATGTCCTAATAGTCATGAATAGATCTAAATAGGGATTCATATGTCCAATTAATAACAGATCTAAATTAACCACAACATGATAAGCACCAAATGATCTAAAAAGAATCTGATCCATAATCAAAAGTAGATTTGACACGATAACGATTAAGATCCAAATCAACTACAACATGATAGGTATTGAATGATCTAAATAGAATTAGATCTATAATAAAAAGTAGATCCAACATGATAACGGTCAAGATCCAAATCAATTACAACATGATAGGTACAGGATGATCCAAATAGAATTAGATCCAAGTAAGGTTTTAACTGTCCAAATAATGACAGGTCCAAATTAGCCACAAACATAGACAAAGGTTAAGATCCACAAATGTGACGTGATAAATTAACCGCAAGTGAATTAGATCTATAAAGATAGATCTAGCATGATAAAGTTTAAGATCCACAAATGTGACATGATAAATTAACCGCAAATGAATTAGATCTATAGAAATAGATATAGCATGATAAAGTTTAAGATCCACGAATGTGAAATGATAAATTAACTGCAAATGAATTAGATCTATAAATATAGATCTAGCATGATAAAGTTTAAGATCCACAAATGTGACATGATAAATTAACCGCAAATGAATTAGATCTATAAAGATAGATCTAACATGATAAAGTTTAAGGTCCACAAATGTGACATGATAAATTAACTGCAAATGAATTAGATCTATAAAGATAGATCTAGCATGATAACTTTTAAGATCCAAGAATGCAACACCCCACGTCCGTTAATGTCACTCTCAAAGGGAATGCATTTACTTTCATGGAGTATTATCGGTGAATAGAACAGAATATAACAAGACAGATACATATATCTGTACTTGAAAATTTTCAAAACAACATTTATTGCAGTGGAGAAATAGTTTAATTACAACAACATCACAAACCAACAGAAAAACCAAGTACAATTAGTAACCATCTTGACAATTTGTTTTCTGAGTTACATAAAGTAAAAAGCATAACCCCAATACAAGTATCCATAAAAGAGATGAGATGAACTTTACTTTCAGCAATCCAAGCACTTCCAAAAGAGAGAGAAAGATCCAGATCAAGCTCCACTAGTACTAGTCCCACCCTGAGAACCTTTGGGGGGGGAGGAAGAAAAGAGGCGAAAACAAAGGGGGTCAGACATAAAGTCTGGCGAGTACCATAACTTTAATGATATAATTATTAAAGTAATTAGGATAAGGCATAAACTGGTAAAACAAGGAATGAATGTGAAACAAGTGGGCAAGGCACAAAAAAAGGAGGAATATTCTAGAGTTAATCTCGCTCCACTGTAGGATAATTACCATACTGCACCACTACTAATCACCTTAAAAGTTGATCCCGCCTACTGAACCCAATAATCATAATGGCAGTTTCGAGTACCCCTAGTTGTCTTTATAGGTGTCGCCTGCCCCTATATCCACTAGTTATACCCACTACCCCCATGCGATCGGCTCCCTAACTCGTAGATACCCGCGTTGGTCCCACAGTGGGGTGTATCACTCCCCAAAGTGGCAACCCGAAACCACTAAAGATGCACGGCTTATATCTACACGATGCAACAACGTCTTACCTACCAGCCCGGGCCCACGCACGCATATGACCCCATTGGACTTGCGTTGCCACCGTTAACCTGTTTTGACCTCTTACAATCAAACTTAGTAAGCATGTCCCATCCTCGATCATACTCGAGCTCACAAAGATACTTAATGGGTTACTGGTTTGAAATGGGTCCCCCATGCTTGACACAAACTTTCCACCTATGCTTGGTCCCCACTAGAATTTTCCACTTAACACCTTCTTATTCATGTCTTCTTACATGTTTAAATTTGGTTAACTGTTTCTAATAGTATTCCACATGCCACCCATGTCACCCACTTAACCCCCATGTCCCACCACATGTTTATCTTGGTTAAGCGTTACTTAATTCATTATAACCGTAACCTTGTAAGACCTCCCACATTAGACTCCCGTTTGTGGTTGCTGGATTTGTCGGGCGGGTCCGGGCAGTCTTATACCGCAAACGTGTCTAACCTCGTGTCTTCACAACTGTTACGCATTTAATTTATGCCTTCGACCTCTTACATTAGACTACCGTTTGTGGTTGCTAGATTTGCCGGGCAGGTCCGGGGAGTCTTACACCACAAACGAGTCTAACCTCGTGTCTTAGGCGTTTATTATTACAAATTATTTCACCCTAGTTTGACTTAATTAACCCTATTCAAATTTTCAATAATTTCCAAATTAATTATGTCCATAATTGTCACCTAAATTATGTCCATACTTTTTAGGTATAAAGATTATACCAATTAATGTCTCAATTTAATTATATGCTTTTAAAGCCATTTTGTGCCAATTCACAATTTACAAAATTAATATTTTCCCATTGTCCCCATGCTATTAGTACGTTCAAATATGAAATATGTTAGACTCGCAAATAGTCTAACTTATAAAAGAGAAACATCACAATTTGCATAACACATAAAAATAGATCTAACTTGCAAATAGGAATTATAACATAAAATTGCATAGCCAATAATTTGCATAGACAATGGTCATATAGAATCATATATTTGCATAAACTACCATGGATCTAAATATAGATCTAAACATGAAATTGTGAACTTGCATATATAAATTATGGGTCTCACCTAACTTGCATATGTGAATATAATTTTCACCCAAAAATGTGAATATAGTTTTTCACCTAAACTTGCATATGGATTTCTACAACTTGCATATGAATTTATCACATGGTTTTACATATAAACTAGCATATGTATATACTTGATTCACATATAAAATTGCGTACAATTCACATATAGACTTGCATAAGATTCATATTCAAACAAATATACAATTCAACATCCCAAACTTGCATAAAATTCACATATGAATATGATTTAATATCCAAACTTGCATAAGATTCACATATGAATTAACATATGATTTAACATCCCAAACTTGCATAAGATTCACATATGAATTTACATATGGTTTAACATCCAAACTTGCATAAGATTCACATATGAGTTAACATATGATTTAACATCCTAAACTTGCATAAAATTCACATACGAATATGATTTAACATCCAAACTTGCATAAAATGAATCAAGTTAAATATGAAATAGTTCTACAAAGTTAAACAACATCACGTGATTCAACAGACATGTTCTCATAATCCAATTAAAACCTATCATAATTAATTTATTAATTATATTGTGAAAGAAATAGTACTCACAAAGATAGGTTAGAGAAGAGAATGATTTGTTCGTCTTTTGAGTTGGAATTCTGACTTGCTAAATCCTAAGCTTTAGGAAGGAGAACTATCCTAGTAGCAGCATGGTGGCCATGAGACAAATTTTGTTTTGATTTAGGGTTTGAGTCTAGGCACTCTTTTATAGATGTTTAAATCAACCTAAGCTGTTAGATTAAGATAGAATTAATCCGGACCATCCAGACAAGATAGAATTATCCAGTACAGCCACATCAGCCCTAATGACTCAGCAACAGGTCAGGTAAGACTCAGCAATAGGTCAGGATCGACTGTTTTCAGATCTGCCCGGGGGGGTAGGTCGACCCCCTGGTCGACCTGTCTAGGGGTGGTCGACCCCAGGTCAACCCCTTGGTCGACCTGGCCTTAGGCGGGAGAATTCCCGCCCAGCCCGCTTCCCTGTTTGAATTTTAAATTTCTGAACCTGAGATGTTTTTAATTTATTTAAATTCTGAAACTTTGGAAGGCCGTAACTTCTTCATATTGAGTCCAATTCAGGCAAACTCGGACTCTATCTCAAGAAGAATTCCAAGACGAACGCAATGGCTTAACCCGTTTCCATTAATTCTCACAATTGAAATTAGGTATTCTTAGGATTGTTAATTTTAATATTCACAGAAAATTCAGGGTGTTACGTTCTCTCCTTCTTAAAGGATTTCGCCCCCGAAATCTCCAAGTTAAGGAGAATGTATATCCTAACATCCAATCATCCATCTACTTAACCATCAAACACAGGCATCCATTGTCCTTACAAGATTTCTAATGCCGTATGAACATATGCAAAAAGTGTGTGTATATGTTCCTTATCTAATGCAAAATCAGGCGGTCCACTGATTTAGTTGACCTCCTTAATGCAAATCATGATAGTGTCATGCGTCCATTATGCATGCAAAAGGATCCTAATGATACATATTACTTCTACATGTGTGCACAACCATTCATCTAAATGCAACATCCATATGATAACACAACCATTATACATCCATTAATTTAAATATGCACACATATTTATATGCAATATGAAGGTGATTGAGCTGATCTAGTGCCTAATGTGTGTGAACATGCATCCACGAGCAACCACTTGCAACCACTCACAACCACTCGCAACCATCAATCATAACATGTTTCAAATAAATATTTACATCCATTGGTTTCTACCTAAGGATAAAGAGTAGGACTGAGGAGATATTCTTAAAAGATAGATATATGCATGAATAAACTTATGGAAAAAGAGATCAAGGAGGTACCCTCAAAGAGAAAAGGGTAGGTTGCACGTATTTTCCTCTCAGTTTCCCAAGTCGCGTCTTCCTCAGCGTCACTCCATTAAACTTTAACAAGCTTGACGTCACGGTTGCGTAGCTTTTTGACTTCTGTACCCAAGATACGAGTTGGAACTCTTCTCACAGTCGCTTCTCGTTCCACTTCTACTTCCTCTAATATACTTGGCTCCACTACTTCCGCAGATTCATGTAAGCACTTTCGTAGTTGAGAAACATGAAAAACATTATGAACTACAGTCAGTCTCGGGTAGCTCTACTCTGTAAGCCATCGTACCAATCCTTTCAATGATAGGAAATGGTCCTACAAATCTTGGTGCTAGCTTTCCTACGGAACATTCCTCAAAGGAGATACTTTAAGGAACACCCTATCTCCAACCTTAAACTCAAGGTCGGTCCTTCTTTTGTCTGCGTAGGACTTATGTCTATCTTGTGCAGCCTTCATCCGCCTTCTTATCAAGTCCACCTTTTCTGAGGTTTCCCTAATCATATCTGGCCCAAGTACGAGTTTGTCTGTAGACTCCCACCAACAAGTTAGTGATCGGCATGGTCTTCCATATAAAGCTTCGAAGGGCGCCATGCCTATGGTGGCTTGGTTACTATTGTTGTAGGCGAATTCCACCAAAGGAAGATGATCCTCCCATGTCCCTCCAAAGTCAAGAATGCACAATCTCAAGAAGTTTTCCAATACTCTGTTCACACTTTCCGTCTGACCACCGGTTTGGGGGTGATAGGTCGTGCTTAAACATAATTGTGTGCCTACTGCCACTTGCAAACTTTTCCAAAACTCTCTCGTAAAGATAGGATCTCGATCACTCACTATGCTGGAGGGTATCCCATGGAGTCGAACTATTTCTTTAAGATAAATGGATGCTAGGGACGAGGCAGTCCTTCTACTTTTAACAGGTATAAAGTGAGCGCTTTTAGTGAGCCTGTCCACTATTATCCGAATACTGGTATTTCCCCTTCTTGACCTAGGAAACCCTTCAACAAAGTCCATCGAAATGCTATCCCACTTCCACTGTGGGACCTCTAGAGGATGAAGCAGACCACCGAGCTTCTTCTGCTCCGCTTTGACTTGCTGGCATATCAAACACTTAGCGACGAACTCTGCTACATCACCCTTTATGCCATTCCAAAAGAAAACCCTTTTTTATCCTTATACATCTTGTCTCCGCTTGGGTGTATGGTTAGCTTAGAATGGTGTGCTTCTTCGAGAATCGTCTTTACTAAATCCCTTACTTGTGGGACGCATAGCCTTCCATCCCGCCTCAACCAACCCTTATCATCGATGGAGTATCTAGTAAGGTGACTAGAAGTCTCACCCCTAACTAGTTTATCCATCATGACAACTAGCTGAGGGTCTTCTCGTTGCGCGGTTCCTATTGAGTCCAAAAGAGTAGGCCACACCTCTACCGATGCTAACAGACCAGGCACAATTTCAAAGGAGGGTCTAAAGTTAAAGTTCGCTATATACTTCAAGCTTTGCCTTTCTACAAAGAGAGGACTCAAGGTTAGCTTCTTCCTACTTAAGGCATCTGCTACCACATTGCCCATGCCTGGGGTATAGGAAATCTCAAAATCATATGAGGCCAGAAATTCCATCCACCTTTGCTGTTTTAAGTTAAGATCTTTCTGCGAGAAAAGTTACTTCAACGATTTATGGTCCGTATACAATTCAAATTTCTCACCTAGGAGATAATGGCGCCAAGACTTAAGCGCAAAGACGATGGCAACCAACTCTAGATCATGGGTCGGGTAGTTTTTCTCATGTACTTTCAACTGTCTGCCTCTATAAGCTACTACCTTCCCTTCTTGCATGAAGACAACACCTAGTCCTGTACCACATGCATCTGTGTATACGGTAAACATCTTTCTCCCATCCGGCAATGTCAGAACTAGGGTTGTTGTTAAAGCCCTTTTCAAACGTTGTAAAGCAATATCGCAATCCAAATCCCAAGCGAAAATTAGGTTCTTCTTCGTTAATCTTGTGAGTGGGGCTAAGATTTTTGCAAAGTCTTTAATGAACTTTCGGTAAAAGTCCGCTAGCCCAATAAAGCTTTGGACTTTGGTTACATTCCGTGGAACCTTCCAATCTTGCGCCGCAACTACTTTTGCGGGGTCCACAGCTAACTCTTCTTTGTACACCACATGTCCAGGAAACCTCACTTCTTCTCTCCAGAAATGGCATTTGGAGAATTTGGCTTTCAGCTGATGTGCACGAAGAGTGTCCATGACTTCCCTTAAATGCAAAGCATGCTCATCTTCATTCTTTGAGAAAATCAAAATGTTGTCTACAAAGACCACCACAACTTATTAAGGAATTCTCTAAACACCCTACTCATCAAGTCAACGAAGTAAGTGGGTGCGTTTGTCAAGCTGAAAAGCAAGACAAGCCATTTGAAGAAGCCATCCGAGGTTCTGAACGCGGTCTTAACAATGATGTCTTCAGCCACTCTTAGCTGATGGAACCCAGTAGCCAAATCTAGTTGGGAGAAAATAGATGCACCTACAAGCTGATCAAACAAGTCATCTATTCTAGGAAGTGGGTTCCTATTCTTCTTGGTCAGCTTGTTTAGCTCCCTATAATCAATGCATAGGCGAAGTGAACCATCCGCTTTGGTTGTGAATACTACTGGAGCACCCTATTCAGAAATACTCTGCCTTATAAACCCCTTTTCGAGCAGCTCTTTGACTTGCTTACTGAGCTCTTTTCTCTCCCTTGGAGCCATGTGTCTAACAGGTAGAGCTACGGGTTTTGCATGATCAACAAGGTATATGCGGAAGTCTATCTCCGACTTCGGAGGTAAGCCCTTTACCTCTTCAAATACATCTGAGTATTCACGGACTACCCTAACCGACTGCAGTTTTCAACAGACGCATCAAGAGATTCTAGGTAGCTAAGCATAACAGAATGTATGGGATTACAAGAGATTTCGAGAGTGTTGCCGAGGCGAGTCATAAGTCTAACCACTCTCTTTTCACAATCGAGGATGGCACCATTACTGGATAACCAATCCATGCCTAGAATCAATCCATAGCCCGTGAAGCCAAGAACGAAGGCGTTGCATTCATACTCAACGCTCAAGATCGACACTCTCAAATCCCGACAAATCATTGAAAGATGAGCCGAACCACCAATAGGATTTGAGACTACTATGGGATCCGTAACTAGACTAGTATTTAGGTGCAGTATTTCAACTAACGAAGCAGACACAAACGAGTGTGAAGCGCCAGAATCAAACAAAGTACGAACAGGATGATCAAACTGAAAAACCAAACTTTCAACATAAACGTTTCTACCTCTCTCCTATTCTGGTGCCATGAGACCATGAACCTACCCTCTTGCCTACCCCGGTGCCATGAGAGCCTGAATCTGTCCTCCATAAGTGGACCCTGTTCTTTTCCCTTGCCCCTGTTTCCTTGGGCAGTCTTTAATTAGATGTCCTGCCTCTCCACAGTGGAAATAGCTAGTCTTCTTCTTCTTCCTACAGTCCTTGCTCAGATGGCCTGGTGTTCCATAATTAAAGCATCTTTCCTTTCCTTTGCTATTGTTTCCTTACCACCTTTCTTAGGTTGCTGCTGTGACTTCTTTTGATCCCCTTTCTTTTCAGGTGCCTTATTAGCATTAGCGTCTTTCTCCTCTTCCTGCATAAGCGCCATGTCAACTAGTTTCTCAAAGGTAGCCCCCATAGTAATGTGGGTCATAGCTAACCCATGTAGCGGCTCATTCAAACCTTTAACGAACCTCAGGGCCTTCTTTTCAGGTGTGTTCACTAAGTCTAAGCCAAATCTCGCTAACTGATTGAACTTGTTGACGTACTCCTTTACTGATAAATTCACTTGCTTCAATGCTAAGAACCCTTCCATGTATAAGTTCTCTTCTGCTCGTGAGAGAAATTTCATCTCGAACCTATGCCTGAAATCCATCCATGTCACTACTGGACGCTCTCCATTCGTGACCTCCCACCAAAACGAGGCTTCGTCCTTCATTAACCAAGCAGCTAATTGGACCTTCCTTCCATCTTCCACCTCAAAGATGCTAAATAAATCTTCCACCTCCTTAAGCCAATTTCGAACTTCAACAAACGTCTCTGATCCATGAAAAGGTTTCCCGACCATTGCCCGAAAGTCTTTGCATATCTTTGAAAAAGTATCAACGCGGGGAGGGGGAGGAGGAGCGGCTGCAGCTGGGGAGGTGGGATGTCTGCTGGGCCTGCGGCGGTGGACCTAGCCTCCAGATACCTTCTAAACCAAGTTAGTATCGGTATTCCCTCGGGTATCTTGGGTAACCCAGACATGCTAAAAAGAAAATGAAGAGATTCAAAATAGAGAATTCGAAAGAAAGATATATGGCTCTTGGGGTTATGTTTTTAAAACAAACTTTTCCCTTGAAAATACTCTTCTTAAAACATACTTTTGAAAGTATTTCTTTATAAAACGCTTTTGAAAAATAGTTTTGCAAAATCTCTTATCTGTTATGTTAACCTTCAGCTCTGAAACCACGTGTAACACCCCACGTCCGTTAATGTCACTCTCAAAGGGAATGCATTAACTTTCATGGAGTATTATTGGTGAATAGAACATAATATAACAAGATAGATACATATATTTGTACTGGAAAATTTTCAAAACAACATTTATTGCAGTGGAGAAATAGTTTGATTACAACAACAACATAAACCAATAGAAAAACCAAGTACACTTAGTAACCATCTTGACCATTTGTTTTCTGAGTTACATAAAGTAAAAAGCATAACCCAACAAAAATAGCCATAAAAGAGATGAGCTGAACTTTACTTTCAGCAATCCAAGCACTTCCAAAAGAGAGAGAAAGATCAAGATCAAGCTCTACTATTACTAGTCCCACCCTGAGGACCTGGAGCGGGTGGGAAAGAAGAAAAGAGGCGAAAACAAAGGGGGTCTGACATAAAGTCTGGCGAGTACCATAAATTTAACGATATAATTGTTAAAGTAATTAGGATAAGGCATAAACTGGTAAAACAAGGAATGAATGTGAAACAAGTGGACAAGACAAAACAAATAGGAGGAATATTCTGGCGTTAATCTCACTCCTAATTATTATAGGATAATTACTATACCGCACCACTACTAGTCACCTTAAAAGTTGATCTCGCCTACTGAACCCAATAATCATAATGGTAGTTTCGTGTACCCCTAGCTGTCTTTATAGATGTCGCCTGCCCCTATCTCCACTAGTTATACCCACTACCCCATATGATCAGCTCACTAACTCGTAGATACCCGCGTTGGTCCCACAGTGGTTTGAAATGGGTCCCCCATGCTTAACACAAGCTTTCCACCTATGCTTGGTCCCCACTAGAATTTTCCATTTAAACCCCTCTTATTCATGTCTTTTTACATGTTTAAATTTGGTTAAGTGTTTCTAATCGTATTCCACATGCCACCCATGTCGCCCACTTAACCCCCATGTCCCACCACATGTTTATCTTGGTTAAGCGTTACTTAGTTCATTATAACCGTAACCTTGTAAGACCTCCCACATTAGACTCCCGTTTGCGGTTGCTGGATTTGCCGGGCGGGTCCGAGCAGTCTTATACCGCAAACATGGATAACCTCGTGTCTTTACAACTGTTACACATTTAATTTATGCCTTCGACCTCTCACATTAGACTACCTTTTGTGGTTGCTGGATTTGCCGGGCGGGTCCGGGGAGTCTTACACCACAAACGAGTCTAACCTCGTGTCTTAGGCGTTTATTATTACAAATTATTTCACCCCAATTTGACTTAATTATCCCTATTCAAATTGTCAATAATTTCCAAATTAATTATGTACATAATTGTCACCTAAATTATGTCCATACTTTTTAGGTATAAAGATTATACCAATTAATGTCTCAATTTAATTATATGCTTTTAAAGCCATTTTATGCCAATTCACAATTTACAAAATTAATATTTTCCCATTGTCCCCACGCTATTCGTACGTTCAAATATGAAATATGTTAGACTCGCAAATAGTCTAACTTATAAAAGAGAAACATCAAAACTTGCATAACAAATAAAAATAGATCTAACTTGCAAATAGGGATTATAACATAAAATTGCATAGCCAATAATTTGCATAGAAAATGGTCATATAGAATCATATATTTGCATAAACTACCATGGATCTAAATATAGATCTAAACATGAAATTGTGAACTTGCATATATAAATTATGTGTCTCACCTAACTAGCATATGTGAATATAATTTTCACCTAAAAATGTGAATTTAGTTTTTCGCCTAAACTTGCATATGGATTTCTACAACTTGCATATGAATTTATAACATGGTTTTGCATATAAACTAGCATATGTGTATACTTCATTCACATATAAACTTGTGTGCAATTCACATATAGACTTGCATAAGATTCATATTCAAACTAACATACAATTCAACATCCCAAACTTGCATAAAATTCACATACGAATATGATTTAATATCCAAACTTGTATAAGATTCACATATGAATTAACATATGATTTAACATCCCAAACTTGCATAAGATTCACATATGAATTTACATATGATTTAACATCCAAACTTGCATAAGATTCACATATGAATTAACATATGATTTAACATCCTAAACTTGCATAAAATTTACATATGAATATGATTTAACATCCAAACTTGCATAAAATGAATCAAGTTAAATATGAAATAGATCTACAAAGTTAAACAACATCATGTGATTCAACAGACATGTTCTCATAATCCAATTACAACCTATCATAATTAATTTATTAATTATATTGTGAAAGAAATAGTACTCACAAAGATAGGTTAGAGAAGAGAATGATTTGTTCATCTTTTGAGTTGGAATTCTGACTTGCTAAATCCTAAGCTTTAGGAAGGAGAACTATCCTAGCAGCAGCATGGTGGCCATGAGACAAATTTTGTTTTGATTTAGGGTTTGAGTCTAGGCACTCTTTTATAGAAGTTTAAATCAACCTAAGTTATTAGATTAAGATAGAATTAATCCGGACCATCCAGATAAGATAGAATTATCCAGAATAGCCACATCAGCCCTAATGACTCAGGAACAGGTCAGGTAAGACTCAGCAACAAGTCAGGATCGACTGTTTTCAGATCTGCCCGGGGGGTAGGTCGACCCCCTGGTCGACCTGTCTAGGGGGAGGTCGACCCCTTGGTCGACCTGGTCTTGGGCGGGAGAATTCCCGCCCAGTCCGCTTCCCTATTTGAATTTTTAATTTCGAATTTCTGAACCTGAGATGTTTTTAATTTATTTAAATTCTGAAACTTCTGAAGGCCATAACTTCTTCATATTGAGTCCAATTCACGCAAACTCAGACTCTATCTCAAGCAGAATTCCGAGACGAACGCAATGGTGTAACCCGTTTCCATTAATTCTCACATTTGAAATTAAGTATTCTTAGGATTGTTAATTTTAATATTCACAGAAAATTCAGGGTGTTACAAAGAATGTCATAGATTCAACAATTTATAACAAATTCAAATCACATTCATATCACATTTAAATCTAAAAGTAACTAACTCGCAATGTTTGGATTTTAGAAGATAGAAAAGAAATTGTTGGCATTGAATCTCAGAACTATTCTTGAAAACTTGAATCTTTAAACTTGATTTGTAGAAGAAGAAAGGATAAGATTCAGTTTAGGCACTGACAGCATTTGGCCTCCATTTTTTTCAATATGAGAAAATAAGAGAAATGAGGGTATATTTATAGTTGTCAGCCTCCAGAATTCGACTCCCATTTCATCCCTAGGGGGAATCGGGTCATGGGTCGACACCCACTTGGGTCCGGATGCCCAAAAACTAATATGGGCTCACTTGGCAGATGCGCCAGTGTAAAAATACCTGGCGCACTTGTCAAGTGCGCCAGTTATCCCTATTTTAATCATCAAACTTCTGTCGTTCATAACTTCTTCATACGTTATCCGTTTTACGCAAACCAGGTGTATATCTTGACCAGAAACAGACACGTCTGTTTCCCTTAATTCTGATTATTAAATTAATTGTTCGTTAATTTATCCTCTTTAGTGTAGTTGAAATACGAGGTGTTACATTCGCCCCTACTCAAAGGATTCCGTCATCGAAATCTCCAAGTTAGGAAGAATGTATCCTACCATCCATCATCTATCTACTCATCAACCAATCATAGGCATCCATTGTCCTTAAAATTTCTAATGCTTATATGAGCATATGCAAAGGTGTGTGTATACGTCCCAATACTAATGCGAAAATCAGGCGATCTACTGATTCAGTTGATCTCCTTAATGCAATGTATGTTAGAGCCATGAATCTAATATGTATGCAAATAATCCTATTATAACATGTAAGTTCTATATGTGTGCACAATCATTCGTCCAAACGCAACATCCATATGATAATACATCCATTTTCATCCATTAAAAGAAAGAAAAATGCACACACATCCATATGCAGTATGAGAGTGATTGAGACGATCTAGTGCCTAATGTGTGTGTATACGCATCCATGAGCAACCACTAGCAACCACAAACATAACATGTCTCAAACACATGTTTACAATCATGGGATTTCCTACCTAAAGGTCGAAGATTCGATCGATAGATGATAGAAGCAAGTGCGAATTAAAGCTTTAGAAAAATAATTTAAGAACGTAGTCCCAAAAAGGAAAGGATATGAAGTGTGGTCTTTGTCTTTAGTCTCCCAAGTCGCATTCTCGCTGTCTTCTCCCCATTGCACTTTTATTAACCTAACCTCTCTGTTGTGTAGTTTCTTAACCTCTGATCCAAGTATACGGGTAGTAACTTGTCTAATTGTCGCCTCCCGTTCTACCTCTACTTCCTCACACATGTTCAGCTCAGTTACCTCTTCTGTATCGTGTAGACACTTCGATAATTATGAAACGAGGAAAAACATCATGAATATCCACAAATATGCAAAGCGAGCTGTACGCCTTAGTTGCGAATACCACCGGAGCACCCCATTTATATATACTTCGCCTAATAAACCATTTCTCAAGCAGATCCCCTACTTGCTTTCTAAGCTCCCTCCTTTCTCGTGGAGCCATTTGGCGCACGGGTCATGCAACTAGCTTTGCATTGTCTACCAAATATATACGAAAATCGATCTCACGCCTTGGGGATAAACCCCGAACCTCCTCAAAAACATATGGATACTCACGGACTACCTCTACAGACTGTAGATCATCGATAGATGCATCAAGATATTCTAGGAAACTAAGCATGATAGACCCTTTTGGGTCACAAGAAATCTCGAGGGTCCCCCTATGGAAAGTCAAAAGTCTAACGACCCTCCCCTCACAATCGAGAATGGCACCGTACATGGTTGGCCAATCTATCCCTAGAATCAACCCATAGCCCATGAACCCAAGCACATACGCGTCGCATTCGAATTCGATGCCTAACACTAATATTCTTAAACCCCGACAAATCATAGATAAATGAGCCGAACCACCAGTGGGGTTTGAGACAACAATGGGATCCACTACCATACTAGTATTTAAATGCATAGATTCAACTACATAACTAGATATAAACGAGTGTGAAGCGCTAGAAAAAAAAGAGTTCTAATAGGGTGACTGGAAATAGAAATCAAACCTTCCACATAAACTTTCCTACCTCCATCTGGAGCACTAGCCACAAGAGCATTCGCTTGCCCTCTAGAGGTTCCTGCCCTTTGACCCTGTCCTTGCTTCCTTAGGCACTCCCTAGAATAGTGTCCAACCTCTCCACAAATGAAGAAAGCATTCTTCCTTTTCCTGCAGTTCTTGGCTAAGTGACCCTCTCGCCCACAACTATGACACTTCCTGTTATCCTTAGCCTTGTCATACTTTCCGCCTTACTTTTGTTGTTGTTGTGGCTGTCTTTTCTTCGGCCATACCTTCTTATTTTGGGTTGTTTCCTTACCTTCTTATTCTGAGTTGTTTCCTCAGCCTTTACTTCCTTCTTTTCTCCTTTATCTTCCTCATGCATCAAGGCCATGTCGACAAGCCTTTCAAAAGTCGCTCCCATAGGAATATGAGACACAGCTAACCCATGAAGGGGTTCAATTAGTCCTTTTGCAAACTGCAAGTCCTTCTTATGCGGAGTGTCTATTAGTTCCAAACCGAATCTAGCCAGCTGGTTAAATTTGTTCACATATTCTTTAACAGTCATGTCTCCTTGTTTGAGCGCCAATAACCTCTCTATTTGCACGCTTTTCTCAGCTTGAGAAAGAAACTTCATTTCAAACCTCTATCTAAAGTCATCCTAAGTTTCCACCGGACGCCCCGTTTGGGTTACTTCCCACCAGAACAAAGCTTCATCCTTCACTAGCCAGGCAGCTAACTGAATCTTTCTTCGGTCTTCCACTTCAAAGATTAAAAACAAGTCCTTAGTCTCCTTGAGCCAATTCCTTGCCTCTATGAATGTTTCGGTTCCACAAAATGGCTTTCCTCCCATGGCATAGAAATCTTTGCAGATCTTAGCGAAATTATCTGCTCTTGGAGGAGGAGGAGGAACAACAGGTGCAGTTGGGGGAGGAACATCAGCTTGACCTCCGGCAGGTGCCGTAGCCTCTAGATACCTACGGAACTAGCCTGGTATCGTGACACCCTCTGGGATGTTAGGTTCCCCAGACATGCTGAAAAGAAAAAGGAAAGAGATTTAGATAAAGGATCGAAGGGTATTACATATGGCTTTGTGGAGTATACTTTTCAAAACAAACTTTTTCTTTTTGAAAATGCTTTCTTTTAAAACCTCTTTGAAAATAATTTTCAAAATATTTTATCTAATCTGGAAACCTTCATCTCTGATACCAAGTGTGACAGCCCACGTCCGTTAATGTCACTTACTAAGGGAATGCATTAAGTTTCGTGAAGCGTTATTGGTAAACAGAAACAGAAATATTACAAGACATATATAAAAGCAACTACGGAATTTAAATTTTTATTTCAAACATAAATCATAACATCGTGGTCCAAAATATCACAAGTCCGAAACTATATAAAAGCCATTACAGAAATACGAAACTTTCTGTCTTGTTCCATCAGAGTACATAAAGAAGCATAATTCCACAAAAAGAGACAAAGCCATAGTAGAGACAAGAACTTGATAAATACGTCATAAGATGCTCCAAGTAGGATAACAACTGAGTCCTAACTAAGCCTGGAAATTCCCTCCCTGAGAACCTGGGGGGAAACAGAAGAAAGAAGAGGAAACAAAAAGGATCAGACATAAAGTCTGATGAGTCCAGTTACTTTTAGCAAGTAAATAAGTAAAAGTATCATGACAGGCATATAAGATGGATAAGAAAGACAACATCATATAAGGCAGGTATGATAAGGTAAACATGATAAACAATATAGAGTATGTTGCGCTTCACTAACGAATTCTATTTTTCTGCACTAATACTGGTATAACCAGAATGAGATGATCCCCAACATGTACAAGATGGTAGACTTAGGCGTACTTCTGATGAGAGGTTTTAACCCCATACAATCCACAAGCAACCCCAATAACGGACTCCTAAACTTACCAGAGTCTAGATGTACCCTAACTACTACCCTAATCGATCGGCTCCCGACTCCGTAGATAACCTGTGCTGGCCCCACAGTAGGATGTACCACTTCCTAAAGTGGAAAACCTTCATTTTCAAGATGTGCACAACCATATCTACTGATGTCATAATGTCTTAATTCCCATAGCAAGCCGGACCCATGCACGCACATGACTCCGTTGGTTTCCTGCTCTGTTGACACCGCCCTTTTGTTTTGGATCTCTTATAATCAGCCTAGTAAGCATGCCCCTACTCCAACCTAGTTCGGAGTACTCGTTTGATAACTGAGCGGGTTACTAACTAAAACGGGTCCCACACATAAGATGATACAAGCTCTCGCCTTGTTTTGTATCCCCCACTAGGTTTTCCACAGGTTATATTTACCCTAAAAGTGTCTTTAATTATATAACCCCAATCTTTCTACCAGTTATGCTTACCTATAGGCGTCTTTAATACATAACCCCCAATTGGTTAAGTTTTGCGGGCCTATATTTAAATATTACCCACCCAACCCAGATACACTTAACTTAACCCTTCCATTGTTCAACCAAGTTTACTTAACTCCTATTTATGTTTACGTTCACACAATCCCTATTGATTCAACTAGGTTAAGTATTCCAATTTGTTACCATGTCCATTTATGGTTATAATGGGATAGACCTCCTACATTAGGCCTACAACTTATGAATGCTGGATATGCCAGTTGGGTCCGGGCAGACTTCTTCCACAAGTTGGGCCTAACCTCGTGTCTTAGCCCGTCTCGTATTTGTGCACTTAGACCCCTCACATTGGATTCAACATTTGCGGTTGCTGGATATGCCGGTTGGGTCCGGGCAGACTTCCACCACAAATGCAATCTAACCTTGTGTCATAAGTGCCATTACAGTTTCTAATTATTGTAACCCTAGGAATTTCAATTATTAATTAATTATACCTATGCCTTTATAGGTGTTCACGCCTCTTTTCCCCAATTATGTTCATAATTAATTATATGCCCAAATTCATGTTCATAATTAATTATATGTCCAAAGTCATGTTCATAAACATTAAGTTATGCCAAAATTTCCATTTACAAATTATGTCTAATTTATGCCGTTTTTTCCCTCGTTCCCATTTTAACTTATTCGCATAATTTAACGTCATGCCTAGGCTTAGAAAGTAGCTAGGCTAAAATAAAACGGAAAGATGATGGGAAGATGACAATAGTGATTTTTCTAACATAACTGGCATAGACGTGTAATTGGCATAATAATCAGGTGGACATAAAAACAGATCTAGTGAACAGGTGATGATAAAACTAGATCTAACATAATAAGGATGTCCTAATAGGCATGAATAGATCCAAATAAGGATTCATATATCCACTTAATAACAGATCTAAATTAACCACAACATGATAAGCACCAATTGATCTAAAAAGAATTAGATCCATAATCAAAAGTAGATTTGACATGATAACGGTTAAGATCCAAATCAACTACAACATGATAGGTACAGAATGATCTAAACTAGATCTAAGTAGATCCAGCATGATAACGGTTAAGATCCAAATCAACTACAACATGATAGGTACAAAATGATCTAAATAGAATTATATCTAAGCAAGGTTTTAACTATCCAAATAATGATAGGTCCAAATATGCCACAAACATAGATAAGGGTTAAGATCCACAAATGTGACATGATAAATTAACCGCAAGCTAATTAGATCTATAAAGATAGATCTAGCATGATAAAGTTTAAGATCCACAAATGTGACATGATAAATTAACCGCAAATGAATTAGATTTATAAAGATATATCTAGCATGATAAAGTTTAAGATCCACAAATGTGACATGACAAATTAACCGCAAATAAATTAGATCTAGCATGATAAAGTTTAAGATCCACAAATGTGACATGATAAATTAACCGCAAATGAATTAGATCTATAAAGTTAGATCTAGCATGATAAAGTTCAAGATCCACAAATGTGACATGATAAATTAACCGCAAATGAATTAGAACTATAAAGATAGATCTAGCATGATAAAGTATAAGATCCAAGAATGTCATAGATTCACAATTTATAATAAATTCAAATCACAGTCATATCACGTTTACTTTTAATCATTCAAATCTAAAAGTAACTAACTCACAGTGTTTGGATTTTAGAAGATAGAAAAGAAATTGTTGGTGTTGAATCTCAGATCTATTCTTGAAATACTTGAATCTTTAAACTTGATTTGTAGAAAAAGAAACGATTAGATTCAGTTCAGGCACTGACAACATTTGGCCTCCATTGTTTTTAGTATGAGAAAACAAGAGAAATGAGGGTATATTTATAGCTGCCTGCCTCCAGAATTCGATTGCCACCTCAGCCCTAGAGGGAATCGGGTCATGGGTCGACACCCACTTGGGTCCGGATGCCCAAAAACTAATATGAGCACACTTGGAAGGTGCGGCAGTGTAAAAATGTCTTAGCGCACTTGTCAAGTGCACCAGTTATCCCTATTTTAATCATTAAACTTCTACCGTTCATAACTTCTTCATACATTATCCGTTTTACACAAACCAGGTGTCTATCTTGACCAGAATTTCGAGACAGACATAATGACGTAGTCTGTTTCCCTTAATTATGATATTAAATTAATTATTCTTTAATTTATCCTCTTTAGTGTATTTGAAGTACGGGGTGTTACATTCTTCAACTTGCAGTTCCACTCGATTCAGATCCAAGTAAATATTGGTATGATTTTTCAATTCAGAATTCTATTTAATTGTGCTTGAACTTGGATGAGTTTCTGCCGATGAGGATATGGTGTATTTATAGAATTTAGGATCCATAAAAATCTTTGATTTCGTAATTTGAATTGGTTATGATATATACGTAAATTTTGAGGCTTTTGAAATCTGCTTTGAACTGGTCTTGTATCTCTGGAAAATTCCTTTCTGTGAGATTGTTGTTTTGAAATCTTTGGCCTTAAACTTGCGGTATATATATTTTTATTTTTCTGGAAATCAAGATTTGAGCAAGTTTTCTGAAATACATAATTTTCTGGTTGGCAAAAACTTTGTCAATAAATTTGAATGGACTTTTTAAATGCTTCCTGATGATTTTAAAAACAGAACAGAATAGCGGCTACATCAATCCCCTTTGAACAGATTAAACGGACGCTATAATTTGATTTTGTGGTGGATATTTGTGCAAATTTAATGCTTGATGAATTTGAACTGATACGAACAGATACTATGCTTGTACTGTATAGCCTTGTACATATTCAAAAACATTCGAACTGCCTTTAGTCTTGTGGTTGTTCTTGTCTTGTACTACTGCCATTCACCTTTATACAATTTTGTGCTTATTATGTTGATGCTTGTGCTTCATGTAGTCTTGCTAAAAATGATTGTCGAAATGTATTCTTGCCATATATGCTCCATGACTTATCTTGATTTGAACTTCACTGTGTGAATATGTATATGCATTCTGATTAGTTGTACCATTCTTGGACATGAATCAGTATTTGGCTGACTTTGATTCACCTCCACTGTCATGTATTTCCTGCTATGCTCCACTCTTGTGTCGATAACTTGCCTTCCCTAATGTAGTACTTCTTCATGTAACATGCCTTACCCTATCTTGCTAAATATATACTTGTGCATTTGAACCCAACTATATGTATGTATATTACTGCCTCGACCATGTAGTTGTCTTTAGGACTGCATCATGTATTAATGCTGTTACTCCTCTAGTTTTGACCGTTTTAAAGCATACTATGAATTCTTCAATACCTTGTTACTTGCACCATAGTTATACTACTCGGCTTTTTGTTATTCTTCCTTATTTGGTATGCTGTGTGCACCATAGTTATACTGCTCCTTGCACTTGATTTATTTGATATAGCTGCAACATGATTTGTGCACTGTTTCACTTGTATTATAAACTTTGCTGAGTCCACTTGCTTTCGTACACAAATTTGAACTTTGACTTAAAATTATTAGCTGGTATCTTGTCATACTCATTATGCTGTATTGTTTGGCATTGTGCTCGACCCCCATGTTCCAGCTTCATGCTATGTCCATTTTCATTCTGTAGGCTCGAGATTATGCATTGAGTTGAGTTGGTCCACGTGGTTGATCCTCAATTTCTATACTGCATTTTGATTGACGAAGCAGTGCACATGGGTATATTTATACAAGTGTATATATGCAGCCATTCAAAATAATTTTCCAGTCCTTGCATATAAACCTGAGTCGGAAAAATGATGAGAAACACACCGAAACTCTAAGGCAAATAAAATTTAATATAAATTTATATTTTCATGTGTTCAGTTTTATTTCTATTGAAATCCACTGTGTGTGTTTTTCTATATGTGAAAGGTATGCAAATGGTAACTGGATTGACTGTGAAGTGCTGTGAAGACAGAAGACAAGTATTGAACCAGTGAGTGTACGCAATAGTGTTACCAAATGTATATAAGTCTGTAAACTGTATATGAGTGTCAGAGTGTTGTAGTGAGGAACGAATGTACAGAATGAGAAAATTGTACTTATATTTGTAACAGACAAATTTGATTGAAATAAATTATTTTGTTGTGTTCAAATTAAATTGTCTATCGTATTCAAATTAATTCTGTAGCACAATTTCATGTAAAATATTATAACTTTGAATATACAAAAGTGGAGTTAGAATGTTGTACTATTTCAGATGTTGAAATAAAATATTTAATTGAATAAATATATTGTGAATTGTGTATAATAGTATATTATTCAATAAATATTTATTTCTATGAAATGAAATATAAAATAGTACAATTACAAACACATTTAAATAATATTATATGTTTTTTACCATCAAATAAAAATCATACAACACACTGTTGTGCCCAACAGGATTGGCAGTAGGGCCATGTTCAACAGTCCTAAGGTACTGTTGGAACCATTTAGGGAAGTAACGAGGACTTGTCGGGTTCCCCTGCTCGGACTGGTTATCGGCCATTTCCACTATCTGAGAAAGGAAAAACCCTTCAACGGACTTCTTAAGATAGTACAAGGCCCAAAAGGAAGGAAGATGAGGTTGCCAAGTATAATTGCGTATGATTTTAGGGTATAGTACATATATATAGTTTTGAAAAATCTTTTCAAATAACAAATATGTCTCTATTATATATATGTCCTCATAATCGGGTAACCTATGCTCTAACACCAAATATAACAACATGTCCAGAATGAGCCTAAAACCCGACCCAAAAAGTCCCATCGGAACTTAGAACCATTCTAAATGGATCGTTGGTTATTATAAGGAAATAGTAAAAACAGATATAACAGAGCAATGTAAATGTAATTAGAGTCTCACGTAATGAAAGGGATAAAATACAATATATCAAAAATAAATGTACAATGAATGTCAAAAACAGTAGTCTCTACAAGATAATAAGGTACATCAATAATATCTCAATGCATAAGGATAACAATAATAATACTGCCAGAAATAACTAGGCCTCCATCGTAGGGCTCCACCTCCAAGCATCAATAATCATTACTGATACAAGCATCCTCTCCTACAAACTCGTTTATGTTAAGAGGATGGAGGACAAAACATAAAGTTCTGGTGAATGAAAAACATATAAGTTTAGGAATGACTATTTCTTATATTTGGCAATGTAAATTCTTCATGTTATGCCTACACAAACAAAAATTCAAAGCTAAACATATGAGGCAGACATACTTACAGTCACTTAAGGCCTACATGTCGATCTAAGGGTGGATATCCTCACAGTCACTTAATTCCCCACGAGGAGGGCTATACCTAGTCACTTAAGGCCATTACCTAATTAAATAAGGGTGGGCATCCTTATAGTCACTTAATAGCCAATGGCGGACCCCTAGCCACTTAAAACCTCATTCCTAGTGCCCATATCATTAAATGTATATACTCTCCTTGTAGGTCGGGAAATAGTAACAGCCACTTAATATCGGGTTTAGGTAGGAATACAACTTCGTTTATGACATTCCTGACGGGCCATTTTGTTACTATCTAGCTATCCCCATGGGAGAACTCTTAGTCACTTAATACTTCCTTTTTACAGTGGTTCCATTAGGCTATCTATATGAATCGTCCCTAGGTTAGCCTTTACTAATCCCCTAGATAAGAAGCGGACATTAGTTGGATAACTACACATTCACATGCTATCGTCTACTAGGACCATTTAACACCTTATAAGAGAAAGGAGGACCCAAAGGCCACTCAAAACTAGAAGGGAAGGCCCCATGACTTTGGTCCAGAACCAAGGAGTGAACCTTAGGAATAGCTAGTCCTAATCGCTTAATACCCAACAAGAGACAGGTCGTCCACTTAATACCTTTCTTGAGGCATGCCTACTCACACACACTAGACATCTCACATTAAACCGACCACTTGCAGATGCTGGGCAGTTCCGGGTAGCTTTCTACTACAATTCGGGCATAACTTCACATCTTAATGCACTAATATAATGGCTCATGACACCTAGACCTCTCATATTAACCAGTCTTACTTGTAGATGTTGAATATGCTGTTCGGTTCCGGGCAGGCTTCTACTACAAGTAATGGTTAACCTCATGTCTATGTGTCATTAATTATAATTAAAGCCAATAGCTCATACACATGCATAAAATTCCTATTAGGGATTTCAAATTCTATTTCCTAATTTAAACGTATTTAGTACGCACTTAATACGCATTAATATTACGTTTAACTACAGTATTTGTATATATATAGGCGTGAATTAAGCGCACGAGAATAACGACCTAATCATGTTTGAAATGTCGATCCTAACAATCACATTCAAGGTACACAATTGATTTCCCAATCAATTAACATGGTCAAACATGCATATTCACAGTTAGTGACAAAAAAGGAAATAAAACCACATATGAATAAAACATGCAACCTAGGCTTGAATAGTTGTTTATATAATAAAAATGCAGGCAAGGAGAAATAAATCTAATTACATATGCAAAAGCCCTACTTTTGACACTGCTTTACTTTTTAATATGTATTACATACAAAAATTTAAGATTCGAACAATCCATTTAAAATGGGCATTTAAACCTATTAACTTACAATACACAAATCTTACACTTTTTTCACCAAACGTATGTAAATAATAAAAGAAGAATCAAGAACCAAAAACTAAGAGTTTCACGACACCTAAGCCTAACTTCCATTATTCAAATAACTCAAACCCAAATACAATACTTTTGATTGACCATTTCAGCGATAAATAAAATACAGGATTTGGAGGGTTTATAGTATTCTATTTTTGTTTAATCCAAATCGCATATAGGCATATTATTCCAAATCTAAACTATAAAAGATAGAAAATAGAACTTATAGGGTTCCAATTCATAGTGAATTGGGAACGACAAATAACAAATTAGATGTAGAATCAAATTTGGATCTAACCTTCGTAATCGTGCTTCAATCCTTCTATTAGTATATATATAAGAATCAAGTGAATACATATCTCACATATATATATATATAAACTAAATTCTGAAACTTGAATTTATATAAATTAGAATAGAGAGGATAGAATTAAGGTTATAGGAATAGAAGAAAATCCTAACCTTATTCTCTGAAATTAGCAATGGTAGAAGGGAGGTATGAAGGTTCAGAGATAAGTGATAATATGGTATGGCATGAGGCTAGGGAGTCATATTTATAGTTGCAAGTGTAAATATAGACCGTTGAATTTTTTAGATTTTATCTGGACGGTCTAATTGATGCAAATTATATAAATCTCCCTAACAAAATACACATCCACCACCACTCGGCCCAGGAGGGCGGCCGACCGCCTCTATAGGAGGGAAGTCGACCCCTAAGTCAATCCCCCTCCTATAGGGGCGGTCGACCTCCATCTAGGTTCGAGCCAGGACATTTAATTTTCCTGTAACATTGTTTTCTTATTATTCTGAATTGATCGCTTTGATTTATTTCCTTATTTTATTATCTTTATCCCCTTTGTATATGAATATGTACACATAAATTCAAATTATCCTGGAATATTCTTTTATACCAACCTCTAATATATATATATATATATATTTCTGATTTATATATAATTTATCTCAATTTCAAACCTTGTGCGTTAATATTTACTCACAACTTGTTCTATTAATATCCTTTACATACGGACTCCGTTTTAAGTAAATAAACTATAAAAACAAATCAGAATCTCGCCACAAACGCAATAACAATACTTTCGTGGCTCAATTTCCAATTATTCAAAAATTAATTTTTAGCGCATTACTTTGTTACTAATAAGTATTATTTGTTTAAATTAAATTACCTAATGTCTATTTTAGTTTTATTTTACAGAGTTTTATAGTAAATAGTTTATTGTTAATATACTTACACCTATTTATAGTTTTCTATGTTTATTTTCTGTAGAAAATTTCTGTAAGCTTAATTACTGTATTTATTCCTATTTTCGTTTACTTTGATAATTTTCCTTCTACTATCTATTATTCAGTCTTCTCCCGTCCCCCTTTTTATGGTTACTTTACTTATAGCTCGGGCTATTACCTATTTCGTTTATGATTTCATTTTATTTGTTTTCAGTTTAGGCCATGCGAGAGCCTAAACCTTTACCCTTTTATTTACGTTGAGTTTAGGCCATTCGAGAGCCTAACCCTCTATTTTATTATTTCTGCGCATATTGGAAAAAATTATGATTTTGGTAATAAAGGGTTATTTGGGGGAATATTGAATAAATATTGTAATTAGCTAATGAACTGTAATTTTGGAGAATAGTTGATAAACTGAATAATTGGAAGGTATAATTAGAATAGGTCAACTTAGTAATTCACTAAGTAACAGAGGTTAGGGTTGTATAATGAATATGATAACCTTATCATAAGATAAAGTAGGATGTTTAGTACAACCTAAAATATAACAAGAGTTTATATTAAATGAGTAAGCATATTTAAGTAAACTTAAAATGTGTGTTAAATTTAATATGAAACAAACTAATAAGCATGTAGTGGGATTTCGTTCTGGCAGCGATGGCTGATTAGGGAAAATAAGTGGCTCATAGTTATGGTCTGTTAGGTAGCATAGACTGGTTAGGGAAAATAAGTGGTTAAACAATATAATTAATCTTGGGTGGCCTTGTCGTTTGTTGACAATTCTATGAGGGTCTAGGCAGCTAGACGGTCAAAGATAATTCTATGATGGCATTGGCGTTTGTTGACTAATCTACGGAGGTCTACATTAGTAGGCGGTAAACGATAATAAATTGAATGATGGGGGACCAAGTCTAGGGGTGACTTGAGTCAAACTGAATTTTTGGTTGGGCCTCGTATCAGACAGTATCCCTTTTATCATTCTATGGAGGTCTAAATAAGGAGGCAAGGGAACATTTTACTGCACTTGATAGTAAGAGGTCCAAATGAGGCGGGTAAGGGCGTGTTTCGGTGGGAGATGTGTGTAAATCGCGTCGATTTGGAAAGATAAGACACTATAACACCTGTAATGAATGATATGTCTTTTAGAGCTAATTAGGTCGGGCCTGATAGTCCCATAGTGGGTATAGATTATCACACTATGGTATAGGAGCCGATCGATGGGTAGTATTAGGATATTTCTTTCTAAATTGTTTATATTGTTCCGAATTTGTAGAAGTGCAAAGCAGTTATCATTATCAAATCCTATGAACGAGAAGACAATTGATTTTATTCATGACTTTATTCATGCTTATCTTTCCATTGCTTAATTTACTACCTTTATACCTTTACGTTCTTGGAATTGTTATTCTATCCAACTTTCTTTAATAGTACCGATGCTAGTAACTACAGGACTCACCGAACTTATGTCTGACTGGTTTCCTTTCTCCTTCTCTCTTCCCTTTTCTCCCCCTGGTTCACAGGGTAGAGGAACTCAAAGTTAATAGAGATTTGGTTCAACTTGGATTCCTGCTTGATTCAGTTTCCATGTACTTGTGTATTACTCCTTTTATGGTTTGCTCCTTGTTATTTTATTTGACAATGAGAGGGATGATGTTTGGTTGTAAAATGATTATGATGGTTTTTCATAAGGTAGCTTGTAGTTGTTTTGTGATGATGATTTTTATGAGTGCAATGACAATTATGATTTGAATTTAAATAAAGATTTTAGTTCCGTTGTGTTTTTATATATTTTATCTTGTGAATTTAAGTCTCAGTAAACTTTGTTTATACCTATATGCTTCACATTCCTTAGCAAAATCCTCATATGAGTAATGCTAGAGGTATTAGTGTTTCAGGAGATGTTGGTTTTAAGTTGCTTAAAGTGAGATTGGATAGAGGAGAGTATCATGTCATCGATGTATATGAGTTCTGTTGTAGAGGGTGGTAGGGTGTGGCAATGATCATGTTGTTCCAATGATTGGTTTCAGGTGGAAAGAGAGACTAGATAGTGGTGAAAAGTTTGGTTTAAGGCAGTATGATGTGTCTATGGTAGGAGGCGAGAGCACAAACAATTTAAAAGAGAAAAGTGAAAATGTGAATATATATTATTTTTAAAGGAGATGCAATTCAAAAACAGACATAATTTGCAGAAATTTGAAAACCGAGAATAACAAAGAATAGTGAACCTTGAACTGAGAATGGTAACAAAAACTAAAGGCAAAAATAACATAGAACACAAAAACGAAATTGAAATAAAAGAAGATGCAAGAATGCAAAAGGAAAAAATAAGGATATAAACTTATATGCACAAAATGAAATTGACAAAACTATTACACCAGAAAATAAAATGTGGAACTTGGAAAACTTCCCTTTTTAATGAGATGAAAATGAGTTATGATACAGAATAATGCAAATGAAATGTAATTACGCAGTAATAATGCAATGAACATAATGTAAAATATAAAATTTTAACTCTTTGTTTTAATATGCAAACTAAAGCAAAACCAAAAAGGGATAAAATGCACAAAATGAATAAAGCATAAGATCTAATAATAAGCGAACAAGGGCAAAACACATCTCGGTCTTTTTTCTAATAACTAGATAACACAAAATGAACTTAAATGTCTGTGTTAAGAGCTTTTCCTAGCAGTTAAGGATTTTACGTCATGGTAATAGTGGCGTGGGTTCGAAATCCTATGAGACATGCCAAGAGCTTACCATGTATATACGCTAAGATTAGCCACTTATGTGGTGCTCGCGGGCCGGATTAAGTGCATTAGGGGGTTTTTTCGACTCCGATTGGATTCCCCTTTAACAGTTTCAAAAAAACTAAAATTAATTGAAAATTAACTTGAAGCGTTGATTCTAACAAATTACCAAAAACTCGTTGGAAAATAATTTCGTATATGGATTTCTATATACTAGAAAACTATCAAATTCTCTATAAAACTAAATTTTGCAAGCGCATGACTTATAATTGTAATATGTAAGCGAGTAGGGATCATTCCACAAGGAAAGAAATAATTTTAAAATCACTCAATCATATTAAATCAAATAATTTGAATTTGTTATTAACTTGAAATTTGACAAAACTATAAAATAATACCTGACTAACTATGAGATTAAAAGTTAGTTCAGAGGAAAATCTCCTCGCATGATCATACACATCAACATAACTTGAATTTAAGACCTCTTTTTTTTAATCAGTTGTGTAATAAGGGAATGCATTTATTATTAGTATGAAAAAATTGTTTTATTAACTAACATAGCATAGATCATCAAACTCTAAACCAAGCGCTATACTATCATGAAAATGACAAAAATTAAAAATAAAGTTTATTTTATTTACTTTTAAATTAGTAACATAAAACATTAAATTTTAATTCTAATTTCGCTTTCGTTACCATAATAATACTTTGATGAAAATATAACCTTTTTTTCTTGATTAATCATAGCCTATTTGTTATGAATAACATATAATATTCTATTCAATATTAAACAATAAACTTACATAAACATTCAATTATCCACCAAAAATTAAAAATGAACATAAATATATCATTATGTTAACTTTGTAATATTCTTGAGAGTTTCATTATCTTTTAATTGAGGGGGTTGATCTAATCATTATTATATGTATACATATAAGAAGATTTTAACATAAACATTAAAAAAACGAAAACAATAGCTAACTAATTTGTGTAGAAAAAAGAATTAATCTACTTGCATGAATAAGAAAGAAAGCAGGAAAGAGCATAAGTAAAAGCGTAAAAAATAAAAGAAAGAAGTGGACTGAAAAGCCATCAAAGAGAAGCTTTTATTTTCAATTTTCGTTCAATTAAATATGTGCAAGAGGTAAGATCTTTTTATATGAATATAAGAAGGTTACTTATACATGCTTAGAAACCTAATCCATTTTTAAAAAAACTATCAAAATTATGACTGATGCTGTATTTCATCCAAGTCAGGAAAATCAATCATTTACTAACTTAAGTTTTTCATTTTTGATGTATATCAATTATTAAGCGGGTAGATAAGCTCTTTATGAAGCATGAATTCTTTTCTTTTTTCTTCAAAATATGTGCATGCATAATTCCATGAAATAACTTCCAATATACAATCAAATTCCTATAAAACAAAATTTGAATGTGCATGTAAATTTTCTTCAAATTGATACATACACAAAATGTCTATTTTACGATATTGGGGTTAAGTGAATGGTAACTTAAAATTTTTATTGTATTTCCGCTTAAAACATATAAAAAAACCATAATATGTCATTTATTTAAATAATAGAGGATTGAGTATGAGTAAAAATATGCATTTTTATGTGCACTTCAGTTGTGTTAGCATTTGTGCCGACTCGCATTGATATCCCTTCTTTTTCAAAAACTATTAAGTATCCCACAAGATCAACATAATAAGCCATTGATAATGAAGTCGTGTCACCACCTATGGGTGTCATCTTCAAAATAGGAGTTGACGATACCAACATTTTCTTATTCATACCACCCTTCAATCATGTCAACACACTACTAAAAGAATTGAGTAAATATTATTAGAAGGCTATCGACCATCATTAATGTTACATATGACGAGCACCACCATTATTGCATGAAGATAAAACCAATATCACTACTAACAAGTATCATCATTCATGATGTCGCCTTTTGTTAATAACCCTGTGATGGTACGACTTTTCATACGAAGTAAGTTATTGCTAAGAGAAACTCTAGATGAGTGTCAAAAATGTTCCATCACTATCGCCACTTGTTGCAGAAACCACAATGGAAGGGTGAAAGACAAAGTCGAGGCATATGGACGTAGACATGATCTGAGTTCGTAGATAATTAGGTACTAAGTTTTAGTTTGTGTTGTATCTGTTGCTACATTTTATATTTGGTTTCCTATATTTTGTTTTGTACTCTTTTTTTGTTTGTTGTGCTGTTTGGATTGTAAGAGGTATAAGTATTCGGGTGTGTTGTATTTTGATTTCAAGAGAAGATAAAATACTCTCTTCTTTCTTCATGGTATCAAAGCGAAGGGAAAATCGTCCATAATCCTAATGCCTGATTCAAGCCAAATTTCTTCCTCTAATCCCGAGAATCATGGAAATTCCGCAATAAATTACAGTGATCCATACTTCCTTTCTCATGGAGATAATCCAAACTCTCAATTAGGTCAAATTGTTTTCAATGGGGATAGTTATGTAAACTGGAGTAGGAGTGTTCGACTTGCACTCAGAGCAAAGAATAAAATCTCATTCATCGATGGATTTCTTCTTCGTCCATCAGATGAATCTCCAGATCTATAGAAGTGGATTCGTAACGATTACATGGTTACAGCATGGATCCTCTGTTCGATGGATAAGAAGATTTCTGAAAGCTTTATTTTCAATTCCTTTGCAAGGTAGCTTAGGAATGAGGTTCAAGAAAGGTATGGCCATTCGAATGCTCCTCTGATCTATAAGTTTCATAAGGATTTGATCAACAAAATGATGATAATATAGCCACTTATTATGCTAATCTGAAACAAATCTGGGATCAGTTGCAAATCATAGATCTGTTTCCTCTTTGTACTTGCAGAGCAGTAGATAGTTGTTTGTTTGGGAACAAATTATACAATTGTAAACAACTGTAAAATCCGTTCGGTTTTCCTAAACAACAAGGATTGTTGTAGTGGGTGTCGAACTCTGGGACCAAAAATATTTTAATTAATAAATCCAATCAAGTTATTCCAGAATTTTGATTGATTGAAAACACAGCAAATAACAGCAATTAAATAAAAAAAAAGATTTATCTAATAAGAGAAAGCAATTAGGGGATAATGACATAGATTAGATTCATACTCATCAATAGCCAACAAATAAATATAGATCTAAATCATGTTTCTGTCACAAAAACGAATCAACGATAAATAGATTTTTTAGAAACAAATAAGTAAACAACGACAAGCATAGCCTATGCAGGAGCTGAGCTATTAAACAACCATAGACTATCAGGACAGATTCACAAATTAATTTCTAAAAGTCTAAAATTAGATCTAAATCTGATAATTGTTAGATCGAACACGAATATACCCTATGAAGGAGCATAGCTCTTAAACGACACAGAATATGAAGGTTCAGATCTAACCCTTGATTCAGATCTAGATCTACATATATAAAGTCCTCATCTATTGGCTATGTGATTCATGTTGAATCATATCTATTAGCGTCATCACCCCCTAATCAAAGGGGATTAGCTAGACATAGCTAAAGAAGAGGAAAAACAGAAATTAAATAACATGAACATAAATAAAACTAAAACTAAATAGAACAGAGGAAGAAGAGTTTTATTCCAAGAGAAAGATTACAGAATAAAACTCAGTGTGTTTTACAATGAATGAGATAAATTGTATTTATAGCTGATATGACAAAGGCTACTTGGAAAATTCCATAATGTGGGACTAAAGAATTAGCCCAACTAACACATAAGCTAGTGTGAACGCAGCTATAGAGTGAGAGGCCTTGCAAACGAGCTAATGTGAACGCAATATGAGTCTTTAGTGAGCCAAATCTACCCAACTGAACTCTTATTGCAACCGTTCTTCAAGCTTTAAACTCTTCAAGCTTTAGTAATTTCAACTTCACTCTTTTTAAGCAAATTCTTCATGCTTTATCCATCAAATGCTCTAAACCAAGCTTTTTCATCAACAATCTGAAAACACAGCTATAAATACACAATATTAATTATTTTAAATAGAAAACTAGATAAATAAGCGGATAAAATATACACATTTGCGGATAAATAAGCGGTTTTGATCAAAAAATGATGATAATATAACCACTTATTATGCTAATCTGAAACAAATCCGGGATCAGTTGCAAATCATAGATCCGTTTCCTCTTTGTACTTGCAGAGCAGTAGATAGTTGTTCATGTGGTTTCTTGGAAAAAGTGGTTGAAGGAGATCAACTTAGAAAACTTATTCAATTTATATCTGGATTAAACAAATCTTATGACCAGGATAAAATAAATCTGCTTATTATGGATCCCCTACCAAATGTAAATCGAGCTTATCACAGGCTTCAACAGATCGAGAAACAGAATAATCTGAATTTGGGAAATTAGTGCATACAGATGAATGCTCTTTTTTCAGCCAAGAATGATCAAATATCTCAACATTTTAAGTCATCAATGTAGAAAAGGGAAGCTAAGAAAGATAAATATGAAAATTTTTGTGAACATTTTAAAATGAGGGGACATGTTAAGGAGCAATGTTTCAAAATTGTTGGATATCCAGATTGGTGGAAAGCAAGAAATAATCAGGGCTCTCAAAAATTTGTTGCAAGTGTTCAAGAAAATACAAGTGGTAATGGTATTCTTGGTGTTGTTCCTAATTCTGCTACTACTGAGAATGTTTCAATTGGAAATCCTTCCTCTTCTATTGATCCATATATGATTTCTGCATTGTATAAAGAATTTGTCAAGATAGCTCAAGCCAATTATAGCTCTTCCTCGTCTGATTCTTACAATACTGCTGTAAATTTTACAGGTGTTGTTTCTACATTCAATGTGTTTTATTCAATTTGGCACGAAAGTACATGGATAATTGATACTGGAACCAGTGATCATATGGCATTCGATTTGAATATTTTTGACAAAACACATTCTCTAAAACATCCAATTCAAATAGCCTTGCCTGATGGAAATTGTAAAACTGTTTCTGTCATTGGAAATGTTACTATCAATCCTCATACTGTCCTCAAAAATGTTTTCTATGTACCTGAATTCAAACATAATCTTTTATCTGTTGGAAGATTATTAGAAGATAATAATCTTATTGCTAAATTTAAGCAATATTCCTGTTCTTTCCAGGGCCTTTCAATTGAACAAGTGAAGGGCATTAGTTTGAGGCAAGGAGGTTTGTATAATTTCTTAAGAACATTCCAAATAGTGTAGTTTCCTCAAATAATGTTTCTCATGATCAGTGTATTTCTTCTTTGTTTTCCAGTTCTAAAAATTCCATTGATCTATTTCATGCAAGACTTGGGCATGTTTCTTTAGGAAAATTGAAATATGTACCTCTTTTTTCTTCTTCAATTAAAAGTGATAGTAAATTTCATTGTGAATCTTGTATTTCTACCAAACATCATAGGCTACCATTTCCTGTATCAAATTCCATTGCAAGTGCTTGTTTTGAATTAATTCATGTTGACTTATTGCGGCCATATAAAATAGCATCTTTGTCTGGTGCTAGATATTTTTTAAAAATTCTAGATGATCACTCTAGAACTACATGGACATATTTTCTTCATCATAAGATCAAGTTCCTAAAATCATATCTGATTTTTTAGCATATGTTCAAGATCAGTTTCAAAGATTAGTAAAAACTGTTAGATCTGATAATGGTACAGAGATAGTTCAAGAAAGTTGCACAAATTTATTTGCATCAAGAGACATAATTCATCAAAGAAGTGTTGTAGGAACTCCGCAGCAAAATGGTAGAGTAGAGAGAAAACATAAACATTTAGCCGAGACTGCTAGGGCAATTAGAATTCATGCAAATTTGCCTACCAGATTTTGGGGTGAATGTTTTCTTACTACAATATATCTTATAAATTTAATGCCTAGTTCTGTTATTGATTGGAAAACACCATATGAAGTTTTAATGGATAAAGTGCCAGGTTATTCTCATTTAAGAGTCATAGGGTGTTTATGCTATCATGCAATCAAGACAAAGGATAAGATGGCTTCCAGAACAAGGAGATGTAATTTCATTGGATATCCCTATGCTCAGAAAGGATACAAGCTTTATGATTTGGAAAATCAAAAGATTTTGATTAGTAGAGATGTAATTTTTAAGGAAGATATTTTTCCTTACCACTCTACTAATTCTATTACTTCTGATCATGATGAAAGTCCTTTTCTTCCTCTTGTTAACCCAACATTATCTTCTGATTTTTCTTTCTCATTTCCAGCAGAACATTTTCCTTCTTCACCACAAAACACTCTTCAAATTTTAAATGAGACATCTCAAATTCCAATTTTTTCTGAAATTTTTTTATCCACTGATTTACAAACAAATGATTTGTCTGTTCATTCTCCACAACAGCCTTCTCCTAAAAATTTTCCTTTTCCCCTTAGAAAATCATCAAGACCTACTCAACTACCTAAAAAATCTGATTAGTATATTCTAGACAAACATCATAAACCCTCTACAAATTGTTCTTTTGTTCAACAAATAATTTCTAGTCCTACACTAGCACATTTTAGTTCAATATATATTGCTAGTTTGGCAAATGTGCTTTCTGTTCATGAACCAAGTTCTTATAACCAAGCTAAAAATGATCCTAGCTGACAAGAAGCTATGCAGAAAGAATTACAAGCACTTGAAGACAATGAAACATGAGATATTACTACACTTCCTCCAAACAGAAAGGCTATTGGGAGTAAATGGGTGTATAAAGCTAAATTTAATCCAGATGGCACTTTAAACAAATGTAAGGCAAGGGTGGTTGCTAGAGGTGATAAGAAAATAAAAGGCAAAGATTTTAAATACACATTTAGTCCTATTGCAAAATTTACCACTGTCAGGATTGTCATTGCTTTGGCTGCTACAAGAGCTTGGGACATTCATCAGCTTGATACTAACAATGCTTTCTTGCATGGATATGTCGAAGAGGAACTTTACTTGCAACCTCCACTAGGATATTCTAAGGTAAAAATAGGACAAGTATGCAGGTTAAAAAGGTCCTTGTATGGGTTAAAGCAAGTTGCAAAGAAATGGAACTTAGAACTGAGTAAGCAATTAAAAAGTTTGGGATATAGTCAATCAAAACAAGATTACTCTCTGTTCATCAAATCTGGTAATGGTACTTTTACTATTATTGTTGCCTATGTTGATGACTTATTAATCACTTGAAATTCTCCCATTGAAATTCTTAATATCAAAAAGACACTTCATTCTGTTTTTACTATCAAAGATTTGGGTCATTTGAAATATTTCTTAGGAATTGAAGTAAGAAGGTATACTATTAAATCAGAGGAAGTATATTATGGATCTTTTAAGAGACACAAATATGGAACAGTGCAAATCCGTAGCATTTCCCATGCAAAAGAATTTGAAGTTAAATTTGAATGACAATCGTTTAGTTGCTGATCCTGAATCAAATAGAAGGCTTATTGGAAAATTACTTTATCTTAATATGACTCGACCAGACATTTCTTATGTTGTGCAATAGCTTAGTCAATTTCTAAATAATCCTGCTCAATCTCATTCTGATGCTGCTTTACATGTTCTCAAGTATCTTAAAGGTACCATTGACATTGGGTTGTTTTATTCTACTACGTCTGATTTGAGTTTATCAACATATTGTGACACTGATTAGGGAAATTGTCCTTTCACTGCAAAGTCTATCTCTAGTTATACAGTGTTTTTAGAAAATTCTTTGATTTCATGGAAAACTAAGAAGCAGAAAACTACATCTAAGAGCACTTGTGAAGCTGAATATAGGAGCATGATTTATACCACAAGTGAATTATTATGGCTGTAGGGTTTACTTGAAGATTTGCAAGTTGTAGTACCTCTTCCCATTAATCTTTTCTGTGATAATTTATCAGCTAAATACATTGTTGAGAATAAGATCTTTCAGAAGAGAACAAAGCATTTGAGAGTTGACTGCCACTTCATCAGAGATTATGTTGATGCCAAATTCATTCATATCTTACATGTAAAATCTTCTCTTCAGCTGGCAGATCTATTGAATAACCATTGGGTGCGGATCAACATGGTTTTATTTCGTCCAAGTTTGGCCTTATCTCTTCTCCACGAAGTCAAGCTTGAGGGGGGATGTAAAGTGTAATAACTCGGAAAATGTGAACCAATTTAAACATTTTAAAATTGGTTATTGTCAATGAATTTGAATAATTGAAATAGCAGATTTCAATAAAATAAAGAATTGGGAATAGTGAGGCAGTTTGAAAATTTGGATACAAACTTTGTCTGACTGTACTGGGTGGAAAATATAACAGATTTTAGCAAAACTAAAAATATTTAAATCTGTTTATGAATACCTTTCTAACGAATCTGAAAAATCGAAGTTTCATAACGGGAATCAAAAGTTATGGCCAAATGAATTTTCAGAAAGGTCGCTATATAGCATATATAGACCTTGCAAATAGATATTTTGCATACGACCTCGGAATTCGACGAAACCACTTTTTTTGGATCCGGGATGTCAAACTATTGCTAAGATTCAAATTTCATAATTTTTGAAGCTAGTATGCGAGCGGGGCAAAAGAAAATGTGATTGGTCAATTTCTGTTAAAATGGGTTGACCTGAAAATAGACATTTTGCATATGAGCTCAGAATTCAACGAAACTGGTTTTGTTGGGACCGTATCGTCAAAACAAAGCTAGGTTTATTTTTCTGGAATTTTTCGATTCAGTTTGTGGCCCTGGCAAATTGAAATGTACGTTCAAATTGAATATAAAATGTTTTATACTTTAATTTGAAAAATAACTGACTGTAACAGTCGAATTGGCCAACGAAACATATCCCATTGTGTCTGGAATAGGGGTATTTAGCTAGGGGCGACAGTCGTTGGGTTGAAATTGGTGTACGTTGGCTAGAAAGGATATTATAGGAATTTAAAAATATAATATACTAGAAAATAACTACCATTTTCTCTCACATCAAAAATCTGGTCAACCCTTCAGAAACGAACGATGATAATCGTTCAAATCTTTCCACCTCAATCGTCGCCGCCACAGTCAATTTCGCCGCCGCCTCCAGTTGACAATTCTGATCGCCTTCCTCCCCTCTTCAAATCAAACCCAGCCTCGTCAGAAACCATCACCGATCGACGTCGAATTTCGTCGAGGAAGTTCACATCTTTCCGCCGCCGCCGATCGTCGCTGGAGCCACCGAGTTCGCTGCTACCACCGCCGATAGGAAGCCTGTTCGTAGCTCTTCGACGTCGTAGGGTCTGATATGGACATCGAGCTACGGTTTTGATTTAAATTCAAAACCTAGTTTTGAAGGTTCGAAAAGCACTCTGCTTTGAAATTTCTGAATTGAAAATAACAATTTTAAGTGTTGCAAAACTTTGAAAAATCATATCTTTTTAGTGTGTTAACGAAATTCGATGAAACAGGAAACATCGGGACCGCAGGGAGGCTCTCTACCATATAGCAGAATCCGCGGATTTTTCTGATCTTCCTACGATTTTAGCACTACAAAAACCAATGTGAGGAATTTAAACTAAATTGGGTGAATGGAATCGTGTTGTATAAATTTTATAAGCGAAGTGTAAATTATATGCACATTGTATACCTCATGTACATGTGTTGTATAAGTTATATTAGCGATGTATAAATTATACAAGCATTGTATGAAACATATATGCTTTGAATAGTGACGAAATGCAAGTGAATTATAGAAATAATATATATATATATATACTCCCCTCGTCCATAGACCATGGACGATATTTATTGCTTGTGATTTGCGTGATATTATATGGTATGACGAATGGTTGGAAATAATTGTTTGTGGTTGATATTGTGGTTGAAAAATACCTTTGTGGTTGAAAAATACCCTCTTGTGGTTGAAACAAATTAGAATAGGGTTGTGGAAATGAAAATAAAACATGCCGCCTGCGTGCGAACTAGATGCATGATCCCCATTGTCAAAAACCACGAGTTTTTAAGGTAGAGCGAGGAGCCGTACTAGGGACGGTCCCGGTTTTAACTACCCTGCCGTTATGCTGTCGAAATTTTCTGAAATATTCATGTGTTAGAATAATTTTCATTTGTTGAAATTAATTACCTATGTTGAAACCAATATTCATGTGTTGAATTGAAATTCGTTCGTCGAGTTGAAATTCATGTGTTGAATATTATTCGAATTTTAAACAAATTGATTTAACGATAAAAATCGTATTTTTATATATATACAACTATAGAGAATATTCATTTGTTGAATTGAAATTCGTTCGTCGAGTTGAAATTCATGTGTTGAATATTATTCGAATTTTAAACAAATTGATTTAACGATAAAAATCCCATTTTTATATATATATACAACTATAGAGAATATTCATGTGTTGAATTGAAATTCGTTCGTCGAGTTGAAATTCATGTGTTGAATATTATTCGAATTTTAAACAAATTGATTTAACGATAAAAATCCCATTTTTATATATATACAACTATAGAGAATATTGATGTGTTGAATTGAAATTCGTTCGTCGAGTTGAAATTCATGTGTTGAATATTATTCGAATTTTAAACAAATTGATTTAACGATAAAAATCACATTTTTATATATATACAACTATAGAGAATATTCATGTGTTGAATTGAAATTCGTTCGTCGAGTTGAAATTCATGTGTTGAATATTATTCGAATTTTAAACAAATAGATTTAACGATAAAAATCACATTTTTATATATATACAAACTATGGAGAATATTCATGTGTTGAATTGAAATTCATTCGTTGAATTGAAATTCATGTGTTGAATGTTATCGTATTTTAAAATAAAATGAATAGACAATAAAAACTACATTTTGATTGTGAATATGAAGTGTTAAAAACATTCACGTGTTGAATAAATATTTTTGATGTTAAAAATATTTCTTTTATCATGTATACGCTTTGATAAAAATACACACGTGTCGAAATAAATATTAGTTCGTTAGAAATGTTATTATTAGCTTTGTTCTGCATATATATACATGTGTCGAACAGGAAAATGGATTAGCTGTAGAGTAAAGAAATTATTTGTGTGCCCGACAAATAGGTAAGCCTTGATGAGTTGGCTGCGCAATTTTATTTTTATATCAACTCCTGTGAATGCCATTGGATGCAGAGTGCTAGTTATTCTGTGTGAAATAATAAACATCGCCATAGGATAGTAACAATTAATTTTGAACTACACTACATGGCATACTACTTGACGATAGGCATACTTCATCATATTCCACATAAGCATTTGGAGTTTGTGTGACGAGGTGGAAGATTTACCATACGGGCGAGAGGCTTGTATGGCGATGATTATATACTACAGGTTGAACTGATGACTGATATGGACTATATAAAATATAACGATAAATTGCCAGATTAATAAAAATCCCACACGGGTCTGGAGTTGACAATAATCACGTCTCTCTAGTCATTAGATACGGCACATGGACTATTTATTCCCACACGGGATGAGGTGACGAGGATTTATCCTCTGGAGTAATTAAAAATACACGCTCCCTCAGGCTTGACAGGGTGACGATAATTTATTCTCTGGAGTTATTATCTGTACACGCTCCCCTGTAAACACCAGAATATATCACTATAAATATGTGGATGCTTTATAGGATTTATTGGGTACCTAACACGGCCCAATAAATTTCCAAACCTCTTCCCGTACAAAGGAGGTTATGGCGAAATTTTTTGAAATATTAAGGCGTTAGTGAAATATTTGAAGTGAAAACGATGTTGAAATAAATGAATGAACGATGTCGAAATAAATGAATGAACTATATTTGAAATAAAGGAATGAACTATATTTATATATATAAATATAAATAGAATTGAAAGGAATCAAAGCCGTGCAGTTCGTGTTTTGGAATCGTAATTTGAATCGATTAGTACGAGAAATCTGACCATCGGATTTTCCCGAAACCGCAACCGCAACCGCTGGGCTCGCCTTGGAAATATCTTTCCAACGGCACCAACCTTGTAAAAATCCAACGGTTGGATTGTCTGGAATGTTTAATTCAAATCTGAAGAAAAAAACAACGCCAGAATCGTTTATATTTATATATAAATATAAATATAATTAAATTAAATCGAATAACGACGCTGCAGTTCGAATTTTGAAACCGTAACTACAAACGACTAGTGTGGAAGATCCGACCGTCGGATTTTCACGAAATTGGAACCGTTGGGTTCGCTTTGGGAATATCTTCCCACTGATATAGACTTTGTAGAAATCCAACGGTTAGATTTTCCGATATGTGTTAAACAAATTAGGGGAAAAACAGCGCCAGTGCCACGGCACGACCTGAAACGTCGTTTAATTGAATATGGCCATTTTTAAATAAATAAAAATGGCGAAAAATCGTTATAAAATATTATAAGCAACATAGATTGGAAATAAACCAATTTGGCTTGATCTGTTTGATATTTGATGGTTGTATGTGTTTGACACGAAAATAACACAAAAAAAAAACTGAAATATGAATGTCGAATAATATAACCATGGAAAGAATTGATTTGAATTCTAATTACGTGAATTATTTGAAAAGGCCGAGCTAACCATCATTTCAAATAATTGATCGAACGATTCGAATTGGAAAATACAAATACGATTCAAGACCGACGATCTTCGTATCGGTTGGATGGGAGCTGCTGAGGTTCCTGATTGGAGTAGCTACCGTGAAGGAACGGAAGTAGTAGCCGTCTGAACGTATATGTTGATTGGACGGATATACGAGGAATTGACGCCTCCGGTTTCGTTCAGACCCAGAACGGCCTTGTAAATGGACTGTGTGTCTGACATTGGATTTTGTTCTATACTGATTGATCTCTGTTAAATATATATCTATTTGGCGGCGGAGAATTTATTCTTTTGCTTAACGCCCTTCTCTGAGACGTACGAGCTCAGAGGTTATATATCGATAGAAATCAGTCGTATGGAGTGGATTGCCTATGTGGCATGCCAAGGTGCTGTGATCAAGGCTTCTGTTGCAAAGCAAAGTCTTGTGTTTGATGATCAAAGCACGGCCTACGTAGCCTGGCTATGTGTATAGCGTGGATTCGCGAGCCTCACACCTCGGTATGAGTTAAAAACGGGATAAGGACTGCGGGGAGAGCACGACGTTTCTTTCTAGCTATGGTGGTGTCAGTGACCTACCAGCCCTGACATTTATATCTACTTTTCACCTTTGTGGTTGTTGGAATGCGAGGCGCCTCGATTATAGGTCTGTAAGGACCGGGAAACGTGTGTTCAGGAATACTAATCCTCAAACGTAAGAGAGGACCGGCCCTGAAGATCCAGGGGTTACCCAGAGTGTGTAGTCCTGAGGCATTTGCTAGAATGTCTCGAAGCGGAGAGGAGCTTGCCCCTTGCCTCGACTCATGACGGAAATCCAATTTCCAATACGAAATAATAGATTTGATTATAGAACTAGTATGGCGACATAGTATATGGTAGCTATGCCACCTATGATTGATATTTATGATGCTATTCGTTTTTGAAATATATATGCACTAGTAATAATATTAAATGATTTTGCTTTACATGTATTAAGCATATTTGGCCATTATAAGGTAAAACTCTATCCTCCGGCTTGCGTTGCATTGTATGATGGGACTTGAGTCTTATAGTGGCTTCATTCTTTTTAAAAGCATTGCGTTGTTTTCTAAGAATTTACTTTGTTTTAAATGCACCAGCAATCACTGGAGTAAACCCGTTCCGCGAAAGTGGCGTGGTCCTATGATTTGCTTATTACTGTTGTTTAAACTGTTAAGTAGATTTCTCATACCAATCCCCATGACTGACTCGTTGTTTGTTTCACTTTGCAAACGCATGTGCCCTTATTTTCACACGGGCAGCCTAGTTCATAGGTGACAGGTTGTTTTTGGCTCAGCACTGTAGTATGGAGTGCATTTTTGGCTCATGGCGAGGCTGACTTCAGCGAGATGACTTTGACATTTTCCGCCATTATTGTACTTATATTATGATTCCGCCACAGGCGATGCAGACTGCTTTACTTTCAGTACTTATTATCGTATGTATATGTACTGCCTTCGGCGATGTAGACTGATACCCTTATTATGTCTCACTGCATGTATATATTCCACCTCTAGCGATGGTGACTGATCATTTCCCTTTTATTTTTACTAAGTTATATCCTACGTTGTGTTATTCTGATGTTGTTACATGTTATGAATCCGCCGTCATACCCATGTAAAATTATTCAATTTACTGTTCTGCTATTATCTGTTCTCTGCTATGATGATTGATGTGTTATATTCCGATGATCATCCTTAATACCGTCACATGGATTTTGGGATCGTCTCATAAAGTATTAGGTACTATGTTTTATTTTGTATTGTATCTGTTGCTACATTTTGTATTTGGTTTCCTGTATTTTGTTTTGTACTCTTTTGCTGTTTGCTGTGTTGTTTGGGTTGTAAGAGGTACAAATATTCAGGTGTATTGTATTCTGGTTTCAAGAGAAAATAAAATACTTTCTTCTTTCTTCAGAGTTGCATCGCGGTTGTAATATTGTAATGACCCGCATTTTCAGCGGTATAATAATTAATTTATTTAATTATTTTAAAGGTGAATAAGAGTATGTAATGGTCGTTAAGTTAAATAAATTTGAATATTTAATTAAAATAATAAATTAAATAATATATTTAATTCTAAAATAATCAGAATTTGTGGAATTCACGATATGGTGTGAATTGGGCAAATTCAAAACATATAATTCAGTTTAGAATTTAATTTGAATAACAAATATATTTAAATAACGGCAGTTTGAACGTATAATTATATTATAATTATAATCGAGCTCGAAATGGCGCAGTAGTTCGTAATTTGGCGATTCGAACTTTAAACGAATATAGAGAAGCCATTTTAAATCGGATTTCTTTGAAACAAGAAACGTTAGGAGCTGGTGAAGTATATTTTTCTAACAGAAGAGAAAAATCGGGATTTCGTCGTGTAGATTTTGAATTATGTCCAAATCAAAATTTTAAACTAGTCGCTATAGAATCGTTTATCGACCGTAACAGTTTATTCGATATAACTAGATACCGGTTTCGAATTTAGACAAGGTCCTTTTGAGGGATAGTGATAATTTAATTTTTAGAATTTTACTGTAATTTTTAATTAATTAAATAAGCAACTTTTTATTTGGAGTATTTCGCACCCTATACCAATATTGTGAGGTTTCACAATATGAGTTAATCTACCGGTATTATTATATTTTTGGGATCGTGGTGGAATACTAGACATGACTATATTTTTATATCTGTCCGTTAGTGAATGAAGTTTTATATATTGGGGTACTATATTCCTTAGCAAAGAATTTAAAGGTTGGTTGTACGTCGTAACCATCTATTTTACTCATCCATAAAATAAGTGATTTAAATATGACGTGTGTACGTAACAAAGGAGAAACCAGTAACATTGGCACAAAGTTAAAATTTTGTGTTAACAAAGGAGTCATTAACCTAAAACTGAAAAATGAAATGGCTACCTTGGTTCCACCGTGACCTAACACCACACTACAAAATATCCTAATCTATGTATGATCAAAACAAGGCCACGCTATCCTATTTTTAGCCGCAACCTCATTTATATAACGCGAGGAAACAAATCTCGTTCCTCAATCAAAGAATCTGATCCAAGATGATTCAAAGAAAATCCAATTTCGCTGATCGTCTCTTGGCCTATGCTTCACGCTCACATCAGTTTCAATGGGATCGACTTCATTTTCCATTCACTGGAAGGTATCGCGTGAGTTAGGGTTTAGGCATTCGACGGATTTGAGCAGGAATGTGGATTTTCGGGTTCTTATTTGAGCTTGGGGAAGGATTTGGCGCCTGCGCCTGATCTGAAGGTGGAATCCACGACAAATTTGATCAGTGGTTTTCTCAGTAGTCGAACTGCTGTCGACGCAACGCAAGCAAGAAGTTCGAGCGGAGCTTGGAGGATTATCGTTGAGGAAGGGAGGGATTTGGTGTTGAGAAGCTTTCTGACAATAACGGCATGAGTATCGGTGAAGAGGAGAAGGGGCATTAAAGGTTGGAAGATTTGTTAATGGCAGCGATGAGGTGAGTTTACAGTGAAGTTTTGGTGATGTTTATGATAAAATATCTCTATGGTTCCATGTACAACAGTCTGAAGGGGGAGATGCAGTTCAAACAATGAACGTGATGGGAGGATTTGGGTTAATAGTGTGTAACCATACTGAGGAGCAGTTTGTTTTCATGATGAAGAAATGGGTTTGTGGGGAGTATACTGGAGTTGATCTTTTGATCGGAGAAGAAGTAGTTATGGGTGCGGGTGAAATCAATTTGGGCCAGAAGGGTATTAATACGTGAGGACCAGATTTTTAACAAAGAAACGGTATTATATATGTACACAGAAAAAGTGAAATCGGGTTTGAAGTTACGGGCAGATTTAAAGTGCGCAAGTTTTGTCTTGGAGGAGCAGTATTTTAAAGCTCATGGGAAGAAAGAGTGCTGTAGGATTTGGGGTGGTGGGTTTAAATGGATCTTGGGTTGAAATAACATTGGTGAGCCCAACTGATTAATTTAATAAAGTTTAATTTAATTAATTTGATGTATTAACTTCTTAACGAAATAATTATCTCATACGAACCCAGTATTTTGAACGATCAATTGCATTGGGATCGTAGGGACCTAAGCTACGCACGGAAATTGACTGGGAGTGAATCAGAGCTCTTTACAATTTATAGCAAAATAAATTGTCCATCTGAATCAAGCGATGGTAATCGTTATTAACGGCGATCATCCAATGTGAGTAAATCTCACTAACTCTGAACAGTTTATATTTTCATGTTTTAATTTTAGAACTGTTAAAAATTGTCTGATTGACTGTGTGTTGATTGTTTGATTGAACTGCTAGTCAGTTAGGGGAAATTATATATGTATATATGCATAAACCGTTAAATCTACATATATTGATTCCGTTAACAGAATATTTCATATTGAACTGAAAGCGATTTTGATTATATTGTGTAACAGCTGTGATGCAGGGAAACAGGTTGGAGGGGTCCAACTGGACTCCTCAATATTTAAATACTGTTTTGTTTCATATATTGTGATATATGATGTGATATAAAATCTATTTGATGATTATGTGTGTTTAAATGATATCGATCATTGTGAATTGGTATTTTAAATACCGTAAGGAATACCGGAGTGTTAAAAAGGAAATTTTCAAAGTGTATATTGAAAATGAATTATTTATAAAATCACAAGATTTTTATAAAAGGAATTGTTTATAAAATCAAAAGATTTTATAAAAGAAAATAGCTATAAAAACAAATAGATTATAAAAGGAAATATTTATAAAACGAAAAGGGTTTTTATAAAAAAAGGATATTTACTTAGAAAGTAAATAGAAGGATAAAAAAATGATATTTACATAGAAATTAAATAGAATGTTAAAAGAGATATTTATTTAGAAAATAGAATAAAGATTTAAGGAAAATATTTGTAAAAACAAATAGAAAGAGGAATATTTGTAAACCATTTACAAATAAAATTGAAAGAAGCATATTTGTAAATCATTTACAAAAGGAAATAATTGTAAAACATTTATAAAGAGATTATTAAAAGGAATATTTATTTGTTAAATAAATAGAATTAATAAAGGAATATTTATTTAGGAAATAAATAGAGTTATAAAGGAAATATTTATTTAAATAGAAGTATAAAAAGGAAATTGATGAGATATAATAAGGGTTAATCGAATTAGTTAAGACAAGTTAGTTAATCGAATCAAGTTAAGTCGAGTTAATCGAATATGGTGGGTCTAGTCGAATTAATCGAAAGGAGTTAATCGAACATAGTTAATCAAAATGGAGTTAAACAAAAATTAGAAACTTACTAGAGATTAATAAGTCGAATGGTTTCCTAAGTGTCGATCTGATGTTGGTTTCGGCCTTCGGGGTTTATACTTAGGAAGTTGTTCTCTTGTTAGTTTATAGTTAGAGTCTGATAGATGTGGAAGAGTAGTGATACGAAATTAAGCCATGGAAATGTTTTCCAGTGTTAATAAACGTATATTTTCTAAACATAGAAAATGAGGAAATATATATATATATGTTTGATGATTGGATCGATAATTCCATTTGGAAATAAGATCGTTGTGTGTACACAGACATGTTTTCATTTGATAGTTAAATCACCGACTATCAAAGTTTTAACCATTTTAACGTTGTTAATATGGAGAGGCCGGTTGGATTATTATCCGAAGAACCACTCCGTATTGGCATAAGCATGCGAATCAAGTACGCAAAACATATTGAAGATGGAGTAAAGTGCAAGGGCTATTGTATAAGTCCTAGGTAGAGATTGCCTAGGACGGATGTACTGAATAGTGCCTTCGGTTTCGTTCAATCCCAGAACGAACGTAAATGGACGAATGTCTAACAAAGTATTTCCAATGATCGAATGGGTTGGTCTGTATAAATATATATGGTTGCAACGGATTTATTCCCTTAGCATAACATCCAGAATATTTGTGTAAACCAATTAATGATTAACGGATCTGATAATGTGGCATTCAAAGTGATCGTGTTATCAATGAATGGAAAGTAATCGTAGCCTCTGGCCTCAACAACCAGGAAATGACAAAAATCGGGCAGGCAGCATGGCTAAGTCGGTCGCTCCGAAGTAGGGTGTATAATCACCTATCTAGAGAATATTCATTTGCTTCTTAAATCTACTAATGTTGTCCCCTATATATATACGGGAAACGGTTGCTGATCCCAACCGTTGGTGATATACATTCGATACACTCAAGTGAAATGAGTGGTTGGTCATGTGTGACTGAGTTGCAAGATGTTCTTGTTGAACTCCAGTGTATCGTTCCTAGAGTACACTGATCGGAAGGTGGTTCCATACCTTGTCATAGTTGGAAATCCATTACCCAATACGTGCTTGCGGTTTTGATTATACTATATATGTAGAACATGAGATGAAAACGTTTCTGCTATATGATTATTATATTGTGGTTGATAGACCTTATTATAATATCAAAAGGTTTTTGATATAAAGATATTTTGGATCCTCATAAGGGAAAACCCATTCCGTTATACGGCGTGGTCTTATGAGATATCGTTTACTTTTTCAAACTGTTTAAAACTGTTTTACTTACACCAGTCCCATGACTGACCCGGAGTTTATTTTGTTTTGTTTTCCCTAAACTCTTGGGTGCCTAAATTTGTACGGGCAGTCAAGTAGTCGGGATTTTACTGATACACTTGGAGAGCTTGGAGCAGGAGGCTTCAGGATTATATAGCTATTGTTTATTTCCGCTGTTGTTGTAAATGTTGTACTCTGCAATGTTATTGTATACATATATTTTTTGTATTTCAAAAGTTATGTTATATTTTATTCGTTCAGCTGTGAGATTCATGTTTACTCTGATGATGATGTTCTTCTTCTTCTATTCTAATGGTTCTATCTTATCTATCCTCACCCTATAACTTCTTTCATTAACCATTCGGTTATTTTCGATCCTTAGATGTTCGATATGTGTTGTATATCGGATAACCAAGATCGTCAAAATCCGGGTCATTACAGTTGGTATCAGAGCTTAAGATTAAGTTTTACCTTGGCTCTATGGCGTGACTCGGTAGAGATAGGGTTAGTAATACCCAAGATTGAGTTTGAGTGTATATATACGAGTGGGCGTATTTGTTATTGATATAAAAATTGTTTTATATTGTGGAGATTTATTGGTTGAGTTGTTTATCGGTTCTGGTCGATCAGTTCGATCCACTGTATCGGTAGGAGTTTCTAAACACTCGAATACGATGGGTCGACATGATATGTTTTGAAAAGAGGGTAAATGAAATAAATTTACCCAAATTGTATCTTGATATAGAGAAATTAATATATTGGATATTGGTTGTTATTATAATCAAGTAAGATTATAATGGAGATGGTTATATATATATATATATATGTAACCAATCAGAATTCATATAAGTGAAATATATGGAATCGAAATGAATTAAATCTGAATTTAAATCAGAATTGGAATTAAAATCCCAGAATTTGGAAAAGTATTTGTGAATGAGTCGGGATTAAGTATATGTAAATTTTAAGATCCTCGGAGATTTTAAATTGTATTCCAAGAAATTGTGAATGATATTTTGAACTGATTTCAAAATAAAAGTGTTGAAGAATGATTTTGAAAATGATATAGTATTGAACTCACTTCGACAGCCGATAAATAACCCCGATGATGAGCTAGACATCATCGGTGTTCATTTTCGAGTTGCTGAGTGACGGATTACTACCAAAGGAATTTGTTTTTGAATTGTTTTGAGAAAAACAAAGCTATTTAGAACTCCCAGAATTTGGTTTGTTTAATTTAAGACAAAATAAATAAGAATTTGTAAAAGCAAATTGGAATTAAAGTAAAGCCAGTTAAGTGGTAATAGAAATTGATTTGAAATAATATTGTGTTGGTGAGTTAAGGATTCGGGATCAAAAACGAAACTTGAGTTTGAAATGAAAATTTGGCTTGTTAAAAAGAGAATGGTTGTGTTAGAGACAAAAGTGATTTCAAAATTTGATTGGGATAACTTTGGTATATGCTGAGTTGATAGCATATGGAAGTGATAGAGTTGATATGCCCGACAAAACGGTACAAGTTTATATTTCATATGGTATGAGATTTTGATGAGTCGAATTGGCAAGCCGCTTGGCTGTTTGATTTTCTTTTGGGTTGGAGATAGCCCAGAGAGGCGAGTTGGAGTTTGACCTATTGACCAGTACAAAGGAGGTGCTGGCGAAATTTTTCGAAAAGTTAAGGAGTTAGAAAATTTTCAGGATTTTTGAAAATTTTCGTTGATAAGAATTAATTAATATTTTAATTGAAATTAAATTGGTTTGGTTAAAACGGAAGATTTAGAAGTGAACAAATAAGTTCTAACCGGTCGATAGGGTTTGTTTCCTACCTTAGCAATTTCGAGGACGAAATTATTTTAAGTAGGGAAGAATGTAATGACCCGCATTTTCAGCGGTATAATAATTAATTTATTTAATTATTTAAAAGGTGAATAAGAGTATGTAATGGTCGTTGAGTTAAATAAACTTTGAATATTTAATTAAAATAATAAATTAAATAATATATTTAATTCTGAAATAATCAGAATTTGTTGAATTCACGATATGGAGTGAATTGGGCAAATTCAAAATATATAATTCAGTTTAGAATTTAATTTGAATAACGAATATATTTAAATAACGGCAGTTTGAACGTATAATTATATTATAATTATAATCGAGCTCGAAATGGCGCTACAGTTCGTAATTTGGCGATTCGAACTTTAAACGAATATAGAGAAGCCATTTTAAATCGGATTTCTGTGAAACAAGAAACGTTAGGAGATGGTAAAGTATATTTTTCTGATGGAAGAGAAAAATCGGGATTTCGTCGTGTAGATTTTGAATTATGTCCAAATCAAATTTTAAAATAGTCGCTATAGAATCGTTTGTCGATCGTAACGGTTTATTCGATATAACTAGATACCGGTTTCGAATTTAGACAAGGTACTTTTGAGGGATAGTGATAATTTAATTTTTAGAATTTTACGGTAATTTTTAATTAATTAAATAAGCAACTTTTTATTTGGAGTATTTCGCACCTTATACCAATATTATGAGGTTTCACAATATGAGTTAATCTACCGGTATTATTATATTTTTGGGATCGTGGTGGAATACTCTACATGACTATATTTTTATATCTGTCCGTAAGTGAATGAAGTTTTATATATTGGGGTACTACATTCCTTAGCAAAGAATTTAAAGGTTGGTTGTACCTCGTAACCATCTATTTTACTATGCCATAAAATAAGTGATTTAAATATGATGTGTATACGTAACAAAGGAGAAACCAGTAACATTGGCACAAAGTTAAAATTTTGTGTTAACAAAGGAGTCATTAACCTAAAACTGAAAAATGAAAGGGCTACCCTTGTTCCACCGTGACCTGACACCACACTATAAAATATCCTAATCTATGTATGATCAAAACGAGGCCACGCTATCCTATTTTTAGCCGCAACCTCATCTATAAAACGCGAGGAAACAAATCTCGTTCCTCAATCAAAGAATCCGATCCAAGATGATTCAAAGAAAATCCTAAATCCTATTTCGCTGATCGTCTCTTGGCCTATGCTTCACGCTCACATCAGTTTCAATAGGATCGACTTCATTTTCCATTCGCTGGAAGGTATCGCGTGAGTTAGGGTTCAGGCATTCGACGGATTTGAGAAGGAATGTGGATTTTCGGGTTCGTATTTGAGCTTGGGGAAGGATTTGGCGCCTGCGCCTGAACTAAAGTTGGAATCCGCGACAGATTTGATCGGTGGTTTTCCCAGTAGTCGAACTGTTTTCGACGCAACGCAAGCAAGAAGTTCGAGCGGAGCTTGGAGGATTATCGTTGAGGAAGGGAGGGATTTGGGGTTGAGAAACTTTCTGACAATAACGGCATGAGTATCGCTGAAGAGGAGAAGGGGCATTGAAGGTTGGAAGATTCGTTAATGGCAACGATGAGGTGAGTTTTACAGTGAAGTTTTGGTGATGTTTATGGTAAAATATCTCTATGGTTCCATGTACAACAGTCTGAAGGGGAGAGATGCAGTTCGAACAATGAACGTGATGGGAGGATTTGGGTTAATAGTGTGTTACCATACCGAGGAGCAGTTTGTTTTCATGATGAAGAAATGGGTTTGTGGGGAGTATACTGGAGTTGATCTTTTGATCGGAGAAGAAGTAGTTATGGGTGCGGGTGAAATCAATTTGGGCCAGAAGGGTATTAATACGTGAGGACCAGATTTTTAACAAAGAAACAGTATTATATATGTGCACAGATCGGGTTTGAAGTTACGGGGAAATTTAAAGTGCGCAAGTTTTGTCTTGGAGGAGTAGTATTTTGAAGCTCAGGGGAAGAAAGAGTGTTGTAGGATTTGGGGTGGTGGGTTTAAATGGATCTTGGGCTGAAATAACATTGGTGAGACAGGTGATTAATTTAATAAAGTTTAATTTAATTAATTTGATGTATTAACTTCTTAATGAAATAATTATCTCATACAAACCCAGTATTTCGAACGATCAATCGCATTGGGATCGTAGGGACCTAAGCTACGCACTGAAATTGACTGGGAGTGAATCAGAGCTCGTTACAATTTATTGCAAAATAAATTGTCCGTCTGAATAAAACGATGGTTATCGTTATTAACGGTGATCGTCCAATGTGAGTAAATCTCACTAACTCTGAACAGTTTATATTTTCATGTTGTATTTTTAGAACTGTTAAAAATTGTCTGATTGACTGTGTGTTGACTGTTTGATTGAACTGCTAATCAGTTAGGGGAATATATATATATATATATATGTATATATATAAACCATTAAATCTATATATATTGATTCCGTTAACATTGATTATATTGTGTAACATCTGTGATGTAGGGAAACAGGTTGGAGGGAACCAAGTGGACTCCTCAATATTTAAATACTGTTTTGTTTCATATATTGTGATATATGATGTGATATAAAATCTGTTGATGATTGTGTGTGTTTAAATAATATCGATCATTGTGAATTGGTATTTTAAATACCGTAAGGAATACTGGAGCGTTAAGAAGGAAATTTTCAAAGTGTATATTTAAAATGGATTATTTATAAAATCACAAGATTTTTATAAAAGGAATTGTTTATAAAATCAAAAGATTTTATAAAAGTAAATAGCTATAAAAACAAATAGATTATAAAAGGAAATATTTATAAAATGAAAAGGGTTTTTATAAAAAAAGGATATTTACTTAGAAAGTAAATAGAAGGATAAAAAAGGATATTTACTTAGAAAGTAAATAGAATGTTAAAAGAGATATTTATTTTGAAAATAGAATAAAGATTTAAGGAAAATATTTGTAAAAACAAATAGAAAGAAGAATATTTGTAAACCATTTACAAATAAAATAGAAAGAAGCATATTTGTAAACCATTTACAAAAGGAAATAATTGTAAAACATTTATAAAGAGATTATTAAAAGGAATATTTATTTGTTAAATAAATAGAATTAATAAAGGAATATTTATTTAGGAAATAAATAGAGTAATAAAGGAAATATTTATTTAAATAGAAGTATAAAAAGGAAATTGATGAGTTATAATAAGGGTTAATCGAATTAATTAAGACAAGTTAGTTAATCGAATCAAGTTAAGTCGAGTTAATCGAATATGGTTGGTCTAGTGGAATTAATCGAAAGGAGTTAATCGAACATAGTTAATCAAAATGGAGTTAAACAAAAATTAGAAACTGACTAGAGATTAATAAGTCGAATGGTTTCCTAAGTATCGATCTGATGTTGGTTTCAGCCTTCGGGGTTTATGCTTAGGAAGTTGTTCTCTTGTTAGTTTATAGTTAGAGTCTGATAGATGTGGAAGAATAGTGATACGAAATTAAGCCATGGAAATGTTTTCTAGTGTTAATAAACGTATATTTTCTAAACATAGAAAATGAGGAAATATATATATATATATATATGTTTGATGATTGGATAGATAATTCCATTTGGAAATAAGATCGTTGTGTGTACACAGACGTGTTTTCATTTGATAGTTAAATCACCGACTATCAAAGTTTTGACCATTTTAACGTTGTTAATATGGAGAGACCGGTTGGATTATTATCCGAAGAACCACTCCGTATTGGCATAAGCGTGCGAATCAAGTACGCTAAACATATTGAAGACGGAGTAAAGTGCAAGGGCTGTTGTATAAGTCCTAGGTAGAGATTGCCTAGGATGGATGTACTGAATAGTGCCTTCGGTTTTGTTCAATCCCGGAACGAATGTAAATGGACGAATGTCTAACAAAGTATTTCCAATGATCGAATGGGTTGGTATGTATAAATATATATGGTTGCAACGGATTTATTCCCTTAGCATAACATCCAGAATATTTGTGTAAACCAGTTAATGATTAACGGATCTGATAATGTGGCATTCAAAGTGATCGTGTTATCAATGAATGGAAAGTAATCGTAGCCTCTGGCCTCAACAACCAGGAAATGACAAAAATCGGGCAGGCAGCATGGCTAAGTCGGTCGCTCCGAAGTAGGGTGTATAATCACCTATCTAGAGAATATTCATTTGCTTCTTAAATCTATCAATGCTATCCCTTATATATATACGGGAAACGGTTGCTGATCCCAACCGTTGGTGATATACATTCGATACACTCAAGCGAAATGAGTGGTCGGTCATGTGTGGCTGAGTTGCAAGATGTTCTTGTTGTACTCCAATGTATCGTTCCTAGAGTACACTGATCGGAAGGTGGTTCCATACCTTGTCATAGTTGGAAATCCATTACCCAATACGTGCTTGCGGTTTTGATTATACTATATATGTAGAACGTGAGATGAAAGCGTTTCTGCTAGATGATTATTATATTGTGGTTGATAGACATTATTATAATATCAAAAGGTTTTTGATATAAAGGTATTTTGGATCCTCATAAGGGAAAACCCGTTCGTTATACGGCGTGGCCTTATGAGATATCGTTTACTTGTTCAAACTGTTTTAAACTGTTTTACTCGCACCAGTCCCATGACTGACCCAGAGTTTATTTTGTTTTGTTTTCCCTAAACTCTTGGGTGCCTAAATTTGTACGGGCAGTCAAGTAGTCGGGATTTTACAGATACACTTGGAGAGCTTGGAGCAGGAGGCTTCAGGATTATATAGCTATTGTTTATTTCAGCTATTGTTGTAAGTGTTGTACTCTGCAATGTTATTGTATGCATATACTGTTTGTATTTCAAAAATTATGTTATATTTTATTCGTTCCGTTGTGAGATTCGTGTTTACTTTGATGATGATGATGATGTTCTTCTTCTTCTTCTTCTATTCTAATAGTTCTATCTTATCTATCCTCACCCTCTAACTTCTTTCATTAACCATTCGGTTATTTTTGATCCTTGGATGTTCGATATGTGTTGTATATCGGATAACCAAGATCGTCAAAATCCGGGTCGTTACAAATATAGTCCTAAGGATGATTTGGAAAAGGCGATTAATTTCATTCTCTTACTTCTTACATTTTCCATTTCTTGAAATCTTGGATTAAATTGGAGAAAAATATAACTTGGTTGTAATTTACATTGTCGATATAAATAAAGGACTTAGACTTGGACACGCAAAAAAATTTGATAATGCATCTTGAATGTTATATATTTGACATGAACATTGATATGAATGTAGCCTATTTTTTGGACTTCGGGCTTGGAATAATTCTATTTTATTTGAACTATATGGAATTTGGACTAAACTGAATAGCATATGCATAACCTCTACTGGTGCTTATTACATATAAACTTTAGATTATGCGTTGTGAGAATGACTTATTCAATCCATTAACATGCTTAATGGATTATTGCACTTATTTTCCCTTTTACCTTCCTGCTTTTTCTTTAGACATATGACATGAGTTTTTGCTATAGGTAAAATAGATGTACCTGTATGTATCATAATGCTATCCTTTATATCTTTCTTGAAAATTGATTGTTGACCTCAAATCTAAAATACCAATAGTTCATAGGCATTATAATTCCATCTTAAAATAGCATTACCTTGTACTTAGCTAGAAATGATGAGAATGATCTTGATACACAAGCATAAATGAGTTAATGCTAGTTGTGTCATACTAGTAATCTTAACTTATGTACTTGAAACCAAAGATTCTCTCATCATATTTGGCATCAAGGGCATTACATTAATTTTTTGTCAACATACAGTATTTTTCTATTCCATTTTTATTCAATCTTCCAACAAAACCTTTAAAAAATATTTAAGCCTAATTTCTCAAAGTTTCCAATGCATTCAACGCTATGTCTCATATTCAAATATTTTTCTACGAACCTCGGCCTAAAGCCAAGGTTATAAGTAAAAAAAGTGTTATAAGGATTTTAGAATAATAGGGAAGCTAGTTCCCCATGTGATGACACTAGGACGTTATGGAACTGGATAAATGCTATTTATCTAGCATGAGTCGATATTCCACTAGGGACAGTTCTATCGTAAATTGCACTCACATGAAGTTCAACGAGGATGCACTGATAATGGTGCATGATTCAGTGTGCGGGTAGACACTAATGAGGATTAGTAGGAATTCACATTGACATGACATGATGTTATATTCCTGATGGATCCCGACATACTACAATGAAAGTCGTATATCACCATAAGGAAGTTGATACAGATGCAGATGATGGACAACCTGACCAGTCGGCATTTCGGGCTCCCCTCAATGCATAACTAGAACACATGCAGCCGTAATTGCATGAAATTTAGTCTCGTATGGAAAATTTAGGGATACATATATGGAATGGTTATGTATAGTGCTAATGAAAAGAAATGCAATCCAGTCGAGGAAATTGAAGAATAATCAATGTTGAAGTAGCTCTAGCACTAATAAACGATTATGAGTTATCAATGTTTAATCAATTGCTCGATTATAAATATGAGCTTTTGCATAAATTGTTTTGTAGCTACGTAGCTGTGCAGTTAATGCCCTCCCTATTACTCCGTTATAACCCCATTATATCCCATAGTAGATTTCTACTGCTAAGATTTTCCCAAATAGCCTCTAAAATAGTCTTTCTACTTTAAGCCCTGCTATATTTAGCTATTCCCTATATATCTCGTTAATTCCACTATATTTTCCTACTTCTACTTTATCTTTCATAAAATAAATAAATAAATTGAAAAATAAAATTTATACATTATCAAAATTATGGAATTAGTTTTTCTAATTGAATTTTAGCACAAATTTTAAAAAATAATATTTAATAGTCTGTTAAATTTAATTAAGTTATGTAAAAGTTTACATTTGCTTTTATATATTTGAACATGTTTTTATCTAAAATTAAGAATTACTTAATTATAATTTAATTTCATGTTTATTTTTCACTTAATTATCATTTATATGTTTGTAAAAACATTAAGAACGAGTTTTATATGCTATTTTAGAGTCATCCGTTGTATCCCTATTATTTTCTCGCTTTGTTTCATCTATGATTTTTTTTTTGCACATCTATCATAATTAATTCGCTAAGCACTTTAACTACATAGGTATGTAATAACAAAGAACCTTTAAGTAAAAAAAATAGATAACTTTCTGTAATAACCCAAATTTTTTAGTCGTCAAATTTGAATTTAAATATAATAAAATATATGTTTTAAATTTCAAGAGGTTTTTTAATGATGTAATTTAAATTTAATTTATTGAATTTTTTCGTAATTTTAATTTGAAAAGTAATTAACTTTCCGTTTGATGTGTTTTACAGCAAATATCAGCGTTTTTAGAGTTTTACAAAATAAATTATCTGTATGATCATGACGTATTGCTGGATACGATCATTTTTTATTTTTGTCCATCGCGGTTCGTACGTAAACAGAATTTTATGTAACAAGTACCTAAATTTTCTAACTTATATATATATATATAGAGAGAGAGAGAGAGACAAAGAGAGAGGCGCATTGTACACGCACACTACACTCATCATGCAGCACTTTCAGACATTCATTTAATGCATTGACTTTATAACACCATACCCATTAAATGGACTTACATCAACTTACCTTTATTTAATAATACCATGGTCTTAGGCATGAAGTAAGAAGATATACACATATATACATATCCGTGTATCACACACCAGAAGGGAGACACTAATTATTTCGCCACTCCCATTTCAAAGCAAGGAAACAATAGAAAAAAGAAGTGGAAGGGGATTTTTCATGCAAGCAGAGGAGAAACATTTATGATTCAAGAAAGAAAAGAGAGGTCCAATTTCATTTTTCCCTACAACCAATTGCATGGAAACCGGACTATTACATCTCATTCTCTCCTACCTTCTCACAATTTTCTTCATGATAGAGTTAGGGATATTCCCTAGGGGAAATTATGTAATTTATTATGAATTAATTCACTCTGGAAGCAATTCTCGTTTGAAATAATGGTGTTTCTTCTTTTTGTTATATATTTGTTATAATGTGATATAAATAATTAATATTTAATTAAAATATATTTAATAGAAATTCGTGAATGATATGTTTGTGATAGTAATTACAAATAGTTGTAACCATGAGTACTAGATAACATCATTACAAAACACATCATTTTTAATGTTCTTAGTCAAGAAGCATTGAGACTGGATATCAATGTATCCGTTGAGACTAGAGCACGTGTTGGCCTACTTTGTGAGTCGACTAGGCCACACAATGTCCAAACATCTATGGTCGAGCGAACTAAGGACGAAAATCATAGCTGTTCAATTAAGAAGAATTAGGTCGAATAGAGTTAAAGTGATCGGATCGAACACAATTAACATGCTTGGGTCGAAGCCCATCGGCTCGAATGCCACTGGGTCGAATTTACTCGACCCGACCTGGGTACGTATACTAGGCAAGAAACCTTCTACTCACACCGCTATCTCCTACTCTCATAGATCTTTCTCCACTTGGCCACGAACGAATGCCCTAAAAACCATATAAAATCGATCCACTATGCAATAACAATGTCGTGGATGATGCCACATACACGGAACAGTTCCCGCCTACTGTACACTATATGTACCCGATCCGAAGTAGAGAAAAGGATCTTTGGCTACGTGAAAGAAAAAATACCCTATTCTTCACCACCATTACTGCTCGACCCAACTAGATAGTAGTGATTTTTAAGTGTAATTTCAGGAATTTGAGAGAAGTCCCACTGTAATCAGATTATTTGAGTGATTCAAAACCTTGTATTTGTAATTCTCTACTGAATTGAAGAATTATAAAGTGGTTGTAGGCTCGTTAATGCCAAACCACTATAAATCTTGGTAGTTTGCTTGCTTTTTCTTGTTTTTAGTTTATTTTTCTTCATTAACCTCTACCAAATCTTGTCAGTTGGGTGTTAGTGCAATTTTTAGTCTAACATTTTGGTGCTTTCACTGAGAACATTGAATTCTCAACTTCTTGGATTATTATTCTAGTATTTGGATCACCAAATCTAAAGAAATAATCTGTATTTCCACCATTCTCGATGTTTTAGTTGATTTCAACAATTTTGGTTAATATGGCATCGAGAAAAGATAAGAACCAGCAAGCTTCTCAAATAAACCAGGTCAATGAAGAGCATCAAAATGGCCAGCAGCTCACAGCAACAACACAAACACTTGGGTTGAACCAACTCGGATCGGATGTCCCCAGGTCGAATCCGACCCGACCCGATGAAGGCACTTTGACCTGACCCGGTATTGGGACGTGTGACCCAGATGCAGTGACAAACAATCAAGCTCCTACTTCAATGCTCATCTCGTCCCATGACTTCGCACGCTTGCTCGCCAAGTTAGAGGAAACCAACGTTGCACAAGAAGCTCAGAGACAGGGTAGCGCTGCGATTCGTAATGATATGAATACGATGGAAAAACAGATGGATGAACTTCGAAGAAATAGAACACCATTACCTACTTATCACCGAGAAGCAGGAGACTCATCTTCCTCCGAGTAAAATGAACGTCATCCACGCTAGAGGAGACCTCTTTAAAGGCCTGAGAATCTAGAACAAGTCTGATTTGGCTCACTGGGTTCTCGGGAAGATGCAATAGTTCGTCTTGGTCGTAATGATCCCAGCCTAGCGGAACCTATGCTACTACCAATGCACGAATCTCATATTCTACCTAGAGACCTGTAAAGGCCCGCAAATCTATACTATCTGAGTTGACTAAACAACACACATCCAACCCAAATAATACAAAAATACGAGTCATTAAGGTTAAAGAAATAAAAATAGATAGAAGATAAAACAAAGAAAACATCAGAATCTCACAGCGGACTGAACAAAATGTAATATCATATATCATAACTTTGAAATACAAATATGTATTGTATATACATACCATATCAGAGTACAATAAATATACATCATAGCAGAAATACTCTAAATAACAAACGGTGAAGCCACCTGATTTAAGCTCCTCCAAGTGTATCTGTAAAATCCTGAAACACCTGACTGCCCGTACAAATTTGGGCACCCAAGAGTTTAGGGAAAAACAAACAAAATTAACTTTGGATCAGTCATGGGACTGGTGTGAGTAAACTCCAACCATGTTGTTTAACTTTGAAAAACCTTTTGAAAGAAAAGGATAATAGTAAGCCTAACCCACACATAAACATGGATAGTTTTTGCCATATATAACCCAAACCATTTTTGATATGAAAATCCAGTGATATTATAATAGTGTCTATATCAAATAAATAATCAAATAACAGAACGCTTACATCTCATGCTCTACATACATAGTATAAGATCAAAAACCATAGGGCGCTTATTGAATATTGGATTCCAACTATGACAAGGTATGGGACCACCTTCCGATCAGTGTACTCTAGAGGTGTTACACTGGCGTTCAACAAGAACATCTTGCAACCCAGCCACACATGACCGACCACTCATTTAACTTGAGTGTATTAAATATATTGTCAACCACGGTTGCTGGTCGTCCAACCGTAATCCGTAAAATAAAGAATCGAAAGAAAAACAAATAATAAATTTTCCCTAGATCTGTGACAAATATACCCTGCTTGGATGTGACCCAACTTGCCATGCTACCTGCCCAATTTTTGTCATTTCCCGTTTGTGAGGCTTGAGGATACGTTTATCTTTTTAGAACATCCTGCCACCATTCACTTTGAATGCCACATCATTAAACTCGTCAAATCACTAGTTGTTCTTTCCAAAAAATTTATGGGTATAAAAAGCTAAGAGAAACGAATTCCTCCACCACCAAACATAATACCTTGAAAAGATCATCTTATGTGATCTGTTAGGAATACTATGTCAGACATTCATCCATACAAGTTGTCCTAGGTCTGGACAAACCGAAGGGCACTATCATGTAAATAGAACAGCCCTTGCATTACACTTTGTCTTCAATTATCTTAAACATAATCTAATTTGCAACACCTACACGGAGTGGTTTTCGGATAATAAATCAAACCAGTCTCTCCGTATTGACAACAACGGTCCATAAAACCCTCGATAGTTGGTTATTTAACTATCGTAGAAAAACAAAACATCCATCAAACAATCATTTGCCCTTTCTAATATTTCATTAATTAAATCACTTCTCAAATTCCTTTCGATATTCTATATATATTGATTTCTAGTCACCAAAATTTCTTAAAAATATTCTACAAAACGCCTCTCTAGGCCCTTTTCATTCAAAAACAAAATCAAAAGGCCAAGCGGCTTGCCCAGTAGGCTCAAAAAAATCTCATATCAAATTTAAACATGTACCTTTTTGTCGAGCACTAAAAATATAATCTTCATTCTCTTCATTCCATACCTGTTTAACATTTACATGCCCATTCCTAATTTATTTTAATCAATCCAATCCTTTTAAAAAAAATCGCTAACTACTCCTTTAATTAGTTCTTTTTCCTAATGCACTTTGATTTGAACACATCATATTCAAATATATTTTAATTCACTTGTTCACAAGTCTCATTCCATTTCTAACTCGAATTTCATATTCAAGTTCAAATTTGAATTTATAAATCTTATTCACTTATACAAAGTCAATTTGATTTCCAAAACTTCGTTAACTAATTATTCCTCTAATTAGTTAATTTTATTCAATAATTAAAGTTTTGATTTTTATTTCAAAAATCGATCCACTTACGCCACTTGAGTTCATATTTATTTTATAACTCAAGCCTAGATTTTTAAAATTGAAATTCAAGCTTCATTAACACGAAATCCTTTGATTTTATCTAATAAATCGTTATAGTTTTATAAATGATTATAGCGCTGTTTTTCCAGAAATTTGATTTTGACATAACTCAAAATCAATAAGACAAAATTTAAAATTTTCTCTTCCATTAGATAACTATCATTCAATAGGTTCGGGCATTTCTTATTTCATCGAATTCCGACGTATATCGAGTTTTCTATACTCAATTGAAGTTTGAATTGTTAAATTACAAACTACGACGCCACGACGAGTTCATTTTAATTAAATTAATATAAACATTTAAACTTCGTTTAGTAAATAAATTTCAATTCCATTTTCAATATTTTAAAATAAATTAAGCCTATTATCCAAATCTAACTTCAGAATTCAAATTATTCAACTCGTCGATTACTTTATGCCACATTCATACTTAGTTATGAATTTATTCCAAACTCAATTTCAATATTCAATTCAATCCCCCTGGAGTTAAATTATTTATCGAATTCCAATTATAAATTCCTTTTATGGGAATAGTCAATTAATTCGACATCCTTCAGCATTACAAACTAATATCATCACTTGATAATAGCAAAGTCGTTCAAGTTGTGGTATTTTATTTACCTCTTAGACCTTGATCGACGACGTTCTTATCTTGAGATAGACAAAAGCTTGGAATACAAAAACTCGATTTAAATCTCACCTTTTATTCCATTTCTTACATTTGGAAATTTATTTCCAAATTACTCAATGAAAATTATTTCATCATATTTATAAACGTTGTTTATAAATTAACTTCCCTATTAAAACAAACTTCTATTTTAATAATCTATTTAAAATTCGATTCCCATTTTGGAATAGTTTATTTTTATAGCTTATATACACACACACACACATATAAACATGGAATCTATTTCATATTTAAATTTTAAATTTTAATTTCTACTCAATTTAATCCCAGTATCTTATTTGGAAATAATTTTTTTTTTATAAATTTGATATAGTCGAATTCAAATTATAAATCCGTATGGATTTTATTTCAGCTCATTTTACATTCCAAACATTGGATTAATTTCATCGTTTTAATTTTTTAGCGATTTCAATTTTTTCAATTCATTCTTGAATTTAAAATTAACAATTATCCAATGATAAATTTTCACATTCATTTATAAATGCCATTTATAAATTACACTTCTTGTTTTATATATTAAAACAGATTTCTATTTCAAATTTCATTTTAAATCCCATATATACTTCAGGAAAATAAATTTCTTTTTTTTAATTCACACTTGAATTTACATTTCTAAATTATCAAATGAAAATTTTCTTTACATTTATAAACATCGTTTATAAATTCAACTACTTATTTTTATTACTAAAAACAAGTTAATATTTTTCTTAGCCTAATCAAAATTCAAATTCTATTTCAAAAAATAAAATTTTCTTTTTAAATTTAAAAATCCTTTTTTATGATATTTTAAATATCAATATCTAGGGCTAGTGATATTTAATCATCCCAATACACAAACCATCAATCCAATTCAACACATCACACACATATAAATGGTAAACAATAATAAATAAATTTGAGGAATCCAATTGGATCCCTCCAACCCGTTTCCTTGCATCCACATATGTTAGACAACATAAATTATACCAATCCTGCTTCAAGGCATGATATCGCGGTATAGTAGGTTATCCACTTAATATATCAAAGGGTGATATGGTCATCCTCTAATGATACTGTGGGCATCTACTAATGATACTGCGGGAAATATCCAATATATATATATATATATATATATATATATATATATATATATATATATATATATATATATATATAATAGCCACAACCAACAAGCCTAAATGTAACTAATATATATATATAATAACGACAAGTTAATAATAAACAGTAATGCAACCAATCAACCAACAAACAATATGTAAATATTTGTATTAAATAAAAATTCGAGTATAATAAATTATGATCGAACAAGAGAGTGAGTTTACTCACCTTGATTTTTCTTTGTCAAATATCCCGTTTAATTCTATATTGTCGCATCTATGAATTGACTCGAATGAAATTTATCATGTACCTACGATTAATTATTTTTACTTAACAATTAAATTATTTAAATGAACTACTAACATATATGAATTAATTATTCTATGAAATTTAAATTCGTAAAAACGTATACCTTACTATCTCTGCCAAATCACTCGACTAATGGCGAAACAAATCTTCAAAAAAAATCACTGAATTATTTCCATTGATAATCAGTCCACATAATGACTTATACCATTCCGACATTCCATAGAACATGTCTCAGACAATAACTATTTCCAGCATTCACACAAGCCGCTCAAATACCACACACCATCAGCCCTCAACAGTGCCCATGTCATCCATCCATACATCAAGCTTCACCTAACAACAGTATCAGCCCCTACCTGAAATCGTAGTCATCTCCCGTCATGCATCCACGTTCAAAAATCACAACAACGACCCCCTTAATCACCCTATAGTCATCACCGAAATGTCTTAAACTCATCAGCCTCCACACTGACCACTAATACCATCGTAGCAGCTAACAGTCCCGAATATCCACTCACCCCTTTCTCCAAAAATCCGATGTCGATGATTCTATTGCCACTAGAAAAATTCGTGTCCCCTTAACCATCGAACTTTACATCTAAGCCTCCACCTACGGAACCCCCTTCACCATCAACTAGGACGCTTCCCCTAATCAGCATCAGAAAACATGAACTCCACCACCTCTCACACCACTAGTCAAACTGCAACTTCCGCCTTCCCACATAAATACAGATCGAACACGATATACTCCTCCTCAATCACATAATTTCCAAACTCCTTCTGAAAATGCACGCAAAATCATCAACGACTTCCACGCAAACCCCCTCCTCGAATATGATTTCATCATTTCCAAATCATAACAAACTGACCCCGACATCACATGCGCCTCAATTGATTGAAAGCTCGAACCCTGAAGGTCGACGTTGATTTATTGTCAAAGCCGAATCCAAAGTCGCGACTTCCAATTTAATGCCCTATTCGTCGTCATGTACTTTCAATCTTCATAAAATGGATCGCGCGTAGATTCAATGGTAGAAGGCTCAAAGGATTAAATTTGTTTTACTGAAAAAAGAAATGGAGAGGAGGACTTAGGTTTTGTTTTGGGTTTTATAAAGATGGGAAGAATATGAAGGCTCATCTTGATTTATAGGTGCGACGAGCAGATAGCCATTTAATTGATGCCTCTTAGATACCGAAGTAGAGAAACAATTTGTATGCGAATATTAAAGGGATGTCGGCCTAAGTACGTGGCCAATTTTATTTTATTTTATTTGATTTTGTTCTTATCCATTTAAATTTTATAATAATATATTTTGTGGTCCTGAACTCCAATCGAGACGCAACAACCGACATTCCTAGCGTTATTCGATATTCTGCACTCAACGGAACAGATTCCGAAATTTAATTCGATTATAATATATATAGAGTAACCATATTAAATTGATATAAATAAATTTTAAATTCAAAATGAATAAAACCCCACTAATAAATTATTATTATCATCGTTTATTTTCAAATAGAATTTATATTGATCGACTGAATCGTTTTGATTCAGTTTTTAACTCTGAATTCAATTGTTACCGTTTTCGTATTGGTATAATTCAATATATTCGAAATTAAATCAGCTATCGATTATTAAATTGATAAATTCAATATAAAATCAAATTATTATTTCAATTCAACCTTTAAAATAAATTTTAATATTCGAAATAAATCGACTAAAAATCCAGGACGTTACAAGACCCAAGCCTTTACCAACCCACTCAAGCACAACTCCTTCAGCTTACTCATCTTGTGATTGACAAGGACTATAGGGGGCAAGAAATATTTTCTTAGATGGTAGCTCAGGTGACGTTGCATAAGACGAGGGCAGGAGGGTCCAGGAGAGCTGAAAGCATTGAATCGGAGCATACATTGACTAACGCTGAAGTAGAAGCAATCGTTCGTCATATAATGAGAGATAGTAGGCCTATACAAACGAAGACTGGGGTATAGATCGTAGTCATAGACCTTTCACGGATGATATCTTAGAAGTACAATTCTCGAGACGGTTTGACTTGCCAACTATGAATCATTATTCAGGTAGAACTGATCTGCGCCAACACTTGATGCGATACTCATGATATATGAACGCTGCGGCAACTCCTAATGCTATAATATGCAAATCCTTTCCGATATATCTTAAGGATGTCGCTATGATGTGGTTCACTGGACTCCCGCTTTGGTCGGTTCCCAATTTCAAAGACCTAAGTGAAAAGTTTATGAATCAATTCTAACTGCACGCAAAGACATCTAAGCATGTCATAGAGCTTTCAGTGATTAAGAAAGCTCCTGGGGAGACCTTGAGTGGGTATTTGGATCGTTTCCATACAACTGTCATGAAAGTGAGTAATCCAAATCCTAAGACTATTCTAATGGCGATGATAGATGGGGTGGACAAAGACACTGAATTCGGAAGATGGTTGGCCGGAAAGCCCCCTACAATTGAACTATTTCATGAGAAAGCAAATATACGGTTGCGGAAGGAAGAAATATAGTGAAACAGGAAAAGAAGGTCCAACGAAGTTGTAAGAGAGGATATTTAAAGCAACGTCGCTGTAAAGCAATCTGGAGATAGTTCCGAAAAGTTGAAGTTAATGTCGGCAATCGTAACGAAGGAAATGTTTCTCAGGTAAAGAATGCTAACAAAAGGAAAAAAAATTATTAGGGGTGATTCAAAGAAAAGACCCCGCTTCCAATCCTTCGAAACTTACACACGTTGAATGATACCCTGGAAAACATTTATCTAGACACCTGTAATGTAATGCAACATAAGAAGCCTCCACCCATGGATTCAACGAAAAAAGAACATGAAACCGGGAAATTTTTCCTATTTCACAAAACTTACGGCTATGGATGCCGACACCTGAGGGATGTAGTAGAAATATTACTCCAAGAAGGAAAGCTGGATGAGTATAAGGTTGCACCGAGGGATAGAGGACAAGGAGGATCTGCTCCAAATCATGGGCAGGCAACTCCTAGAGCCACGACTCAGCAGAAAGGAAAAGGAATAGTCATCAACATCGTCGTTGGAGGACCTCATCTGGAAGGTTCTAGTACTCGAGCTATGCAGCAGTATGTTAATATAGCAAAGCATCTTGATATAAGGGAGTGTAGTGTTCCCGAGGATGCTATACCAATCAAACAGTAGAGAACAACGACAGATGACATTGTCCTCCGTGATCGAGAGAGCATTGGAGTAGAGACTCCCAGCATAGACCCTTTGGTAATAATAGCCATAATTGGCCCGTCAACAGTATAGAAAGTTTTAGTTGATTGCGGAAGTTTAGTCGACATTATATTTAAGAAGGCTTTTGAGAAGATGGAGTCATAAGCTAATTATCTAAAACCCTACACCGGATGGATATGTGGTTTCAATGGTTCAATGACAACGCCAGTGGGTGTAATTGACTTATCCGTGGAACTCAGCGAGGGAGACTTCAGAAGAGTTTGAATTCTTCCTTTCCTGGTGATGAACATTGAATCCCCTTATAACACATTTTCAGGACAACCAGTCCTTACAGAATTTAGGGCCTGCATCGCGCCTTAATGCCTGTTGCTAAAATTCCTGATTGAATTGGGAATAGGAATGGTCCGTGGGGACCAGGTGATGGGGAGAGCCTGCTACCTAACTGAATGGAAGGCGATCGTCCAAGGAGATGATACATAACCTAAGAACACCTCCTCCCTCGCTAGGGAGGCCTCAGCGTAGCAAATAAAGGATACATCCCAGCCAGATTCACCAGATTATCGATCCGAGGATATTGATCCTAGAGAGGACGAGGAACCGGGATGTAGAAAGGCGACCCCTAACGAAACAACTTTGGATATACCGATTGACGACGATGGCTCGACCAGGGTCTTGAAAATCGGATCCCACTTGGATTCCCTTTAGACGAGGGAATTGAAAATTTTCCTATGAGCTAATTTGGATGTATTTGCATGAACCCATTCTGATATATGTGGGATTTCTCTGTCTGTTATGAGTCACTCACTGAAAATCAATCCGAAAAGTGTCATAGTCAAACAAAAAAGGCGCATGCTTGGCCCAGAGGTCCGCAACCTTAAAGGAATAAGTGGAAAAGCTGTAAAGCAATGGCTTCATTTGAAATTCAACATATCCTAATTAGATATCAAACCCAGTTCTTGTCAAGAAGGCCAATGGGAAATGGCAGATGTGTATTAACTTATTAGATTTGAATAAGGCCTATCTGAAAGATAGCTTTCCACTTTCTAGGATCGATCAATTAGTGGATTCGACGGCTGGACACAAACTTTTGTCATTTATGGATGCATACTCAGGGTACAACCTAATCCTGATGCATGTGCCGGACCAAGAGCATACCAGCTTTATCATAGATCTTGGGTTATATTGTTATAAAGTGATGCCTTTATAGTTGAAGAATGCTGGTGCGATGTACCAATGACTCGTGAATCACATGTTTCATAATCAGATTGGGAAGACCATGGAAGTATATGTAGATGACAAGCTTATGAAGTCCAAACAGTCAACTGGCCACGTCTCAGGTTTGGCTAAAATGTTCAATATCCTCCGACATTTTGGGATGAAACGCAACCCTTTGAAATTCTCTTTCGGCGTCGCATCAGGAAAGTCTTTGGTTTCATCGTTAGCTCCCATGGAATTGAGATCAATCCGGACTAGATTGCAGCGATAAGGAATATTCCCGAACCGCGGAGAATCAAAGATGTGCATAGTTTAGCAGGGAACGTTGCGGTGTTAAGCAGATTCATTTCCTAGGCCACCGACAACTGCATACCCTTCTTCGAGTTGATAAGGCGAGGGAAGCATAACTTCAAATGGACCCCAGCTTGCGTTGAAGCCTTTTAGAACTTGCTACAACATTTGGAGAGACCACCGATATTGCCCAAGCTGGTAGATCATGAAGACCTGTTTGAATACTTGGTAGTTTTATCGCATGCGATCAACTTAACACTTGTTTGCGAGGAAGATAAGATTCAAAGACCGGTATATTATGTGAGTAAGAAGTTGGCTGCAGCGGAACGTAATTACCCGAAGATCGGAAAGCTTTCTTACAGCCTATTGATCGCCTCAAGAAAGCTGTGCCATTACTTCCAGGCTCATCCAGTCATGATATATACCGACCAGCCGCTACGACAGGTCCTTCAAAGACTTGAGGCGTCTGGAAGATTACTTAGATGGAATATTGAACTGAGCCAATTCGAAAGTTGCTCCATTACTTCCAGGCTCATCCAGTCATGATATATACCGACCAGCCGCTACGACAGGTCCTTCAAAGACTTGAGGCGTTTGGAAGATTACTTAAATGGAACATTGAACTAAGCCAATTCGAACGTACTTTCTTCCCTAGGAAATCCATCTGGGGGCAAGTGCTAGCAGATGTTTTAGCAGAATTCACAATCCCTGAGGATGATGTGTTAGATGAAAAAGCTGTCCCCTCGGGATCTAAAGTGGAATCGAGCACTTGGAAGCTGTATACAGACGGTGCTCGCAATGATCGACGATCTGGGGTTGGAGTTGTTTGGTAACTCTTAAGGGATGGTCGATTTACTACGCCTTACGATTGAACTTTCCCACTACTAACAATGACTCCGAGTATGAATCCCTAGTTTCCAGCCTGAGACTCGCGAGGGAATTGGGAGTACTTGCACTGGAAATTTACCGTAACTCCCAAATTATGGTGTTTCAGGTTCGCAAAGAGTTTCAGATGAAGGGACCCTGATTAGCAGCCTATTTAGAATGGGTCGAGGAGTTGCTAGATAGATTGGAGCATTATAGAATTTTTCATATACCACAAACAGAAAATCAAAAGGCAGACAAACTGGCTAAATTAGCAAGTTTCGACAACCCAGATGGCACAGAGATGGTCCCAATTGAAGCATTGGATACTTTGAGCATTGATCAAATGGAAATCGACCAAGTTTTGGAGAGCGAGCCTGAAAGAGATTCCTGGATGACCCTTATAAAGTATTTCTTACCGCATGATATCCTTATAAAGTGAAAGAACCAAAGACGTGCTATTGTCCGTAAAGCATCCAAATACGTTATGCGATGTGGCGTGCTATATAGAATGTAATAACCCAGAAAATCGAAACCAATTTAAACTTTTTATTTTAGCTATTTTAATGAATTTTAAATATTTAAAATGATTTGTTTTAAATAATAACGACTAAAAACTTATTTTAATCGAAGTTAGAACGAATAATTTTATTTTAATTATGTAACGAGCCTGAAATGGCGTGTTAGTTTGAAATTTCGATTTCAAATTTCAATTGAGTATACAGGATTCAAAATAAATCAGATTTCAGTAAAACCAGAAATATTTAAATCTATTTGAAAATATCTTTCCAACGAATATGAAAAATCCAGATTTCATAACGGAAATAAAAAGTTATGTCCATTTGAAAATTTTGAATAGTCGCTATGGAATTTATATAATATATGGCCTTTAAAAATAGCCATTTTTGCAAACGACCTCCATTTTTAATGAGACCACTTTTGTTGGATCCGGAATGTCAAATTATTGCTAGGTTCCAATTTTCATAATTTTTGGAATTAATATGTGAGCGTGGTGAATTTAAACGTGTTTGGTCAATTCAGATTGAATTTAATCAACTAGAAAATGGTTGTTTTTCAAACGGTCTCCAAATTAGATGAAATTAGTTTTGTTAGGACCGTATCATCAAAACATAGCTAGATTTATTTTTCTGGAATTTTTGAAGTCAGTATGTGACCCCGATAAATTAAAATGTACGTATAATTCAATATATATTGATTTATATTTTAATTTAAACAAAAACTGATCGTAACAGTCGAATTGTCTTACCGGGCATATCCCATTGTGTCCGGAATGGGAGTAATTAGCTAGGGACGACTGTCGGTGGGTTCGATTTGGAGATCGAATTAAAAAGTTACTTTATGGAATTAAATAAATAAATAACATATATTATATACTCTCTTCCCCCCTTTTCTCTCTATTCATTCAACGTAAGAAAGTAAAATAAAAAAAGAAACCCCTCGATCGACGCACCCTAGCCCCCTCGTCGCCGCCACGCTTCAGCCGCCACCCTCCCCCACGTCAGCCGCTACCCCTCTTGTCAGCCTCCACCGTCCCTTCGCGCCTCCACCGCCCTATCCTCCTCCTTTAGTTCAAAATCCGCCAACACCCTAGCCTGAAATCGCCGCTTCGACCCTCCAGCACCTCTGCTGTCCCTCCTCTCCGCCTCTGATCGACCAGTGGGCCCCCCATTCGTAGAAAACCAACCCCCTCATCTCCAGAGACGCGCGGTACCCACCACAACACGACGATGAAGGTTCCAGGAGGAAGACGAGGTGTAAACGCCTTTAGAAAAGGTGAATTACCTTGAATTTATTTTCAGTTTTAATTGTAAATTCACATTGGATTTATTTCCAGATTTCAATGCAAATGGGATTGTTTTAAAATCTGAAAATTTAATATATATGTTATAGTTTTAAAATTCAATTTTTATACATATGAAAGCATTATAAAAATTCAAATTTTATGTATATGAAAGTGTTATAAAAATTCGATTTTTATATATATGATAGCAAGATGGAAATTTTATTTTTATATATATGATAGCAAGATAAAAATTCGATTTTTATATATATGATAGCGGCATAAAAATATGATTTTTTATAAATGTAGTAGCGATATAAAAATACGATTTTTAAAATTATATATAGCGACGTAAAAATATGGTTTTTAATTATATATAGCGATATGAAAAATGTGATTTTTAATATATATGTGTATACCGCGTGAAACAGATTGCAATGGAACCGACTGGAATCAAATCGAAATCCAAACCGTTTAGAAATAAAGAATGGCGGAGTGGAAACCCAAGGTGAGAACTTCTCACTCTAATCATGTTTTCTAGTTAAATATATACTCGGATGTAGACGGTGTTTAGTAGCAACCGACACCTTTGTTTGAAACCATGGTTGTTTGGTTGTTTGTTTGGATTGATAAATTGGTTGAATTTGGTTTGGGATGTAAATTGAATTGATTAGAATTGGTATGCGCATGGCACGAGCCATTATTAGGCGAGGGATAAGGCTGACCTTATCCCGGTTCTAGGATCGCTCCCTTATGCTGCCGAAATTTTCTAAAAATGTTAGAATAATAAAAATATCATTTTTATTGTATAAATGAACTGCATAAAATATTCATGGGTTGAATAAAATATTTTATCGTTAAAAATATAATTTTTAACGTGTATATGAATAAAATAAATATTCATTTACAAATCAGACGATTTGTTTATGTACACACATTTAACTGATATTGATTAGGACGATAAATTTTACACATCGCCCAACTGCACAAATAACATTCGGTATTTGTTAATTGAAACCCCACATGGGTATTGGGATGATATTTGACATGCACTAATCCCAATTGTTTAGTTGTATGTCAATCAATTGGTTGACAGGCTGTCATAAGCATTAATTATTTATAATTAATGCTTATGCAGTTATGTAATACACTCTGGATGATGGCTGACTGTGTTTGATTATTTTTGTGTACATATGTGTATGAAATCCATGTAAATAAAATTATATGGTAATTGACTGTGTTTGATTCCAATTTGGAAAGAATGAATATTTTAAATTAACGAATATTTTAAATTAATGAATAATGAATATTTTAAAATAACAAATATTTTAAAATAATATTCAGTAATGGATCAAAATATGATTTTGATGTCCGATTTGGGATGGACACGAAAATGTTGAAAGATATGAAGCCGTGTTGATTAAATATGCGTCATTTTGATGCGAACGATATTTATATCGATTTTACTCATTTTTATAATGAATATCGAAAAGGAAGTGATTTCAAAATGTAATGTTTTTTGAAAATATTATCATTTATATATTAATGATATGGAATATGCAATTTTGATTTAAAATTGAATATGAAGTTGAAATCGTTTTTAAAACGAATTTAAAATGATTTATAAAATATGTTTTAAATGGAAATCGATGAAATATATATAATATATATTATATACATTAAATGGCCTGAATAGAACGCGTTGCGCCGCGACTGTTCGTGAATTTCGACCATTGACTTCGAATTGATGTTATGGGAGATCCAACCATCGGATTCTCCTAAAACCGAAACCATTGGGTTTGTATCAAAAAGAGTTTTCCAACGAATATAAGAGATTTAAAATCTAACAGTTGGATTTGGAATTATGTCCAAATCAAATTTGGAAAAGGTCGCTGTAAGTGCAGTTCGATGACCGTTTATGGAAATCGACTGAAAGGGCCTTAATAAAATTATTAAAAATATTTATAATTTGTGTTGAATCATAACAAATGATTTGGAAAGAATTGGGATGAAAAATTCCAAATTTGAAAAGATAAAAATATATTTTTATCGAAATGAACTAGTTATTAACTAGATTTATAATCTAATTATTTTTAAATAAATAAATTGGAATGAGAATGGGTTTTAATATAAACAGAATTTCCAATATATGAATTGGAGTGAATTTTAATGGAAATCAACTTTAGAATACTTCAATATTAGATTTCGTGATTATACGGATATTGTTACGGAAATTTGGAAGATATATTTATGTCATTATTTCCAATGCGATATTAGTTGGTTTTAGAATTTGATATTGAATATAAGCCGATACAATTTCTATTCAGAGCCTTGTATTCAATATCAAATGAGATTTTGGGTTTGTCATGAATGGTGTCTTTAGTAACACTATTCTTAAACCCAGTGGAGAAATGAATAAATCTTTTAATTAAGATTTAGTGAAGTTTCCAAATAAATTAATATTTAATTGGAATTGAATAAAAGAAATGGATTTTGGGTTGGTCGTGAATGGTGTCTTAAATAACACTATTCTTAAACCCCGTGTGAGAGGAATAAATCTTTTAAATAAGATTATTAGAGTTTCCAGTTATATTTAGTAACTGGAATAAAATGGAATGTGAATCGGGTTTATTGGGAACTGTGTTTTTAACGATATTCGCTCTTTGTAACAATCCTGAAAATCAGAACCAATTTAAATTTTTTACTTTGGCAATTTTAATGAATTTTGAATATTTAAAATGATTTTTTTAAATAATAACGACGAGAAATTTATTTTGAATAGAATTAGAATGTATAAATTTATTTAAATCAAAGTTAGAATATAAATATTTATTTTTAATTATAAAAGGAATTGAAAATGGCGTGGTAGTTTGAAAATTCGATTTCAAATTTCAAATGAATGTACATTGAAACACCCCACCTCCGTTAGGGTCACTCTCAAAGGGAATGCCCTAATTTTGGTGGAGGTTTATAAGTATAAGTCACAGATATACAAGACAGATATAAGAACACATATTTTTGAACAGCGGAAAACAACAACTTTTATTTCATTAAAATATGTGTTACACAATTCATGCTAAAATTTGTTTTGCAATACTTCCAAAAACATAACATCTTCATAACTGTCTTGATTACATTATTTAAAGAAGCATAAAGGAAACATAAATAAACTGCAAAAGTCCCATAGTTACTGTCCAAAGCCATAGTCCAAAACGAAAAGATCCAAGCAATACATTCTTTCTCTTCAAGCTGATATGAAGGCTGGTCAAGCTGCGGTATTCCCTCCCTGTGGACCTGGGGGGGGGGGGAACGGAAGAAAAGAAGACGAAAGAAAAGAAGACGAAAGAAAAGTAGAGTCAGACATAAAGCCTGAGTAAGTCTAGGACTATTCAGTCTATGAATAAAGAACTGGGTATGATAAGTATAAACTAGAAATGGGAAAGCACCATAAACTTAGTTAAGTTGTCTAGGATCGAATATACTATCGTACCCCATTTTAATCTCTGTACCCATATAAACTAGTTCCGAACTGGCACCTCATAATCAGGGTGAAGTGATCCATTTTAAGATGATCGGCTCCTACTCGCATAGTTACATGTGTCTTACGACCCCCGATGTTGTAGTTACCTATGCTGGTCCCACCATGGGGTGTATCAAGTCCCATGGTGGCGGCCCGACACAATCCTAGAATGCACAGGTATGCTACTGGTGCCCAGTGACTTATTTTTCTGCGCCGGAGTGTGTGCACGCCCGCACCCCGTTAGAACCTACACTGCTGCACTACCGCCGTCGAATTGACCTCTTACAATCAGCCCAGTAATCGTGCCCCACCCTGCCTAGTTTCAGGGTATCATGATACCTTGTAGGGTTACTGCGAAAAGGGTCCTCCGCTACTAGGTTTTCTATTTCTAGCCAACATGCTAAGTTGGTTAAGTGTTTTATAAACCTAACCCCCCAATCAGTCTGTTTAGTTTAGCATGTTCCATTTTGATTAAGTATTAATATAATTTACTTAATCCTATCAATCCTGACTCAGCCTTAATTGTCTTATTAAAGCCTTGACCTCTCACATTAGACAGGTATTGTTGTGGCTGCCTGTTGCCGGTTGGGTCCGGGCAGTCTTACGCCACAACTCAGTCTAACCTCGGGTCCTTATTGGGCTCCGTGTTTAACCACCCACATTGGATAGGTATTGTTGTGACTACTGGACAGCCGGGCGGTTCCGGGCAGGTTTACATCACAACTCAATCCAACCTCGGGTTAAACACATCGTATTTTCTACATTTACATATTTTGTCTCTTTTCTTTTTATATGTAAATATTTGCGGCCCATTATTCAAAATCAATTTAACTATGGTGTAAAGGTTTACACCAATCATGGGCCCAACCCATTCTTGAATTTGGGCCCATCTACTTTTATATTTTCATTTATTAATTAATTTGGCCCAACGCTATTTCCCCCGTTTAATACGTTCGTTTATTATAATATATGTTGGGCTTAGCCTTTTTAAGCCCAACTTAGCCACGTGAAAAAGGGGAGGCTTAAAACGTGATTATATACACAAAAAAAGGGGAATGTGAACGCATGAACTTGCAGCATAACGTTGAAACTACAAAATAGAAACTGGTGTACTTGCATTGTAGTAACATGTACTTTGGTCATAAAGCATAAGTGACATGAATCAAACCATGTAAACTTGTAGTTAAGTTAAGAATCTAACTAAATTAGATATCATTATTGACACATAGTCTTAACTACAACATAAACCTATATTTTTACTTAGGCATAATGTCAAACATAAGCAATTCATGTTTATAAAATTACTATATGTTTACAAAGGTGCTTACTTTTGTTACTAATACAAAAGTATAGTTCAACTAGAATTATTCCAACTTAATCATGATTTTTAATCTATTCACATAATCATGGCACAAATATACCCAAACATGAAATCATGGTTTTTGATCTATTCATGTAATCATGGCATAACATGAATCATTTTATTCATATGGTTAATGCGTAGACAATACTTAAACATGAATTATTTTATTCATATGATTATGGCATAAGCAGTACTTAAACATGCATTATTCTAGTCATATGATAATGGCATAAACTTAAACATGAATCATAGGTTCAACTAACCATGTAAACTTGAAATTAAGAATCTAAACTTACATCATGGTTTTTATTTTATCTATGTAAACTTGCAAGAGGAATGTAATTCTAACGTAACTTATGATAACAACATGAGCCTAAAAACATGTTTTTCAATTGGGCATAATAACGAACATAATTTAGTCATGTTCATAAAATTAATACAAATTTACAAAGATGCGTGCTTTTGTCACTATCACAAAAATATGATTTTTGTACTTGAACTATGATGCCAATTTCAACATAGCTTCATATGAATCATAATACTTAGTCGATTCAATTACACACTAAAAGTGGTCATAAAAGTATATACATCATATTAGCATAATAACGAATCATATACTTGCATGAATTCCAATTAAAATATCATAACATATAGTTGTTAACATGAATCATATACTTGCTTGAATCTTAAATAAATTATTACAACATATAGTTGTTAACATGAATCATATACTTGCATGAATCTTAAATAGATTATTATCGCCACAATTCCATTTCTTACATTACACTAATCAACACAATTATTTAATTCATATCGGAATAGCAATCTACTTACAGCGTATGGCGAATCTTCAATTCAGAAATCTGAATTCTGAATTTGGAGTTGCTATCCTTTGTTGTAGGCGTTGCTTTGATTTGATTAACGTTGCTTTAATCTTTTGATTTATTCCTAATTGCCTTTCAATTTCCGACGGCTATCTTTAGTCTCTCCTCAGCAACATGACGGTCTCAGCTCCATTTTAGTTTGTGTGAATTAGGGTTAGTCTTAGGTCCTTTTTATAGAGTTTGTGAGTTGATTTAGACCGTCGATGAAGCTTGGTTCAATGATAGCCGTTCGTTTGAAGGAGAGACCAACCAGGAGCTGACACCTAGCCCTAGTGACAAGGCAAGGCTCAGAAAATCGACCAAACACAGATCAGGCCAGCCAGGGTGGGCTGGGTTCGACCTGGCTCTGGGGCCAGGTCGACAGCCCAGTCGACACCGTGTCGACAGGGCAGTCGACAGCCTTGCCGACCTGGCTAGCCCAGGTCGACTGCCAAGTCGACCTGGGTGCCTTAGGTGGGAATTTTCCCGCCCTGGCCAATTGGGCCCGATTTTGAATTTTAACCTGAATTCTGAATCTTCCGGAGGCCATATCTTCTTCATACGGACTCCGTTTTTCGAAAACTCGGACTCTATTTCGCGTATTTTTCCGAGATGAACACAACGGCGTATCCCGTTTCCCTTAATTCTTTGATATGAAATTAATTATACTTTAATTTGTGAATTTTACGGTTATCGAATTCACGGGGTGTTACATTCTCCCCCACTTAAAAGGATTTCGTCCCCGAAATCTTCAAGTTAGGAGGAATGTATATCCTAACATCCAATCATCCATCTACTCATCCATCAAACACGAGCATCCATTGTCCTTAAAAGACTTCTAATGCTTCATGATCTTATGCGAAGTGTGTGTGTGTACGTGTACTTATCTAATGCAAAATCAGGCGGTCTACTGATTCAGTTGACCTCCTTAATGCGAATTATGTAAGTGCCATGAATCCATTATGTATGCAAATTTTCCTATTCATGATTCTACATGAGTGCACAATCATTCATACAAATGCAACATCCATATGACAACACATTAAAGTTCAACCATATACGAATGCAAACATATATGCATATGCAATATGAAGTGACTGAGCTGATCTAAAACCTAGATTGTGTGTGTATGCAACCACGAGCAACCACTAGCAATCACTTGCAACCACTTGCAACCATCGTCCATAACATGTTTCAATTACATGTTTTCATCCAAAGGGTTTCTACCTAAAAGATAAGGTCGAGGAAATATACCTAAAAAGATAGATAAAAGCGCAACTTAAGGAAAAAGAAAGATCAAGGATGTACCCTCGAAAAGAAAAGGGTAGGCAGTGCGTATTCTAGCTTCAGTTTCCCAAGTCGCGTCTCCCTCGGCGTCGCTCCACTGAACTTTGACGAGTTTGACTTCGCGGTTGCGTAGCTTCTTCACTTCCGTTCCTAATATGCGGGTTGGAACTTTCCTCACGGTTGCTTCGCGCTCCACTTCAGCCTCTTCTAGGATATTTGGCTCTACCACTTCAGCAGACTCATGTAGACCTTTTCGGAGATGTGAAACATGAAAAACGTTGTGAACTCCGGCCAATTTTTCGGGTAGCTCTAATCTATAGGCCATTTTCCCAATTTTCTCAATGATAGGAAATGGTCCTACCTAAAGGTATAGTCGAATGATAGAAGCAAATAAAAACTTTGTGCCCATTAGGCAATGTCAAACTGGAGATCTATGCCACATATATATTGATTAGGAGAAGAACTCTCTAAGCATCAGCCCCGAAGACCGAAATCAACATCAGACTGACACCCAAAGAATTACTCAACCCAACCACTATATATGATTCTAGGTAACTAAGCATGATGGACTCCTTTTAGGTCACAAGGGAGTCCCTTCCTAAGACCAATCCGTATCCAATAAAACCCAAAAAGTTTGGTCAATCCAACGAACACCCTCAAGCCCCAACATGTGTTACTAACAGATGAGTCATACTCCCTATGGGGTTTGCAACAGAAATTGGATTGAGAATGGGACCGAGAGGATATACACAAAAGATAGCATGCAAGTAAGCTCTACAGGAAGAGAGGGATCAAGGATATACTCTTAAGAAGAGATATGATGCACGAATCTAGTCTTAAATCTTCTAAGTTGCATTTCTTGAGCTTAACTCCATTATGCTTTGTCCGTCTTTAACTTCACAATTTCGTGGCTTCTTAATTCTTGTTTCCAAAATATGAGTTGGAACCTATTTCACTGCTGCCTCTCGTTCCACTTTCACTTATTCTCCTTCTAGTATACTTGGCTCAAGCATAACTGCGTACTCATGGTTCCATGCAAGCTCTCCAAAATTCACTAGTGAATCTTGGATCTTGTTCACTTACTAGAAGGTATTCCACATAGATGAATTATCTCTTGAAAATAAACAAATGTCAACTATGTTGCCAAATGTATTTACTAAGGTGATACTTTACAACTCATGCATAAGCGAAATGAACCTTCTGCCTTAGTGGCGAACACTACTGGAGCGCCCCATTCTGAAATGCTCCTTCTAATGAACCCCTTTTCTAGAAGCTCTTTAATCTGTTTACTGAGCTCTTTCCTTTCCCGTGGAGCCATGTGTCTAACGGGCGACGCAACGGGCTTTGCATTATCTACAAGATGTATACGGAAGTCTATCTGCTTCGGAGGCAAGCCCTTCACCTCTTCGAAGACATCCGGATATTCCCGGACCACTCAAATCGATTGCAAATTTTCAACAGAAGCATCTAGCGATTCAAGATAACTAAGCATAACCGCATACGAGGGATTACAAGAAATTTCCAAAGTGTTACCGAACTGGGTTAGGAGCCTGACAACCCTTTTCTCACAATCAAGGATGGCCCCATTACTGGATAGCCAATCCATGCCCAAAATCAAACCATATTCCGAAAAGCCCAAAACAAAGGCACTACATTGAAATTCTACGCTTAGAATTGAAATTTTCAATCCCAAACAGATCATAGACAAATGAGCTGGGCCCCCAATTGGGTTTGAAACAATTAAGGGGTCCTCTACCATACTAGTTTTTAGGTGCAGAGATTCTACTAAAGCAGACGAGATAGAGGAGTTTGACGCGCCGGAATCAAATAAAGTGCGAACGGGGTGATCATAAAGATAAACTACATTTTCTATAGAAGTATTTATACCTCGCTGTTGCAGAGGTGGCGCTTCTAGCACATGAACCTGCGCCCCCGAGGTGGATCCAGCCCTCTGCCCCTGTCCTCGTTTCTTTGGGCAGTCCTTAGCCATGTGGCCTGTCTCACCGCAAGAAAAGCATCCACCATTCATCTTGGCCTTCTTCTTCCGGCAATCTTTCACTAAGTGCCCCATTTTGCCACAGAATTTACACTCCCTCTTCTCTCGGGACTTGTTGTCTTTCCCGCCCTTCTCAAAGTTTGTCTTCTCAGGGCAGTCTTTGCTGATGTGTCCAGTCTCCCCACAATGAAAACATTCTCCTTGCTTTCTTTTCCTCTTTCTACAATCCTTGGCTATGTGCCCTTCCGTACCACAAAAATTGCATTTCCTTTTTTCTCGTTTCTTATTATTACTATTACGATCCTTTCTTGTTTGACTCTTATTCGTCTTCCTACTCTGGGACTCTTCCGCTTGCTGGTTCACGTGGAGGAGGAGGAGTGAAAGCGTCAGCAGCTGGGGAGTAAGGTTTCCAGACATGCTGAAACAGAAAGGATAGATTCAAAACGAGGGATAAGAGATAGTACCTATGGCTTTGGGGGGACTTTGCCTTTTAAAATAAAATAATATTTTATTTTTTAAAAATGCTTCTTTAAATTTCCTTTTTTTTTTTGAAAATAAATTTTCAAAACTTTTTATCTTATCTGGTAAACCTATGCTCTGATACCAAGTGAAACACCCCACCTCCGTTAGGGTCACTCTCAAAGGGAATGCCCTAATTTTGGTGGAGGTTTATAAGTATAAGTCACAGATATACAAGACAGATATAAGAACACATATTTTTGAACAGCGGAAAACAACAACTTTTATTTCATTAAAATATGTGTTACACAATTCATGCTATAATTTGTTTTGCAATACTTCCAAAAACATAACATCTTCATAACTGTCTTGATTACATTATTTAAAGAAGCATAAAGGAAACATAAATAAACTGCAAAAGTCCCATAGTTACTGTCCAAAGCCATAGTCCAAAACGAAAAGATCCAAGCAATACATTCTTTCTCTTCAAGCTGATATGAAGGCTGGTCAAGCTGCGGTATTCCCTCCCTGTGGACCTGGGGGGGGGGGGAAACGGAAGAAAAGAAGACGAAAGAAAAGTAGAGTCAGACATAAAGCCTGAGTAAGTCTAGGACTATTCAGTCTATGAATAAAGAACTGGGTATGATAAGTATAAACTAGAAATGGGAAAGCACCATAAACTTAGTTAAGTTGTCTAGGATCGAATATACTATCGTACCCCATTTTAATCTCTGTACCCATATAAACTAGTTCCCAACTGGCACCCCATAATCAGGGTGAAGTGATCCATTTTAAGATGATCGGCTCCTACTCGCATAGTTACATGTGTCTTACGGCCCCCGATGTTGTAGTTACTTATGCTGGTCCCACCATGGGGTGTATCAAGTCCCATGGTGGCGGCCCGACACAATCCTAGAATGCACAGGTATGCTACTGGTGCCCAGTGCCTTATTTTTCTGCGCCGGAGTGTGTGCACGCCCGCACCCCGTTAGAACCTACACTGCTGCACCACCGCCGTCGATTTGACCTCTTACAATCAGCCCAGTAATCGTGCCCCACCCTGCCTAGTTTTAGGGTATCATGATACCTTGTAGGGTTACTGCGAAAAGGGTCCTCCGCTACTAGGTTTTCTATTTCTAGCCAACATGCTAAGTTGGTTAAGTGTTTTATAAACCTAACCCCCCAATCAGTCTGTTTAGTTTAGCATGTTCCATTTTGATTAAGTATTAATATAATTTACTTAATCCTATCAATCCTGACTCAGCCTTAATTGTCTTATTAAAGCCTTGACCTCTCACATTAGACAGGTATTGTTGTGGCTGCCTGTTGCCGGTTGGGTCCGGGCAGTCTTACACCACAACTCAGTCTAACCTCGGGTCCTTATTGGGCTCCGTGTTTAACCACCCACATTGGATAGGTATTGTTGTGACTACTGGACAGCCGGGCGGTTCCGGGCAGGTTTACATCACAACTCAATCCAACCTCGGGTTAAACACATCGTATTTTCTACATTTACATATTTTGTCTCTTTTCTTTTTATATGTAAATATTTGCGGCCCATTATTCAAAATCAATTTAAGCTATGGTGTAAAGGTTTACACCAATCATGGGCCCAACCCATTCTTGAATTTGGGCCCATCTACTTTTATATTTTCATTTATTAATTAATTTGGCCCAACGCTATTTCCCCCGTTTAATACGTTCGTTTATTATAATATATGTTGGGCTTAGCCTTTTTAAGCCCAACTTAGCCATGTGAAAAAGGGGAGGCTTAAAACGTGATTATATACACAAAAAAGGGGAATGTGAACGCATGAACTTGCAGCATAACGTTGAAACTACAAAATAGAATCTGGTGTACTTGCATTGTAGTAACATGTACTTTGGTCATAAAGCATAAGTGACATGAATCAAACCATGTAAACTTGTAGTTAAGTTAAGAATCTAACTAAATTAGATATCATTATTGACACATAGTCTTAACTACAACATAAACCTATATTTTTACTTAGGCATAATGTCAAACATAAGCAATTCATGTTTATAAAATTACTATATGTTTACAAAGGTGCTTGCTTTTGTTACTAATACAAAAGTATAGTTCAACTAGAATTATTCCAACTTAATCATGATTTTTAATCTATTCACATAATCATGGCACAAATATACCCAAACATGAAATCATGGTTTTTGATCTATTCATGTAATCATGGCATAACATGAATCATTTTATTCATATGGTTAATGCGTAGAAAATACTTAAACATGAATTATTTTATTCATATGATTATGGCATAAGCAGTACTTAAACATGCATTATTCTAGTCATATGATAATGGCATAAACTTAAACATGAATCATAGGTTCAACTAACCATGTAAACTTGAAATTAAGAATCTAAACTTACATCATGATTTTTATTTTATCTATGTAAACTTGCAAGAGGAATGTAATTCTAACGTAACTTATGATAACAACATGAGCCTAAAAACATGTTTTTCAATTGGGCATAATAACGAACATAATTTAGTCATGTTCATAAAATTAATACAAATTTACAAAGATGTGTGCTTTTGTCACTATCACAAAAATATGATTTTTGTACTTGAACTATGATGCCAATTTCAACATAACTTCATATGAATCATAATACTTAGTCGATTGAATTACACACTAAAAGTGGTCATAAAAGTATGTACATCATATTAGCATAATAACGAATCATATACTTGCATGAATTCCAATTAAAATATCATAACATATAGTTGTTAACATGAATCATATACTTGCATGAATCTTAAATAAATTATTACAACATATAGTTGTTAACATGAATCATATACTTGCATGAATCTTAAATAGATTATTATCGCCACAATTCCATTTCTTACATTACACAAATCAACACAATTATTTAATTCATATCGGAATAGCACTCTACTTACAGCGTATGGCGAATCTTCAATTCAGAAATCTGAATTCTGAATTTGGAGTTGCTATCCTTTGTTGTAGGCGTTGCTTTGATTTGATTAACGTTGCTTTAATCTTTTGATTTATTCCTAATTGCCTTCCAATTTCCGACGGCTATCTTTAGTCTCTCCTCAGCAACATGACGGTCTCAGCTCCATTTTAGTTTGTGTGAATTAGGGTTAGTCTTAGGTCCTTTTTATAGAGTTTGTGAGTTGATTTAGACCGTCGATGAAGCTTGGTTCAATGATAGCCGTTCGTTTGAAGGAGAGACCAACCAGGAGCTGACACCTAGCCCTAGTGACAAGGCAAAGCTCAGAAAATCGACCAAACACAGATCAGGCCAGCCAGGGTGGGCTGGGTTCGACCTGGCTCTGGGGCCAGGTCGACATCCCAGTCGACACCGTGTCGACAGGGCAGTCGACAGCCTTGTCGACCTGGCTAGCCCAGGTCGACTGCCAAGTCGACCTGGCTAGCCCAGGTCGACTGCCAAGTCGACCTGGGTGCCTTAGGCGGGAATTTTCCCGCCCTGGCCAATTGGGCCCGATTTTGAATTTTAACCTGAATTCTGAATCTTCCGGAGGCCATATCTTCTTCATACGGACTCCGTTTTTCGAAAACTCGGACTCTATTTCGCGTATTTTTTCGAGACGAACACAACGGCGTATCCCGTTTCCCTTAATTCTTTGTTTTGAAATTTATTATACTTTAATTTGTGAATTTCACGGTTATCGAATTCACGGGGTGTTACATACATGATTCAACATAAACCAGATTTTAGCAAAACCAAAAATATTAGAATCTATTCGAAATATCTTTCCAACGAATCTGAAAAATTGAAACTTCACAGCGGGAATAAAAAGTTGTGCCCAATTGAAAACTCATAATAGTCGTTATGGAAATATAGCCTTTAAAAATAGCCATTTTGCAAACGACCTCCGTTTCCGACGAGACTACTTTTGTTGGATCCGAAATGCCAAATTATTGCTAGATTCCAATTTTCATAATTTTGGAATTAATATGTGAGCGTGGCAAAGCAAAACGTGTTTTAACAGTTTCAGTCAATTTGGATCGACTAGAAAATGACCGTTTTTCAAACGGTCTCCAAATTCGATGAAATTAATTTTGTTTGGACCGTATCGTCAAAACATAGCTAGATTTATTTTTCTGGAATTTTTGGAGTCAGTATGTGGCCCCAGTAAATTGAAATGTGCGTTTAAATTAAATATATATTGATTTATATTGAAGTTTAAATGGAAACTAATTTAAACAATCGAATGGGCTTATGACACATATCCCATTGTGTCCGGGATGGGGGTATTTAGCTAGGGACGACAGTCGGTGGGTTCGATTCGGAGTTCAAATGGAAAAGTTGCCTTTTATGGAAATAAAAATATATATAAATGTAAATTATAAACCCTAATTTCATTATCCATTTTTTGCGTCGCCAGTGATTAACGATATACGGCGAAATGGGTTCCAATCTTCTCTCCTAATTCTCTTCTAATCCACGCAGTGAAAACCAAAACTTTCTGAATGAAAATGGAGGGGCTACGTGAGAACTTCCTATCCATACTAGGATGATCGGATATGGTGCAACCGTTGGGGAGAAATCAGGGCCCAAAGCCGTCGAGTTCGAGCTCGATTCGCGAGATCCAGAGGGGTGCGGTCTTCGAGGTGCCACCGGCGCAGTTGAGGTAGGCGACGGCGATTCGAACGACCACCGCCGATGGTGGTTCGGGCCCCTGCATTGGCGGACGACGGTGAAAAGTCGAGGGGAGCCTTTTGGTTTCAGATGTCGACTGTTTTGAACATAGAAGGATGGGTAATTTTCCCTAGATGACGTGATTAATAAATTGGATCATTAGTTAATTAACTATTTAACTTAGCCAATGTATTTAATAGTGTATCTTCTTCTTACGAGGTCGGAAAGGCGAACAGTCAGTGGCGTTGGACTCGTCTTGAGAAGCACCACATTTCAGAATTGATTAGAACGAAAACAGAGCCAGTTTGGAATTCGAGCAAATTCAAATCCAAACTGTTCAAAAATTCAGAAATTCAGAAATAAAAACCGACTGTGAGAACTTCTCACTAAAATTATTTCTATACAGTTATTTATTTTATAACTGCATATATGAACTGCTCCCCATCATCCACAAACCATGGACGACTTGGTTTATTGTATTGTGTTGTGGAAATGGACTGTATTGTGATTATTGATTGTATTATATGGAATAAAACATTTGAATAATAAAAATATCATTTTTATTGTATATATAAAATATTCATGTGTATGGAATAAAATATTTGAATGATAAAAATATCATTTTTATTGTATATATATAATATTCATGTGTATGGAATAAAATAGTTGAATAATAAAAATATCATTTTTATTGTATATATAAAATATATAAAATATTCATGTGTATGGAATAAAATATTTGAATAATAAAAATATCATTTTTATTGTATATATGAACTGTATAACATAGTAATATATTGAAATGAATATTTATAAACAAATCGGACGATTTGTTTATGCACACCCATTTATCTGATACTGATTGGGACGATATATTTTACACATCGCCCAACCGCACAAATAAAATCTGTATTTGTTGATTGAAACCCCACACGGGTATTGGGATGATATTGGACATACACTAATCCCAATATGTAGTTGTATGTCAATCGATGGGTTGACAGGCTGTTGTAAGCATTAATTATTTATATTTAACGCTTATGCAGTTGTGTAATGCACTCTGGTTGATGTTTGATTGTTTATCATTGTTGTTCTATGTGTGTGTTGTATGAAATCCATATAAATAACATTATATGGTAATTGACTGCGTCTGATTCCAGTTCAGAAGGAATAAATATTTTAAAATAACGAATATTTTAAAATAATGAATATTTTAAAATAATATTCAGTAAAAGATCAACATATGATTTTGATGTCCGATTTTGGATGGACACGAAAATATTTAAATATATAAAGCCGTGTTGATTAAATCAACGCCATTTTGACGTGAAGGATATTTATATCGATTTTATTCATTTTTACAACAAATATCGAAAAGGAAGTGATTTCAAAATCTAATGTTTTGAAAATATTATCATTTATATATTAATGATATGAAATATTCAATTTTGATTTGAAATCGAATATGAAGTTGGAATCGTTTTGAAAACGAAGTTCAAACGATTTATAAAATACGTTTTAAAAGGAAATCGACGAAAAATATATAATATTATATATATATATATATGTATATAATGGTCTGAATAGAACGCGTCGCGCCGCGGTAGTTCACGAATTTCGACCATAGACTTCGAATGGACATTACGGGAGATCCAACCGTCGAATTCTCCTAAATCCAGAACCATTGGGTTCATTTCGAAAAGAGCTTTCTGAAGAATATTAGAGATTTGAAATCTATAGGTTGGATTTGGATTTGGAATTATTTCCAAATCAAATTTGGAAAAGGTCGCTATAAGTGCAGTTCGATGGCCGTTTATGGAAATCGACTGTACGGGCCTTGATAAAATTATTAAAAATATTTATAACTTGTGTAAAATCATAATAAATGATTTGGAAAGAATTGGGATGAAAAATTACATATTTGAAAAGATAAAAATATATTTTTATCAAAATGAACTAGTTATGAACTAGAATTATAATCCAATATTTTTAAATAAATAAATTGGATTTGAAATGGTTTTAAAAATAATCAAAATTTCCAATATATGAATTGATATTGAATTTGAATTGAAATTAACTTCGGAATATTTCGATATTGGATTCCATGATTATACGGACATTGTGTAGGAATTTGGAAGATATATATATATCGTTATTTCAATACGATGGTTGTTGAGTTCAGAATTTGGTGTTGAATATAAGCCGATATATTTTCTACTTAGAGCCTTGTATTTAATATCAAATGGGATTTTGGATTTGTCGTGAAAGGTGTCTTCACTAACACTATTCTTAAACCCAGTTGAGAAAAGATTAAATCTTTATATTAAGATTTAAGGAAGTTTACCAATTAATTAACATTTAATTGGAGTTGAATTGAAATTGGTTTTTGGGTTTATCGTGAATGGTGTTTTCGATAACACTTGTTCTTTAAACCGATCAACAATAGAATGAGATTTTGGGTTTGTCGTGAATGGTATATTTAATAATAGTGTTCTTAAACCTAATGGAGTTGAGGAAATTAGAAACTAACTGGAGATTAGCTAAGTTGAATGGTTTCCTGGGTATTGATCTGATGTTGGTTTTGGCCTTCGGGATTAATACTTAGGGAATTGCTCTCTTACTAATTTACGGTTAGAGACTGATGGAATGGTGTCTTCATTAACACTATTCTAAAACCCCGTGTGAAAAGAATAAGTCTTTTAACTAAGATTTAAAGAAGAATAACCAATTAATTAAACATTTAATTGGAATTAAAATGGTATGTGAATTGGGTTTATTGTGAATTAGGTTTATTGTGAACTGTGTTTTTAACGACATTCGTTCTTTAACCCGATTCACAGTGAAATATGATTTGTAATTTATAAATCTTTTAATTAAGATTTATGGGAAATTCCCAAAGAAAAGTTTTCTAGTTTAATAAAATAAATTGGAATGGAATGGAATTCAATTCGGTAATAATCGAAGTGAACTTCTGTGGAGGAAGATTGTTACTATATAAGGAATTTAAGAGGCTTTGCCGTTATTCCATTTATATTATCGGTTGGATATGGAAGTTTATATCGATTATATATATTGATCTGTTTTCCATGAAGATTCCATAATTAATGGAATGGGATTTTGGGTTTATCGTGAACTGTGTTTTAAATTACATTAGTTCTTTAACCTAGTTAAAGATAAGATTAATTTATTAACTTTGAATAATCATTAGGTAATGAATTTTGAGATTAAAACTGAATTGGAGTTTTAATGAATCTTTAATTAGATTGGAAAAGAGGATGTGATAATTTAAATTATCAAATTCGGGAAATGATCGAGAATGGAGTAGCACCAGTGTTACTCCAAGCAATAGTTAAATCTTTAATTAGATTTGAACGTGAAATGGTAATTAACTTTACCGATAATACCGTGGTGTTAGATATGAAGTGTCACCAGTTTTGCTTCATGGGATGAATAGGTTGGGATTGAGAAATTAAACAAATGATTACTTCAGTAAAGTTCGCTAATCCCGACTGGTTTGGATAAACCATAATTTGGTTTGAATTAATATCCAAAGGAAGATTAAAGAATTTATCTTTGATAAATTTAATGGGAACCTTTCCCAAAAGATATGAATATTTAAATAAAAGAATATTCAGAATTGGAATGAGGCATATGTTGTGTTTTTATAGCACTAGTTTATAATATACGCGAGTTATTCGGAAAGACCGGGTTTATCCCATTCTGAATAACTGAATCGGCGATGAGTCGAAGATGAAGACGGGGGATGAAGACCGGAGGTCTTCACATCGTTTGGATGATTACTAATGTATTGATTCGGCGGTACACCCAAGACGAGGTAATAAGTAGTGATCGTCCGGACGTACTTGGAGATCGACCGGATATGCGAGGATCTCTCTCCTGTATTGGACATATGGGACGAGGAATAATGTGCCTCCGTTTTTGTTCAAACCCAGAACGAACTTGTAAACGGATTTGTGTCTGACATCGAATTTAATTCTGTGTATGATAGACATCGGTTGCATAGCGTGAATTGCCTGTGTAGCATGCTGAGATGCAAATGATCAAGGCTTCTGTTGAAAAGCAGAGTCTTGTGGTTGATGATCAAAGCACGGCTTTAATATAACATGGCTTTGTGTATAACGTTAATTCGCAAGCCTTACACCCCGGGGTGAACCAGTAACGGGAGAGGACCTCAGGGAGGACATGCATTTCCTTCTAGCTAGGAGTGGTGTCTGGGTTTTGCATGCCCAGACGTTTTATTTGTGCGGATGATAGATAGCGAGGCGCCTCAGATATATCGGTACTAAGGGCCTGATGGATGGTATGGTCTTTATATAGACCAATTTTACGCCCCATAAGGCGGGGAAACGTAGTTTTCAGGCATTTTAATCCACATCGAGTGGACCGGCCCTGACGATCCAAGGCTTGTCTGCGCGTGTGCCTGAGGCTCGGGCTAGAAAGTCTCGAAGCACTAAGGACGATCCCTTGCCTTGGTTCACAGACGGAAATCCAACTTCCAATACGTGACTTTGCGGTTTTGATTGTAGAGCCTAGTATTGGCGACATGATATATGGTACCCATGCCATCTAGGATTGATACATTTGTATTTGAAGTTGTTTTATACACTATGCACTTATAATAGTATCAAATGATTTGTTTTAAACGTACCAAGCATGTTTGGCTATTATAAGGGAAAACCCTATCCTCCGGCTTGCGTTGCATTGTGTGATGGGACCTGGGTCTTATAATAGCTTCATTTTTTCAGAAAGCATTGCGCTGTTTTGTTATATGCACTCGTATTCTTGGGAGGAAACCCGTTCCGTGTTATACGGCGTGGTCTCTTGATTTACCTTATTTTAAAGTAAAGTTTTAAATAACTATTTTAGTTTTCACACCAGTCACATGAATGACCTAGAGTTTATTGTTTTAACCTAAACTCTGGCTGCCCCTCTTTTCCACATGGGCAGCTAGTAGTTTTGGTTTTGTAGATTTATATTCACAGGATCCTAGTTTTTAGCTGGATTGATATTCGGAAAGCACTGTATCTGTGTATCTCTTTCAGTTGTGATTTGTAAATTTGTAAATCTATGATATTTATCAAATGTATTTTATTTATTCATACTCTGTATATTCTAGTACTCTGATGTAATTTTAGTAATAAGCAATGAAAAGTTCTTCTGTTTATGTTCTGATTTGTCGTGTTCTCAACTCAGTCCGGGCTTTACTTTACGAGGAGGTTCGGGTCATTATATCTGGTATCATAGCTTTGGTTTACAGAGCTCGAGGACAAGGCACATTAGAACCAAATGAAAGAATTCATCAGAGATTGGATTAGTAATATCCAATGAGAATGACTCGTTAGAGATAGGATCAACAGTATCCTAGAATGAGTTGGAAGGGTGTTATTTTTAAAAAAAATGAAAATGAAAACAAACTCTGTTTTGAAAATTTGATCTAATTATATGTATTTGAGAATATTATTTTATTTTATTTTGGAGAATCGAGTATATGAGATTTTTCATATACGCGTCATGAACGTATATTCGAAGTTTTAATATACTGGATAGATATAGAGTCATACTCTAGTCGCTCGGGGATAATTCTGGTGATGTCCGGACATCATCGGTATTTATGTTCGAGTTTCGAAAGTGGGATATATATATATTTCGACTGGTGTGAGAACCAAAACTAGATAAGGTTATTGTTGTGAATTGGCACCAAAAATATGATTTTTGTATATATATAAAAGTTATGTTTTTGAAATGTTAATCAACTAATTAATTGCTGATTTCGTTGGGTGATTATTCATTTGAACCAACATGTAGATGTATGGTAAATTTGGGACAAATCGATTAAATATTGAACTGAATTGAAAATTTATTGGAATTGCATGCATATACACGTATATACATTGAACAGGTCATAGCATGGAAGCTAAGCAGAGGAATAAAATTATATGCCCGACGTAGGTACATGTTTACTAATTTATTTGGTTTGGATGATTTTATGAGCCGCTTGGCTTTTTCTTTTTCTTTTTGAGATGAGAGGGCCTGTGTGGCGTTTTGGAGATTTTCCCGGTGCTCCCCGTACAAAGGAGGTTATGGCGAAAATTTTCGAAAATTTAGGGTGTTAGCCAAATTTTTAAGAAATTGGAAATTTCTTAAAAACTGAAAAGTTGGAGAATGAAAGTTGAGTTGATTAGTTAAACAACTTTCAGCTCCGTTCCTTTTCGTGGACGAAAAGATTTTAAGTAGGGGAGATTGTAACAACCCGGAAAATCAAAACCAATTTAAAATTTTTATTTTGGCAATTTTAATGAATTTTGAATATTTAAAATGATTTATTTTAAATAATAACGATGAGAAATTTATTTTGAATAGAATTAGAATGCACAAATTTATTTAAATCGAAGTTAGAATATAAATATTTATTTTTAATTATAAAAGGAATTGAAAATGGCGCGGTAGTTTGAAAATTCGTTTTCAAATGAATGTACAAGATTCAAAATAAACCGAATTTTAGCGAAACCAAAAAAATTAGAATCTATTTTAAAATATCTTTCCAACGAATTTGAAAAATTGAAATTTCATAGTGGGAATAAAATGTTGTGCCCAATTGAAAATCCAGAATAGTCGCTATGGAAATATAGCCCTTAAAAATAGCCATTTTGCAAACGACCTCCGTTTTCGATGAGACTACTTTAGTTGGATCCGGAATGCCAAATTATTGCTAGATTCCAATTTTCATAATTTTTGGAATCAATATGTGAGCGTGGCAAAGGAAAACGTGTTTTAACAGTTTCAATCAATTTGCATCAAGCAAAAAATGACTGTTTTTCAAACGGTCTCCAAATTCAACGAAATTAGTTTTGTTAGGGCCGTATCGACAAAAAATAGCCAGATTTATTTTTCTGGAATTTTTGGAGTCAGTATGTGGCCCTAGTAAATTGAAATGTGTGTTTAAGTTAAATATATATTGATTTATATTGAAATTTAAATGGAAACTGATTTAAACAATCGAATGGGCTTACAAAACATATCTCATTGTGTCCGGGATGGGGGTATTTAGCTAGGAACGACAGTCGGTGGGTTCGATTTGGAGTTCGAATGGAAAAGTTGCCTTTTATGGAAATAAAAATATATATAAATATAAATTATAAACCCTAATTTTATTATTCATTTTCTGAGCCGCAAGCGATTAACGATATACGACGAAATTGGTTCCAATCTTCTCTCCTAATTCTCTTCTAATCCATGCAATGAAAACCAAAACTTTCCGAACGAAAATGGAGGGGCTACATGAGATCTTCCTATCCATACTAGGATGATCGGATATGGTGCAGCCGTTGGGGAGAAATCGGGGCCCAAAGCCGCCGAGTTCGAGATCGATTCGCGAGCTCCAGAGGGGTGCGGTCTTCGAGGTGCAACTGGCGCAGTTGAGGGAGGCCACGGTGATTCGAACAACCACCGTTGATGGTGGTCTGGGCCCCTGCACTGGCGGGCAACGGTGAAAAGTCGAGGGGAGCTTTTTGGTTTCAAATGTCGGTTGTTTTGAACGTAGGAGGAAGGGTAATTTTCCCTTAATGACGTGATTAATAAATTGGATCTTTCATTAATTAACTATTTAAATTAGCTAATGTATTTAATAGTGTATCTTCTTCTTACGAGATCGGAAAGGCGAACAGTCAGTTGCGTTGGACTCGTCTTGAGAAGCACTACATTTCAGAATTGACTAGAATGAAAACAGAGCCAGTTTGGAATTCGAGCAAAATCAAATTCAAAATGTTCAGAAATTCAGAAATAAAAACCGACTATGAGAACTTCTCACTAAAATTATTTCTGTACAGTTACTTATTTTATAGCTGCATATATGAACTGCTCCCCGTCGTCCACAGACCATGGACGACTTATTTGATTATATTGTGTTGTGGAAATGGACTGTATTGTGATTGTTGATTTTATTGTATGGAATAAAATATTTGGATAATAACTATATCATTTTTATTGTATATATAAAATATATAAAATATTCATGCGTATGGAATAAAATATTTGAATAATAAAAATACCATTTTTATCATATATATAAAATATATAAAATATTCATGTGTATGGAATAAAATATTTGAATAATAAAAATATTATTTTTATTGTATATATGAACTGTATAACATAGTAATATATTGAAATGAATATTTACAAACAAGTCAGACAATTTGTTTATGCACACCCATTTATCTGATACTGATTGGGACGATATATTTTACACATCGCCCAACTGCACAAATAAAATATGTATTTGTTGATTGAAACCCCACACGGATATTGGGATGATATTGGATATACACTAATCCCAATATTTAGTTGTATGTCAATCGATGGGTTGACAGGCTATTGTAAGCGTTAATCATTTATATTTAACGCTTATGCCGTTGTGTAATGCACTTTGGTTGATGGTTGATTATTTAACATTGTTGTTCTATACATGTGTTGTACGAAATCCATATAAATAACATTATATGGTAATTGACTGTGTCTGATTCCAGTTCAGAAAGAATAAATATTTTTAAATAACGAATATTTTAAAATAATGAATATTTTGAAATAATATTTAGTAAAAGATCAAAATATGATTTTTGATGTCCGATTTGGGATGGACACGAAAATATTTAAATGTATAAAGCCGTGTTGATTAAATTAACGCCATTTTGATATGAAGGATATTTATATAGATTCTATTCATTTTTATAATGAATATCGAAAAGGAAGTGATTTCAAAATCTAATGTTTTGAAAATATTATCATTTATATATTAATCATATGGAATATTCAATTTTGATTTGAAATTGAATATGAAGTTGGAATCGTTTTGAAAACAAAGTTAAAACGATTTATAAAATACGTTTTAAATGGAAATCAACAAAATATATATAATATAATATATATATACATATATAATGGCCTGAATAGAACGCGTGCGCCGCGACAGTTCGCAAGTTTCGACCATTGACTTCGAATGGACATTATGGGAGATCCGACCGTCGGATTCTCCTAAAATCGTAATCGTTCGGTTCGTATAGAAAAGATCTTTCCAACGAATATTAGAGATTTGAAATCTAACGGTTGGATTTGGAATTATGTCCAAATCAAATTTGGAAAAGGTCGCTGTAAGTGCAATTCGATGGCCTTTTATGGAAATCGACTGTACGGGCCTTGATAAAATTATTAAAAATATCAATAATTTGTGTAAAATCATAATAAATGATTTGGAAATAATTGGGATGGAAAATTCCATATTTGAAAAGATAAAAATATATTTTTATCGAAATGAACTGGTTATGAACTAGAATTATAATCCAATATTTTTAAATAAATAAATTGGATTTGAAATGGTTTAAAATATAATCAGAATTTCCAATATATGAATTGGAATGAATTTGAATCGAAATTATCTTCGGAACATTTCGATATTGGATTCCATGATTATACGGACATTGTGGAGGAATTTGGAATATATATATATATATATATCATTATTCCAATATGATGGTTGTTGAGTTCAGAATTTGGTGTTGAATATAAGCCGATATATTTTCTATTCAGAGCCTTGTATTTAATATCAACTGGGATTTTGGGTTTGTCACGAACGGTGTCTTCACTAACACTGTTCTTAAACCTAGTTGAGGAAAGATTAAATCATTTTATTAAGATTTAAGGAAGTTTACCAATTAATTAACATTTAATTGGAATTGAAATTGGTTTTTGGGTTTATCGTGAACGGTGTTTTAGATAACACTTGTTCTTTAAACCGATCAACAATGAAATGGGATTTTGGGTTTGTCGTGAATGGTATCTTTAATAATATTATTCTTAAACCCAATGGAGTTGAGGAAATTAGAAACTAACTGGAGATTAGCTAAGTGAATGGCTTCCTGGGTATTGATCTGATGTTGGTTTCGGCCTTCGGGATTAATACTTAGGGAATTGTTCACTTACTAATTTACGGTTAGAGACTGATGGAATGGTGTCTTAATTAACATATTTCTGAAACCCCGTGTGAAAAGAATAAGTCTTTTAACTAAGGTTTAAAGAATAATTACCAATTAATTAAACATTTAATTGGAATTGAAATGGAACGTCAATTGGGTTTATTGTGAACTATGTTTTTAACGACACTCGTTCTTTAACCTGATTCACAGTGAAATATGATTTGGAATTTATAAATCTTTTAATTAAGATTTAGGGGAAATTCCCAAAGAAATTTTTTCCAGTTTAATAAAATAAATTGGAATGGAATGGAATTCGATTCGGTAATAATCGAAGTGAACTTCTGTGGAGGAAGACCGTTACTATATATGGAAGTTAAGAGGCTTTGACGTTATTCCATTCATATTATCGGTTGGATATGGAAGTTTATATCGATTATATATATTGATCTGTTTTCCGTGAAGATTCCATAATTAATGGAATGGGATTTTGGGTTTGTCGTGAACTGTGTTTTAAATGACATTAGTTCTTTAACCCAATTAAAGATAATATTAATTTCTTAACTTTGAATAATCATCAGGTAATGACTTTTGAGATTAAAAATGAATTGGAGTTTTAATGAATCTTTAATTAGATTAGAAAAGAGGATGTGATAATTTAAATTATCAAATTCGGGAAATGATCGAGAATGGAGTAGCACCAGTTTTACTCCATGCGATAGTTAAATCTTTAATTAGATTTGAACGTGAAATGGGAATTAACTTTATCGATAACACCATGGTGTTAGACGTGAAGTATCACCAGTTTTGCTTCATGGGATGAATAGGTTGGTATTGGGAAACTAAAGAAATGATTACTTCAGTAAGGTTCGCTAATCCCGACTAGTTTGGATAAACCATAATTTGGTTTGAACTAATATCAAAGGAAGATTAAAGAATAAATTTAAAGAATTTCTCTTTGATTAAATTAATGGGAACCATTCCCAAAAGATATGAATATCTAAATAAAAGAATATTCAGAATTGGCATGAGGCGTATGTTGTGTTTTTATAGCACTTGTTTATAATATACGCGAGTTATTCGAAAAGACCGCGTTTATCCCATTCTGAATAACTGAATCGGCGATGAGTCGAAGATGAAGATGGTGGTTGAAGACCGTAGGTCTCCACATCGATTGGATGATTACCGATGTCTTGATTGGGCGGTACACCCAAGACGAGGTAATAAGTGGTGATCATCCAGACGTACTTGGAGATCGACCGGATATGCGAGGACCTCTCTCCTGTATTGGACATATGGGACGAGGAATAAGGTGCCTTCGGTTTCGTTCAGACCTAGAACGAACTTGTAAATGGATGCGTGTCTAACAACGGATTTCATTCTGTCTTGATTGGGCGGTACACCCAAGACGAGGTAGTCAAGGCTTCTGTTGAAAAGCAGAGTCTTGTGGTTGATGATCAAAGCACGACTTTAATATAGCATGGCTTTGTGTATAGCGTTAATTCGCGAGCCTCACACCCCGGTGTGAACTAGAAACGGGAGAGGACCTCAGGGAGGACATGCGTTTCCTTCTAGGTAGGAGTGGTGTATGGGTTTTGCACGCCCAGACGTTTTACTTATGTGGATGAGTGATAGCGAGGCACATCGGATATGTCGGCACTACGGGGCCGATGGATGGTATGGTCTTTATACAGACCAATTTTACGCCCCATAGGGAGGGGAAACGTAGTGTTCAGACATTTTAATCCACATCGAGTGGACCGGCCTTGACGATCAAAGGCTTGTCTGCGCGCTTGCCTGAGGCTCGGGCAAGAGAGTCTCGAAGCAGTAAGGACGATCCCTTGCCTTGGTTTATAGATAAAAATCTAACTTGCAATACGTGACTTTGCGGTTTTGATTGTAGAGCCCAGTATTAGCGACATGATATATGGTACCCATGCCGTCTAGGATTGATACATTTATAATTGAAGCTGTTTTATACACTATGCACTTATAATAGTATCAAATGATTTGTTTTAAACGTACCAAGCATGTTTGGCTATTACAAGGGAAAACCCTATCCTCCGGCTTGCGTTGCATTGTGTGATGGGACCTGGGTCTTATAATAGCTTCATTTTTCCAGAAAGCATTGCGCTGTTTTGTTATATGCACTCGTATTCTTGGGTGGAAACCTGTTCCGTGTAATACGGCGTGGTCCCTTGATTTACTTTATTTTAAAGTAAAGTTTTAAAAATCTGTTTTAGTTCTCACACCAGTCACATGACTGACCTAGAGTTTATTGCTTTAACCTAAACTATGGGTGCCCCTATTTTCCACACGGGTAGCTAGTAGTTTTGGTTTTGCAGATTTATATTCATAGGATCCTGGTTTGCAGCTGGAATGATATTCGGAAAGCTCTGTATCCGTGTATCTCTTCCAGTTGTAATTTGTATTTTTTTCTGCTGCATTGTAAATTTGTAAATCTCTGATATTTATCAAATGTATTTTATTTATTCATACTCTGTATATTCTTATACTCTGATGTAATTCTTGTAATAAGCAATGAAAAGTTCTTCTGTTTGTGTTCTGATTTGTTGTGTTCTCAACTCAATCTGGGCTTTCCTTTACGAGGAGGTTCGGGTCGTTATATTCTTTAACCCGGTTTATAGTGAAATTTGATTTGGAATTTATAAATCTTTTTATTAAGATTTAACGGGAATTTTCCAAAGTAAAGTTTTCCAATTTAATATATTAAATTGGAATTGAATGGAATTCGATTTGATAATAATCAAAATGAGCTTATGTGGAGGAAGATTGTTAATATATATGGAATTTAAAAGGCTTTGTCGTTATTCCATTTATATTATTAGTCAGATACGGAAATTGATATCGATTATATATTGATCTGTTTTCCGTGAAGATTCCATAATTAATTGAATGTGATTTGGGTTTATCGTGAACTGTGTTTTAAATGACATTAGTTCTTTAACCCAGTTAAAGACAAGATTACATGTCTAACATTGTATTTCGAACTGTATGGTTGATCTCTGCTAAATATATATCTATTTTGTGGTGGAAAAATTATTCTCTTGCTTAACACCCTTCTCTAAGACGTACGAGCTTAGAGGTTATACATAGGCAGAAATCAATAGTATGGTGTAGATTGTCGATGCGGCATGTTTGATTTCCCAAAGTTAAATATTCATTAATATTGATTCTTGGGAAGATTAAAACTAAGTGGTGTTTTAATGAATCTTTAATTAGATTGGAATGTGAATGGGACAATTTAAATTATCAAATTTAGGGAATGATCGAGAATGGAGTATCACCAGTTTTACTCCAGGCAATAGTCAAATCTTTAATTAGATTTGAACGTAAAATGGTAATTAAATTTACCGATAACACTGTGGTGTTAGATATGGAGTATTACCAGTTTTTCTCCATGGAATGAATAAGTTGGGATTGGAAAATAAAAGAAATGATTACTTCGGTAAGGTGCGCTAATCCCGACTAGTTGATAAACCTTAATTTGGTTTAAATTGATTATCCAAAGGAAGATTAAAGAATAAATTTATCTTTTTTAAAATTAATGGGAACCTTTCCCAAAGGATATGAATATTTAAGTAAAAGAATATTCAGAATTGGAATGAGGCGTATGTTGTGTTTTGTAGCACTTGTTTATGATATACGCAAGTTATTCAGAAAGGTCGGGTTTATACCCATTCTGAATAACTGATTCGACGATAAGTCGATGATGAAGGTGGTGGTTGAAGACCAGAGGTCTTCACGTCGTTTGGATGATTACTGATGTCTTGATTAGGATTTACCCCTAAGACAAGGTAATAAGTGGTGATCGTCCATACGTACCTGGAGATCGACCGGATATGCGAGGACCTCTCACCTGTATTGGACATACGGGATGAGGAATAAGGTGCCTCCGGTTTCGTTTAGACCCAGAACGAACTATTAGATGGATGTTTTTCTGACATTGGATTTTATTCTGTGTTGATTGATTTCTATTAAATATATATCTGTTTAGAGGTGGAGAATTTATTCTCTTGCTTAACGCCCTTCTCTGAGACGTACGTGCTCAGAGGTTATGTATCGATAGACATCAGTTGCATGGCATGAATTTCCTGTGTGGCATGCTGAGATGCAAATGATCAAGGCTTCTGTTGAAAAGCAGAGTCTTGTGGTTTATGATCAAAGCACGACTTTAATATAGCATAGTTTTGTGTATAGCGTTAATTTGTGAGCCTCACAACTCGGTATGAGTCAAAAACAGGATAAGGGGCCCAAGGAGGACATGACATTTCTATCTAGCTATGAGTGGTGTCATGGTATGGAGCCCAAACATTTATTATATTTTTACCTATGTGGATGATGGATAGCGAGACGCCTCAGATATATCGGTTACTACGGAGCCGATGGATATATGTCCAATAAGACCGAGAAACGTGTGTTCTGGAATTTCCAATCCTCAAAAGTAAAGGAGGACCGACCTTGGGGGATCCAGGGGTTGCCCAGAGTGTGAAGTCCTGAGATATTTGCTAGAGTGTCTCAAAGAGGTTAGGAATACATCCCTTGCCTATACTCATGACGAAAATCCAATTTCCAATACGTGACATTTCGGTTTTAATTGTATAACTAGTATACGACAAGATATATGGTACCCATGCCGTCTATGATTGATACATTTATATTTGAAGTTGTTTTATACACTATGCATTATGCACTTATAATAGTATCAAATGATTTGTTTAAACGTACCAAGCATCTTTGGCTATTATAAGGGAAATCCCTATCCTCCGGCTTGCGTTGCATTGTGTGATGGGACCTGCGTCTTATAATAGCTTAATTTTTCCAAGAAGCATTGTGTTGTTTGTTTTATGCACTAGTATTCTTGGGAGGAAACCCGTTCCATGTTATACGGCAAGGTCACTTGATTTACTTTGTTTCTAAAGTAAAGTTTTAAATAACTGTTTTAGATCTCATACCAGTCATATGACTGACCTGGAGTTTATTGTTTTAATCTAAACTTTGGGTGCCCCTATTTTCCACACGAGCAGCTAGTAGTTTTGGGTTTGCAGATTTATTCTTATAGGATACTGGTTTACAACTGGAGATATATTCGAAATGCTCCATATCCATGTACCTGTTTCAGTTGTGTTATGTATTATTTTTCCGCTGCTAATGTAATTTAAATCTCTGATATTTTTCTGATGTATAATATTTATTCATTCTCTGTTATATTCTTGTACTCTGATGTAATTGTTGTATTAAGCAATGAAATGTGTTTCTGTTTGCTTTCTGATTTGTCGTGTTCTCAACTCAATCCGAGCTTTCCTTTATGGGGAAGTTCGGGTCGTTTCATTTTGGTATCAGAGCTTTGGTTTATAGAGCTCGAGAACAAGACACATTAGAACTGAACGAAAGAATTCATCAGAGACTGGATTAGTAATATCCAATGAAAATGACTCATTAGAGATGGGATCAGTAGTATCCTAGAATGAGTTAGAAGAGTATAAATTATTAAATACAAATTTTTTGCTTTGAAAATTTAAAGCATATTATACGTATTTGAGTACTTTATTTTATATTGAATTTGGACAATCAAGAATATGAAGATTTTGCATATACGCCTTACAAATGTGTATACAAAGCCTTAAATATACTGGACGGATATAAAATCACACTCTAATCGCCCGGGGATAATTCTGGCGATGGTGCACCATCATCAGTGTTTATGTTCGAGTTTCAAAGGTGTGATATCTATATGTTTCCAATTGACTGGTGAAACACCCAATCTTCCCAAATTTGCAATGATAATCATGCGCCAAAATCATAATATACAGTATGCTTGGCGTCCCAACCAATAGTTATGCCCAATCTAGATTTAATATTCCAATTTAAAGTTTACGCACAATCTAGATTTAATATTTCAATTTACCCCATGTTCGCAATAATAACAATTATTCCCCAAATCACAAGTTACAAATTTGTTCCACCATTACCAAATAGATTATTCCCCAATATCCCCGCCTTCCAATCGCATGTATAACAAGATTCAGTCTAGATTCAAGGTTAATCTAGGTTCATAAAATAAAGAGGAAGAAAGAAGGAACATAAATGAGAGTAGGCATAAAAACAGGCATTATAATGATAGATCTGTCAAATATAACAATATGGACCTAAGAGGATTACAGATCCGTTAGAATTGAGGTATAACAAAGATAGATCTGAAATAAACTGATAGAAATAACCTCATAGACATATAAATCTGATATGAATAACATTATGAACCTAAAAGGATTATATATCCGATGTTGAACAAAGACAGGCATGATTGAATCGATATAATAACATCTTATGCATGTAAAATCATAGATTCAATAGAAGGATAGAGATAAATCTGAAAAGATTGTCTTATCATCAAGCATGGACTTAGATTCATTTTATTACATGCCAAGATTACTATTAGGTGTTTAAATCCGAAAATAACATGAACTTACAGAAAAAGAACTGATCTTGTTCTCTGGGATCTGATTTTTGAATTTGTTAAGCTTAACCTTTGATGTAGACTTTTGATTTGGAGTTCTGCTAATTGATTTCTAGTTTGGATTTGATTTTCTAGTTTGGAGAAGATGGAGGCTAGCTTAGGGATGGACAACATGACGGCTTCATAGAATGAGATTGTGAGGTTTAGGGTTAAGGTTTGATGTGTCTATATAGGAGTATAGGATTAATATGAGCCTTTAGATCAACCTATGAGTCATCAGAGCCATCCAGTCCAAGAAAATGCATCATCAGGCCAATCAGAAGTCGCTACGTAGCCCTATGACTCAGAAAATTGTCACTGTCCAGCACAGTTGACAGGGGTCGACCCCTATAGGGGGGTCGACCCCTATAGGGGGGCGACACCCATGTCGACACCCTATAGGGGGGTCAACTCCCATGTCGACACCCCCGGGGGGGTCGACACCCCTGAGTGGGACATTTCCCGCTCAGTCGATTTCTGAGTTTTTGAATTTCGAACTGAATTGATTATTTAATTATTATTTTTAATTTAATTTCTGCTTACACTAGAAATCTTGTAACCTCCATAACTTCTTCATAAGGAGTCTAATTCAAGCAAACTCAGACGTTATCTCCAGCAGAATTCCGAGATGAACGCAATGGCTTAACCTGTTTCACCCAATTCTTCATTAAAAAATTAAGTGTTCTTAGATTTGTTAATTTAATATTCATAGAAAATACGGGGTGTTACATTCTCCCCTCCTTAAAGGATTTCATCCCCAAAATCTCTAAGTTAAGAAGAATGTATCCCAACATCCATCTACTCAACCATCAATCGCAGGCATCCATTGTCCTTAAAAAGATTTCTAATTCTTTTATGATCATATGCATAGTGTGTATATATATCCTTATCTAATGCATAATCAGGCGGTCTACTGATTCTGTTGACCTCCTTAATGCGAATTATGTCAGTGCCATGAGTCCATCATGTATGCAATTATTCCTAATCGTACCTTATAATCTCTACATGAGTGCACAATCATTCATATAAATGCAACATCCATATGATAACACATCAAGTTTCAGTCCATATATAAATACATATATGCATAAGTGACTGAGCCGATCTAGTACCTAACGTGTGTGTATATGCATCCACGAGCAACCACTTGCAACCATCAATCATAACATGTTTCAAATACATGTTTACATCCATTTGTTTCTACCTAAGGATTAAAAATAGGACTGAGGAGATATATTTAAAAAGATAGATACAAGCATGCATAAACCTACGGAGAAAGAGATCAAGGATGTACCCTAAAAAAGAAAAGGCTAGGATGCACATATCTTGTCTTCAGTCTCCCAAGTCGTGTCTTCTTCAGCGTCACCCCATTGTACTTTAACTAGTTTGACCTCACGATTTCGAAGCTTCTTGACCTCCATTTCCAAACTCACTAGTAAAGATAGGATCTCGATCACTTACCATGCAAGAGGGTATCCCATGTAGTTGGACTATCTTTCCAAGATAAACAGATGTTAACCATGATACCAAGTGTATATACTAAGATGATTAGAGGTCTCTCCTCTACTTAGCTTATCCATCATGTCACAAATCTGAGGGTCTTCATGTTACGCCGCTCCTATCCGATCCAAAAGCGTAGGCCGCTCTTCTAGCGATGTTAACAAACCAGGTACAAACTTGACTGAGGGTTTAAAGCTGATGGTTGCTATGTACTTCAAACTTTACCCCTCTTAAGGTCAGTCTTTTTCTACATAGGGCGGGGTATAAGCAATCTCAAAGTTGTATGAGGCAAATAATTCCATCTATCGTTGTTGCCACAATTTCAAATCTTTTTGTGAGAACAAATATTTTAAGGACTTATGATTCGTATACAGTTCAAACTTTCTTTCTTAAAAGATAATGATGCCATGACTTAAGAGCGAACACTATAACAACTAATTTCAAGTCGTGGGTGGGATAGTTTTTCCTCATGTACTTTCAGTTGTCTTCCTCCATAACAAACTACCTTCCTTCTAGCATTAAAACAGCGACTAGCTCTATCCCGCATGCATTCGTATAAACTATAAACGTTTTGTTCCCTTTGGGCAATGTCAATACTGGGGTTGTCGTTAAGGTTCTCTTCAGTCGTTGGAAAGCAACATCACGAATCAAATCCCAAGCAAAAGCTAGATTCTTCTTTGTCAATCTAGTAAGTGGGGCTGATACCTTCACAAAGTCCTTAATTAACTTCCTATACCAGCCCGCTAATCCAAGAAAACTTCTTACTCTCGTTGCATTCCTTGGGACCTTCTAATTTTGCACCGCAACTACTTTTGCGGGATCTACTGTTATCCCTTCCTTGGATATCACATGTCTTAGAAACCTTACTTCTTCTCTCCAAAAATGAAATTTGGGGAGTCTATCCTTAAGCTGATGTGCTTGGAGGGTATCCGAGATTTCCCTTAGATACAAAGCATGTTCTTCCCCACTCTTAGAGAAAACCAAAATATCATTTATGAACAAGCAAAGTGAACCATCCGCCTTTGTAGTGAAAACAACTAGAGCACCCCATTCAGAAATACTTCGCCTTATGAACCCTTTCTCAAGTAACTCTTTTACTTGTTTACTGAGCCCTTCCTTTCCCTTGTAGTCATGTGTCGTATAGGTAATGCAACTGGCTTTGCATTGTTAACTAGATGTGTGCGGAAGTCTATCTCGCTTTTTTAGGGGACAAACCCCTAACCTAATCAAAAACATCTGCGTACTCATGGACTACTCTAACAGATCGCAAATAGTCGATAGATGCATCAAGTAATTCTAGGTAGCTAAGCCAAACTGATCCCTTAGGATCACACAAAATCTCGAGGGTATTCCCGAGGCAAGTCAAAAGTCTAACTACCCTCCTTTCACAATTACTAGCTAACCAATCCATGCCTAGAATCAACCCACAGCCCATGAAACCAAAAACATAAGCATTACACTTAAACTCAATACTTAATATAGCTATTCTCAAATCCTTACAAACCAAAGATAAATGAGCCGAACCACCAACTGGATTTGGGACAATAATGGGATCTTCTACTATACAAGTACTAAGGTGCAAAGACTCAACTATGGAAGCAAATATAACCAAATGTGAAGCGCTAAAATCAAAAAGAATACTAACAGGATAATCAAAAACAAAAACTAAACTTTCTCAACAGAAACTTTACTACCTCTCTCTCTTCGGTATGCTGGCGGTGAGAGCATGCACTTGCCCTCCTGAAAATCATGTCTTTTGTTCTTGCCCTTGTCCTTAATTACATGACCCGTTATACCATCATAAAGACACTTCCTCTTGTCTTAGGTTTTACTATTCTTTCCTCCCTTCTTGTCCTGTGATTCATACACCTCTTTCTTTTTACCTCCTTTGTGAACCATGTCCATATCCATGAGTTTTCCATCCTTGGGTTGTGCTCCTTAGCCAAACTCCCTCATTCTCATCTTTACCATCCTTTTGTAACATGTTGACAAGTCTCTCAAAAGCTGCCTGCATTGCATGGAAAACCCTACAAAGCTTGAAAGAAAATTAGCCGCAGGTGAAACTACTGTGGCTATATATGGAAGTTAGGCACTTCTTCGCCCTTTGACAGGTGTCGTAGTCTCATCAAGCCTACAGAACCATCCCGCGATGAGGTTACCTCCCAAAAAAACAGGAGCCCCGGAATAGAGGATCAAAAGTTAGTGCATATGGCTTTGGGGGATATGCCTTTTAAAACAAAACTTTTCTTTTGGAAATTCTTCTTTTAAAACCATTTTGAAAATATTTTTTCAAATCTTTTATCTGATCCGATAACCTTCAGCTCTGATACCAAGTAAAACACCCAATCTTCCCAAATTTGCAATAATAGTCATGCCCCAAAATAACAATATACATTATGCTTGGCATCCCAACCAATAGTTATGCCCAATCTAGATTTAGTATCCCAATTTATAGTTTATGCCCAATCTAGATTTAATATTAAAATTTACCCCAAGTTTGCAATAATAACAATTATGCCCCAAATCACAAATTACAAATTTGTTCCACCATTATCAAATAGATTATTCCCCAATATCCCTGCCTTCCAATCGCACGTATAACAAGATTCAGTCTAGATTCTAGGTTAATCTAGATTCATAAAATAAAGGGGAAAAAGAAGCAACATAAATTAGAGTAGGCATAAAAATAGGCATTATAATGACAGATCTGTCAAATATAACAATATGGACCTAAGAGGATTATAGATCCATTAGAATTGAGGTATAACAAAGACAGATCTGAAATAAACTGACAGAAATAACCTCGTAGACATATAAATCTGATATGAATAACATCATGAACCTAAAAGGATTATATATCCGATGTTCAACAAAGATAGGCATGATTGAATCGATATAATAACTTCTTAGGCATGTAAAATGATAGATTCAATAGAAGGATAGAGATAAATCTGAAAAGATTGTCTTATCATCAATCATGGACATAGATTCATTTTATTACATGCCAAGATTACTATTAGGTGTTTAAATCTGAAAATAACATGAACTTACAGAAAAAGAACTGATCTTATTTTCTGGGATCTGATTTCTGAATTTGTTAAGCTTAACCTTTGATGTAGACTTTTGATTTGAAGTTCTTCTAATTGATTTCTAGTTTGTATTTGGTTTTCTAGTTTGGAGAAGACGGAGGCTAGGCTAGCTTAGGGATGGACAGCATGACGGCTTCATAGAATGAGATTGTGAGGTTTAGGGTTAAGGTTTGATGTGTTTATATAGGAGTATGGGATTAATATGTGCCTTTAGATCAACCTAGGAGTCATCAGAGTCGTCCAGTCCAAGAAAATGCGTCATCAAGCCAATCAGAAGTCGCCACGTAGCCTTATGACTCAGAAAATCGTCACTGTCCAGCACAGTTGGCAGAGGTCGACCCCTACGGGGGGTTCGACACCACTATAGGGGGTCGACTCACATGTCGACACCTCCTGGGGGGGTCGACACCCCTGAGCGGGAGATTTCCCACTCAGCCGATTTCTGAGTTTTTGAATTTCGAACTGAATTGATTATTTAATTATCATATTTAATTTAATTTCTACTTACACTAGAAATCTTCTAACCTCCATAACTTCTTCATACGGAGTCCGATTCACGCAAACTCGGACTCTATCTCAAGCATAATTCTGAGACGAACGTAATAGCGTAACCCGTTTCACCCAATTCTTCTTTTAAAAAATTAACTGTTCTTAGATTTGTTAATTTAATATTCATAGAAAATGCAGGGTGTTACAACTGGTGTGAGAACCAAAACTTAGATAGGGTTATTTGTTGTGATTTGGCACTAAAAATTGGATTTTTAAGTATATATATTAAAGATATGTGTTTGGAAAGCTAATCAACTAATTGATTGATGACTGTGTTGTGTGATTATTCATTTAAACCAACATGTGAAAGAAAGACAAATATTTAGCCAAACGGAATCAAATATTGAACTGAATTGAAAATTGTTTGAAATCACATACATGTACATATATATGTGTGCGAACAGGTCATAACATGGAAGCAAAGAAGAGAAAAAAAATTGTATGCCTGACAAATAGGTACATGTTTATTAATTTATTGGGTTTGGATGATTTTATGATCCAAATGGCTAGCCGCTTGGCGTTTTCTTATTATTTTGGATTGGAGAAGGCCCTGCATGGCTAGTTGCGGCTTTAAATATCTTCCTGTACAAAGGAGGTTGTGGCGAAATTTTTCTAAAATTTAGGGTGTTAGCCAAATTTTTGAAAAATTAGAAATTCTTAGAAACTGAAAAGATGGAGAGTGAAAGCCAGAATGAAAGTTGAGTTTGTTGGTTAAACAACTTTCAGCTCCGTTCCTTTTCGAGGACGAAAAGATTTTAAGTGGGGGAGATTGTAATAACTCGGAAAATCGGAACCAATTTAAATTTTTTATTTTAGCTATTTTAATGAATTTTGATTATTTAAAATGATTTATTTTAAATAATAATGACTAAAAATTTATTTTAATCGAAGTTAGAACGAATAATTTTATTTTAATTATATAACGAGCCTGAAATGGAGCGGTAGTTTGAAAATTCGATTTCAAATTTCAAATGAATGTACAAAATTCAAAATAAGTCGAATTTCAGTAAAACTGGAAATATTTGAATCTGTTTGAAAATATCTTTCCAACGAATGTGAAAAATCCAGATTTCATAATAGGAATAGAAATTATGTCCAGTTGAAAATTCAGAATAGTCATTATGGAATTTATATAATATATAGCCCTTAAAAATAGTCATTTTGCAAACGACCTCCGTTTTCAACGAGACCACTTTTATTGGATTCGAATGTCAAATTATTGCTAGGTTCCAATTTTCATAATTTTAGGAATAAATATGTGAGCGTGGTGAATTTAAACGTGTTTGGTCAATTCAATTTGAATTTAATCGACTGGAAAATGACCGTTTTTCAAACGGTCTCCAAATTCGACGAAAATAGTTTTGTTAGGACTGTATCATCAAAACATAGCTAGATTTATTTTTATGGAATTTTTGGAGTCAGTATGTTGCCCCAGTAAATTAAAATGTACGTTTAAATTCAATAGATATTGATTTATATTTAAATTTAAACAAAAAACTGATCGTAACAGTCGAATTGGCTTACCGGACATATCCCACTGTGTCTGGAATAGGCATAATTAGCTAGGGACGTTAGTCGGTGGCTTCGATTTGGAGTTCGAATTAAAAAGGTACATTATAGAATTAATTAAATAAATAATATAAATATATATATAAATATTATATACTCTCCTCCCTCCTTTTATCTTTGTTCAGTCAACGTGTAGTGACCCGAAATTCCGGTCCAATTTGAGCTGACCAAATAACACAAGTTCAACCCCAATTACACAAGAAAATCAGAAAACTAATAGAAAGAAAACAGAGAGTGAGGAAAGATAAGATAGAAACTTAGAATAGAAGAAGAAGAAGAAGAAGAAGAAGAAGAACACAACATCAGAGTAACACGAACCTCACAGCGGAACGAATAACATATAATAGATATAACATAACTTTGAAATATAAATCTGTACTTGAATATACATCATTATCAAAGTACAGCATTTACAACACAGCCGAAATAAACTATAGCTATATGATCCTGAAGCCTCCTGCTCCAGCTCTTCAAGTATCTGTAAATCCCGACTATTTGACTGCTCGTACAAAATTGGGCACCCAATAGTTTAGGGAAACAAAACAAAATAAACTCCGAGTCAGTCATGGGACTGGTATGAGTAAAACAGTTTAAAACAGTTTGAACAAGTAAACGATATCTCATAAGACCACGCCGTATAACGGAACGGGTTTTTCCCTTATGAGAATCCAAAATATCTTTATATAAAAAACCTTTTGATATTATAATAATGTCTATCAACCACAATATAATAATCATCTAGCAGAAACGCTTTCATCTCACGTTCTACATATATAGTATACAATCAAAACCGCAAGCACGTATTGGGTAATGGATTTCCAACTATGACAAGGTATGGAACCACCTTTCGCTAGTGTACCTCTAGAAAGGAATACACTGGGTTCAACAAGAACATCTTGCAACCCGGCCACACATGACCGACCACTCATTTCGCTTGAGTGTATCGAATGTATATCACCAACGGTTGGGATCAGCAACCATTTCCCGAATGGAACAACATCAACAATAGATTTTTTGAAGTAAATGAAACTCAAGATCAGGTGATTATACACCCTAATAGGTGCGACCTACATAGCCATGCTGCCTTCCCGATTTTTGCCATTTACCGGTTGATGAGGCTTGAGGTTACGCTTTATCATCACATCAGATTCACTTCGAATGCCACATTGTCAGATCCATCAAAAATCACTAATTTGACGTCTACAACAGTACATTTCGTGTTAGCTAAAGAAGTTTCCTTCTCCGCTTCCACTCTTGGTACAGTTGAAGAAATCAATTTACGTGGCCTTTCTGGAAATACTCTGTCAGACATTCATCCATACAAGTCGTCCAGGAATAGGATGAACCGAAGGCACTATTCAGTACATCCATCTTAGCCACTGTTATCTAAGACTTATACAATAGCCCTTACACTTTACTCCGTCTTCAATTATCTTTGGTATATATGATCCGCAACGCTTATGCCAATACAGAGTGGTTCTTTGGATAATAATCCAACTGGACTCTCCATATTAACAACGTTAAAATGGTCAAAAAATTCGATAGTCGGTGAGTTAACTATCAAAGAAAAACACGTGTGCAAACAACGATATTATTCCATATGGAAATTCTATCAATCAATCATAAATATATATATATATATATATTCATATTTCCTTATTTTCTATGTTTAGAAAAATATATGTTAACACTGGAAAAAATTTCCATTTCTAATCCATATTTCCAATTTCAATATTTGATTACGTTTCTGATTATATTGGGAAAACATTTCCAAATCTTCTTTACTTGGATTTAAATAGATGTTTAAATCAACATCGCGACAACAACTCGAACCACTATACTTATTTACTAAATTCACTTAACCACTTTCACTCTCGAACCTTAACCATTTCTTAATTAAAAACGCAGTCAATCAAGTTGGGGTATAGCTACCTCTCAGACCTTAACTGAACCACCTTTTAAACATCGATGTTGAAATCGATTCTTACTTCTTTATATAAGTCTTGACTTATATATTCTATTTATCCAAATGATAAATATTTAACTTAATTTATAAATATCATTTATAAATCAATCTGCTCCTTTTATCTGTTTACTTCTTCATATATGAGTTCAGACTTATATATATCTATTTATCCAAAGATAAATATTTCCTTTATAATCTATTTATTTATCCTAAGTATTTCCTTTATTAACCTTATTTATTTATCCTAAGTATTTCCTTTATTAACCTTATTTATTTATCCTAAGTATTTCCTTTATAAATATCTTATTTATTTTCTAAATAAATATTCCTTTATTAATATCTTATTTATTTTCTAAATAAATATTCCTTTATTAATATCTTATTTATTTAACAAATAAATATCTCCTTTTCTTATTCTATTTATTTAACAAATAAATAATCCTTTTAATAACTTATTCTGTTTCCTAAGTCAATATCTCTTTTATAACTTATTTACTTAACAAATAAGTATCTCATTTAACATCTCCTATTTATTTAACCAATAAATATCTCATTTATAAAATCTTATGAATTTATAAATATTCCCTTTTCTTTATAAATATTTCATTTATAAAGATTTCCCCTTTCTATATAATTTCACCTATAAAGATTTCTATTTATAAATATTTCATTTATAAACATTTCATTTATAAAACACTTTTGATTTTATAAATATTTTATTTTCAAATACCATTTGAAAATTCCCCTTTTTCACATTCCGGTATGTTACGGTATTTAACATATCAAGTCATGATGTTAAATATCGTCCATACACATAAAATCAACAACAGATTATAAACCACGTCATATATCACAATATATGAAAATAATAGAATAGCTGTTGAGGAATCCAGCCGGATTCCTCCAACCTGTTTCCCTGCATCCACAGATGTTACACAATAAAATCAACATCACTTTCAATTACATATGATATATTCTGTTAAACAGAATCAATATAGAAATTAAACTAACTGACTAGCAGTTCAATCAAACAGTCAACACACAGTCAATCAGACAATTTTTAACAGTTCTAAAAATACAACATGAAATTGTAAACTATTCAGAGTTAGTGAGATTTATTCACATTGTCTGTAATCGTTAAATAACGATTTACGGTAGTTGATTTAGTCCAGACGTTTTATTTTGTCATACATCCATACAAGCTCCAAATCCTACAATCAGCTTGATAGCGTAGTATCCTTCGATCCGATTCCAACGGTACGAAATTTGCATAGTTCTGATGAGTTACGAGTAAAATATGACAGGAGCAAGTTATACACTAATTTCATTTAAACTAAAATTGGATTTGATTTCCAAAATGGCTTCACCTTTTAAATAAGGCCCACCCCAAATCCCGCGTTCTACCTCAGCCCAACTACCCGTATTCTCTACCGCTCCTTCCCGATCTTCCCACTCCAGTATTGCACCTATGTCATGGCCGATCTTCAACAAGTGTTGTTCCTCCTTTATTTTATTAAATAAAAACCTTAATTTATAAAAAGCAATGGGCTTTACCAAAAATTTACTAGCCCATCAACAAACCCCAGGCTTAATGTTTCTTGGCCCATCAAAATCCGTCCGCTCTCAGTAAATGAAATACAACCTTTGACCGACGGTTGACCCACCACCACCACGCCATCGGTCACCAACTCCCATCGCAACCACCCCCAATCAACTCGCCACCTAAAACCCTACTTTCCAGTCACCATCTCAACACACTCACACCCCTCGTATGAAAACCACCCTCTTCTCCAACCCAACAAAACTGCACGTCGAACCTCACCTCCGTTGATCGGAGTAGCCCAAACCCACGTCAGAACACGCGCCCCACCTCCATAAGCATTTCCCCTCCTCGTCATGGCCTAGCTCCGCCCCAAACGTGGATGGAACCAAGCCCTAGACTGCGCTGTTGAAGTTCGAGCTCCAGGAAATATAAACAAATGGAATTCTGAACACAAGGAGTCGAAGTCCTATCCTATGCGAGGCAAATGGACCGAATATCACACCATTTCATTGAGTAAAACCCATGATTTAATTGCTTGAAGCATTTGGAAAGTGGCGGCTCTTTTTATTTGATTTACAGAAGAGGAGTTTGGGATTAGGTTATAAGGGATGAAGGGTGGGCTATTTATAGACAAAGGGTTGGAGATATTTTATTAAGATATTTTAGTTTTAGGTTCGTTATTGCCTTCTAAAAATCCGTGTGATCTCACATGATACCCAAAAATCACGGAAATGGACATACACCTTCAGTTCGACATTACGGTCCCGACGAAACTGGTTTCGTCGAATTCCAGCTTCGTACGCTCACACAACGTATTTTTAACCGTCAAAGTACTGAATGTTTTTCATATTAAAAATCCATACGGCCACACACTGACTCTAAAAATCATGGAAATTGAAATCTAGTAATAATTTAATATTGCAGATCCAACAAAATTGGTTTCGTCGAATTCTGAGGTCGTTTGCAAAAACTGGGTAATTTTAAAGCTCTGAATGACCCTTTTAAATATATAAATATATTTAAAAACAATTAAATTTAATATTTATATATAAATATTATCATATATATTCACAGTGGAATACCATACAGCTCTACTGGGATTTATAACTTGATATTTCAAATCCCGATTAAATCGATATTCGATTTAAAATTAAATTCCTTTTTTTTAAAATATAAATAATTCCTTTGTAAATTATAAATGAATTCCGCAACGACTTTTCTAAAATTTGATTTGGACGTAAATCAAAATCTACACGACGAAATCCCGATTTTTCTCTTCCACTATAAAGATATACTACACCAGCTCCACACGTTTCTTATTTCACAGAAATCCGGCTTAAAACGAATCATGTACATTCAGTTGAAGTTCAAATCGCCAAATTACGAACTGCAGTGCCATTTCAAGCTCGATTTTAATTATAATATGATTATATGTTCAAATTGTCGTTCAAATGATATATTCGTTATTCTAGTTCAAATTCTAAACTGAATTAAATATCACATATGATCCAGTTCACACTATATCGCCATTTCAGCCAATTCTGATTATTTCAAAATTAAATAGATTATTTAATTTACTATTTTAATTAAATATTCACCATTATTTAATTCAACGACCAAGAAATCCTTTTAATCACGTTTTAAATAATTAAATAAATTAATTACTATATCGCTGAAAATGCGGGTCATTACATTCTTCCCCACTTAAAATAATTTCGTCCTCGAAATTGCCAAGCTAGAGATCAAACCCTATTAACTGGTCAGAACTTATTTGTTCACTTCTTAACTCCGGTTTCACTAAACCAATTTATTTTAATTAAATTATTAATTAATTCTTATCAATGAAAATTTTCAAAAATCCTGAAAATTTTCTAACACCCGAAATTTCTAAAAAATTTCGCCAGCACCTCCTTTGTACTGGTCAATACGTCAAACCACCACTCGCCTCTCTGGGCCATCTCAATCCCAAAAGAAAATCAAACAGCCAAGCGGCTTGCCAATTCGGCTCATAAATCTTATATCCAATAGAAATATAAACTTGTACCTTTTGTCGGCATATCATTATATCCTTGCCACCTGTTATCAATTCATCGGATACAAGGGTCATCCCAATCAAATCCCAATCTGCTTTAATCCACAACACAACTATTCGCTTATACCTAAGTCGAATTTCATTTCAAACTCGAGTTTCTTCTCGATTCCCAACTCTTAACTTGATTATCACATTACACTTCAAATTTGAATCTCACAATCCAACTTGTCTTGATATCATTCTAATTCAATCTCAGTTACCACTTTACTAGCTTTACTTTAATTCAATTTTGCTTTCACAGATTTCTGTTAATTTTTTTTAATTCAAATAGTCTTTCCCTGGGAGTTTTTAAACAGTTTACTCTTTTCAAAAATCAAATTTTCCTTCTTGAAATTCAACACAACTTGTCTTTCCCAAAGCAAATTCAAAACAGTATCTCTGGTAGTAATTCGTCACTTACAACTCGAAAATGAATACTGATGATGCAGTTGTCATCATCAAAATCTATTTTCCCGCGATCGAAGTGAGTTCAATACTATAAAACCATTTCTAAACATTTCCACTTTGAAATCCATTTCAAAATATAATTCAAACTACTTGTAAAACAATTTAAAATCTCCCAGAATTTTAAATTTTCCTTATTTTTAATCCAAATCCATTTACAAATACTTATCCAATTTTCCAGAATTTTAATTCAATTTCTGGTTTAAAATTTCAAATTTAACTCATCTGATTTCACGTATTTCACTTATATGAATTCTGGTTGGTTATTTACATAACCAATTAATTTATAATCTTACTCGATTATAATAATAACCGATATATCCACTATATTCTAATTTTGATATATATATATCTTCTCTATAACAAGATATACCTTGGGTAAACTTATTTTAATTTACCCTCTTTTCAAAACATATCGTGTCGACCCATCGTATTCGAGTGTTTATAAACTCCTACCGATACAGTGGATCAAACTGATCGACCAAAACCCATAAACAACTCAACCAATGAATCACCACAATATAAAACAAATTTTTATATCAATAACAAATACGTTCACTCGTATATATACACTCAACTCAATCTAGGGTATTACTAACCCCATCTCTACTGAGTCACGCCACAGAGCCAAGGTAATTCGCTTAACTTACGCTCTGATACCAACTGTAGTGACCCGAAATTCCGGTCCAATTTAAGCTGACCAAATAACACAAGTCCAGCCCCAATTACACTGGAAAATCAGAAAACTAATAGAAAGAAAATAGAGGGTGAGGAAAGATAAGATAGAAACTTAGAATAGAAGAAGAAGAAGAAGAAGAAGAACACAACATCAGAGTAACACGAACTTCACAGCGGAACGAATAACATATAATAGATATAACATAACTTTGAAATATAAATATGTACTTGAATATACATCATTATCAAAGTACAACACTTACAACACAGCGGAAATAAACTATAGCTATATGATCCTGAAGCCTCCTGCTCCATCTCTTCAAGTATCTGTAAATCCCGACTACTTGACTGCCCGTACAAAATTGGGCACCCAAGAGTTTAGGGAAACAAAACAAAATAAACTCCGGGTCAGTCATGGGACTGGTACGAGTAAAACAGTTTGAACAAGTAAACGATATCTCATAAGACCACGCCGTATAACAGAACGGGTTTTTCCCTTATGAGAATCCAAAATATCTTTATATAATAAACTTTTTGATATTATAATAATGTCTATCAACCACAATATAATAATCATCTAGCAGAAACGCTTTCATCTCACGTTCTACATATATAGTATACAATCAAAACCGCAAGCACGTATTGGGTAATGGATTTCCAACTATGAAAAGGTATGGAACCACCTTTCGCTAGTGTACCTCTAGAAAGGAATACACTGGGTTCAACAAGAACATCTTGCAACCCAGCCACACATGACCGACCACTCATTTTGCTTGACTGTATCGAATGTATATCACCAACGGTTGGGTTCAGCAACCGTTTCCCAAATGGGACAACATCAACAATAGATTTTTAGAAGTAAATGAAACTCTAGATCAGGTGATTATACACCCTAGTAGGTGCGACCTACATAGCCATGCTGCCTGCCCGATTTTTGTCATTTACCAGTTGATGAGGCTTGAGGTTACGCTTTATCATCACATCAGATTCACTTCGAATGCCACATTGTCAGATCCATCAAAAATCACTAATTTGACGTCTACAACAGTACATTACGTGTTAGATAAAGAAGTTTCCTTCTCCGCTTCCACTCTTGGTACGGTTGAAGAAATCAATGTACGTGACCTTTCTGGAAATACTCTGTCAGATATTCATCCATACAAGTCATCCAGGAACAGGATGAACTGAAGGCACTATTCAGTACATCCATCTTAGGCACTGTTATCTAAGACTTATACAATAGCCCTTGCACTTTACTCCGTCTTCAATTATCTTTGGCATATATGATTCACAACGCTTATGCCAATACAGAGTGGTTCTTTGGATAATAATCTAACCGGTCTCTCCATATTAACAACGTTAAAATGGTCAAAAACATTGATAGTCGGTGAGTTAACTATCAAAGAAAAACACGTGTGCAAACAACGATATTATTCCAGATGGAAATTCTATCAATCAATCATCAATCATACGTATATCTATATATTTATATATATTCATATTTCCTTATTTTCTATGTTTAGAAAAATATACGTTAACACTGGAAAACATTTCCATTTCTAATCCATATTTCCAATTTCAATATTTGATTACGTTTCTGATTCTATTGGGAAAACATTTCCAAATCTTCTTTACTTGGATTTAAACAGATGTTTACATCAACATCGCGACGACAACTCGAACCACTATACTTATTTACTAAATTCACTTAACCACTTTCACTCTCGAACCTTAACCATTTCTTAATTAAAAACGCAGTCAATCAAGTTGGGGTATAGCTACCTCTCAGACCTTAACTGAACCACCTTTCAAACATCGATATTGAAATCGATTCTTACTTCTTTATATAAGTCCTGACTTATATATTCTATTTATCCAAATGATAAATATTTAACTTAATTTATAAATATCATTTATAAATCAATTTGCTCCTTTTATCTGTTTACTTCTTCATATATGAGTTCAAACTTATATATATCTATTTACCCTAAGATAAATATTTCCTTTATAATCTATTTATTTATCCTAAGTATTTCCTTTATTAACCTTATTTATTTATCCTATGTATTTCCTTTATTAACCTTATTTATTTATCCTAAGTATTTCCTTTATAAATATCTTATTTATTTTCTAAATAAATATTCCTTTATTAATATCTTATTTATTTTCTAAATAAATATTCCTTTATTAATATCTTATTTATTTAACAAATAAATATCTCCTTTTCTTATTCTATTTATTTAACAAATAAATAATCCTTTTAATAACTTATTCTGTTTCCTAAGTCAATATTTCTTTTATAACTTATTTACTTAACAAATAAGTATCTCGTTTAACATCTCCTATTTATTTAACCAATAAATATCTCATTTATAAAATCTTATGAATTTATAAATATTCCCGTTTCTTTATAAATATTTCATTTATAAAGATTTCCCCTTTCTATATAATTTCTCCTATAAAGATTTCTATTTATAAATATTTCATTTATAAATATTTCATTTATAGACATTTCATTTATAAAACCCTTTTGATTTTGTAAATATTTTATTTTCAAATACCATTTGAAAATTCCCCTTTTTCACATTCTGGTATGTTATGGTGTTTAACATATCAAGTCATGATGTCAAATATCGTCCATACACATAAAATCAACAACAGATTATAAACCACGTCATATATCACAATATATGAAAATAATAAAATAGCTATTAAGGAATCCAGTCGGATTCCTCCAACCTGTTTCCCTGCATCCACAGATGTTACACAATAAAATCAACATCACTTTCAGTTCCATATGATATATTCTGTTAAACATAATCAATATAGAAATTCAACTAACTGACTAGCAGTTCAATCAAACAGTCAACACACAGTCAATCAGACAATTTTTAACAGTTCTAAAAATACAACATGAAATTGTAAACTGTTCAGAGTTAGTGAGATTTACTCACATTGTCCGTAATTGTTAATTAACGATTTACGTTTGTTGATTCAGTCCAGACGTTTTATTTTGTCATACATCCAGACAAGCTCCAAATCCTACAATCAGCTTGATAGCGTAGTATCCTTCGATCTGATTCCAACAGTATGAAATTTGCATAGTTCTGATGAGTTACGAGTAAAATATGACAGGAGCAAGTTATACACTAATTTCATTTAAACTAAATTTGGATTTGATTTCCAAAATGGCTTCACCTTTTAAATAAGGCCCACCCCAAATCCTGCGTTCTACCTCAGCCCAACTACCCGTGTTCTCTACCACTCCTTCCTGATCTTCCCACTCCAGTATTACACCTATGTAATGGCCGATCTTCAACAAGTGTTATTCCTCCTTTATTTTATTAAATAAAAACCTTAATTTATAAAAAGCAATGGGCGTTACCAAAAATTTACTGGCCCATCAACAAACCCCAGGCTCAATGTTTCTTGGCCCATCAAATTCGTCCGCTCTCAGTAAATGAAATACAACCTTTGACCGACGGTTGACCATCCACCACCACGCCATCGGTCACCAACTCCCATCGCAACCACCCCCAATCAACTCACCACCTAAAACCCTACTTTCCAGTCACCATCTCAACACACTCACACCCCTCGTATGAAAACCACTTGCTGCTCCAACCCGACAAAACTGCACGTCGAACCTCACCTTCGTTGATCGGAGTAGCCCAAACCCACGTCAGAACACGCGCCCCACCTCCAGAAGCATTTCCCCTCCTCGTCATGGTCTAGCTCCGCCCCAAACATGGATGGAACCAAGCCCTAAACTGCGCAGTTGAAGTTCGAGCTCCAGGAAATATAAACGAACGGAATTCTGAACACAAGGAGTCGAAGTCCTATCCTATGCGAGGCAAATGGACTGAATATCACACAATTTCATTGAGTAAAACCCATGATTTAATTGCTTGAAGCATTTGGAAAGTGGCGGCTCTTTTTATTTGATTTACAGAAGAGGACTTTGGGATTAGGTTATAAGGGATGAAGGGTGGGCTATTTATAGACAAATGGTTGGATATATTTTGTTAAGATATTTTAGTTTTAGGTTCGTTATTGCCTTCTAAAAATCCGTGTGATCTCACACGATACCCAAAAATCACGGAAATGGACATACACCTTCAGTTCGACATTATGGTCCCAACGAAACTAGTTTCATCGAATTACGACTTCGTATGCTCACACAGCGTATTTTTAACTGTCAAAGTACTGACTGTTTTTCACATTAAAAATCCGTACGGCCACACACTGACTCTAAAAATCACGAAAATTGAAATCTAGCAATAATTTAATATTGCGGATGCAACAAAATTGGTTTCGCCGAATTCTGAGGTCGTTTGCAAAAACTGGGTATTTTTAAAGCTCTGAATGACCCATTTAAATATATAAATATATTTAAAAACAATTAAATTTAATATTTATAAATAAATATTATCGTATATATTCATAGTGGAATACCATACAGCTCTACTGGGATTTATAACTTGATATTTCAAATCCCGATTAAATCGATATTCGATTTAAAATGAAATTCTTTTTTTTTAAAATATAAATAATTCCTTTATAAATTATAAAGGAATTCCACAGCGACTTTTCTAAAATTTGATTTGGAGGTAAATCAAAATCTACACGACGAAATCCCGATTTTTCTCTTCCACTAGAAAGATATACTCCACCAGCTCCACACGTTTCTTGTTTCACAAAAATCCGGCTTAAAACGAATCATGTACATTCAGTTGAAGTTGAAATCGCCAAATTACGAACTGCAGCGCCATTTCAAGCTCGATTTTAATTATAATATAATTATACGTTCAAACTGTCGTTCAAATAATATATTCGTTATTCTAATTCAAATTTTAAACTGAATTAAATATCACAGATGATCCAGTTCACACCATATCGCCATTTCAGCCAATTATGATTATTTCAAAATTAAATATATTATTTTATTTATTATTTTAATTAAATATTCACCATTATTTAATTCAACGACCATGAAATCCTTTTAATCACCTTTTAAATAATTAAATAAATAAATTACTATATCGCTGAAAATGCATGTTATTACACAACGCAAGAAAGGAAAATAAAACAAAGAAACCCCTCGATCGATTGAGTCCTAGCCCCTTCGTCGTCACCACGCTCCAGCCGCCAACCTCCCCCACGTCAGCCGCCACCCCTCTAGTCAGCCTCTGTCGTTCCTTCGCGTCTCTATCGCCCTCTCCTCCTTTAGTTCAAAAACCGCCCACGCCCTAGCCTGAAACCTCCGCTACGACCACCAGACCACCGCTTCGACCCTCCAGCACCTCGGCTGCCCCTCCCCTCCGCTTCCGATCGACCAATGGGCCCCCCATTCGTAGAAAACCAGCCCCCTCATCTCCAGAGACGCGCATCACCCACCACAACACGACGACAAAGGTTCCAGGAGGAAGACGAGGTGTAAACGCGTTTAGAAAAGGTGAATAACCTTGAATTTATTTTCAGTTTTCACTGTAAATTCACATTGGATTTATTTTCAGTTCTCAATGCAAATGGGGTTGTTTTAAAATCTGAAAATTTAATATATATATATATATATGTTATAGTTTTAAAATTCGATTTTTATATATATGAAAGCGTTATAAAAATTCGATTTATATATATATATATATATGAAAGCGTTATAAAAATTCAATTTTTGTATATATGATAGCAAGATAAAAATTCGATTTATATATATACATGATAGCAAGATAAAAATTCGATTTTTATAGATATGATAGCGCCATAAAAATATGATTTTTATATATGTAGTAGCGATATAAAAATATGTTTTTTAAAATATATATATAGCGATGTAAAAATCTGGTTTTTAATTATATATAGCGATATGAAAAATGTGATTTTTAATATATATATACCGCGTGAAATAGATTGCGATGGAACCGACTGGAATCAAATCCAAATCCAAACCGTTCAGAAATAAAGAATGGAGGAGTGGAAACGCAAGGTGAGAAATTCTCACTCTAATCTTGTTTTCAAGTTAAATATATACTAGGATGCAGACGGTGCTTAGCAGCACCCGACACCTTTGTTTGAAACCATGGATGTTTGGTTGCTTATTTGAATTGATAAATTGGTTGAATTTGGTTTGGGATGTAAATTAAATTGATTAGAATTGGTACGTGTATGGCGCAAGCCATTATTAGATGAGGGATAAGGCTAGACCTTATTCTGGTTCTAGTATCACGCCGTTATGCTACGAAAATTTTCTAAAATTGTTAGAACAATAAAAATATCATTTTTATTGTATAAATGAACTTTATAAATATTCATGTATAGAATAAAATATTTTATTGTTAAAAATATAATTTTTAACGTGTATATGAATAAAATATATATTCATTTACAAATCGGACGATTTGTTTTTGTACACACATTTAACTGATATTGATTAGGACGATAAATTTTACACATCGCCCAACTACACAAATAACATTCGGTATTTGTTAATTGAAACCCCACATAGGTATTGGGATGATATTTGACATACACTAATCCCAATTGTTTAGTTGTATGTCAATCGATTGGTTGACAGGCTGTTGTAAACATTAATTATTTATAATTAATGCTTATGTAGTTGTGTAATACACTCTAGATGATGGCTGACTGTGTTTGATTATTTTTATGTACATGTGTTTATGAAATCCATATAAATAAAATTATACGGTAATTGACTGTGTCTGATTCCAATTCGGAAAGAATGAATATTTTATATTAACGAATATTTTAAATTGACGAATAATGAATATTTTAAAATAACAAATATTTTAAAATAAAATTCAGTAATGGATCAAAATATGATTTTGATGCCCGATTTGGGATGGATACAAAAATATTAAAATATATGAAGCGTGTTGATTAGATATGCGCCATTTTGACGTGAACGATATTTATATCGATTTTGTTCATTTTTATAATGAATATCGAAAAGGAAGTGATTTCAAAATGTAATATTTTGAAAATATTATCATTTATATATTAATGATATGGAATATTCAATTTTGATTCAAAATTGAATATGAAGTTGAAATCGTTTTTAAAATGAATTTAAAACGATTTATAAAATACATTTTAAATGGAAATCGACGAAATATATATAATATATTATATATATTAAATGGCTTGAATAGAACGTGCCGCGCCGCGACCGTTTGCGAATTTCGAACATTGACTTTGAATTGACGTTACAGGAGACCCGACCATCGGATTCTCCTAAAACCAGAACCGTTGGGTTCGTATCGAAAAGAGATTTCCAACGAATATAAGAGATTTAAAATCTAACAGTTGGATTTGGAATTATGTCCAAATCAAATTTGGAAAAGGTCGTTGTAAGTGCAGTTCGATGACCGTTTATGGAAATTGACTGAAAGGGCCTTAATAAATTTATTAAAAATATTGATAGTTTGTGTAGAATCATAATAAATGATTTGGAAAGAATTGGGATGAAAAATTCCATATTTGAAAAGATAAAAATATATTTTTATCGAAATGAACTAGTTATTAACTAGATTTATAATCCAAATATTTTTAAATAAATAAATTGGATTGAGAATGGGTTTTAATATAACCTGAATTTCCAATTTATGAATCGGTGTGGATTTGAATGGAAATCAGCTTTGGAATATTTCGATATTGGATTTCGTAATTATACAGATATTGTTATGGAAATTTGGAAGATATATTTATATCATTATTTCCAATACGATATTTGTTGGTTTCAGAATTTTATATTGAATATAAGCCAATATAATTTCTATTCAAAGCCTTATATTCAATATCAAATGAGATTTTGGGTTTATCGTGAATGGTGTCTTCAGTAACTCTGTTCTTAAACCCAGTTGAGAAAAGAATAAATATTTTAATTAAGATTTAGTAAAGTTTTCCAATAAATTAATATTTAATTGGAATTGAATAAAAGAAATGGATTTTGGATTTGTTGTGAATGGTGTCTTAAATAACATTGTTCTTAAACCCCGTGTGAGAGGAATAAATCTTTTAAATAAGATTATTAGAGTTTCTAGTTATATTTAGCAACTGGAATAAAGTGGAATGTGAATCGGGTTTATTGTCAACTGTGTTTTTAACGACATTCGTTCTTTAACCCGATTTACAGTGAACTGTGATTTGGAATTTATAAATCTTTTTATTAAGATTTAACGGGAATTTTCCAAAGTAAAGTTTTCCAATTTAATATATTAAATTGGAATTGAATGGAATTCGATTTGATAATAATCGAAATGAGCTTCTGTGGAGGAAGACTGTTAATATATATAGAATTTAAAAGGCTTTGCCGTTATTCCATTTATTTCATTAGTCGGATACAGAAATTGATATCGATTATATATTGATCTGTTTTCTGTGAAGATTCCATAATTGATGGAATGTGATTTGGGTTTATCATGAACTGTGTTTTAAAAGACATTAGTCCTTTAACCCAGTTAAAGACAGGATTACATATCTAACATTGTATTTCGAACTGTATGGTTGATCTTTGCTAAATATATATCTGTTTGGTGGTGGAGAATTTATTCTCTTGCTTAATACCCTTCTCTAAGACGTACGAGCTTAGAGGTTATATATAGGAAGAAATCAATAGTACGGTGTAGATTGTCGATGCGACATGTTTGATTTCCCAAAGTTAAATAATCATTAATATTGATTATTGGGAAGATTAAAACTAAGTGGGGTTTTAATGAATCTTAGATTAGATTGGAATGTGAATGGGATAATTTAAATGATCAAATTTGGCAAATGATCGAGAATGGAGTATCACCGGTTTTACTCCAGGTGATAGTCAAATCTTTAATTAGATTTGAACGTGAAATGGTAATTAAATTTACCGATAACACCATGGTGTTAGATATGGAGTATTACCTGTTTTGCTCCATGGGACGAATAGGTTGGGATTGGGAAATAAAAGAAGTGATTACTTTGGTAAGGTGCGCTAATCCAGACTAGATGATAAACCTTAATTTGGTTTAAATTGATTATCCAAAGGAAGATTAAAGAATAAATTTAACGAATCTATCTTTGATAAAATTAATGGGAACCTTTCCCAAAGGATATGAATATTTAAATAAAAGAATATTCAGAATTGGAATGAGGCGTATGTTGTATTTTGTAGCACTTGTTTATGATATACGCGAGTTATTCGGAAAGGCCGAGTTTATACCCATTCTGAATAACTGATTCGACGATAAATCGACGATGAAGGCGGTTGTTGAAGACCGACGGTCTTCACATCGTTTGGATGAATACTGATGTATTGATTGGGCTATACACCCAAGACAAGGTAATAAGTGGTGATCGTCCAGACGTACTTGGAGATCGAACGGATATGCGAGGACCTCTCTCCCGTATTGGACATACGGGACGAGGAATAAGGTGCCTCCGATTTCGTTCAGACCCAGAACGAATTGTTTAATGGATGTGTGTCTGACATTGGATTTTATTCTGTGTTGATTGATTTTTATTAAATATATATCTGTTTGGCGGTGGAGAATTTATCCTCTTGCTTAACGCCCTTCTCTGAGACGTACGAGCTCAAAGGTTATGTATTGATAGACATCAGTCGCATGGCGTGAATTGCCTGTGTGGCATGCTGAGATGCTAATGATCAAGGCTTCTGTTGAAAAGCAGAGTCTTGTGGTTGATGATCCAAGAACGACTTTAATATAGCATAGCTTTGTGTATAGCGTTAATTCTTGAGCCTCACACCTCGGTATGAGTCAAAAACGGGATAAGGGACCCAAGGAGGACATGACGTTTCTTTCTAGCTATGGATAGTGCCATGATATGGAGCCCAGACATTTATTATATTTTTATCGATGTGGATGATGGATAGCGAGGCACCTCGGATATATCGGTTACTATGGAACCGATGGATATAGGTCCTATAGGATCGGGAAACGTATGTTCACGAATTGCCAATCCTCAAACGTAAGGGAGGACTGGCCTTGGAGGATCCAGGGGTTGCTCAGAGTGTGCAGTCCTAAGACATTTTCTAGAGTGTCTCGAAGTAGTTAGGAGTACGTCCCTTGCCTAGACTCATGACAGAAATCCAATCACCAATACGTGAAATTTCTGTTTTAATTGTAGAACTAGTATGGCGACATGATATATGGAACCCACACCATCTATGATTGATACATTTATATTTGAAGTTGTTTTAAACACTATGCACTTATAATACTATTAAATGATTTGTTTTAAACGTGCCAAGCATGTTTGGCTACTATAAGGGAAAACCCTATCCTCCGGCTTGCGTTGCATTGTGTGATGGGACCTGCGTCTTATAATAGCCTCATTTTTCCAAAAAGCACTGCGTTGTTTGTTTTATGCACTGGTATTCTTGGGAGGAAACCCATTCTGTGTTATACGGCGTGGTCCCTTGATTTACTTTATTTCTAAAGTAAAGTTTTAAGTAACTGTTTTAGTTCTCATACTAGTCACATGACTGACCTAGAGTTTATTGTTTTAACATAAACTCTGGATGCCCCTATTTTCCACACGGGCAGCTAGTATTTTTGGATTTGCAGATTAATTCTTACAGGATCCTGGTTTACTACTGGAGATATATTCGGAAAGCTCTGTATCCGTGTATCTGTTTCAGTTGTGTTATGTATTATTTTTCCGCTGCTAATGTAATTTAAATCTCTGATATTTTTCTGATGTATAATATTTATTCATTCTCTGTTATATTCTTGTAGTATGATATAATTGTTGTAATAAGCAATGAAATGTTCTTTTGTTTGCGTTCTGATTTGTCGTGTTCTCAACTCAATCCGGCTTTTCCTTTACGGGGAAGTTCGGGTCATTTCATAGAAGGGGATTCTCCGTTCCGTTTCTGCAATGTATAGCCCATGACGACGTCAAGCCTGTATTGAGGGAAGTACACAAAGGCGACAACGGTGATCACACTGGAGGACAAATGTTGGAAAAGAAGATACTACGGTACAGATACTTCTGGCCAACCATAAATAAATACGCAGCTGATTATTCATGATGTTGTGATAACTGCCAAAAATTTGCAAGGATCCCTAGAGCTCTACCCAACCAACTCACCTCGATGGCGAGTCCATGTCCATTTGCCGTATGGGGAATTGACATCATTGGAAGCCTCCCAATCGCTAAAAGCGGTGCCAAGTACGCAATCATGGTTATGGATTACTTTTCAAAGTGGGCAGAGGCTAAATAATTAACCACAATCACGACAAAGCAAGTGATAATTTTCATTTTCAAAAATAATATATGTCGATTTGGAATCCCGAGGACTGTCATCACAGAAAATGGGACATAATCAGATATTGTGGAGCTCAGAGATTTCTGTCAATGGTACCGCATTGAGAAGAGATACACCGCTAAGGAACATCCGCAGTAGAATAGACAAGCAGAAGCTGTGAATAAGATCATTAAGTCTATTCTGAAAAAACGATTCGAGTAGGCGAAGGCCATGTGGGTTAATGAATTACCCTTGGCTCTATAGGCATACCGGATCACATAAAAGACAACAGCAGGCCACACTCCATTCTCACTGTCATATGACTCGGAAGCAGTCATCCCGGTGGATTTTATCTCTCACCAAAAACATATTATGATCCTACGATGAACAAGGCTCTTCTCCTTGAACACCTAGACATGATCGATGAAAAGAGAGATGAGGCGGATTTGTGTGCCTTGGAACACAGACACCAGGTTGCCCAATACTACAATCAGAAGGTTTGATCAAGGCAGGAAACCTGGTACTGAAGCGTGTCTTCCCGACCCGACTTTCATGGGTCCGAAGTGGGAGGGACCATACGTCATTATTCAGAGGCTTGATATATAAGCTTTTCGACTGACGACCGTTGATGGAGACCATCTCCCGAGAGCATGGAATGCCAAGAATTTACGACACTACTTGACTTGAGCTTGAATTTATTTTCTTTTTTTTGAAACTATATAATGTGGCACGAATTGCCGAAAACTGTTTGATTAATATAAACAAAAGATTATAAAGTGGACATAGGCTGAAACTTGGCTGAACCACTATAAAAATATTGTGTGTCCCTTGTTATTAACTGCATTTATTTCTCTATGACTTGTGTTTTTCAGAATAAAATATATGTTTGAAACTCTTCCTCATGAATTGATGGAATGGGTATGAACGACCAGGATGTGGTTTGACTTTCCTTGAAAGCATCCTTTGCCCTTGGCATGAGGGAAAGAATGGGTAAAACCAGGGTTAGTGTGACTTGACCACTCGCCCAACCAACTCCGTCTACCAGAGCATGGAACGTAATATAGATTGAATTCGAGTTCGATATTAACACTTGCACCGGAAAATCCTCATTCCAAAGACTATATTGTTTACAGAATGCCGAGGTGAATGACATGACTGTTTTCCAGATTAACTAAAACTCTCTTTATTTGAGAATGAGTATAAAAGGATAAAGTATGAAATGGTGCACCACGAATAGAGACCGCTTTAACCCAAACCCTAACCTGGACTTATGACATGAGAGTGTAAAAGCACTCGAACTAAGTTCTCAAAGAACTCGGCTCTTACCACATAGAAGGATTGGGGGCACGAATACGAGCTGAGCCTGAAGTCCCCTCTAATATTGGGGGTAGTGGCATGTCATTACTAATCAATCCCAAACAAGCCTTGGCCAGGAATCTGTTCAAGATTGACTGGGGCATACACGTACACATTACACCCTTTGAATAGCTGTGACGTGACCCGCTGTTTATTACTTAGCCTACTAATGCATTAATTGTAGGGATTTTTGAATCGAAATCCTTAGCTAATTGTGATGTGTTTAAGTGTTTATTACTTAGTCTAGTAATATTTCGGTTATGAATGCATTACATTGAAAGCAATAACAAGACTGCAAACATGTGAAATTGCAGGAACATAGCTTTATTTACAAAGTGCAGGTTTATACCAGACAAAAATGCTAGGCCACACTCGCAACAACCACAGCAGGCCAGTGTAAAACAAAAAAGAAATCAATACAAAGCTTCACTTTGACTTAGGAGTAGATTTGGATTCTTTCAGCTTCTGCTTCTCCTCCTTCTCAGCATTAGTGAGGATGTGCTTCTTCTTCTTGGCTTTCTCAGATGAAGGATCTTCTGGATCAAGGGTGGATTGGGAAGTAGCACCTGTGGTAATCAATCTAGGCGGCCTAATATAGATCTTCATGCCTGGAGGGGGACCATCTGGATAGGCTCGATCAAGAGAGGCATTTCTATACTTTCAGTCTTGGCCTTCAAGAGTTTTTCATTCCTTGCCTTCAACTGCATGAGTGTTAGATCCTTGGTCTCGACCGAAGCCCTGGTTATAACAACGTCTGCATCATCTTCACCCTCGTTGACATCAATGTATTTTAGAGCATCGATCATTTCTCGTTCCATAGGGGAACCAGTTCTAGATACCACTATAGATTTGTTGGTCGACTCCTTTTGATTTTCTTTTATCTCCTCGGTAGGCTTCATACCTGAACACGAAGAGCAGTAGTAATTAGCGTTGGATATAGAACAGGCCTTTCTATTGTCTGCTCTACAATGCGACGACAGGCTAGAATAGCTTTGACAAGTTGTAGAGAAAAGATGGAGATGCCTTCGTCTTACTTGTCCCCGGGAGTAGCTAAAGTTGCAGCTTCGATGATAGGAGACAAAGGAACGCTTTTGGGAATGGCGAAACTCCTCCTTCTCACATACCTTCTCTTTCCTTCGCTCGCCACCTCTCTCCACCACTCTCCCAACTCTCCCATACGTATGTGTCATCCTCCTCGCTTGACACAGATTCACTACCTATTCATCACTTCCCTGGTGAACTTAACTGTGCCCACGTTACCACTCAACCGCAAAATATCTTAACTTCAGCTCATAGCCACCCAACACTTACCTACACTCAGGTCGCGACGTCGAGAGCTAAGCTACCACCCATCCTCTCCAAGCCTCCGTTAAAGCATAGAAGAATTATTCCACTGTTCAAATCAGTTCAAGAAACTTTGAAAATTTTCAAGTCGGAGAGAAGATGCCTCAAGTATGCCAATCGTGGACACGTGGCAAGAAAATGTAGGAACGCTGTGATATGCTATTATTGCTCCTTTTTTGGACATGCTTGTTCGCAATGTCCCAAGAGAAACCCATCCACTTCTCGAGCTAAAAACACTGCGTTGAATCATCCCAAGGCTACACAATCTTCAAACAGTCATTTGCCACCTAGCCTACAAAACCTAAGCGAAAGGTCCCACTAGTCTACTCAAATTTCTAATCGTTATCATAACCCTAATTTCACTAATTCAAAATTAAAACCCTCTATCACTTCAAAAGAAAAATCACTTCCTTCACCAAATCAGTTATCCACTATTCCTCAAAAATTTCCACTCTTCCTAGAAATGGATGATACATATCTTTACTTGACAATAACGATCATCGATGGAGTCTGGTCCATTGAAATGCTCTCATAAGTCCTCACTTCAACCTTCGGACAAGAATATGTATGGCCAATCTGGCCTATCTCTGACAACTCTTTTCTTATCCACTTCCCAAACGCAAACGTCAAAGATCATGCCTTGTAGCATAAAATTCTGAATAAAGAGGATGGGATTGTCCTTCTCCAATAGGCAACTCCCCTCGAAGAGACACCTGAACCCACCCTTGAAGAAGAAACTTGGGCAAGAATCAGTGGCTTTCCAGAATTTCTTAAGGAAGACACAAAAGCCATTCAAGAAGCTCTAAAACCAATGGGGAGATACATTCACAATGATTTATGCGATTGGTCCTTTGTTGACCATCGTTACTTACATGTCAAGATGCAGTTTTATGAAGGTATTTCGACCCCTTGTACTTTTATTGCTCATCTTAACAATCATGCAGTAAAGCTGAAGATTGAACACTGGCCACAGGCTCATCCCTGTCAACGTCCAGAGACTCTCCTATTAGGAATCGACTATGAGTACGATGGCTTTATTTTTCAACCATTGGTTCAGCAAGTGGATCACATGGAAATAGATAGGTATGATGTGATGTCTGATGAAGCAATGAGACAGGTGCTGAAAGCTCTAAATGATCGTCAACAAGACCTAGTTCTCCTTGGACAACACAATAAGGGAGTAGAAGTGCCGAGGTGGGATCCATTTGCTGACCTAGATCTCTCTACTCCTCTCCCACAGTAACTACCAACTCAGCACGAACAAGATCAACCTGTCCAGGGGCAGTAGGAAGAGCAAGGTTCCTCTTCCCCTCGCTTATCATCGGCGTCAATCAGAAGGAGTGTAAGGATCAACAGGGCTCATTCACTGCCTCCAAGAGCTTCGAGTAGCTACTTTGAACCCATTGTTTTTTCTTCAACTAATAAAGTATTAAATAAAAAATAGTCTAAATATATGGGTGTTAGTTTGCATGACAAACACTACACTGCCATGCAAACCCTAGAACAGCATCGCACTAAACTCTCTAAATGAAGATGGTCACGTGGAATATCAGGGGGTTGGGGGACCCAACAAAAAATCACGCTGTCAATCTCATCACTTCCCTGCTTCATATCGATATCTTATTTTTACAAGAAACTAAAATATCTAATCCACCCACTTCTCTCATTCATCGAATTTGTGGACCCCTCTTATCTGGTTGGACACATGTTAATGCTTTTGACACTCAAGGAGGTTTGATTACAGCTTGGAATGAGCATGTGTGGTCATTTGATCACTCGCTTTCTTCACCATCTGTCTTACACGTGTCTCTTCGACACATTTCCTCTAACAACATTTTCCACTTCACAAATGTTTATGCCCCTAATGATCCTAATGAAAGAACTGAAACATGGCGATATTGTCACAATCTATATCACTTTATAAACGAGCCATGGATAATTGGTGGTGACTTCAACACGACTCGATCCCTTCTTGATCGTAACTCTGGCAATATGTCCTCTGACACTTCTCAATTTAACGCTTTTATCCAATCTTGCTCCCTCATTGAACCACCGATCAACAACCGCTGATACACTTGGTCAAACAGAAGAGAATCCCCCTCTTTAGCAAAACTGGATCGTTTTTTCTTCAATCTTAACTAGGAAGATCTTTTCCCTATGTCTTTAGTAACTGGTCTTGCCACCACCATCTATGATCATTGTCCAATTCTTCTTGATACGTGCTCAAATATCCCTATTAATCGTCCATTCAGATTTGAATGACTTTGGTTTCTGGAACCTTCCTTTAATAACTTTATCATGCAAATCTGGAACCAACTACCGAATCATCAATCTCCCACGGTTAGAATGGTATGCAAGCTTCGTTGCTTAAGAAAATTAATTCGACCTTGGGCTAAAAATGTTTGGAACTCTCTAAAAACTCGCATTGCATCCACACAGGACGCCATTCTCAATTTAAACATCATTGAAGAACACCGACCTTTGTCTGAAGCTGAGCATCATAATATGAAATTTTTTGAGTTAGAACTTGATAGATTAATCAAACAGGAGGAGCTTGGTTGGAAACAACGATCAAAAGCAAAATGGATTAATGAGGGAGATAAAAATACTGCTTATTTTCATAGAATTTCTAATAGCCATCGCCGTTCTTCCTACATTCCGGAAATCATCCTCAACAACAATTCATTCACTAACTCAAAAGACATCTGCCACCATTTTACCAATTACTATAGAGACATTCTCGGTTCTTTACCTCCCTCATCTCCTGACATAAACTGGCATCAATTGTACCCTAACCCTTCTCTAATTACCATTGATCACCCTTTCTCTGAAGAGGAAATTTGGAAAGCCTTAAGTGAAATGGCAAATGACAAAGCCCCTGGGCCTGATGGCTTTGGCCCAATTTTTTTCAAGCACTTTTGGCCCACATTAAAGACAGACATCATTGAAATGTGCTCTGAATTCTATTCCAATCCTTCATCCATTGCTAAGCTAAATTATGCAAACATCATCCTTATCCCAAAATTCACAGGTGCTAACACTTTACCTTCCTTCAGACCCATTAGTCTTCTCAACACTACATTCAAAATCATCACTAAAATCTTAGCCTCCAGGCTCCAGAACCATATTGACTCCTTAATTGATTCTGACCAATCTGCATTCATCAATGGCAGAAACATACTTGACTATGTTGCTGCTACCCAAGAGGTCATCTCCTTCTGCTACACTTCAAACACCCTAGGTGTCCTTTTCAAACTTGATTTTTCAAAGGCATTTGACTCAATAAACTGGGACTTCATTATCTCCCTTATGTACCATAGAGGATTCCCCTTAAAATTGTTTAATTGGATTGAAGCAATTCTCCACACTAGTATTTCCACAATATATATCAATGGCGAATTCGATGGGAAAATTAGATCTAGAAGAGGTTTAAGACAAGGTGACCCTCTTTCACCTCTTCTCTTTGTCCTAATCGCAGATGTCTTTAACCAAATGATCAAGAAATCATTATCTCACAATATTTTCTCAGGCATATCACTGCCTAACTCAAATATACGCACAGCTTGTCTACAATTTGCAGATGACACTATTCTCTTTACCACTCCAACTCCCTATAACATTCATTGCCTTAAAATTCTCCTCTACTCTTTTGAATTAATTTCAGACTATCCATCAATTTCAACAAAAGCTCTCTTATAATGTTGGGCAATTGCACTCATCTGGGCCCTATAATTGCTGAATGTCTTAACTGTAAGCTTGATTCATTCCCAATTAATTATTTGGGTATTCCAATTCGTCCTACCAAACTTCATAAATCAGATTGGTTACCCCTCATTTCTAAGATTGAAAACAGACTTACAAGTTGGAAAGCTAACTCATTATTATCAGCAGGTCGTCTTATACTTGTTAAACACGTCCTCACATCCCTTCCAACCTATTGGATGTCCTTCCACAAACTCCAAGTTTGGGTTATCAACAAAATCGACTCAATTCGAAGTTCTTTTCTTTGGAATGGTGGCAAATTGAAAAACCAATCAATTGGCAAACTGTTTTCTTTCCTCTATCTCATGGTGGCCTTGGTATTCATAACCTCTCTGCCTTCAACATGGCACTTCTTGCTAAATGGTTATGGCGCAACCTCTCTCCAGGACAATTTATTTGGAAAAACTGGATCCTTTACCGATTGTACCAATCAAACCCCTTCACTTTAATCCATCATTTAAGCCCTCGCCATTCTGGAAAGGAGTACTATCTATCATCCCTAGAATAAAAATGCTCTTCCATGTTAAAGTCAATAATGGTGATTCTTGTCTATTTTGGATGGATGTATGGAATGAACAAATCCCCTTTTCTACTCTATTCCCTAACCTTGCAACATTAAACCAATATAACCCATTATCAGTTGCAGCAGCCCATTCTCTGGGACCATTGGGCTTCTTGCCTTCCACTAATATTAGTCTCGAATCTCTAAATGAGCTTATATGCATTGTTCATACTCTTAACTCAACCCAATTCAATATCGGTCCTGATAAATTCTTATGGGCCTTGGGATCCAATTTTTCAGTTTCGGCCTGCTACAAATTCCTTATCCATCCAGGTCGATGTTTCACTTTCTCTCGTGTTTGGCATTGTCACCTTCCCCCTCGTGTCATCTTCTTTCAATGGCTCCTTATCCACAACCGCATTAACACCAAAGATCGCCTGCATCGTTTTTGTGACAACATTGACCCCTCTTGCGTCCTTTGTAACAATCATATTGAATTCCTCACTCATCTCTTCTTCGAATGCGATTTTTCATATTCTGTCTGGGCAGCTATCGGCTCCTTCCTTCTTGGCTTCATACCTTCAATCCACTCGTTCTTTGAATATTGGCAGCATAATCCCCCTGACCCCATTCTGGATTCTTTAGTGGATTTCTTTGCCTGGAGTATTTGGCTAGAACGCAACGCCCACATCTTCGGCCGACCCAAGAAACTCCTGATGGGTACTTGTCATCACATCTTGCATCTTTTCGATTCTTGGACATGATCATACAGACCCGCTCGCTTCAGGCTCTCCCTGCCATTGCCTCAGTCTCCAGGATCGCAGGAAAGTAGCACCCAAGTCCTGCTTTGATTCCTGCAGTAGTTTAGTATTATCTGATATGCTAGTTTTTGGCTTGTTGTCTCTTGTTATATACTTTGTTCTAAACAATCTGATGTACATTATTTATTCTGCACTTTGCTTGTACTAGCTATATAGGCCTTCTTGGCCTAAACTACTATGCTACTGGTTGGGCCTGTCAACCAGGTATATTTCTACTTATTTACTATTATGCATAATCGGCTGTGTAGTTCCACGCTACACACACGTCTTCCTCTAAAAAAAACATTTTTAGGCACCACGAAGGAAGAACTGGAGCCACCTTCAGTGGAATTCTTGCCCTTAGCTTGATGTTTAGCAGCTTCCGTAGCCTCCTTTAGTCGTCTCCTCCCCTCTGCTAAAAGCTCCAGCTCCTCACTTCTCAGATATGTCTTCACCAACTCCTCTTCATCAACAGTATCAACTTTCAGTCGACGCTTCTCATCATTAACAAGCTCATCCCACACATCGAGTAAAGTTGTTTCATAATCCTTAATCCAATATGTCTTAGGTCCGAAAAACTTGAGAAAAGAAAGATATAAGGAGATGTCATAAATCGTCTAGCTCTTCTTGGATTTCGATGAGCTGTGCCTCGGAAGTAGCAACAGATTCAAGGGTGGTGTTAGCATTACCCTCAACAGTCACAACCCTCTCCTCAGTCTCTGCCAACTTAGCTTTCATATCATCAACTTCCTTTTCAAGATCAGTCTTCTGCTACTCAAGACGATAACATGACAGTTTCAATTCGACATTCTCGGTGGTGACACCCTCAACTTGCTTCTAATGGATTGTATGCTCCTTACTGTGATTGTTGAGCTTGGTGTGGAAGCGTTACTGTAACTCGTTGTGCAACTTCTTATAGTTCTCAGCTTCGCTTTATGCAACATTAAGTTGGGCCTGAGCTTCCTCACATTCTTTAATGGCAGCAGGCCTACCATACGCGTCCTGTTATGATATGAGTTGTTGATTATCCAAGTCCTGTCGAAGCTCCCTAATAATCTTGGACATCTTTCGAGCGTATTTGCCAAGTCTCCTTGTACTAAGTGTCCACACAATCAATTAGAGCCTTAATGAGATCAGACCAGTTGTTAAGGACCGGCTCAAGATTGAGACAAAATGCATGTTCCTAAAGTGATGTTCAGGGAACGGCTCCTTTAAGATGTTGATTCTTTCCTTAGTAGTGGATTCAAGCACCACAGGCTTTGTTGTAGTGATATCAATAAACTTGCGTTTTCTGGGAACGATAGCTGCGCCGCCCTTATCTTTGTCTTTGTATGGGACTTTGTCTTTGGGACCAGAATGCTTCTTAGATGGTTTTTCATGTGAGTATGACCCATTCGGAGGAAGTGGAGCTTTTGGAATTTGCTTGTCCCCCTCATGTTGGCTTTGATGACTCTTATGCTTATTGTAATCCGAACGAGCTAGGGACCGATGATGTTGTGATTGGTAATGCCTCCGATCATCTCACCTCAGGCTCTCTTTACGATTGTATTCAGTATCAGAGCCATACTTGGGAAGGCTATCGTGAAGGACCCTAGGATTGTAGTTGCGATAAGACATTGTGCCTGCAAGTCAACACAAGCTAATGTTAGAATCAGGAGGTGATGTGTCACATAAGTGTTATGACATGCAGTGCTAGTGTGGTGTGTATCCTAAGTGATCCCCCAAAGGACCAGAGCCCGGAGTTTGGCTCGAAGGTGTCATCTGTTGGTATCAGTGGGTGTAACTTTTTCTTTAGAAGGAGGAAAGAAAGATCCAGAACCAATGTTTGGGAAGTGTATATGTCATCGGGTAGGGGGAGATTAGCCAGATCTTTGATTATGGAATCCTCTTGATGGGGACCATGAGCAAGAGACTTGGCAGGAGATGGAGTTTTAGGTGTAGGTTGCCTTTCGGAAGGAGATGCCTCTTTCGGGGAACCACCCCGAAGCTTTTGCTCAAGTGTCTATTCCAGAAGCTCCTAAGTAGGAATGTTTATGGAAGAATGACTTTGGGGGAACTCAATGGCTTCTTTCTCAGGATTTTTCTCTTTTTCTCCCGGTTGTGGTTCTTGACTTGAACCCATAGGAGCTTTTCTTTTTGATCCCGTTCTAACTACAACCATCGTAGTTGTCTGCCCCTCGGTCGGGGGTATGCTTTCAGTCCCCACTGTCCCAGAAGGAACTTGGACCGGGGGCATGTAAATATAAGCATAACCTTCAGTACATGTGCTTCTCCGCATGTCGAGAAGATGGTGCCGATGAAGAAACTCATTAACAACGCGTTCTAATGCTTAGGAAATATGGATTACCATTCAATAAGTCGGTCAAGTGATCCTGGTATACTTGGCCTCGTGTCTTCTTTGGATTTGAAACTGAAAACAAGAAAGAGAGGTTAGTAAATCTGTGAGTGTAATTGAAACGAGAAAGCCAGAATTTGAAACTTACTCGATTGGATCCACATCCTAGCACATACGAGTTAGTGCTGAATATAGAACCACTCGTGCCTTACGTCACCCACATTGCTAAATCCATCGTTGATGATTTTTCTTTTGGGAATAGATTCAAAATAGAGAAAGGAAGTAGTCTCCTTTTGGCGATGTTTGAAGTGGTAGAAAAATTTTACATCCTCAAAGGTTAGTTCCACACTCAGAACCTCTATATATGATATATACAATGTATACCGGTATGAGTAAGCTGTTGGGTGAAGTTGCATGGGGGATATCCTCAATCGTCTTAGAAAATCGACGACGAAGGGAGGAAATGGAGGAATGGCTCTGATTGAGCGCATTAACCGACTTATCGCCATGTAACCTTCTGGAGGATTATGGGGTCTATCTGAGACATTCTCTACTACTCCGATCACGTCCTAAGATATTCTGTGTTTTAAACATATCCGTCTCAATCTAGCTTCTTCGGTCGTTGAAACCCAACAATCTTTTGGCTCAAGTAAGACAATAGCATCATTGAGTTCGTCGGGATCTCGATTATCTCATACTCCCCCATCCTCTTCGTCAATAGAATTGTCTAATTCAGTGGATTCTATATCTTCATGGAGATAAATTTCAAATTTAGAGTCCAGACGGCGTGAAGGCTGAGGACTCGACAGAGAAATGTCAGGATTAGATGACAATTCCAGAATTTATTGGACTCCGAAAATCTAGTTGGTTACATTCGAGACATATTAGCTATACTATCGAAGAAAGACCGATGATTAGAGTAAAATAGCATGTAACCCCCGGTGTGTGCTAGTATGTGAAGTGCAAGTGTAGTAAACACAAAAAAAAGCGGTAAAGCATATATAGTTATTCAATATGAGACGTAGTGTTGGAGGAATTCATGTCCACAAGTCCAAAATTGCCAAGACGGACATGCTATGTAGTTTTAGAATCCAGAATTTGACAGGCTCTACCCTTACTATTCTCGAGATTATATGGAGTATGTGTATGCATAATATTGGTTGCATAAGGTCTGGATCAAAATTTCGAAGTCGAGTAGCAGGGTCGAATAAGCTTCGGGTCGAAATAATTCAACCCGACCCCCTACCGCCTATGGCATTCTCAAGTTGGCCAATCCATTCTCTCCAACCATCTATCCAATTCGAAGCCAATATCTTTTCTTCTCCTCTCGTCTTCTATTCATACCTCCATCTCATCAAAATAAGGCACGGACCCAAACACTAAACTCTTAGACGTCTCCTTTAGACCAGAACCACTACAGTCACTGACAGTGATGATTCCGACATCACTAACGATGACGTCGGTCCCCTACCTTACAACACAAACGTCATGGCCAGAGACTAAGGAAAATGATGTATTCTTGTACATGATTTTATGTCGATATCCTAGAATTAAAATATAAATTCGATAGTCCATGATCTAACTATGTGTCAAGATCAACGGAGGGACTGAATTTGAGTTTCCTGAAGGGTTAGGGTTTTTTTGGGGTCAAATTGGCTGCGATAATAACGAAGAAGGGTAAGAAGAAAAAGATAAAGAAACACGGTTTATATATACTCAGCAAAGAGACTATTCATATCCCTCTGAAATGATGGGTGAGTTAGCATCTCAAACAAACCGGCACCAAGTTGTTTTACCTATTTCTGGAACCAAAATGAATTATGGAGTAAGACCAGAAGAGATTATATGAGTTTATTTGTGAATATCGATGCGAGTTAACATAATCATATGACCTAGGAAGATGACTTGGACCTTGTGATTTGATAGAGGTTAAGAAAATTACCTGATGATTTACCCAAACTCCAGTTGAGGTTCCTGTTATCCCAGAAACAACAAAGCAGGCAAATATAGACGTGATCCTCTAGTTATATACAATGCATAAAAGTCAAGAGACACGTCTTCACTGAGAGGCACAACTATTGGTCGTTTACTGTTCAAGAAAGATAGGTTGACAAATGCAAAGCACGCCTCATCTTCAATAAGACATACTTTGAGGGGGCAAAATGTTGGCTTACTTTGTGACTAGGCTACTCTAGACAACTATGGTCGAGCGTACTAAGGACGAAAATCACAGTTTTTCAATGAAGAAGAGTTGGGTCGAACAGAATTAACATGCTCGGGTCGATCATAACTAACGTGCTTGGGTCGAAGCCCATTGGCTCGAATGCCACTGCGTCGAATGTACTCGACCCGACCTGGGTACATATATCAGGCAAGCAACTGTCCAATTGCACCACTATCTCTTACTCTCGTTGATCGATATCCACGTGGCCACAAACTGCTACCCATAAACCCTATAGAACCGATGCACTATGTAGCAACGATACTGGAGATGATGACACATACATGGAACCGTTCCCGCCTACTATAAACTATATATACCCGATCTGAAGTAGAGAAAAGGATCTTTGGCCACTTGAAAAAAAACACCATATTCTCCACAGCCATTACTGGTCGACCCGACTAGATAGCAGTGATTTTTTATTGTAATTTCAGGAATTTAAGAGAAGTGCCACAGTAATATGATTACTTGAGTGATTCAAAACCTTATATTTATAATTATCTACTGAATTGAAGAACTATAAAGTGGACATAGGCTTATTAACACCGAACCACTATAAATATTGTGTATTTTCTTGCTTTTTCTTGTTTCTAGTTTATTTTTCTTCATTAATCTCTTCAAAATCTTGTCATTTTGATGTTAGTGCCATTTTTTGGTCTAACAGTACATAATGCTCTCCAAATGTTGGATAGTTTATGTTAGAGTTTATTCCCTAGAGGCAATCCATTTGATGAGATTGATAACACTGTTGATGTTATTATCTTATTTGGAATAAATATTTTGTTATGTTATATTTACTACGTAATAT